>OW679194.1:244700902-245231699 GCA_940337035.1 Agriotes lineatus | reverse complement strand
TTTAGTAAAGCACAAATGTACCAGAAATGACACTCCTAGTACTTCTAGAATAACTAAAAAAATATATTAGCCTTCTAGCATGCAAGCTGAAAATGCAGAGTAAAAGTACTAATTTTAAGAGGTTTCCAAACTGCTTTATAAGGTTCTAAATATGTCCAGTACTCTACATAAACTATATAATGCGTGTTTACTGCTTAATAAACACTTTTCTGTATGCTCTAAATCGGCAGCCTAACAACTATGTCTATTTGAATATGGGTGTCTTTCTTAAAGCAGAAGTGGCAATTGTTGATATTTTAGTAAAGCACAAATGTACCAGAACGGACACTCCTAGTACTTCTAGAATAACTAAAAATATATATTAGCCCTCTAGCATGCAAGCTGAAAACGCACAGTAAAGGTATTAATTTTAAGATGTTGCCAAACTGCTTTATAAAGTTCTAAATATGTCCATTACTTTACTTAAACTATATAATGCGTGTTTACTGCTTAATAAACACGTTTCTGTATGCTCTAAATCAGCAGCCTAACAACTATGTCTATTTAAATATGGGTGTTTTTGTTAAAACAGAAGTGGCAATTGTTGATGGTTTAGTAAAGCACAAATGTTCCAGAACGGACACTCCTAGCACTTCTAGAATAACTAAAAATATATATTTGCCCTCTAGCACACAAGCTGAAAACGCGGAGTCAAAGTATTAATTTTAAGATGTTGCTAAACCGCTTTATAAGGTTCTAAATATGTCCATTACTTTACATAAACTATATAATGCGTGTTTACTGCTTAATAAACACGTTTCTGTATGCTCTAAATCGGCAGCCTAACAACTATGTCTATTTGAATATGGGTGTCTTTGTTAAAGCAGAAGTGGCAATTGTTGATGGTTTAGTAAAGCACAAATTTACCAGAACGGTCACTCCTAGTACTTCTAGAATAACTAAAACAATATATTAACCCTCTAGCATGCAAGCCGAAAACGCAGAATAAAAGTAATAATTTTAAGATGTTGCCAAACTGCTTTATAAGTTTCTAAATATGTCCATTACTTTACATAAACTATATAATGCGTGTTTACTGCTTAATAAACACGTTTCTGTATGCTCTAAATCGGCAGCCTGACAACTATGTCTATTTGAATATGGGTGTTTTTGTTAAAGCAGAAGTGGCAATTGTTGATGGTTTAGTAAAGTAAAAATGTACCAGAACGGACACTCCTAGTACTTCTAGAATAACTAAAAAAATATATTAGCCCTCTAGCATGCAAGCTGAAAACGCAGAGTAAAAGTATTAATTTTAAGATGTTGCAAAACCGCTTTATAAGATTCTATATACGTCCAGTACTCTATATAAACTGTATAATGCTTGATTAAAGCTTAATTGACTCGTTTGTGTATGCTTAGTATTGGCGGCTTAACTATGTCTATTTGAAAATGAGTGTAGTTATTAAAGCAGAAGTGGCAATCGTTGATGGTTTAGTAAAGCATAAATCTACCAGAACGGACACTTCTAGCACTTCTAGAATAACTAAAAAGATATATTAGCTCTCTAGCATGCAAGCTGAAAACGCAGAGTAAAAGTATTAATTTTAAAAAGTTGCCAAACCGCTTTATAAGGTTCTAAATACGTCCAAAGCTCAACATAAACTATATAATGCGTGTTTACTGATTAATATACTCATTTCTGTATACTCTATTTTGGCGGCCTAACAACTATGTGTGTTTGAATATGGGGGTCTTTGTTAAAGCAGAAGTGGCAATTGTTGATGGTTTAGTAAAGCACAAATGTACCAGAACGGACACTCCTAGTACTTCTAGAATAACTAAAAAAATATATTAGCCCTCTAGCATGCAAGCTGAAAACGCAGAGTAAAAGTATTAATTTTAAGATGTTGCCAAACCGCTTTATAAGATTCTATATACGTGCACTACTTTACATAATCTCTATGTTGCGTGATTAAAGCTTCATTGACTCGTTTGTGTATGCTCAGTGTTGGCGGCTTAACTATGTCTATTTGAAAATGGGTTTAGTGATTAAAGCAAAAGTGGCAACCGTTGATGGTTTAGTAAAGCAAAATGTACCGGAAGGGACACTCCTACCACTTCTAGAATAACTAAAAAAATATATTAGCCCTCTAGCATACAATCTGAAAACGCAGAGTAAAAGTATTAACTTTAAGAAGTTGCCAATTCGCTTTATAAGATTTTATATACGTCCAGTACTCTACATAAACTGTATATTGCCTGATTAAAGCTTAATTGACTTGTTTGTGTATCCTCAGTGTTGGGGGCTGAACTATGTCTATTTGAAAATGGGTGTAATGATTAAAGCAGAAGTGGCAACCGTTGATGGTTTAGTAAAGCAAAATGTACCAGAACGGACAGTCCTACCACTTCTAGAATAACTAAAATAATATATTAGCCCTCTAGCATACAAGCTAAAAACGCAGAGTAAAAGTATTAATTTTAAGATGTTGCCAAACTGCTTTATAAGGTTCTAATTACGCCCATTACTTTACATAAACTATGTAATACGTGTTTACTACTTAATAAACACGTTTCTCTATGCTCTACATCGGCAGTCTAACAACTATGTCTATTTGAATATGGGTGTTTTTGTTAAAGCAGAAGTGGCAATTGTTGATGGTTTAGTAAAGCACAAATGTACCAGAAATGACACTCCTAGTACTTCTAGAATAACTAAAAAAATATATTAGCCTTCTAGCATGCAAGCTGAAAATGCAGAGTAAAAGTACTAATTTTAAGAGGTTGCCAAACTGCTTTATAAGGTTCTAAATATGTCCATTACTTTACATAAACTATATAATGCGTGTTTACTGCTTAATAAACACGTTTCTGTATGTTCTACATCGGCAGTCTAACAACTATGTCTATTTGAATATGGGTGTCTTTGTTAAAGCAGAAGTGGCAATTGTTGATGGTTTAGTAAAGCACAAATGTACCAGAAATGACACTCCTAGTACTTCTAGAATAACTAAAAAAATATATTAGCCTTCTAGCATGCAAGCTGAAAATGCAGAGTAAAAGTACTAATTTTAAGAGGTTTCCAAACTGCTTTATAAGGTTCTAAATATGTCCAGTACTCTACATAAACTATATAATGCGTGTTTACTGCTTAATAAACACTTTTCTGTATGCTCTAAATCGGCAGCCTAACAACTATGTCTATTTGAATATGGGTGTCTTTGTTAAAGCAGAAGTGGCAATTGTTGATAGTTTAGTAAAGCACAAATGTACCAGAACGGACACTCCTAGTACTTCTAGAATAACTAAAAAAATATATTAGCCCTCTAGCATGCAAGCTGAAAACGCACAGTAAAGGTATTAATTTTAAGATGTTGCCAAACTGCTTTATAAGGTTCTAAATATGTCCATTACTTTACTTAAACTATATAATGCGTGTTTACTGCTTAATAAACACGTTTCTGTATGCTCTAAATCAGCAGCCTAACAACTATGTCTATTTAAATATGGGTGTTTTTGTTAAAACAGAAGTGGCAATTGTTGATGGTTTAGTAAAGCACAAATGTTCCAGAACGGACACTCCTAGCACTTCTAGAATAACTAAAAATATATATTTGCCCTCTAGCACACAAGCTGAAAACGCGGAGTTAAAGTATTAATTTTAAGATGTTGCCAAACCGCTTTATAAGGTTGTAAATATGTCCATTACTTTACATAAACTATATAATGCGTGTTTACTGCTTAATAAACACGTTTCTGTATGCTCTAAATCGGCAGCCTAACAACTATGTCTATTTGAATATGGGTGTCTTTGTTAAAGCAGAAGTGGCAATTGTTGATGGTATAGTAAAGCACAAATTTACCAGAACGGTCACTCCTAGTACTTCTAGAATAACTAAAACAATATATTAACCCTCTAGCATGCAAGCCGAAAACGCAGAATAAAAGTAATAATTTTAAGATGTTGCCAAACTGCTTTATAAGGTTCTAAATATGTCCATTACTTTACATAAACTATATAATGCGTGTTTACTGCTTAATAAACACGTTTCTGTATGCTCTAAATCGGCAACCTCACAACTATGTCTATTTGAATATGGGTGTTTTTGTTAAAGCAGAAGTGGCAATTGTTGATGGTTTAGTAAAGTAAAAATGTACCAGAACGGACACTCCTAGTACTTCTAGAATAACTAAAAAAATATATTAGCCCTCTAGCATGCAAGCTGAAAACGCAGAGTAAAAGTATTAATTTTAAGATGTTGCAAAACCGCTTTATAAGATTCTATATACGTCCAGTACTCTATATAAACTGTATAATGCTTGGTTAAAGCTTAATTGACTCGTTTGTGTATGCTTAGTATTGGCGGCTTAACTATGTCTATTTGAAAATGAGTGTAGTTATTAAAGCAGAAGAGGCAATCGTTGATGGTTTAGTAAAGCATAAATCTACCAGAAAAGACACTTCTAGCACTTCTAGAATAACTAAAAAGATATATTAGCTCTCTAGCATGCAAGCTGAAAACGCAGAGTAAAAGTATTAATTTTAAAAAGTTGCCAAACCGCTTTATAAGGTTCTAAATACGTCCAAAGCTCAACATAAACTATATAATGCGTGTTTACTGATTAATAGACTTATTTCTGTATGCTCTATTTTGGCGGCCTAACAACTATGTGTGTTTGAATATGGGTGTCTTTGTTAAAGCAGAAGTGGCAATTGTTGATGGTTTAGTAAAGCACAAATGTACCAGAACGGACACTCCTAGTACTTCTAGAATAACTAAAAAAATATATTAGCCCTCTAGCATACAATCTGAAAACGCAGAGTAAAAGTATTAATTTTAAGATGTTGCCAAACCGCTTTATAAGATTCTATATACGTCCAGTACTCTACATAAACTGTATAATGCCTGATTAAAGCTTAATTGACTCGTTTGTGTATGCTCAGTGTTGGCGGCATAACTATGTCTATTTAAAAATGGGTTTAGTGATTAAAGCAGAAGTGGCAACCGTTGATGGTTTAGTAAAGCAAAATGTACCAGAAGGGACACTCCTACCACTTCTAGAATAACTAAAAAAATATATTAGCCCTCTAGCATACAATCTGAAAACGCAGAGTAAAAGTATTAATTTTAAGATGTTGCCAAACCGCTTTATAAGATTTTATATACGCCCAGTACTCTACATAAACTGTATAATGCCTGATTAAAGCTTAATTGACTCGTTTGTGTATGCTCAGTGTTGGCGGCATAACTATGTCTATTTAAAAATGGGTGTCGTGATTAAAGCAGAAGTGGCAACTGTTGATGGTTTAGTAAAGCAAAATGTACCAGAACGGACACTCCTACCACTTCTAGAATAACTATAAAAATATATTAGCCCTCTAGCATACAAGCTGAAAACGCAGAGTAAAAGTATTAATTTTAAGATTTTGCCAAATCGCTTTATAAGATTCTATATACGTCCAGTACTCTACGTAAACTGTATAACGCGTGATTATAGCTTAATTGACTCGCTTGTGTATGCTCAGTGTTGGCGGCATAACTACGTCTATTTGAAAATGGGTGTAGTGATTAAAGCAGAAGTGGCAACCGTTGATGGTTTAGTAAAGCAAAATGGACCAGAACGGACACTCCTACCACTGCTAGAATAACTAAAAAAATATATTAGCCCTCTAGCATACAAGCTAACAACGCAGAGTAAAAGTAGTAATTTTAAGATGTTGCCAAACCGCTTTATAAGATTCTATATACGTCCAGTACACTACATAAACTGTATGTTGCGTGATTAAAGGTTTATTGACTCATTTGTGTATGCTCAGTGTTGGCGGCTTAACTATGTCTATTTGAAAATGGGTTTAGTGATTAAAGCAGAAGTGGCAACCGTTGATGGTTTAGTAAAGCAAAATGTACCAGAAGGGACACTCCTACCACTTCTAGAATAACTAAAAAAATATATTAGCCCTCTAGCATACAATCTGAAAACGCAGAGTAAAAGTATTAATTTTAAGATGTTGCCAAACCGCTTTACAAGATTCTATATACGTCCAGTACTCTACATAAACTATATAATGCCTGATTAAAGCTTAATTGACTCGTTTGTGTATGCTCAGTGTTGGCGGCATAACTATGTCTATTTAAAAATGGGTGTCGTGATTAAAGCAGAACTGGCAACTGTTGATGGTTTAGTAAAGCAAAATGTACCAGAACGGACACTCCTACCACTTCTAGAATAACTATAAAAATATATTAGCCCTCTAGCATACAAGCTGAAAACGCAGACTAAAAGTATTAATTTTAAGATGTTGCCAAATCGCTTTATAAGATTCTATATACGTCCAGTACTCTACGTAAACTGTATAACGCGTGATTATAGCTTAATTGACTCGCTTGTGTATGCTCAGTGTTGGCGGCATAACTATGTCTATTTGAAAATGGGTGTAGTGATTAAAGCAGAAGTGGCAACCGTTGATGGTTTAGTAAAGCAAAATGTACCAGAAGGGACACTCCTACCACTTCTAGAATAACTATAAAAATATATTAGCCTTCTAGCATACAAGCTGAAAACGCAGAGTAAAAGTATTAATTTTAAGATGTTGCCAAATCGTTTTATAAGATTCTATATACGTCCAGTACTCTACGTAAACTGTATAACGCGTGATTATAGCTTAATTGACTCGCTTGTGTATGCTCAGTGTTGGCGGCATAACTATGTCTATTTGAAAATGGGTGTAGTGATTAAAGCAGAAGTGGCAACCGTTGATGGTTTAGTAAAGCAAAATGGACCAGAACGGACACTCCTACCACTGCTAGAATAACTAAAAAAATATATTAGCCCTCTAGCATACAAGCTAAAAACGCAGAGTAAAAGTAGTAATTTTAAGATGCTGCCAAACCGCTTTATAAGATTCTATATACGTCCAGTACACTACATAAACTGTATGTTGCGTGATTAAAGGTTCATTGACTCATTTGTGTATGCTCAGTGTTGGCGGCTTAACTATGTCTATTTGAAAATGGGTTTAGTGATTAAAGCAGAAGTGGCAACCGTTGATGGTTTAGTAAAGCAAAATGTACCAGAAGGGACACTCCTACCACTTCTAGAATAACTAAAAAAATATATTAGCCCTCTAGCATACAATCTGAAAACGCAGAGTAAAAGTATTAATTTTAAGATGTTGCCAAACCGCTTTATAAGATTCTATATACGTCCAGTACTCTACATAAACTGTATAATGCCTGATTAAAGCTTAATTGACTCGTTTGTGTATGCTCAGTGTTGGCGGCATAACTATGTCTATTTAAAAATGGGTGTCGTGATTAAAGCAGAAGTGGCAACTGTTGATGGTTTAGTAAAGCAAAATGTACCAGAACGGACACTCCTACCACTTCTAGAATAACTATAAAAATATATTAGCCCTCTAGCATACAAGCTGAAAACGCAGAGTAAAAGTATTAATTTTAAGATGTTGCCAAACCGCTTTATAAGATTCTATATACGTCCAGTACTCTACGTAAACTGTATAACGCGTGATTATAGCTTAATTGACTCGCTTGTGTATGCTCAGTGTTGGCGGCATAACTATGTCTATTTGAAAATGGGTGTAGTGATTAAAGCAGAAGTGGCAACCGTTGATGGTTTAGTAAAGCAAAATGGACCAGAACGGACACTCCTACCACTGCTAGAATAACTAAAAAAATATATTAGCCCTCTAGCATACAAGCTAACAACGCAGAGTAAAAGTAGTAATTTTAAGATGTTGCCAAACCGCTTTATAAGATTCTATATACGTCCAGTACACTACATAAACTGTATGTTGCGTGATTAAAGGTTCATTGACTCATTTGTGTATGCTCAGTGTTGGCGGCTTAACTATGTCTATTTGAAAATGGGTTTAGTGATTAAAGCAGAAGTGGCAACCGTTGATGGTTTAGTAAAGCAAAATGTACCAGAAGGGACACTCCTACCACTTCTAGAATAACTAAAAAAATATATTAGCCCTCTAGCATACAATCTGAAAACGCAGAGTAAAAGTATTAATTTTAAGATGTTGCCAAACCGCTTTACAAGATTCTATATACGTCCAGTACTCTACATAAACTATATAATGCCTGATTAAAGCTTAATTGACTCGTTTGTGTATGCTCAGTGTTGGCGGCATAACTATGTCTATTTAAAAATGGGTGTCGTGATTAAAGCAGAAGTGGCAACTGTTGATGGTTTAGTAAAGCAAAATGTACCAGAACGGACACTCCTACCACTGCTAGAATAACTAAAAAAATATATTAGCCCTCTAGCATACAAGCTAAAAACGCAGAGTAAAAGTAGTAATTTTAAGATGCTGCCAAACCGCTTTATAAGATTCTATATACGTCCAGTACACTACATAAACTGTATGTTGCGTGATTAAAAGTTCATTGACTCATTTGTGTATGCTCAGTGTTGGCGGCTTAACTATGTCTATTTGAAAATGGGTTTAGTGATTAAAGCAGAAGTGGCAACCGTTGATGGTTTAGTAAAGCAAAATGTACCAGAAGGGACACTCCTACCACTTCTAGAATAACTAAAAAAATATATTAGCCCTCTAGCATACAATCTGAAAACGCAGAGTAAAAGTATTAATTTTAAGATGTTGCCAAACCGCTTTATAAGATTCTATATACGTCCAGTACTCTACATAAACTGTATAATGCCTGATTAAAGCTTAATTGACTCGTTTGTGTATGCTCAGTGTTGGCGGCATAACTATGTCTATTTAAAAATGGGTGTCGTGATTAAAGCAGAAGTGGCAACTGTTGATGGTTTAGTAAAGCAAAATGTACCAGAACGGACACTCCTACCACTTCTAGAATAACTATAAAAATATATTAGCCCTCTAGCATACAAGCTGAAAACGCAGAGTAAAAGTATTAATTTTAAGATGTTGCCAAACCGCTTTATAAGGTTCTATATACGTGCAGTACTCTACATAATCTGTATGTTGCGTGATTAAAGGTTCATTGACTCATTTGTGTATGCTCAGTGTTGGCGGCTTAACTATGTCTATTTGAAAATGGGTTTAGTGATTATAGCAGAAGTGGCAACCGTTGATGGTTTAGTAAAGCAAAATGTACCAGAAGGGACACTCCTACCACTTCTAGAATAACTAAAAAAATATATTAGCCCTCTAGCATACAATCTGAAAAGGCAGAGTAAAAGTATTAATTTTAAGATGTTGCCAAACCGCTTTATAAGATTCTATATACGTCCAGTACTCTACATAAACTGTATAATGCCTGATTAAAGCTTAATTGACTCGTTTGTGTATGCTCAGTGTTGGCGGCATAACTATGTCTATTTAAAAATGGGTGTCGTGATTAAAGCAGAAGTGGCAACTGTTGATGGTTTAGTAAAGCAAAATGTACCAGAACGGACACTCCTACCACTTCTAGAATAACTATAAAAATATATTAGCCCTCTAGCATACAAGCTGAAAACGCAGAGTAAAAGTATTAATTTTAAGATGTTGCCAAATCGCTTTATAAGATTCTATATACGTCCAGTACTCTACGTAAACTGTATAACGCGTGATTATAGCTTAATTGACTCGCTTGTGTATGCTCAGTGTTGGCGGCATAACTATGTCTATTTGAAAATGGGTGTAGTGATTAAAGCAGAAGTGGCAACCGTTGATGGTTTAGTAAAGCAAAATGGACCAGAACGGACACTCCTACCACTGCTAGAATAACTAAAAAAATATATTAGCCCTCTAGCATACAAGCTAAAAACGCAGAGTAAAAGTAGTAATTTTAAGATGTTGCCAAACCGCTTTATAAGATTCTATATACGTCCAGTACACTACATAAACTGTATAATGCGTGATTAAAGCTTAATTGACTCGTTTGTGTATGCTCAGTGTTGGCGGCATAACTATGTCTATTTGAAAATGGGTGTAGTGATTAAAGCAGAAGTGGCAACCGTTGATGGTTTAGTAAAGCAAAATGTACCAGAACGGACACTCCTACCACTTCTAGAATAACTAAAAATATGTATTTGCCCTCTAGCACACAAGCTGAGGACGCGGAGTCAAAGTATTAATTTTAAGATGTTGCCAATTCGCTTTATAAGATTCTATATACGTCCAGTACTCTACATAAACTGTATATTGCCTGATTAAAGCTTAATGGTCTTGTTTGTGTATCCTCAGTGTTGGGGGCTGAACTATGTCTATTTGAAAATGGGTGTAATGATTAAAGCAGAAGTGGCAACCGTTGATGGTTTAGTAAAGCAAAATGTACCAGAAGGGACACTCCTACCACTTCTAGAATAACTAAAAAAATATATTAGCCCTCTAGCATACAAGCTGAAAACGCAAAGTAAAAGTATTAATTTTAAGATGTTGCCAAATCGCTTTATAAGATTCTATATACGTCCAGTACTCTACATACACTGTATAATGCGTGATTATAGCTTAATTGACTCGTTTGTGTATGCTCAGTGTTGGCGGCTTAACTATGTCTATTTGAAAATGGGTGAAGTGATTAAAGCAGAAGAGGCAACCGTTGATGGTTTAGTAAAGCAAAATGTACCAGAACGGACACTGTTAGCACTTCTAGAATAACTAAAAAAATATATTAGCCCTCTAGCATACAAGCTGAAAACGCAGAGTAAAAGTATTAATTTTAAGATGTTGCCAAACCGCTTTATAAGATTCTATATACGTGCAGTACTCTACATAATCTGTATGTTGCGTGATTAAAGCTTCATTGACTCGTTTGTGTATGCTCAGTGTTGGCGGCTTAACTATGTCTATTTGAAAATGGGTTTAGTGATTAAAGCAGAAGTGGCAACCGTTGATGGTTTAGTAAAGCAAAATGTACCAGAAGGGACACTCCTACCACTTCTAGAATAACTAAAAAAATATATTAGCCCTCTAGCATACAATCTGAAAACGCAGAGTAAAAGTATTAATTTTAAGATGTTGCCAAACCGCTTTATAAGATTCTATTTACGTCCAGTACTCTACATAAACTGTATAATGCCTGATTAAAGCTTAATTGACTCGTTTGTGTATGCTCAGTGTTGGCGGCATAACTATGTCTATTTAAAAATGGGTGTCGTGATTAAAGCAGAAGTGGCAACTGTTGATGGTTTAGTAAAGCAAAATGTACCAGAACGGACACTCCTACCACTTCTAGAATAACTATAAAAATATATTAGCCCTCTAGCATACAAGCTGAAAACGCAGAGTAAAAGTATTAATTTTAAAATGTTGCAAAATCGCTTTATAAGATTCTATATACGTCCAGTACTCTACATAAACTGTATAATGCGTGATTATAGCTTAATTGACTCGTTTGTGTATGCTCAGTGTTGGCGGCATAACTATGTCTATTTGAAAATGGGTGTAGTGATTAAAGCAGAAGTGGCAACCGTTGATGTTTTAGTAAAGCAAAATGTACCAGAAGGGACACTCCTACCACTTCTAGATTAACTAAAAAAATATATTAGCCCTCTAGCATACAAGCTTAAAACGCAGAGTAAAAGTATTAATTTTAAGATGTTGCCAAATTGCTTTATAAGATTCTATATACCTCCAGTACTCTACATAAACTGTATAATGCGTGATTAAAGCTTAATTGACTCGTTTGTGTATGCTCAGTGTTGGCGGCATAATTATGTCTATTTGAAAATGGGTGTAGTGATTAAAGCAGAAGTGGCAACCGTTGATGGTTTAGTAAAGCAAAATGTACCAGAACGGACACTCCTACCACTTCTAGAATAACTAAAAAAATATGTATTTGCCCTCTAGCACACAAGCTGATAACGCGGAGTCAAAGTATTAATTTTAAAATGCTGCCAAATCGCTTTATAAGATTCTATATACGTCCAGTACTCTACATAAACTGTATAATGCCTGATTAAAGCTTAATTGACTTGTTTGTGTATCCTCAGTGTTGGCGGCTTAACTATGTCTATTTGAAAATGGGTGTAGTGATTAAAGCAGAAGTGGCAACCGTTGATGGTTTAGTAAAGCAAAATGTACCAGAAGGGACACTCCTACCCCTTCTAGAATAACTAAAAAAATATATTAGCCCTCTAGCATACAAGCTGAAAACTCAGAGTAAAAGTAATAATTTTAAGATGTTGCCAAACCGCTTTATAAGATTCTATACACGTCCAGTATTCTACATAAACTGTATATTGCGTGATTAAAGCTTAATTGACTCGTTTGTGTATGCTCAGTGTTGGCGGCTTAACTATGTCTTGTTACGGTATTAAAAGAACTTTACGACACCCACCCAAGGTGAGCATCGCACCACGGAATCAGTCCTGAAAAACTGGCACCCTTGCCCTGAAATCGGCTCGAAATAGGCTAATAGGCCACGGCTGGAACGCTCAGGGAGTCGGGCGTGAGTCACACGATACGTTCTGGGCAAGCGTGTTGTGGCATAATATATATGTATAGGGTATGTCGAAATCATGAGGGCGCCACCAAGCCTGTCTTAACCCGGCTAACCGGGCCTGGACGGTTAGACGGGAGCGAAGCATGCAAAATACTCCGCCGATAGGATTACTCAAGAGTTGCAAGGTCAAATGACAAGTTCGGGAATGCCTTATGCAAAGATTGTAATTAGGTGTCAATCCGACCGCGACTACGCAGCTGTCTTACCCACCTGTCTACTCAGAGCTTCCCCGTTCCGTCGTACAATATTCAGTACAATGAAGGGGCGTCTATCTGTAACAGAACATGCACAAGCCGAAACAAAACAATAGTTCCCTTAACTAACCAATCATATATTGAACTTCGGGTTACAATGGGGCAGCAGAATGCGTCGCCCTATATCTATACTTAACCTATAATTAAGGGCACCAGCTGGCACGCGCGCTCTAAACTTAACGACAGATGTTGAACATGTAGTGAACAGTAATGAACAGTAAGGAGCAGTAACGAGCCGTAACAAGTAGTAATGAGTACAAATATGCGCGTCGCCTTATGCGGCGGACAGCGAAGATTTAAATTAGCACTCGCGGCATGAACAGTCTGCAAGTCTGAATGAATGCACAAGAGCAGTAATAAGTAGTAATGAGTCCAAATATGCGCGTCACCTTATGCGGCGGACAGCGAAGATTTAAATTAGCACTCGCGGCATGAACAGTCTGCAAGTCTGAATGAATGCACAAGAGCAGTAATAAGTAGTAATGAGTCCAAATATGCGCGTCACCTTATGCGGCGGACAGCGAAGATTTAAATTAGCACTCGCGTTCACAGCGGTAATCAGGTTAAAGACACATACCTTAATGCGTAGGCGGCGAGGGAGCCTGGTACAGTTGAGCTGCGACAAGCTGCGGTCGTAGGTGGCAGGTACCTTCGATGTTACAACGGCTATGGGGGTGAATGCACAACCGCCTTAATGGCGACGGGAGACGCGTCAATGACGCGTACAACGGGACGACGAATAAAATGGGCCACTTTCGTTCTGCTGAACAAATCCTCGTAGGTCGAGATGAAGGGGGCACGACCCCTTACTTACGGAAGCAGGAACTGGGCTCCAAAACACCCACGTTACGCCGAAGACAATTCGAAAACTCCGACTCGCAACCACCACACGAGCGTTCTCTGCAACGGGCTGCGGACAACTCCCACTTAAGGCGAAACAGTATATCACATGATTGCTGAAGTAGCACTTGACGGGAAAAAGGGCTGACGCCCCCGCCAAGGGCGGAAGCGCCGCACGAAAGCACACACTCTGCGACCTCTTGTTCGTTCGACCGCTCTCGGCTGAATCCCAGAGGGAAGCGTTGGCAAAGGTCACCTTGGCCGCGTCCCCCACGTGACTAAACCTTGGCAGCCAATCGCAAGGCGATAAAATGAAACAAGCCAATGCGGGCCACGATGGTATCACGCCACGACAGCGTGCTTTCTAGAAGATTCGGAATTCGAAGAAAAACGCCATCAGAGGGGAGCTCCAACCGACGAAAAATACTGCTTCTGGGGCTAAATATGTGCGAAATCGTGATTCTGAAATTAGGCGATGGAGCCAAATAAAGAACTAAAAGGGCTTAGCATACGGGCACGCTGCCCTAAAGCCTAGGCGGCCACTTAAAATACCAAAATGACCTGAATAAAAGCGTGAAATGCAATTAAGCATCTGCGACAGCAAAATGACTTAACATGTTTCTTATATTGCCAGTGCAAAGAAGCTAGTACTGCCTGACTAATACTGTCACCGCAGCTGTTGGGGCACTGCCAAACAATTCAAAATCAGCCCTCAACGGGCTGGTTAGAAAGTGAGAAGAGTGCTTATCTTTGTTCAAAAAGGCAAACCTTTGTGCTAGTAAAGAAGAAAAGCAACTTGCAACGTTCTCCATGCATCTCGTCTGAATTATATTGTACTACCACTCGTGAAGCTTCGACAACTTGCCTATGAATTTGCTAAGGCAAATCACAAGAAGACTTTTTCCTCCTGGGATGTAAAGAAAAGAGCAGGCTGGGATTAGGCAAGGAGCTTCATGAATAGGAACAGCAGGCTGCCTCTCCAAAGTCCTGAGCCGACTAGCCTACCTCGTAGCACAGCATTTAATAAACGCACAGTGAGCACACTTCAATCTACAATTGAAAAGCAACAGTTTACACCTGAAAAAATTTGGAATTTTGATGAAATGGGTGTGATGACTGTTCATAGGCATTCGAAAATCATCAGAGAGAAAGGTGCTAAACAGGTAGCAAAAATGATCTCGATTGAGAGGGGGCAGCTCGTAACTGTTCTGTAGTAAATGCCTGTGGCAATCATGCTCTTCCCTTTATTATTTTACCATGAGGAAACTAACACGACTGCATGCTTCAAGGTACACAACCAGGCTCTACAGGAGCCATCCACCCATCTAGGTGAATGACAAAAGAAAACTTTTTGAAGTATCTGGAACACTTGCAGAAAAATTCCAGTTGCAGCCTGGACAACAAGCACTTACTTATTCTTGATAATCATGATAGTCATGGGAATATTGAAGTCATAGATTTTGCCCGAGCCAACAGTTTGGTCCTATTAACACTGCCAACACATACGACACATAAGCCGCAGCCGCTGGACTACTGAAAACATATCTACTACAACACTTACTGCATTTGACTAGATGACCAATCAAGCAGGGAAAACTTAACAATTACGATATCGCAAGGCTCTTTGGGTAAACTTATCCCAAGACTTTTTCACTGGCAAACATCCTAAGTGGGTTTCAAGTAGAGATGGGCGCGTGACGTGAAAACAGTGGTTACGGCGGGTCTCGTCGTGAACGTCAGTAATATTTGAAAATTGGGTATTGAATGTGAGTGAAAATTTCCAAGTCGTAATTCACGTTAAATATTTAGTAACGAATAAAAGACTGCACAGCCTCCCGCTGTCCACCCATATGGAACATCTAGAGCTGGAACAGGAGGTCATTGTACTTCTATGTGGCAACCTGCAGCGACGGAGCTTCGCACCTGTGTTGTGTTGTGAATGTTGTGTCTATAGTCAATCGCGTGATTGCGTATATAGGCGGCCAAATAGAACTTACTTTTAGTTCCTCGGATGTAAAAGTACTTTTAAACATAGAAATAAAACGTGTTGCCTAGCAACATATCCCTGCTTCTATGCGTATCAGTAATGGAAACGTCAATACCAATGACAGCTTTTAGTTTTAATGTCTTAGAAGACGGTTGCAAGAAATGTAATCTACTGTACTAAATTTTCATTTATTTCTCTTTCTTTTTCTTCTAATTTCTACAATATACTAACAGCCTATTCTTTGCCATATTATTAGACGGCGTCGCACCATCGGTTTTTTTGGTGGCCCAATACTTATTCCCCTAGGTTGGCCGTCTCGTGCGATTCGTACCACTCTACTCTCGTCCGTTATTTCTCTTTGTGTCTACTATTCTGATTCCAACATATCACGTAAATTATTTCACGTGCAAAACATATTTTATTTTAGAGTTTTTAGTTCTGTTCTGGGTACTTTATTGGTTTTAAATTTGAACATTCTGTTCTGATTTTGGAGTCTTTCGCGGCCATTGTCATTAAGTAACAAACGACTTCCGGGATTGCACCGTGTCATTATGGAGGTCTAAGAACTCATCGGGAGGAAAAGCAAAAGAGCACGGTAACTCAACGTGTAAACCACGCCAGAGACGAAACTCTTCTAACGATCGTAAGGAGAAAAGCAGAATTTATAGGCAAGTGTCGTCGCGGTTCAGTGGCGGTGGGCGGGGCTTAGGAATTAGCACTTTCCACATAGAAGGAAAGGGAAAGCCTTCGTCCTGATTGAGATTGTCAGGGTGTTTGTAAATCTCAATGGCTTCCCGAATCTTTCTGCTAAAGAAGAATGGAGATTTGCAGATGACGAAAGTTTAATCGAAAATGATCTTATGGCAGGTATCACGTTGGTGTTCAACGATGGCTGATGATGAAACGAGACAGCTCTGGTGCCCAGAGATGCTAGTTTTCACTGAACGTCTTGTTTCACCAATGTATACGGCATTACAAGAGCAAGGGACTCTATAAACACCTTTAGATGACATAGTATTTAATTTATCTTTAGGTGTTTTAATGTTTTGTTTTCGAAGAAACTTACCTACGGGATCGGTAACTTGGTAAATATAAGGAAGAAAGGCTATTGCTGCAGGAGGTTTGGTTTTGGAGGTTTGGGTGGCCGTGGATGAAGATGGCGATTGATGGCCGACTGTATGTTCCTAGCACGGTAACTGTTGTTCCTAAGAGCTTTCCGAATATGGTCAAATTCAGCGTGGACATTATCGGATTGGGATATGGAAACAGCCCGGTGTACGAGCGAATTGATAACGAAAAGTTTTTGTGTAGGATTGCAACGCTTCCTGGTATATTTATTTAATAGTAGCATTAATTAACTTTACTCCAAATAAGTGGGGAATTCTTACTGGGTCCAGGTTCAATTTATTTATACCATGACTGATTTAAAGAATATTAAATAACAGAAATTACAATTATTCAACACTATGTACATGTCAAACCTTAATTGTAGAAATTAATCAATATATAAAGTATTCCAAATCGTAGGCATAAAATAAAATTTAATTCGGTTCCGGTTGTGGTTAGCCCACCCAAATGGCAGCAGCGATCTCGGCTCTCAACTGTTTGACAGTCGCTGGTACTTCTCAGGATGATGGGCAGAGGTTGGCAATGCTGCGAATGTAAACAAATGTCAGTTCCTTTAGTTAATGAAAGCACGATATTATCAGCTATATTATTTAATGAAAGCAAATAAATTTTCAAATGCCACCTGGATGGACTTTTTCTTGTTTCCCACGTGCTAGACCGCAGAATGTGACTTGTTGATAACAGTGGGCGATAAAAGGCTATCGGGGTTGATAACAGATAGATCGCGCGTGCCGAGGTCGAATAACCACGAAGCTTGAAGTATGTTAACTTTGACCTGTGGGAATTGACTATTATGCGGGAAACTTTAGTGTGGAGCTGTGCTCCGCGCACCTGCTTGTAGCGGCAGTAAAGCTATGGGGAAATTTCGAGACTTCGAATTGTTTACAATAATGCAGCCCGATCTTAGATTTGCTTTGTCTCGGATTAATACATTAGGGAAGCTTTGGGAATGGGAATCTAAAATCGCACAGCCCGATCTCAGGTTTGTGCTATTTCAAATTAGTAAATTGGGAACACTTTGGGACTTGATGATTTCAAACTGAATTATTTAAAATCGCGCAGCCCGATCTCAGGTGTGCGCTATTTGAAACGAATAAGCTACGGGACTTTGAATTATTTTCAAGTAGCGCAGCCCGATCTCAAGTTTGCGCTATTTGAAATTAGTAAAGTGGTGCAGCTTCGTGAATATGAATTAGTCAGTCTTGACCCATTCCGAATTCCAGGTATGCGTCGTTTTAAATTAATAAATTATAAACTAAATGGAGCGGGTCGGGAATGTCGTTCGGGGAGCTGGATCTAAATTTTCTAGAAGAATTCTGGTATAATTCTGGTCGCCCAGCTGAGGTAGGAGCAAAGCGCTTCCTCAACTGAGAACCGCGGGATCGGCCTGGAGAAGCGAAGTTGGCTTTACCGGAATAAAAATCTGGTGCTCGGTTCGGGTTAAAATTTGATTTTATTCCTTGTTATCAAGTTTCCTTCTCTTGCATCAAAGCAGACATCGGAGTACCCCGCTAAAGTTTCATCCGCGCGTAACGGCGAACTGGCGGTCTCGAGTGGGCTGGAACTTTTACAATGTTGAATATCCGAATTTTTAAATGCCCATAATATTCGATTATAATTAATTTCCATTTAAAATCGGAGCGAAAGGTTACAGGATGATGGTGGGAATCGGCGATTAGTGTGAGTGGGTTTACGATATACAGAATGACCAGGTTTGCCACTGAGTTGGCGAGAGACCTGTACACCTAAGAAAGGAAGGGAACCGTTACTTTCTATCTCTATGGTAAAGCTAATATCTGGAGGTTGACTATTGAGATTATTCAAGAAGACGGGTAACGTGTCTTTACCATTTTTCCAAATAATAAAGGTATCGTCAACGTATCAGAACCAAACCTTGGACTTCCATTCTGAAGATTCCAGAACTACGGTTTCGAAAGCTTTCATGAAGATATTGGCAACGACAGGTGAAAGAGGAGAACCCATGGCCGCACCAGAGATTTGTTTAAAGAACTGGCCTTGAAATAATAAATAAGTGGAAGAGAGGCATTTTTCTATAAGGGCAGGTAGACTTGAAGACATATCTTCATTCTCTGATAACAACTGTTGCATTATGACTATGGAATCGGATATATCAATTTTAGTAAAAAGGGAAGTGACATCGAAACTCAAAAGTAAATCCTCAGGTTCAACGCTTATACTGGATATAAGTTCAACGAAATGGGCCGAAAACCTTAGAACCAAGGAAGCTTTGAAGCTCGAGCAATCAACATCCGTTGAATATCAGTGGGAAGACTGAAGATTTTATGAGAGAAGTGACTTCCCGTTCGATTTTGGAAGAATCTTGGAGTGAAGACTTAACTTTAGTGGTGAATTCTGTTCGATCCATAACTACGGTAGCATTACCTTTATCAGCGGACAAAATTGAGATGTCGGAATTGGAACGTAAGGTGTTGAAAGCATTCCTTTCTTCTTTTGTAATGTTACTTTTAGGAGGTTTAGATGATCGTAAATACCTGACAGTTTCGAAACGGATAAGATCGGCAACGTCTTTACGAAGCGTTCTCACAGAAGATTCTACCCAATTAATAATCTTTCATAGGAATGCTTTTGGGGGCTAGCGAAAAATTCAAACCTTTGGAAAGTATAAAATTTTCGCTAGGAGAGAGGGCATAAGAAGCAAGATTTATAACTGTCTGTAGACACCTTAATCAATGTCGCAGTCGTCATTTCTAATGTTTTGAGCCATGTGTAGGTGATCTAATCGAAGAGAGACCAGTAAAGAAAACTAAGTATTGGATAATTCTAAATGAAGATCTAACAATGGTTTGGAAACGGATCGTGAGTGCGTTGAAATGTGATGTTTGACTTTAAGAAAAGAAGGTACGATTTTGTCACGACAACGGGAAAGAAACGTTAAGATGCAAAGGAATTTAGATGATTTATGTCGAAGTTTAGAAAAGGAAGAGGCTTTAATAGAAATATCCTCTTCGTACAGGTTATTGAGATGATTTCGGAGGCTTTCGCGGCCATTGTCATTAAATAACAAACGACTTCCGGGATTGGACCATGGACCTCAATAATGACACGGCTAATTCCTAAGCCCCGGTCACCACCACTGAACCGCGACGGCACGTGCTTATAAATTTACGCCTTTCTCCTTACGATCGTTAGAAGAATTTCGCCTCTGGCGTGGTTTACACGTTGAGTTACCGTGCTGTTCTATCCCTTCCCTTGCGAAAGAGTTTAGCCTCTGGCGTGATTTACACGAAAGTGGATGAAACGTTTAGTTCTTCGACCTCAATAATGACAGTCCAATACCGGAAGTCGTTTGTTACTTAACATTCTGTTCTATCTGAATTTGAATTTTCCAAATAAAAGCTGCGGGTCACGTCGTACGTGGAGGGTTAAGAATCCACCAAAAAGCCGCTGGAAGCAGAGCGGTCATAACGTGAAAAAAATGTGTAAAATGTTAAGAAGGGTTTAATAAAAAGAGGAGTAAATATGGAAACGAGTAGTCCTAAAATGAAGTCACAGTAAAAGAAATTAGAAAGCAACAGTTCAGAAGATAAAGATTTTTGGGAGGATAGTGGCAACAACTTGGTTAACATTGACCCATTTGCAAAGGCTGAAGATTCTGAAGCGGAGGATGATAACTTCTTTGAGATGTGCAATCCCAAAATCAAGGACTTTCTGTTTATTGAGTTTGGCAGAAAGAAAGGAAAGACTTATTTCGTGGGAGAAGTGACTGAAGTTGACCCATTAGCCTCCGAATTATTGGTGAACTTACCAAGAAAGAAAAAGGCGTAATGTGAAACAATGAACAAAAGAAAAAAATCTACCAGTGCCTTATAACAGACGTGGGCACTACAATTAAAGAATCTCAATCTTTCCATCGGTTAAACTTTTTCCCTTGTATTAGTTGGTGGCAACCTCATTCATTCGTTAAAAGGGGGAGAAAATCTTCCTTAGGAGGGCCCACATGATCCCTTCAGCAACATGCCTGATAAAAGCTTTTTGCTTGGCAAATAAAACATATTTTACGACCGAAAGAGTGTTAATGTTTGTGCCAATGTTGCTAAAGTGAAATGCAGTTTAGGGATATGAACATGCCTAATGGTTTGAATTTTATTCAAAAAATCTGGTGTGATACACTCACACAACTTCCTTTTACAGTGATCTTATAATTAGTCAAAAATTTCATTTTTAATTTGTAAAAATCTGTCAAAATTTTTCAAAAATTACAAATTCTACAAAAACGGTACAAAATAGAGCGTTAGTTGAAGAGACAAATTTTCTCTAGAATTTTAAGGTGAATGTAATAATATACCGGGCGTTTTATTTAAAATAGGAGTTAATAAAAAAAATAGAGAAAAAAACAAAAGAAACCTACTTTAGAAGTATTCAACTGGAAAATCACCTATCTCACATCAATACACATTAAAAATTTAATAAAAATGTAAAGTTTAAAAAAAATCGTTAGAGTCGTTTTTGAAAAAATCGAAAAAAAAGAACTGAAAAATCACAAGAGTAAACACCTACTTCCGGTTATGCGATTTTCTTCAAAAGCTTGCTGTCTCATCTACATAGTACACAAAACTTATATATGAAGTTTCAACGCCATACCTCTTTTCGTTTTTGAGATATTCTTTTCCCAGACACACACACAGACAGACAGACCAATGAAAAAAAAATATGTTTTTTGGGTTCAGGGGACTCTAAAACGTGAAGATCTGTTGAAAACTCAATTTCGAATTTTTGGGGTGAATCCAATACTTCCTTTATTGTAAAAGGAAGTAAATACATAAAAAGGGGTCAAGTATCCCTACTCTCCCGTACCACAGCAATAGGAAAATAAGGAATTTTTGCAGAGACCAAGAAAGTAAAACGACGAAGTCAGTTAACCACGGCATACTGCCTAGACAAAGATGGAATCCTAAGTGGAGGAGAAAAAAAAGGCAATAGAAAAATGGGCAGAATATTTTAAAGAAATGCTCAATAAGGAGGAGAACATGACAAAAGCCAATGCGGAAACAGAAAGTCAAGAAGACCATATGGAATTACCAAATAAAGAGGGAATAAAGATGAATTACAACCAGAGCTGATAAAATATGGACCACAGCAGTTACATAGAGAAATAATTAGATTAATAACAGATATATGGCTAAAACAGAAAAGTCCCAAGGAATAGCCGATGGTGGTATTATGTCCAATACACAAAACGGAAAACTGGAAACCAACGTGAGAATTATGGAGAAATTGCCCTGATGAGTGTGATGTACAAGATATTGGCCAAATTAATCGATAAGAATCTAAAAAATCACGTAGAACAAATAATAGGAGAGTATCAGTGTGGTTTTGTACCAAATACATCAACCATAGATCAATTATTTACAGTAACGCATATATAAGAAAAATACTATGAACGAAACATACAGCTATACTCCATTCACACTTTATTTAGAGTAGGGTTGGCCATGGAAATTTTACCATTTTAGCTGTTTAATTCTTACTTTGTGTGGTTTGAAATGGCTTAAAATTTCATTTGTATTACTTTTAGGTTACAATTCATTTCAGAATATCTGCAAATGCAGTGTCGTCATAATTCCATTACACATAAATTAAAATCCTAGTAAATTTTTATTTCCATTTTTTTTATTTAAGATTAGCAGTAAATTACGGGTCTGGTGTATATTAAATACCTCAATGCAAAAATACTCTATTCATACAGATCAATAGTTTAGCATCTCTAGAACATACTATCATAAAAAAGATTGCGGATTAATCACAAAATTTTGAAATATTTACATTCAAAGTTCGATATTTGAGGTTAGAAACAAACAACTATCAGCAAATGGCATTTGGGGGAAGTGCGTTGGGTGTCAAAAGCGTAATTACCTTGAAAATTATTTGGTGTATGGTACTATACAGGACAAAAAAAAACTGGGACAGTTAGTATGGTCTGTTGTGAATGTGTCTGCCTTAACATGTACAATTGATAGGTATTTCTAACTTAACCGTCTACTTGTTTAGACGTTGCTATGAATCAATATTGTTATAATAAATGTAATTGTTTAAAGCCTTGTTGAAGCTGATCAAATTATGGTAAAATCTCTATCAAGAGTTGTCCCAGTTTTTTTGTCTTGTATAGTACATGGCCGTGTAATAGCTCCTTCATTGGAACACGGTTGCTGTGTAAACGCAGTATTAGCTCTTACTGGTTTTATATGTCTTGCGTGTAGATGTAGTGTACTAATTACTGCCATGATAACCTTAGATTGGGGTGCCGCTTTTTAGTAGGGAGCTAGACGACTAGCTCCTACAATAACTCCCAAAATCGGGAATGTAACTCACATAGGACCACTGCCAGCCCGTAACAACAGTTGCCGGCTAAACTGCAGTGGAGCGAGGGGTGGTCCAACACGAGATAACACAAGGGCAAGAGCCTAATAAACGGTAAACAAATCTAAAATGATAAGGCGCTACCACAGGTAAACTCACTGAGGAACAGTGGAGGCATATGAATTCACCTTTCAACTTTAAACTTGGCAGTAATCTAGACAGCGAATCGGTTCAGCACTATCGGACCTACCTTTCTAAAATCCACTTGATCAACTGGCCAAACTCCTCTTACAATTGTAAAATATAAACACACAAATCGCATGCACAATAATAAAGAAAACCACAGTTAAATTAATATGAGATGTATTTACCAAAATAGCTGAATATACAGTGTGGTCCATTAAGTGTGCAACAAATGGGACATTTTTTTATTAGTTGTAAAACCTAAATTTAAATACCGCCAAAAGTTAGTGCATGTTCGATAACCATATCAGATGCCCTTAGAATGGCTTCAAGTCAAACAATATACAGGGCAGGACAAAAAATATGAAATTCGTTCAAGAATAAAGTTACCTTATTTCAAAAAATATAGCAAAATTTTATTGAGAAAAGTTGTTTAGAATCAAAAGTTATGCTCAAATACAGAGTCACGGCCTCCTATTCGAATTTTGATTCTTGTTTTGTAAAATTTTGTGTTATCCCCGTATGATACATATTTTTATTATTCTGATTTTATTAAGAGTTTTTCATATGTAAATTATTATTAGTAAAGCATTTGCCTTGTTAAAAAGAATATTTGCGAAATTCTAAAGTTCTGTTAAATATCGTTGCAACAAACATGAAGTGGACGCTTACCTAAAAAAATATAAATCCAAGTAAATTTTACAAATACGCTTCAAGTTGCTAAAAGTTATTTAAAAGGGATGTGGTTGTGGCTACTTTAAATACATATAAAATCAAAATAATAAAAATATGTATCATACGTAGGTAATACAAAATTTTCCAAAAAATAATCAAAATTCGAATAGTAGGCCGTGACTTTGTATTTGAGCATAACTTTTAATTCTAAACAACTTTTCTCAATCAAATTTTGCTATATTTTTTGAAATAAGGTAACTTTGTTCTTGAACGAATTTCATATTTTTAGTCCTGCCCTGTATATTGTTTGACTTGAAGCCATTCTAAGGGCATCTGATATGGTTATCGAACATGCAGTAACTGTTGGCAATATTTAAATTTCGATTGTACAACTAATAAAAAAATTTCCCATTTGTTGCACACTTAGGGCCGGTTGCAGAAAGCAATGTTAAGTCTGGTGTTAGCTAACATCGCGTCAAAGTGAACAAAATCGCATCAAATTTTGTTTACTAATGTATTAGTTACCATAAGCATTTGAGATTTGATTCGTTTTTGTTCACTTTGACGTCGCGTTAGCTAACACCAGACTTAACATTGCTTTCTGCAACCGGCCCTTAATGGACCACACTGTATATAGAGAAAGACACAGGTAAATATGAAATGTATATAAGGTAGTTCTGTAAATTGCACAACGTCTTAAATCTATTGACATAATTCGGTAAATTTGCACAGTAAACTATAATCAAATAGCGGTAATAAACTGGCGGTAAATGAAATGTACTCGCAATGACAGGTACACAACTGTAACGGTTTGACAAATGCAAAAAGTACACAATAAAAGCTAAATAACCGAAACGTTACAAAAACTGTTCGAAGATTCGAAGAAAGCACACTGTATATATGTTAAGTCGCACACTAAACGTTAATAAACAATACAAATGATACCTGTAAGTAGCTTGGCTGTGCGGCAGCTTGATGTCCTAAGTTGCTGCAATCAGCCACTGTACCCAGATACTGCAGGTGACGAAACGGGAAAGACTACTGCAACAACTCAACGGGCTGCGGAAGCTGCGGGCCGGACACATGGGGATTACTCATCTCATACGAGTCTTCTCTACCGGGGCCAACGGCGCCTAACACCTGCAACTAGGGTTGCCATACGTCCCGATTTCTCGGGATTGTACCGATTTGGAACTAGTAGTACCGAAATGTTCCGATTTTCCAAGAATATTTTACGCTTTACTGCTTTTTCGATTTCGGGAGATTTCTGCAAATTCTGGTTCAATACCTAAAATATAATTTACAAATAGTTGTTTCACAAACATTGTGCACCCAAAAAGAAAGAAGAAGGAGAAGAAGAGGTGAATTTTCCAAGTTTTCTTCATCATCCTTAATTCTATATAAAGCAAATAGTTTAGCTTACAACTCTCTGATTCACCAATACTCTGGATTTTCTTACCATTTATTGAAACATGTGTTGCCTTCATAGTGGTTGATGGATCTGGTTTATTATCTATTTTAAATTTTTATTAATAATGGTACGTTGACCCGGAGAGTTTGTATTAAAACCCGGGGCTCACAAAATTACAAAAAATAGATAAGTAAATGTTAACATAAAATATTGATTTAGCCAGCATAGCCTTTGTTGAGAAACACCCAGGAAGTTTTGGCTTCCGTGTGAACTGAAAAAGAATTTTTGTAATAACTTGTATTTTTGTGGGTGGCTTGGGAATCCTTACACGCCACTCATGTTTTAGCCCGTGCCTTGTTAGAGTAGCTTATGAACAAGAATATCTTGGCAAACTTGGCTTTTCTGCAGTCTGTGAACACACGCAAATAACGTTTCATAAAACATTGCAGCTTATATCAACAGCAAAGTTGCCCTAAGAGTTGGTATCAGCCGTGGTAAACAGCATAATTTTAATTGATAGTTCGAATCTAATGTATTTGGAGCGGGCGGCATTTGACCGGTCGAAGAGAAGACACGAATGACTAAAGTTGTATTAAGTCTAAAACCCTCTTCCTAGTTTAAGTTGTTTGAATGGTTTTCTATTCCTACAGCTTAAGATACACAAGCAAGTAATTTGGCGTTCTGAACGCCATTACTCGAACCCCAAGAGTAAGAAATGTTATATACAAAAGCAGTTTTGAAACTTTACACTTTATCTTATTTAAGAAAGACAAATATGCTGAGAGGAGTTTGGAAAATTGTTGGGTGTTTACCTACAAAGACGACGTAGAGCCAAACGTTAGTTTTAGTATTTATAATTGAAGTTTTCGCTTCCAGTATATATAAATCTTATACGTTTAATAAGATAATATTGTGACATTTCGCTTCCTTACTAAGGGCATTATAAATTTCTACCTCGGTTAGCTCAAATCAGAGAAATACGTTTACTAAATTATATATGCGATTAGGAAAAACACCATGTAATTACCTTAATAGTTATTTGTTTCATTAGTACAAAAAATGCATGATTTCGGGACAAGTAATAAAACAGATCGCCGGACGACGCTCAGCGGAGTCCGGCAAGTCTTACGCGTCCCGAAAACGCATTTTTTGTACGAATGAAACATACTATTTTTTCTCCAACTACTCATAAATTTGGTAATATGACTTATTATTTAGAATCAAACATTGTAGGTTATATTGTAGAACTGTCATGGAGCAAATAAACAATCACTGTACGGGAAAAATAAACAAGAACGACGGCGACTGCCGAATATTGACGAAGCGTTTGCTTTTTATTTAAAATTTAACATGTAAAACCCTATCTTGCGTCCATTTTTGTACTAGTGCAAATATGAATCGAAAAATGTACAGTTGCCAAGGTAATTTGTGAAAATTCCGAAATGACTTACTTTTTATACAAAACAAGCAAACTGCGCGCTACGCGCACGTGAAATAGGATACGCGAAAGGTCAAGCTCCGAGCCGAGCGCTAAGATAAGAAAAACAAAACCTAAACAAATATAAACATCTGTGAAGCCGCAACGTGAGATTTTATTTTGTGCCACAGACACACAGACACACATTAAGGAAAATTATATTATAGATTATTCGACAATATGGCGTCTTATTCGTGTGGTTGGAAAAAAAATTATTTTGTTTAACTATAATTACATAATAAAACGAAATACGTAAATAAGTGATTTGATTAATAAAAATCAATCAGTTACTCTGGGAAATACGTTTCGTTGTTTTTGGTTCTTTCGCAACCCAATTAACACGTACTGATCGAAGGTTGTGGTTTTCAGCTTTTGGCTGGAGCGTGGCCTCTGCGCTGCACTTCTCGCGCCTGTCGGCGACATGTCACTCAGAGCGAAATAAAGCGGCAAAATTTCGGAGTTTGTTTACGTACCTTGCTCTGCCAGAATATGCGTAAGATATTGAGATTATACAATACCTGCGATTCCAAGGTGGTGAATTTACAGAAGTAAGTTATAGTACGTTGGGTGCGTGACTAAAAAGGGCAAAAAGCTGCACTTTTTGATTGGAATATGCCACTTTTTGTGATCATGGTTGATGCCAAAAGGTAACTTTCCAACTAGGGAGCTACTTGAAAATCTGTGTAGTACACCAAAATGGCGGCCATTAAAGATGGCGCCATATTGGCGCACTAATTTTTTTTGTATCTCAGCTTCTAATAGTTCCATTTTCCATTTTATATTTTTTTGTTTGAAAGCTCTTGTGAAGAAGAAACTTTTTTGTCCGTACACATTTATCTCTACACCTTAAGAGTTCTGCACAATTTTCAAAAACCTGACAATTTTACTATTCTCGCAAATTTCATTGATAAGTAACTTTTTAATTGTGCTCAATATCCGTTTTTTACCCTACAAACAAGGGTTTATGTATATGGGGTTCCATATATGTCAAGAAAGACTTGATTTGATAAACAACATTGATTTAAATTATTTTAACAACATTTATTACATTAAGGCAACATACTTTTACAAACAAAAAACGACTAAATACTAAGAAATGTATTCCATACGGTTTGCGGAAAGTTCGTTCCCCACATTTCCTTCCCCACATTTCGTACCCCACATTTCGTTCCGGGGATATTTCGTCTCCCCACATCTCGTACCCGGAAACTTCGTTCCCGAGCGAGCTCAATTTGTGTCCTAGATTACACGGCGTTGAAAAACGAGTACAGCGATCGGAATGCAGTTGGAAAATGAAAGATATTTTAATTAATTAATTTATTATAATAAACTGATAAGAACTATATACAGTATGTCCCCGGATTGAGTTTACAAGAAGGAACTCAATTTTATTTTTAGTTTTACCAAAGAGCATAAGCTCTTTGGTTTTACATAAAAATGTTATAGGAATTATAATTTCTGCTTGGTTTGTAGAGAATTTTAAGAAAATTTTCAGTTTTTCAAAAACAAGTCGGCCTCGACAGTTAAGCAAAACATATTTTCTTTTCAGGTAAACTAACCTTTTTGTTCATGATACGGCAAAATATTACAAAGAAAAGTTGTTCAGTATGAGAAATTAGGGCCCTATAAAAAATATCAGGAAGATACGTACTTAGATTAAACCGTAATTTTTAATAAATGCAATTTATTTTGTTATTATAATATAAATTAATTAAAATATCTTTAATTTTCTAACTGTATTCCGATCGCTGCACTCGTTTTTCAACACATTGTAATCTAGGAAACAAATTGAGCTCGCTCGGGAACGAAGTTTCCGTGTACGAGATGTGGGGAGACGAAATATCCCCGGAACGAAATGTGGGGTACGAAATGTGGGGTACGAAATGTGGGGAACGAAATGTGGGGAACGAACTTTTCGTATCCCATTCCATACAGCTCTTATGACTCTAGATCATGCAATCATCTTCTTCATCTTCCAATTTATCCCTGGAACAAAATAATTATTATATATTATCATTATATTAAGGCATTGGATCAACAAAGCAATATGATCTTGAAATTTCGAAAAGAATTTAAAAACAATAATCAATTAAACGCATACCTTTTATTGTATGTATTGCTGCATTGTCGACCCCCAGTGCAGTTTGTGCAAAGTAGCGTGCATAGAACCTTGGCCTTTGACCAGGAGCATCGTGTACGGCATCCGGAGCAACTACACTTAACAAATTCTCTGCAGACTGTCAGAATAGAGGAAAGAGAAGACCAAACACGCGTCCACTCCCCAGCAACCATGGTCCATCCCTATCGTTCTAGCCCTGAAATGTTGTTCAGCACTGAGCACGCATCACCCCAAACTTGTCCTGCTATGCTTGTGCTGCCTTAGTGCCTCTTTTGTTGATGTCAGACTTTGTAGACTGCGACTTTTTGAAGTAAAGAGAAGCTTTCTAACATGATTGGCTGAGAAGTCTTCTGCGTCTTTGTAGTAAAGCAAAACAGTAAACTTATCCACTACTTGAGAAGTCTCGTCAGTAATAGACTGTTGTGGTAGAGAGACAACTTGGAAGGCTTCGGCAGCTTCAGGAAATGATTTCCATACTTTCCAGGCAGTCTGTTTCCCTTTTATTGCAAATGATGACGTTACATCTGATCCAGTGAATGCATGAAATCCTCTCAATGCAATAGATTTATGTTCACCCATACTTTCAAACATGGCATTAATGTTTATGTATCTTTGACTCTTCTCAGTACCAAAGAGAATCCACATCTCCTAAAGTCCCGCAGTTTTCAGAATGTGAAAAAAAGAGATTGCCAAAACGACATCAGTACCTATATACTTTGCAAATATTATTTTTTTTTTGGCTACATATTCAACACTGTCTTTAGTGTGAAGAAAAATCCTGCCGTCTGCTTCTTCCTGTTGCATGCATTGTACTCCATCAATGGAAGTTTCATCCGGCCGAGATGAACGAATTATGCCATCAATCTCAGTAATGATGTGAGCCCAATTATACTTCAAAAATGCATGTTCTCCAAGTAACTTCAAGAGTTCTGCCTTATTCAGATCGCAGCAGAGGAAATCATTTCAATTTTTTGGTAGCATATTCCCTTGAGCTACTTGGTGACGAAGACCAACGCCTCTCTTATCTCTCACACGTTTCTTCAGATAAGTTTTTGAGTATGTATCCCAAGAAATGTGTATTATGTTTGCGTGGAATCTCAGCATCATTCAAAAGTCTGTTTTTGAATTCCGTATCACAGTATTCTCCAAAAGTCTGTGCCAACTATTGTAACCTACCTTAGAAAGCTCACACATCTCCGACTAGCTCAATCCTCGGCTGCGATATGGGTATGATAAGTGTGGGATTTTTTGTTACTTCACTTTCGCATAAAGGTCTTAGTTCATTAAACAAGAAGTATTGGGCGCCAATAATTTTATTTTAAATTGTGATTTTTTGTTTTTGATATATATATATATATATATATTTACATTCGATTTTATAATTCAAGGTTCATATTTCTGTCAAATGGGAGCTTAACATGATAAATGGTTAATTAGTATGGCAATTTCTACAGTTCGCTTTATATAGAAATATTGAATTAAAGTTACTATTATTTTGATTCATTTTCTATATTTTACTAACATTCAACCACTTTTAGGTAAGATAAATCTAAAGAGCTCTTTATACGCTCTTAACCTATTTATAGTTTTAAGTAATGTTATAATGGGTTTCACGTTTAACTCAATTCACATTTCCATAGTATAAGAAATGCCCATTATTTGATAGATGTCTGCTTTATAACATTGAAACCCTATAAATTGACGTTTATAAAATTATAACCTGGTTTGTTTTATCTGGCTACTAAGAAGGTAATTGATTGTCTTATTACGTTATTATGAAGTCTTTGACTGTTGATAATATGGCATATGCCCTTATTTGGTAGTAACTTGACATATTTTATGTTATGAGTTAATTGAATAGTATTTATATATATTGCTAAAGTTAGACGACTAACCAAGATATAAAACAAACAATCCATGGTGCCAGCAATTACTGCCGTGCCCATCGAGTTGAAATTTATGTAACTGGAACGACCCCCATCGCCAAACCAATGAAGTGGTTCTCTCTGGTCAGGTTTCTTTATTAATAATTAACACAATTCTAATATGGTCCTTTCCAGGTTATGCCCTTCCATAAGGTTTCGCTATGACCCTGGAGGATTCTATTTCACCCTATCATGATGGCTCGTTGCCTTTAAAGAGCAAGGATTAGAGGGGAGGCCAAAAAGCTAAACCAAAGGTACTCTCAATTAAGATTTGTATGAATTACCCTATTTATTACCTACCAGTTAACTAATAACCGCTTTTCTAGTGAGAAACTGCCCGATGAATCAATTCTATTTGCCTGAAAAATCATTATTTCTTAAACCTTACAATTGCAAAGTTTATCCTTTTAAGCTAGCATTCTGTTCGTAGTTTGGCTTTTTCTGCTGACGCCACGAAGCCTCAATCTGTTTTTTATTAAAAAAAGGAAGTGGTTTCTCTTTTATAATCAATCTCAAAATATTTCCAATAGCCACCTAACTCAATTCAACGAGGTCTATGTTACGGTATTAAAAGAACTTTACGACACCCACCCAAGGTGAGCATCGCACCACGGAATCAGTCCTGAAAAACTGGCACACTTGCCCTGAAATCGGTTCGAAATAGGCTAAAAGGCCACGGCTGGGACGCTCAGGGAGTCGGGCGTGAGTCACACGATACGTTCTGGGCAAGCGTGTGGTGACATAATATATACAGGATATGTCGAAATCATGAGGGCGCCACCAAGCCTGTCTTAACCCGGCTAACCGGGCCTGGACGGTTAGACGGAAGCGAAGCATGCAAAATACTCCGCCATTAGGATTACTCAAGAGTTGCAAGGTCAAATAACAATTTCGGGATTGCCTTATGCAAGGATTGTAATTAGGTGTCAAACCGACCGCGACTACGCAGCTGTCTCACCCACCTGCTCGCTCAAAGCTTCCTCGTTCCGTCGTACAATATTCAGTACAATGAAGGGGCGTCTATCTGTAACAGAACATGCACAAGTCGAAACAAAACAATAGTTCCCTTAACAAACCAATCATATATTGAAGTTCGGGTTACAATGGGGCAGCAGAGTGCGTCGCCCCATATCTATACTTAACCTATAATTAAGGGCACCAGCTGGGCACGCGCGCTCTAAACTTCACGACAGATGTTGAACAGTAGTGAACAGTAATGAACAGTAATGAGCAGTAACGAGCAGTAATAAGTAGTAATGAGTATAAATATGCGCGTCGCCTATGCGGCGGACAGCGAAGATTTAAATTAGCACTCGCGGCATGAACAGTCTGCAAGTCTGAATGAACGCACAAGAGCAGTAATAAGTAGTAATGAGTACAAATATGCGCGTCGTCTTATGCAGCGGACAGCGAAGATTTAAATTAGCACTCGCGACATGAACAGTCTGCAAGTCTGAATGAATGCACAAGAGCAGTAATGATTCCAAATATGCGCGTCGCCTTATGCAGCGGGCAGCGAAGATTTAAATTAGCACTCGCGTTCACAGCGGTAATCAGGTTAAAGACACATACCTTAATGCGTAGGCGGCGAGGGAGCCTGGTACAGTTGAGTTGCGACAGGCTGCAGTCGTAGGTGGCAGGTACCTTCGATGTTACAACGGCTATAGGGGTGAATGCACAACCGCCTTAATGGCGACGGGAGACGAGTCAATGACGCGTACAACGGACGACGAAAAAAAATGGGCCACTTTCGTTCTGCGGAACAAATCCTCGTAGGTCGAGATGAAGGGGCACGACCCCTTACTTACGGAAGCAGGAACTGGGCTCAAAAACACCCACGCTACGCCGAAGACAATTCGAAAACTCCGACTCACAACCACACACGAGCGTTCTCTGCAACGGGCTGCGGACAACTGCCCTTAAGGCGAAAACGTTTGTCACATCATTGCTGAAGCAGCACTCAACGGGAAAAAGACTGACGCCCCCGCCATAATGGCGGGAGCGCCGCACGAAACTCACATACACTATCCGACCTCTTGTTCGTTCGACGGCTCTCGGCTGAATGCCCAGAGGGAAGCGTTGGCAAAGGTCACCTTGGTCGCGTCCCACGTGACTAAACCTTGGCAGCCAATCGCGGGGCGATAAAACGAAACAAGTAATGCCGGCAGCAATGCATCACGCCTCAACGGCGTGCCTTTCTCGGATTCGGAAAAACGCCATCAGAGGGGAGCTCCAACCGACGAAAATACTGCTTTTGGAGCTAAATATGTGCGACATCGTGATTCTGGAATTAGGCGATGGAGCCAATAAAGGAACTAAAAGGGTTTAGCATACGGGCACGCTGCCCTAAAGCCTAGGCGCTATTTAAAATACCAAAATGACCTGAATCAAATGTGCGGAAGATAGGATTGTACTTGTGCGCAAAGATTGAAAATGGTTTTAACCTAGGCAACAAATTGCCCTAAAGGCGTGAAATGCAATTAAGCATCTACAACCGCAAAATGACTTAACATCTATTTGATGAGTATGCAACCTGTATTTCTCTTAAGTGCTTTAAGTTGCCTTTTTGGGTGGAAGGGCATGTACTACTGCTGCTCTATCATAAATGATTGTATAGCAGAATCCTTTGAATCGTGGTGGATCAACGGCTTCTTCAAAGATTTTAAGTAGCTGAGATTTCTGATACGAACGCAGAACACCATTTGAGAAAAGTGAAGGTGGGGCACTGGTATTTTCATATTAAGAAACTTGTCCAAATCAAAGTTTTTGTTTTATTTACAATGAAAGCCCTAGAGAAAAGCTCAACATTATTTCTCAAGTTACAAATTGTTGAGGAGGAAGCCTTTTTCGAGCAAAGCAAAGATAAGTCCATCTTCTTAATATGGCTGTATCTTGCAATAGACCTACATTTCCTTTTATGAGGGCGTTGTTTTTCTCGTGAGCTTGATCCACAGTGAATGCAGAAAAAGAATTGTTGGTTTTTCTGGGTAAAAAATTAACTTTTTGCGAAAGTATTCGTATACACTGGGTGCTGTGTCTTATAGTTCTTCTAAGTCTTTTATATGGATTGGCAACCAACGAGCATAGTGGAGATGGTCCATCAATCAAGAAAAACCAAGGTGCTAACTTATTCAACATTTCTGTGTACAGTTCGTAGTTACCATCCCTAATCGACCAAATGAAAACTAGGAGAAGTATCTCCAAGTTTAGCACTAGAAGCCAGAATCGAAAAGTTGGGCAGTTTGGACGTTTTTCGTCAATCTATTCTTTAAATGAAATCTGGCGTTGTTAATAATATTATCCTAGGACCTTAATAATAATATTAAGTTCCGTTGTCAAGGGAAAGCAGCAAACACATATTATCACCGACTTACACGCTTTATTACTAAGGCTGTATCATTGACTTACATCATCGACAGCAGGAAAAACAAAGTTAAGAGAACGCAACAAATCATCGAATTACAAAAAGAACTAAAAATTTAATTTTTTTTTTCAAAATTGTGTAGAACCCTTATGGTGTAGAGATGAATTTACAGTCCCTTTCGAGCCACGAATGCTTATGGACGTAAAATCTAATAGCGGTTTTATAATTGTGAAATTTAGTGAATAACTACATCCAATTTAGACAAGCAAATTAAATAAATACTGTGTAGTGTTTGAACTATCAGCGCGGTAGGCCGCGGGCGGGTCACCCGACCGTGGCCCCAACTTCAAATCTCTCCGTGCAATATGTGCATCAAAGCTCCGATTAAGCCAGCGACACTTGTATATGAAGCTAAAATAATTATGAACGAACCTACAAAAGAAATGGAAATCGACCACCAAGATAAAACATCACAAACCGCCAAACGAAAGTTAGAGCAAATTACCACACCAACCAATGAAGTACAGAAGAGATATCTCTAGGATCCGGAAACACTACTAACCCAAAATAAATTTTACCCACTTCAACAGACCGATAAATCGGATAATAACGAAAAGTCATCTGAAAACCCCAATTTACAAGTAACAACAGGTACACGCAAAAACAAAATCCGGCCAATATTCCTTCATAACGCTGACAAAATGAAATATACTGAAATAATCTCTGATATAAAAAAAACCACAGCCACTGAAAACTTTACAACATCACTTAGTGGAAACATATTACGTATAAATCTGAGTAGCGATGAAGATTATAGAAAGCTTACAAAATTTTACACCCTTAACGACATCAAGTATCATACTTTCCGAGGTCCAAATAACAAGCCCCTGTCGGTTGTCATTAAAAATGTTCCACTCTCCTTATCAACTGAGAAACTTCAAAATGAATAATTAAAAGACTATCCTGTAAATAAAATAACTCCCTTACTAGGAAAAGACAAGAAGCCATTGCATATCTGCGTCGTTGAGCTTACCAACAGTGATAAGGCAAAATAAATATTTAAATTAAAAAAGATATTTTATTCTATTGTTAAAGTTGAAACACAAAGAAAAACAACAGATTTATCTCAGTGCCATAGGTGTCAGCGTTTTGGCCACACAAAAAATTACTGTCACCTGAATCCAAGATGCGTGAAATGTCATGGTAACCACCTCACTAGCGATTGTCCAAAGCGCCTTAATGACCCACCAGTCTGCGTTAACTGCAACGAAAACCATCCAGCGAACTACAGGGGGTGCAGCAGCTACATGCAGCAAATAGATGTCCTTACACGCAGTCAAATCCCTACCAACAGGTAAGTGACCAGAAATGCCTTTGTCAACCCTTCCCAAACCTACTCTCAGAAATTACAAAGTAATTCCAGTACGCCATTAGAAAACTAATTTAATCCATCCTCAAACGCAACTGACTCCCCTATAGTTAATAACCTAATAAAAATTATCATTTACTTCATAACCCCTCTTCTTCCTCAAATAAAAACCTACCTAATTACACAAGTTCTCCCTAATATTCTTAATGGCCCATAAAACAATTGAGGACCCTGCTGCAAGAAGGATGCAGCTCCGAAAATAAAACTTTTGAGAAAAACGGAAAAAACGTTATGCAAGTGTAACTGTAAAACATACCAAAATTTTGTTTGTTGATAATGTAGCTCTAATGTTAAGAGTTTGAAATTCCGTACAATTCTGAAAAAATATATTTAGGGAGGGGGGCATCATAATGTTTTTTTGTGGAGCTACATCTTTCTTGCACCAAAAAATCAAAACACTGCTAAAGAAACACATGAAAGATCTGCAAAATAAACTTTATTTCTAAAATAAATATTCTTACTGTTACATAACTAATAGTGTAGGTTACATGTCATTGTTTTCTTCATCATCGGTCATTTCGGTATCGGTATCGTCCTGCATGTTTAGATTTGTAAGGCTTTCATAATAAATTAAATCGTTTTTCGGGACATACTGGTTGGCTAATAGCATGACATTGTCGTGCTTAAGTTTTTTTAGTGGCAACTGGTCAGTATACAGTAGCTCTGGCTGAGCATGCAAATCAAAATTATGTTTTTGTATGTTGAAAGTGCTATCGATCGGCGTTTTAGAAGTTTCGCTACACTGTATTCCAGCATTCTGATTCTCATATAAAATAAGCTTATACTTGCTTATAGCAAACTTCTGTCGATGCTGGTTTACTACTGTCTTCTTAAAATGAGGTTTCAAAAGATTCACAAAGTCAAAAATCATATTTTGGGATACAGGGATAACCCGAAACTGTTTGCCGCTATTGCCGTAGTGCTTCATGTATTCCTGAGGAATGAATATACGTTCAACTTTACGCAAAGCCTTTTCTACTACCCCAAAAGACCTATCGCAGGGCAAAAATGAGTGTCCTGGTTCGGGATAACGATGAAGTATTGTCTCGAATCGTCCAGCTTTTACCAAAGTAAATAAATATTGCACTAGGCTGCTATTCTTGTTTTGAGCAGCGCAGTTGTCCGAAAATAAGTACAGCACTTTTACATCTTTAGGTATAATGTTTTCAAAATAGTGATGAAAAAAGCTTATAGTCTCATTTGGTGTTTTCCTTCCTGTAATCTCGTCGTACATAAAAAAATGTGAGATTCCCGTTTTTCCGGAGTATATACAAAAGTTGTAAACCCATAACTGTCTCAGATAAAATGCATCCCCAGAAGGTATTTTTGGCAAAGGCGCGTTTTGTTGGTGGTCAAAACATAGCACTTCAACCTCGGAATTATTTCTTGCCTCTTCGCATTTTTGCTTTAGGTCTTCAAAGAATACTTCAGCTCTGGATAAATGCAAGTTTTTATTAAATTTTATCGGGGAAAGTTCTTCTTTAGAAAGTGGTAATTTTAATTTAATTTCAAGCTCATCGCATAGTTTGCATGTATCAGATCTTGGACTTCCAAATGAAATATTGAAATTCGCTTTGAAATATCTGAAGTAAAAATCGTACGTGATTTTTGGGCGAAATAGATGTTTTTTGTCTTTTACGCCATATATTTCGAACATTTCTTTCTCGTATTTTTCTAAATATAATTCGTATAACTTCTTTATATTTAATTCACGTGATAGATACATTTTTTTATTATTCTTCTGACGGCTATAGTGAGAGGATCTTCTTGGAAAACTACGAATATGAGAGTCAACCTGTTCCACTATTTCCGGAGGTATAGAGTTAGGCCTATTATAGTGTTTTCCGCGACCATCGGTGGGAGATGTAACGCTTTCCTTTTTGAAGTGCGCTGCCAGACGGTCAACTCTCTTGGAAGATATACCATGAATTGCACAGGAGGCTTTCTTGCATACTCTACTACACTTCCTCCCAATGCGTATCTAAGATCAATAATGGCATTAAATAAAATATTATTTTAAAGATAAAAGTAAGACTTACAGTGTAGTTGTGAGAAACTGTCCGGTCTCGACCATTTCCTGATTTGGGGCGTTTACGGGCAACTGCAGAAGTACCTATTAACCCGCAAAGATGAGTATCCTGCATCTGTTTTTCCCCGATTTTGTTAAAACTTGCTAAAACCGCTTTTCTATCTTCTTCATTGACCTTCTCGAAACATTTAAATTTACATTTGCAATCATTTCCAGTCACTCTAGGGCCCCTTATTTTATTTGCTGTACTACGATGTTCCTTTCCACTGGCTAACATTTTCTTTCTACGGTTTCGCGCCCACTGGGATTTATTTACCGACTTTCTTTTCTGCTTAACCTCAAAATCTTCGCCGTCATCTGTACTACTATCATGTATATCAGTTTCTGCCACATATTCGTCACTAGAACCGCCACTATATGGTTCAGATTCACTATCCATTTCTTGCTCCATGACACACTATTACAAACAGTTAAGAATACAAAAACACTGCATTCAACGACAGCAAAACTGAAACGTGCTACACCAACTACTTGCATGCTACTTGCCGGCTGTCAAAACAATATGAAACGCACGTTTGATGCAAGAGAGAGGTAGCTCCGGGAGTTGTATCTTTATTGCACCAAACGCTATAAGATGCATCTCCTATTTTGATAAGTTAAGGTAGGGCGGTGATCGGATCTGCGTCGTTCTTGCACCAAATTATAGCAAATGTTTCGTAAAACCTGACTAGTGCATAACCTCAACTTTCTAAAAAAATGGAGCTGCGTCCTTCTTGCTGCAAACTCCTCAATTCAAAACTTAACAATCCTAAACTGGAATGCAAACGGAATACTAAACCAACGTTCGATCTTTATAGCATTTCTAGCTAGACATTGTGTTGACATTGCATGCATCTCATAAACCCATTTAACAGCAAATGATACTTTGAAAATACCAGATTATCATATTTATAGAAGTGACCGCAATGCCAGAATTGCCTCAGGAGGCGTGGCTATATTAGCATCATCTTGTTGGTATAAAAGAAACTACAATAGAAGCAGCTGCAATAAAAGTTTCATTAAACGATAACAGCAACGTAACTATAATTAGCGCCTATAAGCAACCAAATAGAAAACTTACCAATTAAGACATGCAAGCACTTTTAAATGCTGATGAACATACTTTGGTACTAGGAGACTTAAATAGTAAAAACAAGCTCTGGGGGTGCCGTGTCAACAATCCTGCTGGAGTTGATCTGCACAACTATTCAATATTATACATATAACTTCCAAATAATGGCACCTACACATACTATCCGTACCGAGCAGATCACCGGCCGGATATTTTGGATATTGTGTTACAAAAAAAATATCAGGAAACAGATCTACGAAACGCGTATTGAAGAACTGGAATCCGATCATCTACCAGTGCTTGTTACATTTTTAAGCACAATTAATTTGAAACATGCTATTCCAAAACTTATTAACGGCAAAGTTTACTGGAAAAGATCAAAAACAAATTCTTGACAGAGATTTTAAACATCCACTTCATCTTGAAATCTCAAATTATATAGATCAGGCGGTTGATCATTATACATCCTGTATACAAGCAAGTGTCCAAGAAGCAACTTACGTTATCAAAATGAGGAAGCCAGCGAATCCCTACATACCACTAACGTATATAATAGAATTAATAAAACAGAAAAGCAAATTACGACGGGAGTGGCATCGAACCCGAAATCCAACTGTGAAAAACCACCTAAACAATTTGACTCACCGAATTACCAAAGAGCTTGATACTCACAGATTTATAACTTATCAAAAGTATATAGAAACATTAGAACCCAGCGATCCAGGCATGTGTGCTACTAGAAGAATCACTCGCGAACATTAGCATATCCCACCAATATCAACAAACAACTCAACACATTATACCGACGAAGAAAAATCCAACATTTTTGCTGATTATTTAGAGCGGTCATTTACACCATCAGTAAAAGGAAATCATATCTTCACTTGCTCAGTAGTTAATCACATTGAGACACATTTGCCAATCCTAAATCAAATACAGCCAACATCTCCTACTGAAATAAAGGAAATTATAGATGCTTTACCAAAATATAAATCACCTGGTTGTGATCTTAGCACAAATGTAATCTTGAAGCAACTTACCAAAAAAGTACTCACTTTCTTGGCCACATTATATCGAGAGATCCAAAAAAAAACTGTTCCTCAGCGGGCTGTGGAAATTCAACGTATGAATAATATGTTGGTGACAGTGTACGTCAATGTCAAATTCGAGGGTAGCAGGTTAGGATTTGCGTCATTTTGTGTCATAACTGACGGAAAAACCTAACCTGATAACCTCGAATTTGACATAGACTTACAGTCTCACCAACATATTATTCATACGTTGAATTTCCACAGCCCGCTGAGGAACAGTTTTTTTTGGATCTCTCGATACAACGCTTCTTTGCGAGTTGGATATTTTCCAAAATCATGGAAACATGCAATAGTGGTTGTCCTCCCCAAACCTGGCAAAGATAAGAAGAAAGTTGATAGCTATCGACCTATTAGCCTCTTAAACACCTTGGCAAAAATCTTTGAGAGAATAATCTACAGCAGGTTAAACGAGCACATAGAAGCAGCAAACGTTCTGCCACCTTTTCAGTTTGGATTCAAAACTAACCACTCCATTTGTCATCAGTTGCAGCGAATTGTGGAAATCATAGAGGCTGGGTATGAAGATAAGAAATATACTACTGCAGTATTTCTAGATATAGCCAAAGCCTTTGATAAGGTTTGGCTGGAAGGTCTCAAATACAAAATTCTCCAATTGCCTATTCCAAGCTATTTAAAAGCGACTATATACTCATTCCTAGATGAGAGGCTTTGCGATCCGAGTCAATGCAACAATATCGAATAGAAAAACCTATCAGGGCTGGCGTACCGCAAGGTAGTGTATTAGGTCCAATACTCTTTAACGTCTTTGTGAGTGATATTCCGTTAACCCTTGAAAACTTGGCCATGTACGCTGATGACACTGTGATAATCGCTCAGAATTACAATCTTGACAGCTCAATAAAACAGCTACAGTTAGCAATCGACGAAGTTAGCACGTGGCTTAACAAGTGGAACATATCACTTAATCCCACCAAATGCGAAGCGAAAATGCTTACTCTGAAAAAATCGAAAACCCTGCAAATATAACTGTAAACGGGATACGTGTTGAGTGGAACCCTACCAGCGAAGATGTAAAATATCTAGGAGTGCATCTAGTTACACGACTGACATGGAGACTCCATATTAATAAAAAACTCAATCTATCCTACGCAAGACTATCGAAACTGTACCCATTATTAAATCGAAAATCTCATCTGAAGACTGAATGCTGCTTGCTTATGTACAAGTCACTAATACGTCCTTTGATTATGTACGCTAGTGTCGTATGGAGCAACACCTCAAAAACGAACATAAATAAAATACAATCGCTTTAAAATAAAGTACTCAGAATTGCAGTAAATGCTCCTTGGTACGTACGTAATACACAGATTCACTATGAGCTGCAAATGCTAACAATTCAAGAATACCTGAAGAAAACAACCAAACGATTTCTTCAAAACTTACATACATGCGAAGGCTCTCGTCACTATAGTTTAGGGCAAAAGAATATACATCATCGGCTTAAACGTAAATTTTCGCAGGACCTATATCTTGCAACAGATGATGAAGATTAACTAGGCAAAAGCCAAATAAAGCCCTTTCCCACTGTTGGACCAACTGGTACGTTAGTTTGTATCATGTAAATATTGTAAATACTATGTATATATAATTCACATCAATGCTATGTATAACAAATAATTTTGTTGAACTGGCAAATAAATTAAAAAAAAGAGATAAATGTATAAGAACAAAAAAGTTTCCTATTTATATGAGCTTAAAAAAAAGAAATTGAAATCTGGCCATTAGGAGCTGAGATACAAAAAAATGTAGTGACCACGGTGTATAAAGAGAAAGTGAAGAAGTTTGTCCAAATCACTGGTTCCGTTAGCGCTCGAGTTGTAACGCTTTTCCGTTAGATGGCTCCACTCAAGATACTCCCATATTTTGTACGGTTTTAAATGAAAGTTATAAACAAAATATTATTTAATACATTGTAATTCAAAAAAACGAGTGGATCTTTGTAGAGAATAATGCAATAACGTAATTTGCTTAGGTACACACTAGCTAATTCGGATTTAAAAGGATGTTGTACTTAGCAAAATAAGAAATTTTAGTTCAGTACGTACCCCGACACTGTAAATGATATAAGGGATTACAGATTATGAATGTATGTATGAATTTATTTAAAATTTCTTATAATAATCGTTAGGTATATAAACAGCAAAATCAAAATGTTAACCAACTTTAGGTAATTAAACGAAAACGATATTCACATATTCGGGAAATGAATACAAATAAGAAGCAAATGTATTAGCAAAGAGTATAAAATACTTTTTAGTATTAGCGGTAAAGGCCTTAATCAAGAATAACAATTATATTGTGATTTTTTCTTACAATACAATGTACAATATAGAGCGAATTTTTCTTTCATGTATACTTACGAGCTATGTATACTTTTATTTTTTAAAAACATTTCAATGCATTGTTTTATTGTAATTTATAACCAACCAACTATACACTACATTTAAAATTTAAGCTTCAGTTTTTAAAGAATAGTCTGCTGTGAAAACGGGTGGTTTTATAAAGACCACTAATTTCGAGTTAACTCTAATTCTTTGTTAAAATAAACAAAATCGCATCAAAATGTTAGTGTGTATGCCATTTTAATCATACGTAAATAAATGTTGATGCGTTTTTGTTTATTTTAACAAAGGATTAAAGTTAACTCGAAATTATTTTTTTATAAGACAGGCTGTAAATGTCAAATTAAAAGCAATTCGTTTATCTTTTTGAGTTTAACATAAAATTGTGGTTCCTAATACAACCATGTACAGCAAAGACGAAAAAGTTGAAATCGTTTACGTAATATCAGAGTGGTAGTAACTTGAGAACTACGAAACTTATTTTCGATTTTCTTTTAAACAACTGTATTTCAACTTTCGTACGTCGTTTTCAATAGGTGAAGGTTTAGATAAGTGTCTGGGGCAACCAAGGAAAATGCTTGGTACAGCATCAGAATTTAGCCGTGGTTTTCTGTAAAGATAGGTACATGAAACATTACAATTTTTATCGCGATTTATTTTAACTCACAGTAGTGATGCATCTTTTTCAATACTAACAAAACGAAATTATACAATGTTAGCAAGTAGCTTATGTGGGAAAAAGGCAAAATAAATGTCAGGATACCTAAGTATTAATTTAGAAAACCACATGCAGTTGTATTTGATTAGTGCTTTATTTTGCAATGTGTTGAGCTACCAGCAAATTATAGTAGTTGTGGATATTTTCATGAAATTCGCATTATCTGTATCCCAGTAATGTTGCTTTAACAGTGGAAATTCTCAATTTAATATATATATATTTAAATATTTTTGATACAAAAGTTTTAATTTTTTTGTTGTGTACAAAAAAAAAATTTTCAAACAGAAGAAGAATACAATTATTTTTCACTAAAAGTCTGTCAAAGAAAAACAATTAATATAATTTTAGTGTGTGAAAATGTCAAGATTATTAAATAAGCGATTAGATAGATAATGAGTAACTAATTATGTAATCATACAGCTATTGTATGTACACATATTTGAGGCTAAAAATTTACCGCAAAATTTACAACCACGCCTGGTTAACTTTCATATCAACAAAAAATAATAGTAAGCCGTTTAATTACAATTATAATATCATATGCACCTTTCCAGTACTTAATAATATCTTCTTGCTAAAAATGTTTTTCACAAACAGGGTCATTTTTATCAATACGGCGATCGAATCTGGGAATGGCGCGACTCCATAAAATTAACCTTAGGATCTTTTGCACTAAACATAGACACCTTTTCTGAATTTGATTTATACCCAGACGTGCACTTTGGTACCAAGCACTTATTGTTCACCATTTCTTTAGTTAAATAATTAGTTTCAACCGCTAATTAAACAATTACTAGTGGCACTTCATATACGCCTGTACAAAAATAGGGAGTATGTCATGCCCTGCCATCTGGTGGATTTTGCGTTAAGTTCGAGCGTTAACGGAACCGCATCCGTTCACTCACGGTATAAACAGATCCTACACCTTCTCTTTATACACCGTGGTAGTTACTAATACGGCGCCATCTTCAATGGCCGCCATTTTGGTATTCTACACAGATTTTCAAGTGGCTCCCTATCTGGAAAGTTACCTTTTGGTATCAGCTATGACCACAGAAAGTGGCATGTTCCAATCAAAAAGTGCATCTTTTTTGGTGTACCCGACGCACTATTATAGCGGTGCCTTATGATGTAAATTCGGGGCTCTCAGAATAACGCAAAGGTGTAATTTTACGTTTGTGATTAGTCCGAGAGCTCCTGCCACGAATATGCTGATATGTTGCGGGCCATTTCTCCTGCTGCTGTAGCGGTACCACCAAGTATTTGCAGGTTCTTATGTGAAATATTACAGGTATTTAATAGATATTAATAAGCGGGTTAAAGCATCTCAGTGAAATGTTTCTAGGCGCCGGTATTTGCGCTTAGGGATTGCGCGGTCGGGAATTGCTTGAAGCGGTTAACCCTGCCAGACAGTTCAACAACAAAGCGAAGGTTTTAGCCTCAAGGATTCGATTTCCCAAAAACCAAGGTAAAATCGAATTCTAGCTGCTTCGCTTTTATGGGTACAGAAAGTTTTGGTTTCAGGGCTAACAGTTCAGCTTGCCATTTCTCATGAAGCCTGGACTGGTAAGGGTTGGAGGTCTGCTCTGTTAGGACAGTTTAGCTTGCCAGATCGGAGGACCCAAGTAGGAAAGAATTTGGGATCAGGAAAGTTCAGGGACTTAAGGGGGGAAAATTTCAAGTTCCTCAAACTGGCAGTGCGATCTTCTTTTATACCTTTTCTACCGCGTTATCGGGGTACTTGTCCTAGCTTCCAAGGAGAGGAAAACGACGCTGTCATTCATTCACCGCGACTACGGGCATAGCAAAAGTCTTCGCGTTATCAGAACATCAAATGCCGTCTAGATGTAACGCTCGATAAGGCGATGAACAAATTTAGATACATTTAATGTATTAATAAAATTTTCTGCAGGAGCTAGCGCTACTATATTTACTACAGCGGTGATATAAACTGAAAGCTTGCCATTACGGTACCCAACAGATAATACAATAATATCGTGTAGTTTGTGGTAGAAAGCCAGGTGTCAAAGCTTTTAGGTTACATTAGCACAGATCATAAACTTATATATAAACGTAAACCTGCCTGCCTGTGTGTGCCATTTTTCAGTGTTACCTAACGTAAATGGCACGAACTCGAGTGCTACAAGATGTTGTTCCTGCCTAATTTACTTTTTCAGTGTCATCTAACGGCATGAAACAAAAGCAACGAAACGACGGAACACGTGTTTTCCACATATTCTTCAGTAACTTTTTTATTTACAATTCACTTTAAAAAATGCAACAACTATTTTAATTAGCATAAGGCCGCCTATGTGGTAAGCTAAAATACCAGTTAACATATTTTATAACAGAAAACCCCGTGTTGTTATTTTCCAGTTTCATTGGACTGATGCTTTGTTGGAAAACATTTATATCTTGTCAATCTTCTCAAAACTCCAGCTGCTTTGTTAAAATAGATGACTATAGCAAAGATATCTTTTTATCTTTCCTGTTTGCAATTGCTTTAATTTAAATCTTAGCCATTGTAAAACTTCTCGAATCGCATCTCCTAGCATCTTAATCAAATGTATATGGAAGTAGAACACCAGCCTGCTGGGTTCAAAGCAACATTCAAAAGTTTAAAAAATTGCATTGGCGAAAGTGGTTTAGGATGATGAATAACAAAGCTTCCTTTAAAAAATCGCACTATTAGCTATTAAGACTTCTATGTATTTGATTATGTATGTCAACAGTATTATAGATCTTAAAACGATTTTAATTGGAAATACATTGAATACGAAGGCCGTTCTGTTAATTGTTAGTAGCAGGTCATGGATGCCAACAAAAATAAAAAACATTTGCATATATTGAAAGCTCGTTCTTTTGGCAGTTTTCATTTGCAACTTTGAGCGGTTGTAGCTAAAGCGTTTTGAGAGACAGATTTCTCACTTTTAGTTATTTGTTGTCCTGTAAATATTATGAAAGTGCCGTGAAATGCTTATCGGGCAATGATTTTCGACGAATTATATATGAAGTGTGACGTATGACCAAAGTCACCAAAGTTTAGTAGCAGCTTTTGGCGTCCATAGTCCTTGATTTCTACGGTTAGTTACTGGTTTCGTGAATTTTGTTACCATTACGGAGGCTGTAAAAAAAGTAGGCAAAGGCAACCGACTACTCAGCCGGAGCTGGTCGTGGGTAAAACGAAAGACCCAAATTCTTCAACTGTAAAATAAAAATATGGGCGCCAAGTAGCAAGTAACCCAGCACTTTGCTAAACAAAAGGTACACTACAGAAAACGCTACTAACCAAACCTGAAAATAAAAGGGTAACGGCAAAGGCACAAATCAGATACGCAGGCAAAGATGTCAAGGCAGTATAATTGCAGCAAACAAAAATACAAATACAGTTAAAATGCACACAAAAAATATCATACGGCAAACCGAACCAGCATATCATATCACAGTAAATCAGAACAATATATCAATAGGGAGATTACCTCACCATAATACAAAATACAAACACAGTTAAAATGCACACAAAAATATCATACGGCAAAACCAAACCAGCATATCACAGTAAATCAGCACAATATCTCAATAGGGAGATTACCTCACCATAACTAATTAGCCTCACCAAAATATTGGCACAAAATTTAAATAATCACCAGAGCGTACTTGACATGCCGGTGTAATTTTAGTTAAATAGGTCTACGTAAATTATTGTAAGTGAAAATGTGTAAGAGAATTACAAATTGCTGTTTGACATGGCCAAAAGCACTACTAAAAGAAGGCGGTCGATAGCTTCTTGGCTATGATACATATATTACAGATTGAAATTTGGGTTGATTAGTTGAATTCGACCAAATTCCCACTATGCAACAGCAATCTTAATGTTAGCTTTAATATGCAATAACGCCTACACGGAATCCAAGATATTGTCTCCTAATACTTATAGCGCTTTACGTACCGATACTGACTAAAGTAAGTTTTCAAAACTTTGTTAAAGTGTAGCAGCTAATAATGCATGTATATACTTGCAAATGAGGACCTATCTTGAGGCTGGATTTAATCTAAAGACATGTCACCTACGTTACGTGACGTTCGAGAACGGATTAAAGTTTATCGTGCAGATGCCGTACAAAATTCGATAATGTTAACATTTGAACGGGGAGGCACAACCGTCCGAATGACTTTTAACCTAATAGGCTAATTAGAATGACCTACCGCAATAGATTCTTTACAAGGCAAGTGTGGTGCAATAAAATTATATCAGTTACTTTAAGTGGGTGAGGAACACGCTTAAAATACATAATAAGAAACGTCTAATGAATACTGATTACATCGTAGCACGATCACAGGAACACATTAAAACGAAACCTCAAAGTTTGAGTGGCCGAAACTAAATACAAAGCAACCTACCTTGCGATGGTACTCCAGGCTGCAGCGAGCGTAGAAAGCGGGTCCAATGAACAACAGGGCGACCAGCTCCGCCTAGGTTTGGGCAGAGCTATCAACCTGTAGGTAACGTATCGCTGAAGGAGGTTACGCCGGAGCCTCTACCTTTGCTCTCCATTGTATGCGAGGGGATTCGCGCTCGCCGAGCTCAAAGCGACAGCTGGGGGCTGTCTTCGCCAGAAGGGAACGCCAATAAACTAAAAGGAACGTCACCAATTACAAGGAAGTCGCCCAGCAAAGAGGAAACCGTACAAATGGGCACTGAAAAAATGGAGCTAAAAGAGCATCAAACCTTAGAATCTAGCCAAATATTCATCAAGATAACGTACCCTTAGGTGTTTTCGGCCCCGTTTTGCCAAAAAGGAAACATGTGCTTGCCAAAACGAAATCCAAACTAAGTTTGGGCTTGGGAAATTACCAAAATAATCTTCACGGGGTCTGCATTAGCACCACCGGAACATTGCACACAGGACAGAATTAACTTCCCGAGCTAGATGCAATGAAATAACCCAATTAAGGTACGTTTCAAAACGTCGATTTCCAAGGCAGCTAATCTTTAGCAGCACAACATGGCGAATGGCCCAAAAAGGCTGATAAGGAAACCCAATTCAAAAATTGGAAATTGGAGCGGCTTTGAAAGAAACTTGGCATATGCAACCCAAAAAGCTTTATGCGCGAAGTGAAGCCTAATCTCTAGGAGCTTTTATGAATTGTAATTTTGGGAACTAGCGTACGTTAGATCAAAATAGTACTTGCAGAAGGTCTGAATGCTCAGTTTTATTGTAGGCAAAAATTAGATTTAAAGAAAGATAAGGCAAATAGTTAGTTTTAGTAAAAATTAGGGCAATTAATTAAATGAATAACTGTAAATAACTTTTGAACCGTAACAATTTATATATGAGCAGTATACGTTAGAAGATGAACCGAGACCTAGACGACCTCCAGTAGCTATGCTAAAAACGCTAATACTATCGAAAAAATTCTTAAGCGACATCAGAATTAAACTCATAAGAACATTCAACAAGAAGTAGGTATTGGACCATCTGCAGTAAATAACGTTTTAAATTAACAGCTGGGTGTTACAAAACTGGAAAGTGCGTAGATTCCACATTTGTTAACCGAAGTGCAAAAAGAAGCATTTGGAGTCCTCCTGCAACTGAAATTAAAAAAGGGCTTAACACTCGAAAGAAGCGGACATGCTGTCTGACGCGCTGTGGTGCTTTTGTAAGGGTAGTCATGCGTGAGGGGATTTTATCTTTTATTAAGGTATTATTTACAACTTCGGTTAGCATGGGATAAGCAGGATAAGCCGATTACTTCCCTACTATATTTTACGTAACCGAGAATCGTGTCCCGTTGTTGTGGTTATTCCGACGACCTCCAGGCCACTACGTGCATTTTGACTATTATTGACCGTAATTTTCTTCGGCACTGCGTGGGCGAGATTGAAGACATTACATCGCCATATATCCGCCTTTCTCGCACAACTAGTTGTCCTCCACAGAAGTAAGTTCCCCATTGTCAGGTGCTAGAAAGGTTCTCACGTATATAACCGTCGCCTCCGTCTAGTGAAGAGATTTCAGGCTAATCACAAGATTACAATAATTTGTACTTAATTCCCATGTAATGACGGTGTCAAACTCAATAATTTATGAATTTGTGTCATTACGCTGCGGTGTCCGTCACAAGATATGCTGACTAAACTACAGAGGAGCGAGGGGTGGTCCTCCACGAAATTATCTACGGGCAACGGCCTAAGGAACGGTAAACTTAAATTGAACGCCACCCGGTTCCGTCAATCAGAGCGAGACTATAAGATGGGCCCACAGAGAAATCAGAAAGCAGATGAACCTACCTTTCCACTTTACACCTTAGCGAAATCCAAAGCTAAACGGGAATAGCCTCACGACGTCCAACGCTGCGGCGACAAGCGCACTGACTTACCTGCGACGCTTAAGAACTCATCCCAGGCTTCACCTTACATAAATCTGGCACAGTATATAATTTAACCTGAAAATAAGCATGCGAAGGCCCGTGGGAAAAATCATAAGGCAACGTACAGTAAACCGATCTATTGGTCTAGCACAATGAAAAAGCGCCAACGTTGTCAGCATGGACAATGAAAACACAACATAATAAAGGGGCTAAAGGTATAAGCCCAGCTGGGCACGCTTTACCTCTAATCGTCGAAACCAGCGGTTCTGAACCTTTTTTCCTTTGCGACACACCTACATAATTTTTCAACATTGGTGACACACTAATAAAAACACAATCGTTACAACTAGGTACACATTTTATTAAATAAAAAAAATTAAGAAGCATACAATATATTGTACTAACAATCTAAGTAACTCACACAATACAAAATACGGGTAAACTAAGTAGGTCTTAGTGCAACACTTTAGCCTGGCGACTTTTGCACAAATATTCAACTCGTAAACGAATTTTGGATAAACAGACTTTCATTTCACTGTCAACATCAACCAGTCTTGATCTGTTGTTGGATTTGATATTTTTTAGCGTGAAGAATAAGGCATCCTACAAGTATGACGTTATTGCCGGGAGTAGCATAGCAATAGCTTGGTTTGATATTTCTGGATGCTCATTTTGTATCGACATCTAAAAAGTATCTAGGGCGACGTCTTTGAATTTTGATTTTAGGTTTCTATCACATGATACTTTGACTAATTGTCCTTTTTCTGCGTAAGTTAGTTCTGTTGCGTTATTTATATTTTCCTCGCCAGAAACTCCGAAGGGTGAAATAACCCACTCCCAAATGCTGGTATCCACAGATGTTAGATCATTTTCGACCTCTTTCGTTTTGCTCAAAATTACGTTTATTTGTCGCCCGAATTCTTACTGATTACGGCCCTGTACAGTTATATTCAAATTCTTATTAGCAGGCATTCAGACGTTTGCGACCTAGAAACCTCGTAAGCACTTTTGGAACCACGTAGTTTATTAAAAGCATTCCCGTCCAGTTTAGATTTCGTCGAATTGTGTCCGTGAATGCATTCTTTGTTTTGCATTATTGACAACCCAGGCTAACGCTAAGTTTTGTGTATTTCCTTTTGTTGGCCTCGGTAACTTGATATTTAGCGGGACTTCTAGGAAATTTTGTAGCCAAATTTTGCCAATTCAGCAATTGCATCACCCGTTAAAGCCTTCTTTGTTGTGCTTTCAGCCCACGCATTTTACGTCCAGCTTTGGGACCATTGGAAATAAAGTTTGATAAACCCTTGTTGGACCATACATTTGGAATTATTAATTTCGGAGTTAGAAACTTACTTCCGCGGGGGCAAATCTTCAAGCCCGCGCGTTCGAAATTTCAATTAGTAGCCAGCCTTCAGTTCAGACAGACGTGTTTGTTTTGCACCCTTGGGGGTCGCCTCGGCGATCCGCCGGGGGACCTTTTGTGTTAACCCACTTCGGTGCGATCCAGTTAAGTTAATGTTTTGTGAAAGATTTCTGTTCTTTCCCCGCGGGACGTTGTGTGTTCGGCGGCGTCTTAATGTTTGTTTAACTCAACCCCAGAGTCGGGAACGGAGTTATTTTGCACATGGTTGCACATCTAGTACAAGACGCCCTATGAAGCCCACGTAGTTTTCCCATAGTGAGTGGGGAAACATCTGCTTTTTGCAAATTTTGCTACGTTCAGCCGATCTCGAGTTTTCTTTCGTTCCCGGGGGGGGGGGGGGGGGGACGACCGCATTCATTGTGAATTTCCTCTGCCCTCTTTTGGACCGCTGTCTACCGTTCCACAACCCTTGGGTCTACCTTGTTCTACACTGCAGGAAGCAATCACCACTCCCCAGCGTCCTGTAAAGCATCACCGAGGCTTGGACTTCCAATAGACTACCATGCCTGGGCTAAGGTAAATTTGTACATTGTTAACTATTTCTGTTACGCTTATCCAGTGCCGGGTGTGTTATTATCATTTGTTTATTGCGCAGTGTGCGGAGTTATGAACATTGCGTACGTCTTTGTATTTTAATTATGTCAGTTGATCATTGAAGGCGGAAGCTTTACTCCTGCCCATATTTTAGTTGTTTATTCTTTGTAACTCTGTTTAGACTAAGTTAGTTCTTGCGTGGGAACCCCTTTTGTCCTCAGCTAGGGTGTCACCTTTTTGATAACCGACTTTTGGCTTGATGTACTAAAATTTAAATCATTAAATTTCATTATTGGCTAAATTAATTATTGGTTTAATTTAAATGTGTGAACCTATTGAGTCTTCAACTAAAGACGGCTTTAGCCGAGTGTAATTTCATGTAAAGACCAGAGCATGCGATAGAACGCGTAACCCCTTAAGATCAGGGGTGTTTTGTATTTTGTTATTAGCTTCCAGAGCGGTGGCCATCGAAGGTAAGTGACTTCGATTTTTGTGGCCACCCTACGTGTTACGGTATTAAAAGAACTTTACGACACCCACCCAAGGTGAGCATCGCACCACGGAATCAGTCCTGAAAAACTGGCACACTTGCCCTGAAATCGGTTCGAAATAGGCTAATAGGCCACGGCTGTAACGCTCAGGGAGTCGGGCGTGAGTCACACGATACGTTCTGGGCAAGCGTGTTGTGGCATAATATATATATATAGGGTATGTCGAAATCATGAGGGCGCCACCAAGCCTGTCTTAACCCGGCTAACCGGGCCTGGACGGTTAGACGGGAGCGAAGCACGCAAAATACTCCGCCGATAGGATTACTCAAGAATTGCAAGGTCAAATAACAATTTCGGGATTGCCTTATGCAAGGATTGTAATTAGGTGTCAATCCGACCGCGACTACGCAGCTGTCTCACCCACCTGTACGCTCAAAGCTCCCTCGTTCCGTCGCACAATAATCAGTACAATGAAGGGGGCGCTTATCTGAAACAGAACATGCACAAGTCGAAACAAAACAATAGTTCCCTTAGCTAACAAATCATGTATTGACTAACGGGTTACAATGGGGCAGCAGAGTGCGTCGCCCTATATCTATAACTAGATTATAACTAAGAACACCAGCTGGCGCGCGCGCTCTAAACCTAGCGACAGATGTTGAACAGTAATGAACAAATTAGCACTCGCAACATGGACAGTCTGCAATTCTGAATGAATGCACAAATATGCTGGCGCGACGCCTTATTCAGCGAACAGCAAAGATCAAATTAGCACTCGCAACATGGACAGTCTGCAATTCTGAATGAATGCACAAATATGCTGGCGCGACGCCTTATGCAGCGAACAGCAAAGATCAAATTAGCACTCGCAACATGGACAAATATGACGACAGTGCCTGTAGGCACCAGAGATGTGACGGCTCGCTCGCGTTCACAGCGGTAATCAGTTCAAAGACACATACCTTAATATGTAGGCGGTTGGGGAGCCTGGTACAGCTGAGTTGCGACAGGCTGCAGTCTTAGGTGGCAGGTACCTTCGATGTTCGACGGCTATAGCGATGAGTGCACATCCGCCATAATGGCGACGTGAGACGCGTCAGGACGCGTACAACGGGACGACGAAATGGGCCACTTTCGTTCTGCGGGACAGATCCTCGTAGGTCGAGATGAAGGGGGCACGACCCCTTACTTACGGAAGCAGGAACTGGGCTCAAAAACACCCACGCTACGCCGAAGACAATTCGAAACTCACACTCACAACCACCACACGAGCGTTCTCTGCAACGGGCTGCGGTCGACTGCCACTTAAGGCGAAACCGTTTGTCACATAATTGCTGCAGCAGCACTCGCCGGGAAAAAAAGACTGACGCCCCCGCCAAGGGCGGGAGCGCTGCACGAACTCACACACTATCCGACCTCTTACTCGATCGACGGCTCTCGGCTGAATGCCCAGAGGGAAGCGCTGGCACAGGTCACCTTGGTCGCGTCCCCACGTGACTAAACCTCGGCAGCCAATCGCGGGGCGATAAAATGAAACAAATTAATGCCTTTTATAAAGTTCTAAAATAAGAAAACATTGAAATCGAGACAATTTCAATAAATTTAAATGGAGGTAACTTTATAGAAAATGAAATGCGGGTATATTTTCAAATTTAAAAATTGTAGAAAAGTTATATTACACGACAGCGCTTAAAACCAATCTTGTTACTGTTCTAGAAGGCCGCGACTTGTAGCTCAGTGGTAAGCATCCTCACTCCTCACCTAAAGGTCGCCTTTTAGCAGCATTAGAACAAACTTGTATCAAGTTTTCAGTGAATGTTTAACAAATTTGTGGTAAGCGTTCATGAAGGTTGCAGCAGCTTTTCAGTAAAGTGCCAGCAGTTTTTAGGAATATAACATCTATCTGATAACTGTACTGCATATTTTCAATTATCTGAATGAAAATGTTTCGCAGGGCTGCATACAAAGGTTAGTATATTTACAAAAAAATGTTTGAAATAAGTTTCATAAATTTTCAGTAGGATTGTAACAAATGTTTAACAACTTTGCAGGAAGTTTCAACAAGGTTTTAGAAACTTTAACAAATAGACGGCACATTTATAAAAAAAGGTTCTTACTGAGATTGTAATAAATTTTAAAACTAAATTGTTACCAAGGTTGCAAACAATTTTTAGCAACTGAATAGCAAGTTTTTCATAAGTTTATAGGAAAAGCCTAGCAAGTTTCTAGTACATTTTCAGTACGATTACATTTTTTTACAAATTTATAGAAAATTGTAGATAAGCTTGTACCTAAAAATAATAATAATATGCTATTAAAGTCAATAAGTAGGTACTTAGAACTAACAGCGGAAATAAAAAAAAATTGAAACGTAGAATCGGTACGAATATACGCACTAACAATAATTGACTACTGGTATTGTTTCAAAAACTTTTATAAAACATATGAATACCCGAAATATAAATGAAATAATTTCTTCAATGAGCAAATCGGTTTTTCTGGATATCGATACCATAAAATCGTTGGTCTCTTTGTTTGTATGTTTGTTAGCTTAAAATTTTGATAATTTTTAGACAAATCGTAGGCCGGTTTCTTTTTCAAAAAAGTACGAAAAAGTAAAGTAAAATTAAATTATATTTAAATTAATTAAACCGTGTAATTAGCGAAGCGAAGCGTAGCTCGGGTGATTCACTAGTATGCTATTTTGTAAGACGTTTCTTAAGTGCTGAATAATCAAAACTTGGTATACTTCCATTCTGTTTCATGATAACCCATGAAACATATTGAGAATAATAATACATAGAACAATAATAAATGTCTTTACTTTTCAAAACTTCACAAAAGAGACATTGATATATATTCAAATAAAAAAGATAAAAAGATAAAGGAATTCAGATGCCACCACAAAGTGACGCAAATTTACAAAAAAGTTAGGCGAGTTTATAACAAATTTACAAAATGTTTGCATCAATTTTTCAGAAAATTTACAGAAAATGTTGACTGAGTTTGTAACAAATTTACAAAAAGTTTGCATCAATTTTTTCGAAAATTTACAAAAAATGTTGAACGAGTTTTAGTCCAATCAAATAAGGATTCTTGATCGGAATAATTCAAAGTGAGCTGAATTTTTGTGTACACCTTTATTGAGTGTTTTCAAACAACATCCGAAAAGTACCCTTGATTTGACCTTGAGCTTCGAGAGTTATAGGGTGCAGATGTGGTAAAAATTTGGTTTTTTGCTTATATCTTCTTTTCTATTGACTTTAGGTATATGACATTGTACAGAGAAATTGAAGGGCACACAATTATGTACAAAAAAATACTGGGTAGTTTTTTTTGTAGGATCGACCGTTTTCGCGTAGTATAGCGTTAAAACTATGAGTCCGATACTAAGTACCCTATTCCACACCACCTTTGAGGCACGTTTTTTCTTAAATGTGGTATCCCATTTCAGGCGTAATCCACGGTCTCAGTCGGTCAAAATATCCTCTCTATTCTTAGAACAGTCAAAATAGAGTTATGTTAATTTTATTCATCTTCTTCTTCCTCTCCTTCTATGTCGCATTGTTCGGTTTTCATTCTCTCCTTCATCAACTTGGTTTTTTAAGATGTCTTCAATTGCATTGGCATTTAAACATGATTGTTTGTTGCAATGACCACAAATTGACGAGCATTTAATCCCCAACTTTCTACATCCACACAATGGCCCACAACCTTTGGTGCAATTACAAAAGATCATGTTTAGAAAAATATCCGGAGCGGGAGCTTGCATTGTTTTCTTTGGTTCCAACGCATCGTTTCTCCATCGTCACTCAATTTGGGTTTAGTTCATTCCCCAACTACTTTTGTATTTGAAAATAAACTCTGTAAATGTGCTCTTTAGCTGTACTATCTGTTGGCGGTAATAAATTCAATTTCACCTGCTTACTTTTACGTATTATCTTCGTGAAACACATGTAAGGATATTGATCAATAGACACTTTTTAAATTGGAGCACCATAAAATGCCAGTAAAAATTGAATCCCATTGGAAGAAATCAATTCGTGTGAGGAATCTATTTGGGTGAAAACTTGAGCCGCAGCTTGCAGATCTTGGCGGTTTTCTAACAGCTTCAAAACTGTTGTTTTACCTTTACTAAAAAGAGCTGACGTTGTGTCACACCCGGAGACAGCATGTAAAAATAAAAGATGATATTTACTGGATTCATAATAGTAACAACTTTGGGATAAGTAAATTCTTTGTGGAACTTGTCCTCTGCCTGGCCTCATAAAATAAATATTTCCATCAACTGGCGTACGAGCTATCAGGAGTACCAAGAGATCTACAAGCTGTAAAGAAGACATGAACGACCTAGCATTGACCGCAGTCATGATAGAACGGCTGATTGTCGTACAAATCTTTTTCAGTGACTCTAATTTACCTTTTCTACTCTTTAAAATAATCTTCTCAATAAAAACCAATAAGCTATGAGGAATAGAATCATTAATGTTATCGAACATAGTGGTACTTGAAGGATAGTCGGAAGTGTTGCAAACTTGGATTCGTATGTCCTGGCAAAGAATTGCTGCTGCTGCTTCCAAAACCCTGAATCTCTCATCTGCATTTTCTTTTTTCGAATCATACCAAGCTTTATTCAAAATGTCGTAACTAGTATCACGAAAACATGTGATACATTGTCCGGCTTGTTTTGTTGTAATTACAATTCTGTTTCCATATCTTTCTTCTAATTTTTTTTAGATATTGTTTTGTCGTCTGCGATTTTATTAGTTAACGCTCCTTTTAATTCAGTTAAAGTAAACTGACAATCTTCATTATTTTCGATGTACGAAAATATCTGTTCCATCGCTGTTATAATATTACCATCTATTGGGCGACCTACTTTATGGTCGGTTATTGGTGCACAGAATTTCACGAAGCAATGATTGTGATATTTTGCTCCGGCAGCAACTAAGTCTATTTCAAAAATTATGCGTTATACGCGTACTTCTTGCGACACAACCGATTCAATACTAACACGCTAAACAGGCTGCAGGCAGACTCTATAGGCTAGGCTGGAAACACGCTAGAACAAGACCGGAGCGCAGGTAGAAACTCCTCGGTCAACCCATAATGCCGAATAGGAGAGGGGAGATGCAGCTGCTGCCTGCCAAGCGATTTCCTTGAATTATTTTATTTTGGGAACATTGTTGTCTTAATATTATACGAAAAAGACCCTTCGATTCAGCTCATGGTATATTTTTACATTTCAGACCTCAAATTAGTTGTGGAACTCGGTATTTCTGTAGTGTTATCCTTCAGATCAACGTTCATGGCGAGTTTTCGCAGAAACGGTCGGCCCTACAAAAAAACTACCAAGTACTTAGTTGTACAGAATTTTGTGCCCTTCAATTTCTCTGTACAATGTCATATACCTAAAGTCAATAGAAAAGAAGATATAAGCGAAAAACCAAATTATTCCCACATCTGCACCCTATAACTCACGAAGCTCAAGGTCAAATCAAGGGTACTTTTCGGATGTTGTTTGAAAACACCAAATAAAGGTGTACACAAAAATTCAGCTCACTTTGAATTATTCCGAAAGTTTGCCATAAATTTGTCTAATTTGACTGGACTATTTGTAACAAAGTTAGAGCAAGTTTGTATTTAGTTTTTCAGCAAATGTACAATGTTAAGTGAGTTTCTAAACAATTTACAGCAAGTTTTCAAAAAGTTTACAATAAATGTGGAGTGACTTTGTAACAAATGCACACAAAATGTTGAAAGAGCTGGCAAATTTGTGAGAAGTGTGTATAGTTTGTATAAAACATTAAGCAAATATACAAAAAAAAAATTAAGCGGGTTTGTAACAAATTTACAGCAACTCTGCATCAATTTCTCAGAATATTTACACAAAATGTAGATAGAACTTGAAACAAATTTTCAGAAAATACCTGGAGATTGTGTATTTAAAAATGTTGAGTGAGTTTTGAACACATTTTCAGCATCAACTTTTCAGCAAACTTTGACAAAATGTTGATAAAGTTTGAAACAAATTTGCACCAACCCTGTGAGCAGTGTGTAGCTAAAAATATGAGTAACCTTGTAACAAATTTACAGTTTTGCAAAAAAATTTTAGAAAATTAATAATGGTGTCACTTAACAAGTTTCCACTAAATTTTTAGCAAAATTGCAAAAAATGTTTAGCAATAATATTTGGCAAGTCTCATAGACACATCTCAAGCCACAGATTTTTCACCAAGTTTCCACTTTTGTAATGTATATAGTTTATAAAAGGTGATATGTTATTCGATTAGCAACATTAATTGTAAAATTATACAATATGTTTTATTATTATGACCAACATTTTTCACTTTCTTCGAATTGAGCAATGAAACCGAAGATGATATAACAAAAGCAGCATGTAGCTGCAGATGTTTCTCTATGTTTACATATCGATAAATTTCAAGAAAAGTAAATAGCCGGTCTTTAACGTTTTCCGTGGAGGTGGAAGCTACCGGAAGATTAAAGGAAGTGATTTTTTAAACCGCGTGATCGTTTTAATTCCGTTTTAGACTTTCTATTTTAAACTAGAGACATTATTTATGGTGCTGTTCTTAATTTAAATATCATGTTTGCGAAATTTACACGACATGTGATTCATGGTACGTTCACCAGAAACAATATGCTGAAGAAGAGCGAATCGGTTCGCAATTGGGCTGCTCATGGACTTTTACTTTTATCCAAAGCAAACATTTATGGGGCACTTGCACAGCTGATCCGCTTAATTGTAACAAAACAGAAATAAGCGAATAAGCCACTAAGTGGGGCATCGTGCACCGTTTTGCACCTGCGGCTATGTGGATGCTCCCAAGCATTTCACCTCCTCAGTTACTCCTGCGAGAGTGCTCCGACAGGTGCTGAGTGCGTTAGGTTAATTGTCTTGTAACAGTTTATTAGTGCAGCAATGAAGGTCGTCTTGAACCCACGTGCTTTAGTGAGTATCCATGTGGAACGCTATCTGTCGGTGGCCGAATGCAAACTTGCTTTTAGGCGACAATTAAACGGTTTAACACGTCAAGTGCCATGTGAGCTTTCATTCGTATTTAACGAGTTAAAGATTTTTTGTTAGTAAGATTGAAAATAAAATATCTTGAGTTCTGACAAAACCATCTGTATTGATTGTGTTATGCTGAATTTGATTAGAATTTAGGAAAATATGAATGAGAGACGAGTATATGAACAACTGCAAACAAGAAGGTAACACTTGGAAAAATTTACCTATTAAACTTATAACTGAAATTCTGAAACCATAGAAATTTCTTCTTTGCTATTTCTTGCAGTCTCATCCTTCTTTGAGATCACAATCTTAAAAGCTAATTGCGCACAATGGCCTGCTCATACCGGTTCCAGTTCGTCCTCAATTTGTATTCACATTTAAGTGCTAAGAATCGAGAAAGACTGCTCTTAATCGTTCTAATTCAAGGAAGAAAGTTTCGCCACTCACTTATCTTAGAAGGAGTACGCTGGCTTCCATTACAGAAATAATCAGTGCAGACAAACATATTACTATGCTTTACCGAATATAACAAACTGTAAAATTCTTTTGAAAAAAGTATTGGATTGTATTTCTTAAACGGTTAAACTGGTGGTGGATACAGTAAGTGTTATCTATATAATAATCCTCGCATAAAAGAGAAAATATAAAATCTTGGCCACAACGATACTGCTGTAACTACAGAGCGATCAAAAATAAAATTGATGGCGGGAGCCCATGAAATATATGACACTGTACTGTATAAAACTACATTTGAACTACAGTTAACTGCATTATTAGTTCACGTGACTTTAACAGTTTTATAAGCTACACAAATATGTAAAAATATGTAATTTACACCAAAAATATACATTGAATTGATAGATAACATTAAAATAAAATGAGAATAAGTTAAACAAGATGTTTAAAATTAATTTTAAACTTCTAAAAAAATTATAGATTTATGTCAACAAAAAGCATCCTACAGATTAGGCATGTTTCATTGTTTTCAATGGCTCCCGCAATCAAGTTTGTTTTTGATCTCCCTGTACGGCTTATTACAACTTTGAAAATGAAAATAAATCGACATGCTTATTCAATACGAGCAAGGATATTAATAGTAGTTACAGCTGGAACTGCTGGGAGAGTTATTATTGTACAGGGTGTCTCTTTTTCAATGATATTAAACCAGACTGAGGCTTTCCAGGACGCGCAGGTTGAGACACGTTAAAATGGCCCGGGGACATGTCTTAACACGTGCTAAAAGTTTCAGCAGAGTAGCTTTAGTTATTACACGAATCATTTGTAACACAGATGTTATTACCGTGTCCGAAAAATAAAATGCTTCGAGCAACGAATAAATTTGTAATTTCTGCTAAAATTGAAAAAAATAAAAATTTTAAACTAGGTTTATTGGGACGAATATTTGTCTCGTGTCCATGTTTTCGAATGGCACAAAAGATTTAGAGAGGGTCGAGAAGATGTCGACGATTGCGAGCGTTCTGGCCGCCCTTCAACTTCCAGAATAGGTTAAAATGCGGATAAAATTAATGAAGTCGCTCTCTGTAAAGTAATTTTTAGTTAAAGAAGTACTACACTGTTTAAGCATCCTCCATATTTGTTAGATATCGCTCCGTGCGACTTTTACTTGTTTCAGAAAGTGACGTCTGTGCTCAAGGAGACACGTTAGTAGTCGGTTTGCTGCATTATCTTGAGCAGTGAAAAATGGCAGCGCCGGATCTAGAATGTTTGAGCTTGTAGCGAAATATTTTTTATGCCCAATAATAATAATAATATCCTAATTTTTTGTCCACTTATCCGACCAAGAATATTTTGTTCAACGAACGTAATTTTTTATTTTCTTCGGTCTTCTTTAAAAGAAAGATTACTGGAACAGTATACAAGACAAAATATTGAACATTTTTTGGGACGTGGAAGAAAACGTTAGAGTAATACATTTTGGAAAATTCTATTACTCAAAATGCAAAAAAAAACTGAAAGTTGTATTAGAAGAAATAAAAAGTAGACAATTAATACTACTAAAAATTAAAAAAAAGATTTTAATTGATGTGATTGATGTAATCGTTACAGGCATCGCATCGTTAAGAATATTCTAAATCTAAGGGCTATGTCAATATAAGGATATACATATTTTGCAGAGACAATTCATATAATTCTTCTAAAATTTTAACAGCATTCATTTTCTCTAAATTTGGGTAACGTGTACTAGCTTGAAAATTAAAACGGCCAGTCTTAGTTTGAAACTTCGTCTGTTTGTAGTGCAGTATACTTATCATCAGTTGCATAAGAATGGTGTCCAAAACTGCACAAAAGTTCTTGCTTCAGTAATGTATGTCCACTCATATTAAATGACTTGTCAGTTGCTCCTTCATCTGGCATAGTTTTCATTTTGCGACGACTTTTTTCTTAAGAATGTTTCAATACTTAGATTTTCTATTAAACGCTGTGATGAATCATAAAGGAATTTAAAAAATGTGTACAATGTTGAATTTGTAGCATCAAACCTTAAGCCATTTGGTAACTATTTTCAACTGAGTTCTTTTTTTCTTGCAAAAGTAGGCGTATTTTATCTAATTTGCACAAAAAATGAATAAGATAGTAAAAGTAACGCATTTGCTCGGTTGTCGTAAGACTGACCTCTTATGTTTTTAATGTTCAAGTTCAAACCGTTAGCTAGTTCTTCCCAGTTTTGTCACGAGTGACTATAAAATCTCTAAACCGTTCTTCAATAGTACAATTTTTACTTTGTATCAGTTTTGACATAAAGTAAAATCTGACTCATTTGCTGTGTATGTATAATGTTATTAATGTATATTACGTACCGAAGTGGAAAACGTTTCTAAGCTAAGATAGCTTACCGGGCCGCAGAACCCCGTGATTAGAGCTATAGCGCGAGGCTGTAATGAAAACTTGGAAAATTGGTAAAATGGATTTGACAGTTCTTTAATACTGATGTTAATAAATAATAATACAAGTTGGCGAAAATCTGATGCTCACTTCCAGACTGGTTGGGAAGTAAAAGTTGGTAATAGCTCATTTTCCAACTTTTTAAAAGTTAGGAATGACCTTAATACACATATGGTTGTGGATAAAATATGTTGCTGTTTGAATTTTTGGACAACTATTAAATACAGGAGGATGCTCAAAACCGATACATGTGCACAGGGGGGTATAAACCGGAATTATTTTATAATTTTATTAATATTATATAGTACAGTCAAAATAAATGTTGACCTGGGCAAAATTGCAACACAAATGATTCTTTTTACATTATACTGTTAAAAGTGTGTATTTTAACATACTCAAAATCCCCATCAATCCCGGCCCGAGAAATCAGTCAAAATCCAAGATGGCGACTGAATTTGCCGTTTTTACCCTTTACCCAATTACATGTTCTAAAAAATCTCCTCATTTAGACAACTGTAAAAGAACATTTACAGGATTTTTGTAACAGTAGTTCATTAACAGGGCTAGATTAGAGTTTCTTGAAGCCGTAAAACTTAAAAATTATGCAAACATACTACTTTTCGCTACATAATAAGAATTCTAAAGAAGTAATTAACATTTTATATTATTTTTTTCAATTATAAAGCTTTAATGTCGTCACATAAAAAAATTGAATTTTAATATTTTGTCTTGGTATGTGAAATTTTTTTGAAAAATCAAAAATAAAAATGTTTCTTATATTATGCCGACTTTTTGGCGGACACTGTATAACGATTCGTATGAAAGAATTCAAAAGTATGATGTAAATGGCATGTTTGAGTACATAATAAGTACTTATTTTGAGTGCACACTAACTTTTTTACGGCAATAAATTTAGAAAAATAGAGAAAAAAGGCAAAAATCGGCAAATTCAGCGGCCATCTTGAATTTTGACTGATTTCCCGGGCCGGGATTAATGGGGATTTTGAGTATGTTAAAATACACACTTTTCACAGTATAATGCAAAAAGAATCATTTGTGTTGCAATTTTGCCCAGGCCAATGGTATTTTTACACTATTTTGACTGTACTAATATTATTTATTAATTTTTGACACAATATGCCTTCGAATTTTTGTAGTAGTGATATTAATTAATTAATTTTCTATGGTTTTGGAAAAATAACTCACCTGATTTATAGTATGACTTTCAATATGTTGCATCGTGCTCAAGAATGTACCACAATCAGGATGCTCATTTTATTTTACAATTACTTTGCAGTGCATCATTATTATTGACACAGTACAAAATGGCATCCAAAGTCACTTTTAAAATACGTCTCAACTTTTTTTATATAATAGCTTTTGTTAGCTGGTCATCTATTAAGCCTCGTTTGTTTATTTTAAGTTCCATTTCTTTCCTTATGTGACAATGCATTTTCGTGATGTGGGTTTAAGTGTTTCCGAGTGTAATTCCGAAGCCCTTCAGTGGTCACAGATTCTTGTTTTTGGTAAAAAGGTGACGTGGGAAACAAAAGAGTGCATTAATTGTTTTACAGTAAAGTTTGGGACACGGTATTCCATTCAGGAGTTTGACCTGAGACTCAGCAGGTTAGAGCCCCCGATTATTTCTTCCGCGTACTGGACGATGTGGTTAGCATCACCCCTTTGGCGATTGTTTTACTTTCCTACTATCATAGGAGTGGCGTCGGTAACTAATTTTTAAAGAGACTGGAAGGGCCGCCCGCTAGTTGCCAGGTCTAAAGATGTTACGGTCTTAAACTGACTTTACGACACCGCACCGGCTCATACAATAACGAAACGGCCGGCGCGGGCCGTAACTGACGAAATCGGGACGAAATATCTTCTAGGCCGCTACCCAGCCGCAACAAGATAGGCCGGCTAGACTTTCAGTGGAGTTGGGCGGGTTCTTAACGAGGTTATCTAAGGGTAACGGCCAGAGGGTCGGTAAATAACGGTAAAATAAAGAGGGCGCCACCAAGCCTGTCTTAACCCGAATAACTGGGCCTGGGCGGTTAGACGGGGGCGAAGTATTCACGATAATCCATCGCTAGGATTACTCAAGAGTTGCAAGTTCAAATAACAATTTCGGGATTGCCTTATGCAAAGATTGTAATTAGGTGCCATCCGGCCGCGACTACGCAGCAGTCTCACCCACCTGTACGCTCAAGGCTCCCTCGTTATCGCACAATAATCATTACACTGAAGGGGCGCTTATCTGAAACAGAACATGCACAAGTCGAAACAAAACAATAGTTCCCTTAATTAACAAGTCATATATTAAATCACGGGTTACAATGGGGCAGCGGAGTGCGTCGCCCTATATATATATATTATATCTAAGAAAACACCAGCTGGCTCACGTTATAAACCTAGCGACAGATGTACAGAATAAACAAGATAGCACTAGGCGCAAGCCCGTGCAAAGATACAGTCTAAAATTCGAAATGAATGCGCAGCATGTGGGCGCGAAGCCTTATGCAACATACAGTAATGCAAGTCCTTGTAAAATAGGCAGTCTGTAATTTGGAAATGCGGGCAAATATGACGACAGTGCCTGTAGGCACAAGAGATGTGACGGGCTCGCTCGCGGCGTTCCAAAACAACTCGCACACGGGACTTAATGCTCCCCGCGGGACAGGAACACTCGCGTTCACAACGGTAATCAGTTCAAAGACACATACCTTAATACGTAGGCGGTCGGGAAGCCTGGTACAGTTGAGTTGCGACAGGCTGCAGTCTTAGGCGGCAGGTACATTCGATATTCGACGGTTATAGTGATGAGTGGGTATCCGCCATAATAGCGACGTGCGACGCGTCAGGACGCGTACAACTTGACGACGAAAATAGGCCACTTACGTTCTGCGGGACAGATCCTCGAATGTCGAGATGAAGTGGACGACCCCTTACTTACGGGAGCAGAAACTGGGCTTAAGATGCACCCACGCTACGCCGGAACAATTCGGAGCTCGCACAACCACAACACCTCTCGAAGGTGAAACAATTCTCGCAGCGCTCGCTGCAACACCTCGAAACGGGCAACACCAAAGGGGGCCTCCACGGCAACAATATTAATCAACAGCGGCAGGCGTCCTCGGGCACCTAAGGGGCCAAAGGACGCCGCCTGGATCACACAACCACCAAACGAACGCTTTCTGCAACGGGCTGCGATCAACTGCCTAGAGGGAAACGCTGCAACATGACACATCGGTCGCGTCCCCACGTAACTATATCTCGGCAGCCAATCGTGAGGCGATAAGATGAAACAAATAAGTGCCAGTGACAAAGACAGCCAATAGGGAGGGGCCCAATAAAACAAATAAGTGCCGGTAACGAAAACAGCGCGAAGCCTCGCAGTCACACCAACAGCGTAAATTCTAGAAAGTTCGGAAATCCTGCGAGCGTTAACACCCGATTGTCAAAGTACCAACAAAGGGGTGCCCCGGATGACGAGAAATACTGCGCTTGAGGCCAAATATGTGCAAAATCATTATTATGGGATTAGGCGATGAAGCCAAATAAGTAACTAAAAGGGTTTAGAATACGGGCACGCCGCCCTAAAGCCTAGGTGGCTAATTAAAATACAAAATGACCTGACAAAGACCGAAACTCTTGTTTTCAGCATCGCAGCCGAATTCTCTTACCATTCGACCGCTCTGGCGCTAATTCTGTTACAGCACATCTACTATTTTCTTCCAACTTTCTCATGATTGACATGGTTTTACTAAATCATTTTTTGCCAAAATGTCTGCACTCTGCATTCTGTCTCAGGTCCAGTGTTTTACGACTTTTTGTAGGTGGCGGGGCGACAGATAAACGTCAACCAATGTCAACATAACCTAGAAAAGTTGGGTAAAATGTTGTAATATTTATTGGTAGCTCGATTTGTTTGTATTAACCTAGCTGAAAGTAATCTTCATGAAAACAACATCATGTTGACAAAAGTTATGTATTGCGTCGCCTAGTGAAGTTACTCTAGTATAATCGAAATTATACAAGATACGTAACTTAACTAAATCCAGCCTTCTGATTGGTTGAGATCGCTACGAAAAAAATAATCATGTGTAATACTATAAGTACTTCGATATTATCGGGTTATATGTCGATAAAAGAGTGTCAGTTTGGCAGGTTAAATAGTCCGACCACCGATCGGGAGGATTATTCTGTCAAAGTGACACGATTTGTTATTGTGCAGGAAGTTTGACACGTATAACCTGTTCGCATTGTATTCGATTTGATTATTTTTTGAGTAAATTTTAATATTAGGAACAAATAGATATTTTATTGGCAGCCCGATTTGTTTGTATTAACCTAGCTGAAAGTCATCTCCATGAAAACAACATCAAGTTGACAAAAGTTATGTATTGCGTTGCCTAGTGAAGTTACTCTAGTATAATCGATTTTGTATAGGTAATCGAAATTATACAAGATAACTTAACTAAATCCAGCCTTCTGATTCGTTGGGATCCCTACGAAAAAAATAATCATGTAAATTTGCTTCTATTTTCATTTAGATACGTTTATATATAATCCTTGTCAATATTTTTATATATTAATAAAAATGATAATAATAACTGCCATTTATTGAACAAATTACGTTCACATTATGTCATTAGTTCAAAGGTGCGAAGTTCAGATATGCTAAAAATAAATTTAGCAGTCAGAACTGTTACTTAATTCCGGAGAGAAAAGAAATCGAAGAAAACGATTATTTAGAATTCGGTATGGTTTAGAGAATATAGCAGCTACTTTTTTTGTTAGATTACTAAAAATATATTTCGACCGTTGTAAGTCTTAGTCAACTATCTACATGGAATGGTACAATGCGGCGATGTTATATGTAAAAGCTTTGGCGTATATTTGTGTTCTATATAACGGTGTAATAAGTTTTTTTTTTAAATCGAAATTATGATTAACAGTAGAAAACTTTATCTTTCTGTAGAGATAGTAAGCATTAGTATTAATTATTCTGTGAAATAAATAGACAGCATGTTGAGCCATTTAATTCGCAAGTGCATTGAATAATGACTCAAATTTTCGATTTCCCAAAAAAAGTCGTTATAAGAGTTTTGAATTCTTTCTAGTTTTTTTAAAGTATGAATAAATTAAGATAAAATTTATAATTCGCACAATATAATTTTAATATTACGATTCAACAGATATAATTCCAAATTAACCAACACTTTCAAAAGCACACTGAAAATGTGGTCAGTAAAGTTCACTTTATATAATCAGTCTAAGGTCCTAACAGCATTAGACTGCTTTACATCAATACCTTTGATTTTAATACAAATGGCATTTTTGTAATTGTCTTTAATTTTATTCTTACCAAAAAGGATAATTATTGGCATTCATTTTTAGATTATGAGCTTCTGAAGTTTTAACAAGGCAATGGATGTCTTTATTTATTCATCGCATAGGTGTGTTAATTTCTTTGGCACTAAAGCTGTACTACAACTGCGTATCATCAGCATATAAATTATATTTACAATGTTTCAAGATATAACCCATTCATAATGTTTCCTCTTCCAGTAGGCTGTTATATGTTTTTATTAGGTACCTTGCATAAATTGTGACAGAACTCAAACTGTGACATGGAAAAAAAACTATGACATTTGTTGCAGCTACTTTATTGACATTGTTGCAATTTTAATGTACAAAGTGCAGAACATTTTACGAGGGGAGGCAAAAATGTAACTGGCAACAGTGCAAGTCTTCAAAAATCATAATCACTTATTGAAAACAACCTAACTCAATTTTGTCATGTCCAGTTAGTTATTTCGCATGCGTACCAATAAAAATGTCAGTTTAACACATATACACTTATACAAATATCTATTAATAAGTGAGATAGCGTTGTTACTAAAACCAGTAAACTGTGTATTGTGATGTATTGTATCTAAGGCCTTTGAATAATCTAACTTTACCATAGCAGATAATTTATTAGTGCCAGCAGCAGTTAAAACATGATCAATTATATTCAGTAATGCTGTTGTAAAACTGTATGTACCTGATTGAATACAAAGAGGTGTATTATAGACAGTAAGGTGGTGAGCAATTTGTTTAGACATTTTTCAAAAGATCTTTTCAAGAAGAATACTAATCGGACCAAAATCCTTAACATTTTTGCGCTGATTAATCTTAGGAACATTTCTGCATACCTGGATAAATGCATTTTCAGTATTCCAATGACAATGTAAGCACAGTCAACGGGTTTTGTTTTTATATTTGCTATATGTTTTAAGATATCAACTTCTGTAACTTCCGAAAATTTTAAATTGGTGTTAAAGTGCTTCATTCTGTTATTATCAAAAGTTATTGATCGCCAATTATCAGGACCCGAAGTGCCCTCAGAACTTGAAAAAGCTGAATTAATTTGATTATCACCTTTAGATGTGAATGAATATCAACAGTATTGGCTTTTTCATAAATACAAAAAATTTTAAACTTTTTTTCCAAATGTTTCAATTTGATAAAACATTCAGTTACTCTTATTTATTGTTGCTTAAGTAGTTGAGTGCATATGCTGGAGTTACCCAGCGTTGCTTGGAGGCTAACCAGTACCTAAACGGTGGTTTAAAAAATAATAAAAATATATTTATTGTTTTACTAAACTAAATTAACCAGGATTAAAGATACAAAATATTTCAAACAAATAAATAAAAGCTGCTTCGACTATTAAATGAAGTAGGTAGTTTCCACTAAGCTAGTGCTTCTTTGTAAACAATATTGGCTGGTGAGGCATTTGTACTTTATTTACGTTAATATTTTCCATGTATGTATCTAAAATATAAGAAAAGTATGTCGCATTATCAGTCATAATTAATTCATATACCTTTACAAGTCAATCAAGAATCAAAACAAAAAGTCCCTTGCATTCCAACCCATCTCCCAATATTGAATGGTTTGTGCCGTCGATGTCATATCTTCTTGGGAGTAGCAATAAGTACCTAGGTATGCCTTGTTTTTAGAGAAGAAACCAATTGCCAACAAACCTTACCAGTATGAAAAATGACATCTAATGGTTGATTACAAATGTCAATAAGCGACAATTCACATTATTAGTCGTTGGCAACCATCTTATTGTCTTATCATTGAAACTTTAAACCCCTATTTCACCCTCTTAAGAAATGAATTTAAAAAAAAATCCTTCTTAGTGCACCTTACAGTATACGAAGAATCAATATATGCAAAATTTCAGCGTCCTAGACCTTGTGGTTCTTGAGATACAGTGACGAGTGAATGAGTAGGTGAGGACACTTAACTTTATATTTAGATGAGAAAAAATACTGTACCCGAGCAACTGGTACCCTTGAGGTCATTGTTTATTGCGATAATATAATATAATTCGTCACGACCTTTTTGGGACAGAGTTGGCTATGATTTTTTCTTTTCATGTTGGACTAACTGATTTGGTGATGTAGCGGATGCAACTTTTAATTCTGTCAGTGTCAGTTCGACTTTTTCTTGCCACCACATTGCCAGATTTATTATTTTAATATTCTTAAGAAAATGAATGATTTATCAAGTGTGTAAAAATAATTTTAATTCCGTTAAAGGAAAAGTCAAAATGCCCAAAATAATTTTGTTACCACAAAAAATTTCCATTAAAAAATGCTACTTTCAATTTAAAAAGGACAGGTCAGATTTAAAAGAACACGAGTTGATGTGGAGACTAGAGAATATATTTGCACTAAGTTAAAAAATGAAATTTTGGAAAGGAAAAACAATCCAGCGTAATGTATAATAATTTACTACCTACCTACTTATTACTATTCTAGTGTTGAAATGTTATGTGGCAGATGTGAAAATCAACTTGAAGTAAAATCAGCAAGCCATCCATTTCACAAGATATTTACATTTTTCACATGTTAATTTCTATAAGATCAATATTGCTCAATTGCTCTACTAAATTTATTTGGCATCAGTTTGTGACGTCTTTATCCTTCCACACCAGCAAGCAAGCAAGCATGCAGCAAGCATGTAAAATAAAGTGGCATATTCATAGCATGTACACAATTCTTATCCAAATTGCAATAAAACATTAATATTGAATACTTTTCTTATGCATTAGTTCTCGTTTTCGTTTCTGTTGTTGTCAAATCATTTCAATGTTTCATCCTTAATTTAAACAGAGATCTGGCAATAATGTAGGTACCTATTCAGAAAATATAACCTTAAACTGAAAACAACCTAACCTTACACAAAAAGTGTCAATTTCTATTAGGGAGTTTAGTTGCCCCAGAGGTACTGCCAACAAAATTACTAGATGATCACCTGACGTTTTTATTTTCAAAAAAAGTACGAAAAAGTAAATTTTTTATAAAATTGTGTAATTAGCGAAGCTAAGCGTAGCTCGGGTGATTCACTATATACCATTATAGCAGCGCCTTATTTAACGAATCTTCTTTGGTTTAGTGGTAGAATGCTCGCCTGCCACGCGGGCGGCTCGGGTTCGATTCCCGGCCGATGCATCCTTTTTTCATTTATATTAATGAATGTCTCTTAAATTCGCGAACCGATGCGTAGCTCGGGTGATTCACTAGTGTCTAATAAGATAATAAGCTAGTTAAATACGGATTTGAATACTGTACGATTCCGAAAATTCTTACGCCTATAACATGTAAGTGTATCTAAAGAAAAAGTAGCACCAAAAAGGCTAATCTAAGAGAATAGTACTAGATTTTTCCCGGAGTCTAAAACGACAGAACGTAACATACGATAATTACTTCACTTTTTGTTGTGTTGTGTTGTTGGGGATAAATATTATAAAACATTACGACGCTGAGAACAATCACGACACATAAGCGCGAATTACTTCCAGGAACAGCAAAGAAATCGTCGCCCTAAATTTACATTTTCATATGATACCCTAAAACGAAACAAAGTAGAACTTTAAGTGTACGTAAATGAACTTACTTGAAAAGTTAATGGAAAGTTTCACTCATTAAGGAAGATTACTCCAAAACTAATGAAACGAGAGGCACACACTGAACTATCTAAAGCAGTATAGAATTACACTTTAAGAGATTTTATATTCGTTTTGGCATCTCATAAATTAAGACTTCAAGTCCACATTTCCTATATTATGGAATTTGTGTAAGCTCGATATTACAAGTCAACATGCTGAAGCGGAAATAACTAAAAAGTGATATTATATCAAAAAGATCATTTGATTTATTTAAAGTACTTCTTTCGAGTAGAATTTGAAGTTTTTCTTTAGAAATTGTCTTTGTAAACAGTATACGATTTTCGTTTGTTTGTATTTAGGTATATAAACGTACACACTATACCGTAAAATAAAGATTTAGGTAAATGAATAGTTTCCTGTTTGTTGGAATTATAGATGAGGGTTAGAAGAAAATTACTAACCCACATGAGATTTCGCAGTCGAGGTTTTTCTAGTAGCTGCCCGTATGGTGAGTTTGATATTTCTAAGTACATGCGGTAATACTATTTATACCCACATTTCTATTACGAAATGGTCACAGTGTTGTCATACTCAGTAGATAAAGTTCACTGCCTAAACAATTTTATATTAGCTTTTACTACCAGTAGCCCATCTACTGCAACATTTCCAATTGAATTATATTTTGGTTGAACTGTCACCCATTCTTTCCATAATTTACGATTTACTTGTTTGCCTGCGATCCAGGGGCGATTGTTTTATTGTCAAAGTGAATGACCCTCGAAAAAATGTGAACCCTTTGTAATGATGTTGTTATTTTAAATATTGAACCACCGGTTAGAGTCCATAAATTGTAGACCGATTCATTATGAAATTTGTATAGTACTCTAGAGCTCCAGATAAAAATAAATATAATCAGTAAACCAATTTATGCTCCTAATTCTATTACATTTATTTTTTAAAACCGATCTCCATAAATGTTTTCTCTTTGGGCATTTTAAAAACTAATTTAATGAAATTATTTCTGGTGTAAAACACAAGCAATTTAATATTGTTAATTCTGGAGAAGTATGTCGTGGTCCGGTTTTTGTGCTAAGAGTTTTCTTTAACGAACATTTTCAGTTCTACTTGATAGTAGCTTCCTTATTCGTCTTCTTGTTTTCCTTTCATTCATTCGTTGATGCCATTTTTTTGTTGGTTTGCCTATCGATCTTTTTGCTCTCTTTGCCAGCTGTTAATCATCCATTCTTCAAACATGTTCTTTCCAACCCTTTCTTCTTTTTCTTGTCCACTACTTTAGGTCTTGCAGATTGCTTCTTTTTAATAGGTTGTTGTTCCTTACTCTATCTCGGAGCGTTTTTCGTGTATTGGTTTTTATTTATGCAGTTCCCATTATGTCTCCTGCTTTTTCCTTTAGTCTTTTATTGCTAGTTAACTCCACGCCAAGATCGTTGAATTCCGTGATTTGATATAGTTGTTGACAGAGTGCTATTTTCAACTTCGCCTAAAGTTAGTTGCTGGGTGAATTGAGTGGCTCAGCAATCAGCAACTACAATTCGCTATCCCAAATCGGAAAAAAATAGGAGAGTTTCTGGAGAAGGCCAGAATTCTATCTGCGGTAAAAACGTAAAAATTTCCAGAACCAGAACAGTGTCTCGGACCTGAACGTATTTAACGAATAAAACGACGAATAAATCGCCGAGAAGTAGGACTATTATTAGAAAAAATACATAGTCAGATTCAGTACCTGGCATAGTTTAATAATAATAGTTTTGTAAAGGTCTTTACGCAGAAGTTCCCTCGCAAGTGGACGTTGTGACACTAAACAATTTTAAAAATCAAAGGAAAATAGGGGTAAACATATCTTCACGTTTGTAATAATACTGAAACAATAAAAAGAAACACTTGGTAATGCAAATTACATCGATTTTCAAATAAAAAACATTATCGGCTGTAGAATTCCATCTTGAGCGCCTGAGAACAAACCTGCGAATGCGATTTCAACGATTGGAGGTAGCCTGCAAGTTAACCACCCGTTTGCTGTACTTAGCTACCGAGGACTCCTTAAATACAACGTATTTATTGTTGACTCTTTTACAACATTTACCCTGTATCTATTGGTACCCATTTTTGTCGAGAGTAAAGCTTAAGCTGTGTGCAAGTTATTACTTTTATTTACTTCTTAGTTAAAGCATATATAAACAAAAGTTGATGTTTTTTAGGTGGTCACCCTGTAGATGTTGGATATACCCTTTTTCGTCAAGAGTCAAGACCTGAGCCATGATGTTTTCGCGATTACGATACTTACTACGTCTTTTAGACTTTCAATTAAAAAAACATTACTGGCGATGGGATTCGAACGTCAGCGTCTGCGAATGCGATTTCAACGCTAGGCAATATCCCGACCATTTGTCGCACGCTGCCACGCAGCACCCTTCGTGTCTCCGCGATTGAGATACATTAAACACAACGCACTGTATATACACCCTGTATATATGTTACCGAGATTTCCTCGGTTTCATGCCCGGAATACATCTAATCCGTATGCAAAATATCGCCTTTCTCCAACAAATATTTTTTGCGTTATACCGGCAGCTGACAGCCAGTTAGGAAGTATTGTAGTCGTGAACTCACAAACTATTTGTTGAAAGAGAATGATATTTTGCATGCGGATTATATGTTTTCCTGGCATGAAACTGAGAAAATTTCGATAAATTCTATAAAGTACATAAATAAAAATAATATTTGGCACATGGCTTAGGTCTTTACCCTTTACGAAAAAGGGCATATCTTGGACTCAACATACACCGAGTGAGCGCCATAAAACGATCATATTTTGTTTATGTTTGCTTTTACTAAGAAATAAATAAAAGCAATAATTTGCACATAGCTCAAGCTTTGGCTTTGACAAAAATGGATACCAACAGACACAGCATAAATGTTGTAAAAAAGAAAAAAATTTAACAATAAATGCGCTGTATTTGTGGCAACCGCATGTCACCGATGCGAGAGTTTCTGGATGGCCGAGTGAAGCGAACGGGCGGTTTACTTGTATCGCCAATCGTTGAAATCGCATTTGCAGGCTCGTTCGCAAGCGCTGAAGTTTGAATCCTACCGTCGGTAATGCTTTTGTTATTTGAAAATTGGTGTAATTTGCATTACCAAGTGTTTCCTTTTATTGTTTCAGTATTATTTCCTTCTGATTTTTAAAATTGTTTAGTGTCACAACATCCACTAGTGAGGAAAGTTCTGAGTAAAGCCCTTTACAGATTTTTTATAACTAGTATTATTAAACTATGCCAAGTACTGAATCTGACTATGTATTTTTTCTAATTGTAGTCCTACTTCTCGGCGATTTATTCGTCGTTTAATTCGTTAAACACGTTCAGGTCCGAGACAGTGTTCTGGTTCTGGAAATTTTTACGTTTTTACCGCAGGTACAATGATGGCCTTCTCCAAGCACTCTCCTATTTTCTTCAGATTGGGGACAACCAATGGTAGTTGCTAATTGCTGAGCCACTCAATTCACCTAACTTTAGGCGAAGTTGAAAACAGCACTCTGTCAACGACTATATCATGTTTTACAGCGTCTATTAAGTTAAAACTGTTTGCTGTCTGCTGCTTGCTACATGTATAAACACCGCTTTCTTTTCAATCATTTGTGTTAAAGAGAAAAACTTATTTATTATTCCAACTTTAAAACCGAATTGTTCTTCTGCTTCCATGTTACTGCGTTATCATTATATTCTATTTCGTAATACACGATTTATATGCTACTGATTGTCTGAGTAACATTATTTTCAATTCTGTTGGAACTTCGTTTATAGATCTATGGAATAGCTTGGCGAGATTGACAGTTAATTTACAACTACGACAGTGCAACTATCCAATTACAACGAATACACTATAAATTATGCGATACAGAGTCAATCCATTTGATATTCTGGGGAATATTTCAAAAATTTGCGGTTTAATTCACGGAACTGCATCTAAATAAACATCATTAAGTAGTGTCACTGATCTACAGCTATTTTATTTTTACTTTCTTAACTATGTGAGTCATTATCTCTAAAATTTTCAAATTGGAGGTTATATTTGTTTGAATGTCATGCTTCATTCAACTCCTTAATAGAAATATGAGTAAAAAGTGAAGGTCATAGGTAAAATGCGTGATGTCACAAAACGAATTAAAGACTTCGATGCTCTTTAACTGTATTTTACCCTGTATGTATGACTTAACTTGGTATCTCACTGCTAGGTGCAAGCTGCAGTGAAAGTAGTTTGTGTTGGACTCTGGACAAAAAACTCAATATTATGGTGCAAGGTCAAGATCTTAGAAAGCTCCATTAGATTATTAAAAAAAAGTTGCAATCGTTTGTTTGCAATTTGAATAACCAGACGCAATGCATTTCTTATAGTTGTTGAACTAATTGATATATGAGGGGATCGTTCAAATATGAACCGGAATATCTATATAATTGTTATTGATGCAGCATAAATATTAACAAAACAATGTTCGATCTATTCTCCATCTAATTGAACACATCTGTCTGGTCTCTCTATAATAAGTTTTGACCTAAATTTACGCACTTGGTTCTGTTAGTGCATCTTCAATGGGACAAAAGATATTAACAGTGTGAAAATATTTTAATTCGGTGAGTGCATTTTGAGTCAAAACAGCGTTATTAGCGGTATGAGAAAATCGAATGCTTTTAATTAACTGAGTTCGCCGGTTAGTTTTGTAGACCGGCTTCGCCCTTTTCTTTAATATTGAACAGGACATTAATTTCTCTTTTTTTCTACAGGAAATAAATGCGTATAACACCCATCACGTCACCAAAAATACTAAAAATCATCTCTTCAGTAGACGCCATCGTTTTTGCTTTTTTGTGTATTGGGAATGAAATCGTGCACCCAAAATTTATGTCACACTAGCAAGATGCCCGTTCTTCGTACGGGCAACAAATGTTTTTTCTTCTAAATCTCAAATGAATTTTAGGGCACCCCCTCTCCCTCACTCAATACGCTAAACTAACAAACGCCGCAAAACAATATTGTAGGAAAAAAGGAAACAAAATTCTTCCGAAAAAATTCCTCCACAACTCTTTTATACTTCACGTAGCCGCTGGAAACGTGTACGTAATTGTCATTCTCCTTGCATATATTGATAAAACTATAGTTTTAGTAACAATGTAACAATGAGATAACATTAAAATACATATGTACAAACTAAATGTTGTATTCATAAATTATAGCAAGATACCCATTTCCACCACTTGGGGGTGGAATTTCAGAAATCCTATTTTTCTGAGATATTAAATAATTCGTGAAAACACAGTTTACTCCTTTTCACCCCTTAAGGGTGGAACGTTCTTTCAGCCCATATTATCCTGAAATAAACCCACAGCGAAAAAAGATTAATAAATTTAACACCCTACCCCTTTTCAGTTTTCCCTTTTCCGCATTAGGGGTAACATTAAAAACTCCTTAAACCCCTTTCTAAATATTTGAAGAATACATGTGTATGCCAAAAGCAATGTTCTAACTCAATAAACATAGGAGATAGAAAGGGTTCTTTAATTCACCCCGAATCCAGATTTGCACCTTTACGGATTGATTTGGGAAAATCCTGAAACGTCTTTTTAGACATTGGTATTGGATACCTATGCATACAATAAACCAAGTCGATATCTTATCAGGTTAAGAGATATTGAGGAATTCGTGAAAACACAGTTTACCGCTTTTTACCCCCTTAGGGGCAACATTTTAAAATTCCTTAAACCGTTTTCTGAATATTTTAAGAATACATTTATATGTGAAAAAAGAATGCTCTAGCTCAATAAACCTAAGAGATACGAAGGGCTCTTGAATTCACCCCGAATCCAGATTTGCACCTTTAGGGGTTAATTAGGGCAAAATCCTGAAATGAGTTTTTAGACACTTGTATTGGATACCAATGCAAGCAAACACCAGGTCGATATCTTATCGGGTCTAAGAAATATTGAGGAATTCGTGAAAATACAGTTTACCTCTTTTCACCCCCTTAGGGGTAAAATTGTAAAATTCCTTAAACCACTTTCTAAATATTTTAAGAATACATCTATACGCCAAAAAAAAAGAAATGTTCTAACTCAATACACCTAGGAGTTACAAAGGGTTCTTTAATTCACCCCCAATCCAGATTTGCACCTTTAGAGGTCGATTAGGGCAAAATCTTGAAATATGTTTTTAGATACTTCTATTGGACACCTATGCAAGCAAACACCAATTCGCTATCTTATCGGGTCTAAGAGATAATCAGGAATTCGTGAAAACAGTTTACCCCTTTTCACCCCCTTAGGGTTAAAATTTTCAAATTCCCTTACCCCCCTTTCTAAATATTTTAAAACTACATTTATATGCCAAAAAGAATGTTCTAACTCAATAAAATAGGAGATACGAAGGGTTCTTTAATTCACCCCCAATCCAGATTTGCACTTTTAGGGGTTGATTAGGGCAAAATTCTAAAATACGTTTCTAGGTATTTGCATTGATAATCTAATTAACTAATTAAAATTTTATATTATTTTTCCCAATTATAAATCTTTAAAGTGTTCACATAGAAAAATTTGAACTTTAATATTAAGTTTTCGTATGTGACATTTTGAAAAATACTAAAAAATTTAAAAATTGATTTTTAGCTAAAAATTTAGGAGGTTTCTGGTCTTGTGATTGTTCGTTTAGCTAAATACAATACACTCTAAAAGAATCTCATTAAAATCTTACTTAATTTCCGAAAAATAGCACTTTTCGGATTTTGACAATTTCGAAAAACTCCATTTTCTAAATAAATAAAAGTCAAACGGTATATATGGTAGGGGCTAAATAGGTTTTTAAACAAGCACAAACTATTGACGTAAAAAGTTTTTTTGAAAAATCTAAAATATTTTTTTTCCATATTATGCCGACTTTTTGGCGGACACTGTATATATAGTATATAGATTAATATCGACTCAAAAACGCAATTTTCCCAAATCTATTCAGAAGCGCCATGAAATCGAATTGAAGGAGTAACGGTTTACCATTATTTTTTCTGGTTGTGTTTTATTGGTTTCATTCTATTGTATTGTGTATTTTCAAGAAAAAAGTATTTTTATACTAGGTGTTTTTAAAAGGTTACAAGGAATATCTCGCAAACGGTTTGAAATATTTTCATTAAATTTTGGTGAGGTAATGAGAGATGTGGGCACATATTTAAATGTATGTTTTATAATTACCCCCCTTCTGTATTTTGAGGGGTAGGAGGCAACTTTGGAATTTTAAATAGGATGATGTACTTTTGCTTATAAAATTCTAATCTACGTAAAAAACTACGTACGTGTACAAAACATTTTTGGATTTGCTGTTTCGGTTACGGAATTATGATTAACTAAACTTTGATTGAATTTAAAAAATAAATAAATTTTATGAATAAATCAATTCACTTATTTCAGAATTATTATTTGTTTTCATGACTATTCAATTCACCTGTCATGTGTCAAAAAGTGACCAATGAAAATCCAGAATTCTGACGTTTCTAAACCAATCAAAAAAATATCAGTGGATATATCTTCCTAGAAGGTATTCAAGTGACTATTTTAAACAAATGTGATTTTTATTAGAAAAAGTCAATATTCGTGTTCTGTTATTATAGAAATTGTGTAGTTTGTTGCTAGATTTACTGAAAACTAATTTAAAAAAGTAGTTTGGTTTATTAAATAGTCCCTCGAATACCATTCTTAGTCAAAGTTAAGTAGATTATTTTTGCGGTGGTATCACTACTCATGTCCATTGCGCTTAGGATTAGGACTCGTCCTAATCAAACCTAAGCGCAATGGACATTCGTGACACCACCGCAAAAATAGTCGACATAACTTTGACTACTCATGGTATTATAAGTGAAAATTTTTACTTAAGTCAGTTGAGAATTTTGACGTTTTAACCACTACTATTTTTTTTAAACCTAATAAATCATAATTTTGTAAACGAAAAGGCAAATCAAAAATTTTTTGTGCACGTATGTAGTTTTTTACGTAGATTTTAATTTTATAAGCAAAAGTACATTATTCTATTGAAAATTGCAAATTTACTCATACCGCTCAAAATAGAGAGAGGAGGTAAATGCCAAAAATATGTTTTTATATCTTCCATCTCCCTATTAGCTCACCAAAATTTCATCAAACTATTTTATACCATATTCGAGATATCGTCTTGTAACATTTAAAAAACTCACCTAGTATAAAGCGAATCTGTTTTGAAACATTCTTAATGCGATAGAGTTAATCGAGTAGTTACTGTTAGTCTTCTATTAATTTATGTATTTTAGAAAACGCAAAGTAAAACAGGCATTTAAATAAATACTCGTCGATCTTATTTACAGTCTAAAAAATTCGAGACATTCCCAATGCTGCACAAAATAAATAAACGCAAAACTTAACAGTATTCAGGTACTTTCTCTACAGGGCGTGTAGTAGTCAAAATATCCAACGATTCCGGTGTTTCTTTATAGAACTGTTGAATGATCAACCGGAAATAATTTAGCAAAAGCTAAGTTCATTTGCCTGGAAATCTTAATTTCTTGTCAGCTGATGATTTCGGTGAAAGCGCATGGTTATCAGTAATTGACAGTTCTTGGAATACTTTTCCTAAATTATTGTTTTGCTAGATAATAACTGTTGTGTCTGGCACCGAACATAAAAACTTTCTATTGATTTTAAATCATTTAGTTTTTATTAATTTATTTAAACTGCTGTTAAAATTGCAATTTCTCTAGAACTAGTCTAAGCGGAGAGTCCATTACGTAAAAAGTGTAACAGTAGGCGATGACATCAAAATAAACCAAAATAATTTAACAAATTTGCAAGCGAATTTAAATTAATATTAGTGTTTGTATCTAATCGTAATACAAAAAAGCTGGAAAAGCTTGGTAAAAAATGGAGTGTACAACCTAACTCTCTGAATTTTCAGGAATTTGAAAGAAAAACGTTGGAGATTTTGTTTTTGTTGTATTTTTTTGTCGAGAATTATATATTCGAGAAAAATTAATTAGCTGAATATTACTTTGAATGGATGCAAAAGTTTTAGTTTCTATGAGGAAAATGTTTTATATTGTGGATGCTATTAATTGGACAACATGATTAGATTGCCACTTTCGTTAGTAATATTATGGTAACCTTTAAAATAGTGATAACAGACATTTATTATATTATTTATAATAACTATTGCTTACATCTATCCAATGACGCCATTCCACCAATCATTCAACTCCATTTGAGTACTTTCAACTAATCGCTGACTACCTTATTGCGAGACGCCTAAAGTCGGGGTAACTGGCAACCCTTTTAGTTAAAATACACTTGGACACGAAGACCAAAGCTACGGTTTGCGAGATTAATACGAACACTTAAGTACAAATACTTGCATTCATTTTTCTGCCGTTTACAGAACACTTAAGTTTAATACCGTTGTTTCTTAACTTTACGTATTTACATCTTCTTATTAACTAACTAAATTCTAAGTCCAGTTTGACCAAGAAAGCTCGGTGGGCGTTTACAAAGTTCCCAATAAACCTATCAGAGCTGGTCTAAATTTTGGACTTTTGGCACGTACATACGGACGTGACAGTTCATCTCGGACTCTCGCAAATTATAACTATAAAAGTTTACAATTCTACTAAAAGCATTTGGTCCCAGCTGCGAATAATTTTTATGATCGAGTTGCAACCGTTGCTTCTTCTAATCACGTACCGGTCATATACATCACTCAATATTTCGGTTTATGAAGTAAACCCTGCATAAACTTACTCTAATCTATTCGTGAGATTCGGAATATCTCCAGCTTCCCAAGCGAAAGGCACGTTTCTAAACATCCGCTTGTTGTAATTTAAATATGACATTTTGCCTACGAATGTTACCTTAAAATATTTATTATACAGATGGCTTACAGCTAACTAAAGTACAGTATATCTCTCCTGTGATATACAACCCCATTTCGAGTTACCAATGGATCCTTTTGTTGATGTATTCCTACATAGTTCATTTCATTAAAGAACGCAAATCGTAACAACCTGCATGGATAAAGTTTGTTATACTACATTGTCGATAATTATTTTTTTCTACTCACTGTATAGAAAGTCGGCTTTTGCTCTCTAGTTTTAAGAAACAAAACTGTCAATTTTCAACGAGCGGTAGCCAATTTTTATTGACTCCCGGCGGGAGCAAATATATTTTTTTCTATAGCACATGTTAAAGTGTGCTTTTATCAACTCAAAACAAAAGGTCAAGTTTTACTTTAACAGCAAGGGTAGATAAGTAGCACTTTAACATCAAGGATAGATAAAGTAATTTAATTTTCTAACTTTTGTTTAAATTAAATATGACAGCTTCGTATTATCGTAGCAACCCAATCTAGCTACTGACATTTTGAAATGTGATTGACTGTCACTATTTTCTTTTGAAATTGTTAAAGTTCTTGCTATAGAAAAAATATTGTATTATACACGACGATAAAGTTATTTCTATCCACTCTTGAATCATTAACGTCTCGATTTCGTCTCGACGTTAAATGATTCACTCGTGGATAAAATTTAACTTTATCGTCTTGTATAATAAATTACTATTATCTATGATCAACACTAAAAGTAGGCCTTTTAGCGCTAGCTTGTTTCACTAAAAGTGACGTTTTATAGTTTACCGTGGTTAAAGAAATCAGTTGTTTACTTTTAGCCCATGTGCTAAAAGTGAAGTGAGGTTATAAAACTACAATTTCGAACTGGAAGTGAAGTTATAAAGTTATGCTAGTTGCTTCTTGCGTTACAGGTAAAGTGTTTTTGAAATAATTAAAGCGTTATGTAATGAATACAGTCAGATGTAGAATATTAATAATTACATTTCGTAACTGACTTTGACTACTGTCATTCGGAAACATTTGCCCGCGTGGCATGGCCTACTGTTTATTATGACATAAATTAGAAGTGTCGTTGATGCAAACCTTTGTTAAATCGATATTTATGGATTAATAACAGTAAAATTAAGGTCGTAGATAAAATATTGTATGCAACGCGTGCTAAAAGTCATTTTTGCACGAGACATGTTATGAAACTCATCCTTCGGCTTCGTTTCATAATTTTCATGTCTCGTGCATAAACGTCAACTTTGCATTGGTGTTTACGTCACCATATCACACCAAAGCTTTACAACGTTATGTTGATTTGTAAATTAGACAAAATGTCACTACAGAAATCTAGAGTCACTATAATGATTTTCTAAAGCAACATTTTTGAAATTTCGAGCTATAGAACATGCGTTCGAAGAAAAAATCATATATATATATATATCACTGCAGCAAAGGTTCATTTTAGCGGAGGGCGTTAAACTCACATGCGGGAGAAAAGGAATACCTTTGCCCCCTAAATATATAAATAGCTATTATACAACACATCATAATACTACACCCTACTCTCTCTTTGAAATCCAACAATGTGATTATGTAGAGATTAATATCTATAGAGGCAATAATCAATCGTTCAGATCTCTGTCAAAATTACCAGTCAAAATGAGTAACTATAATATATTACTGTTGAAAACTCCTTAGAGAGATATATTATATTATTTCCCTAGGGCGAATATGTGATATTTTTGTCACAATTTTTAGAAACTGATTTCTACTCCCTGTCGGCGAAAAACTGTATTATTATTAATGTTCTATTGAGTAAACTGAAGCTTGCTGTTCTGTTTTTATGCTTTACTATTATTAATTTATTTTTCAAATTTTACATCCTTAAAAATAATGTAACTTTGTTGCAGGCATCTTAAATAAAATATTTATTTTCATAACAAGTTCTGGGAGTAAGTGTTTCCCGCGTGAGTTGTGATATGTCGCAAAACGAGCGTGAGTGACTCGGGATACACTTTCTCTGAGTTATAAACAAAAATTTTCTTACAAAAATATCTTTTTACAAAAATTGAATGTTTGAAATAATTTTATATTTTGACAAATTATTTGACATCAGGGAGACATTTGTCGGTATACAGCTTATTTGATTTATTATAAAAGATTTCTAAGCTGTTACTATGGAAATTGAATAACACACAAGATGGAATCACTTTTTGCAATAGTACGGCAAGTACTACTTCCCGCACGTTCGTCGAAAATAATATATTGTAATACGAGCGTAGAAAAAATAATATCGAAATCGCATGTGAAAGATGGAACAAAAGTGTTAACGAGTATTTTATTCGCATAAGTGTGCTATATACTATATTTTCTACAACGATTTCGCATCTGCAAGAAATATAGTTTTTCATTTTGACATTTGTCGAAAAGAAATTGATATTTGTCAGTGTTAGTCAGTTCGATTCGAGGCACAAAGAATTTGATTTCCGTTTGTTCTTAAAATATCTTGTCAAACTAACACTTAACAATTTTTAACAAAATAAGACCATTCATAGCAACTAGATTGCGCGTTATTAGTTTTCTATTATTTTTGTACTGATTATGTACTATTAAATAATATACTTTTATTTTACTTAAATAAAGTTGTAGAAAAAAGAATGTGTATAATGCGCAAGATATGTGTGGAAAGTGGGTACCTTCTTCGCCGTAATAGGAGAAAACTGATTTAGTGTTATGTTATACACATATAGTAAAATTGAAAAAAACCTTAGAAATATTGAAAAATTCAATTTAAATATGTTCTTTTTACTTCTGCACTTATTTTCTTCTTGCTCCTCCTTTTCTTCTTAGTTTTCTTATTAGTTTCTATAGGTAATTGTGTTACATAATAAAACGATAATTACGACCAAAACAAGCTCCCCAGCCCAAAGAAAGCAGGTCGTCGCTTAACTGAAATGGAAAAACTAAAATTTCCTTAAAGGAGTGTCAAATCGGATGTTTCGATTACTTGAAGAGCTACCCACCCTAGCGTTATGTACCAGGGACTGCACGGCTAGATTATAGTCCTGATAGAAGGGTGGGACGGGCTACCAGGGAGTAGCGAAGTAAATATAAGGTGTTGTTTTTCTAAAGCACCACAATTTCTTTCTCAATCCGCATTAATTCTTCAAGAATTTGAAACAGGGGAGGAAATTGTCACAATACTTCTTGGACACATAATGTGTGAACCAGCACTTTGCCAACAGAAACTTACCGTTTGTTGATTCTCGGCATGTTATCGCCAACTGCTGCACCTTACACAATAAAACAAAGATAACACTTTTAACGAGCTGTCTATTGGATAACTTTAACAAACAAGATGACATGGACGCAATAAAGCTAATACTGATTGCTAGAGCACGTCATCATGTATACAAGCTATCTACAATAATGTTATCCAGCCATTGCCGGAGTACTTAATTGCTAAAAATGTAAGCACAATATTTCTGAAAGAGGCTGCTATTCTGTCTCAACTAGCTTACAGGGCATCGCTGAAAGAGTTAAACACAAAAACAAAATGTTTCAAATACTTGGTAGTTAAATTCACTTTTCGCGCCACATGTATAATTGAAGAAATTACAAAGCAACTACCTGGAGCTGGTGGCAAAGTGTTTATGGTTATCTGCAAAGGTCATTCTTGCTGCGTGCGGCGTTGCATCTGGTCTTTGCTTGTTCTTCATCCATTTCACTTTGCTCCTTTTGTTCTGTTTTGTATTGTAGAAATTCTTGCTCCCTTTCCTTTGAATATTATTTACTTTATTTTTCAACCGTGGTTATGTGTTTTCGATTTTATTTACGTTTGTTTCAATTTTTTCTAGTGTTTCTTCAGCTTCAAGCTGACTATTTTTTGTAATGTTTTCTATATTTGTTTGCATATTCTTTCACGGTATTGTGGAATCATGTTGCGTTTGATTTATTTGCATTTGTTATTTTTTCAAGTGCTTTGCTAGCTGCCGTCTCAATATTTATGTTAAACGTTTTCCCATTTTACCCACTGTTTGACTGTCTTCTATCGTTAAATTTATTTTGATGCAGCATTTTTGTGCTTTTCCATTTTATGAATTTTATGTTAGTTTTCTATTCATTTAATTTTAATAATCTAGGTTGAATACTATGTTTGCTAGGTGAGAGTGCAGACATCCGGTATATTTTGGAGACATACTTTTCTGTTTATTGTTATGTAATTTGTCTTGAAGTTTTGTCTTCTTGTATCCATTCATGTATCTTTTGCTGTAAAATGCTTTTAAAGAATTATTACTGAAAGCCAAAAATTCAGCTAATTTCATTCATTGTTTGTTCTTTAAACCTTTGTTTCGTACCATGAAGAAGCGTGTTATCAATGCTTCCATTAAAATCAAACTCAATGTCAAGACCGTAATACTGGCATGCGTATGACGCTCACAAACAAGAAGGGGTTAGCATTTTCATTTTGTTGAACTCATACTTTAAAGTCAGCGAGATGTAGAACAGTTCAATTTGAGTAGTGGATCAGCAAGCATCAAATATGCATTTTTAGATTTGACCAGGGACGATAAACTAAATATTTTTGTGGTTGTAATGTAAGCGTAGCGTTCCGTAAATGTAGCTATTTGATGCCGCTTTGACATATTTACGGCGATTGTGGGATTTACCTATCTACCTATCATCGTTCATCGGCGCATTGTATTGTAGCCATTCCCATATATCCACGAATCCCTGAAGAAACATTTAGATCATCACGTGTATATTTGCGCCATTGCTTGTGGAAAATTTTTAAACTACCTTTGTCTATTCTTCTAACATAACTTGTGCCGTCGACATCCTGGATAAGGTCCCAATTTTGAGCCAGAAGTCACATCTATTAGGCCAAATCTATGTCCGAAAGTTACAGTAGTGCCGACGTGGTCAGCGTACACAATACACTCACGGTGGTACAAGGGCTTACCCTAAAAAGAACTAAAGCCCAGCTGGGGGACGCCTTATCTAACAATAGCACTTAAACATGTACAGGTAAATTTAGGAATAAGCGCACAATGCCTTGACTAGACGCTAATAACCAGTGTGTTCAATTTAGCAACACAAAGGCTAAATTCAGAAATGGACATGCAATACCTTGATCAAACGTTAATAATCAGTATGTTTAATTTTGTAATACAAAGGTTAAATTCAGAAATGGGCATGCATTGCCTTGATTAAACGTAAATAACCAGTGTGTTCAATTTAGCAACACAAAGGCCAAATTCAGAAATGGGCATGCAATGCCTTGATCAAATGTTAATAACCAATCACCGCAGAAATTAGTTGACGAAGCGTGAGTGGAAACAAGCGACGTCCGAAGAATCCCCAAATTTATTCGGAAAGGGTTGCGCAATACCCTCTTGGCGACCACAAACATGAGAGGCCGTTAATCAGCCCGCTCGACAGAAAAATCCCATACCAGAAGTCGGAAATATCAGCTAACCAAGCCTTGGTAATTAAGGAACGAGCGGTATCGGCCGATTAGGACATCACCACAGCACCCAGAGCACACGCTGTCACTTCTACAACCTGCCGAAACCGTCTGTCAATTAACAAAGTCACAAAATTTTCTGTAACAGCACAAAACATCGGTGCCTCCACGCCGAAGGGCGAAGGCACCCCTACAATTACGCTATCCGACTGTACTGTGTCGCGGGACGAGACTGAATTCTCAAAAACAGACGCTAAACGGAGCATCGCGCTTAGACAGACGCGCATTCACGTGCCAAAAGTTGTAGCCAATGAGAACGCAGTAAGCTTCGTATGACGACCGCGAAGGAAGCCGCGCGCGAGAGAGATCGACTGGAGATTAAATTATTCGAGACAGAGAATTCGCTCGCCCCAACGAACTATGTTTTGAAAATTGATGTAAATAAACTGCAGCTGTCGAGTAAACGGCTAGAGCCCAGCGGGGTACAGAGTTGCGTGCGTGTCAAATTTAAGATTTGAGATGCAAAATAATTGAAGTCTTATACGAGACAATTAGCTGATGTACTATATGGGAAAATATGACATGAAACCTATATACAGGATACATCGTAAACTTTGTCTAAAACTAGTCCAAACGGTCGCATAACGATAAAATATCAAAATGGCCTGACAATGTGTCCTTTGCATGTTGTGGAAAAAGTTTTGCGGCATATCCCCTTTTGTAGTGCAGTAACGCCTTCAGCGTTCTGCACCAATGTATTAATAGTGCATTCCCATGTGAAATTATTTCGCAGACGAGCTTTGTCGATATCGAGCAGGTAGAATTCTTAGGAATTGTTTTGAGGTTGCAACTGCAGCTTATCTTAATAAAGCTTTGGAAATTTTCTGTGGGACTTAATTTTAAAAACGCAGTGCTATTTCGCATATTTTGAAGTCAATTGCTCATTTTTGGAGATCCAGAAATAAAGGCTCGGAGCTGAGCACCGCAGACATTTTTCAACACCATCGGCAAGGTTTTGGATATTGGAACTATTTCATTACGTCACCGGATGATGGCCCATTATGGTGGCTTCCTAAATTAACATGAATGTATCCCTGTACCTTCATATCTTCCAAGGTACAATTATTTAGAATTCGTGGGCGAGCCCATCCGGTTTCAGTTTAAAAGCTGAGTTGCTAAGCACCCTTATACAGGGTGTTACAAAAGTCGCAAATACGGACTATACCACGTTATTCTATATTAAAACTTGAACAAAAACTGTCTTTTCTATTTTTCGTCTGGGTCCGAACTGTTTAAGCTACCGCTATTTTAAAATCCTAAAATAACAACATGGTTTCCAAAAGTTAACTGTTTAATAAATTATTCTAAAATTAAATTAACAATGATTAAAAAATTAACGAAAATTCTTTACTTAATCACCTAAGCTAACATTTACTCGAAATGGTCCCCGTTGGCAATTATGGATACCTCGGCACATTGTTCTACTGCTCGAATAGAATTTCTTACCACTGCCGGCGTTAGCTAAAGTACTCGGTTTTGAAGCTCATTTAGGTTGGGTACCGGTGTTCTGTTTTTAAATAGCCCCACAAAAAGAAATCACAAGGATTTAAATCTGGTAAACGAGACGGCCAACTAACTGGACCAACTCTGCCAATACAGCGTTCTAAGTGAGTATGATTAAGGTATTCTCGTACATTTAACGCAAAATGAGGACCGGCTCCATCATGCATAAATACCATATTTTGACGTCTTCTAATAACTCGGGAAGATCTTGCTGGAGAGAATTGAGATACGTTTTCCCGTTTAAGCGATTTAGCAAAAAGTAAATAAACAAAAAGGAAACATGAGATTGATGTGAGTAATAACAGAATAGGAAGTTTGTACTGAAATCTCTTACCAGATGGTTACCCAAAAATCGAACCCATACATTTAAGCTAACACATTACTGGTGATTTCTTATTCTAACTGCACGAGGATTTGCATGATTCTATTGGTGTTTATTGTGCATCTTAAAAACACCATCACTTTTTAAAAGACATTCGTCTGTCCGGATTGGAATCTTTCAAATCGTAATGAGCAAGGTACCATTCACAAAACTCTATTCGAAGTGGATAATCGATGTTTTGCAAATGTTGCACCTGCGTATAGTATGGATGTTGTTGATCACGGTCTAGAGCATGCCACACGCGGGTGGAGTTAATTCCCAATTTTCTGGTCACAGATCTAGTGCTTTGTTCTGGATTATTGTTGATTAAATTAAGAACAGCATCAAGAGGAGATTATTTTAAATACTGTTTCGCAGCTTGTACAGAATTTTTATTATATTAAATATAATAAATGTATCATTGTCAAATTAATAAGTATAGATATCGATTCCTGGTTTGGCAACCAATATCAGAGTTGTTATGCGATTGCCTTTTATTTGTCGCTTTTCAATTGTTTTGTATAGGTTACTGAAATTTTAAAACTGCAAAGCAAAAGTATTTTGTACTTTCTTTATTTATAGTTATTATACATGATCAACTCGAATTTTAAATACAGATTATAAGACCGATTTCTTCCTAATTAACTATTTCTCTTTGTTTGTCATAGTTTCCGATACAAGTTTAAAGGCAGGAACGGAGTGAGCTTTTGTAATATGTATTTTTATCGTAAATCTGTCGCATTTGAACAGGTGGAGGTCAGCCACATAACCTCTTTTAAGTCTAACTTCTTACTAACAACCTACTTGTAGATCATTTCTAACCATCCCCATAAAAAATGTTACTAAACAAAAAATATGACTTTAGTTTAATCATGCAACATTTTTTTCAGATACTTTTAATCACCTGTCTATCCATGACGAAGGCTGAAGTGAAAAGTTCATCCCTTGAAATGCAAGCTCTGCGAGTGAAGAGAGAGCCACCGGTGATCTTCAGACCAGCAAAAGTCATTCGAACCTCTCGGCGAAGACCGAAGCCCATATACGGGCCCCCGAAGCCGAAATATGGGCCCCCGAAGCCGAAATACGGACCACCTTCTGGAAGTTACGGAGCACCTCTGTCCAGCTACGGGCCCCCGTTGCAAAGCTATGGAGCCCCGCATTCAAGTTCAACCTACGACGCCCCTCCCATACAAAGCTATGGGGCACCAAGTCAGAGTTACAGCATTCCCCACCATAATTACGGGGCACCCAGTCCTTCTTATGGAAGTCCAAGCGTAAGTTACGGAATGCAGAATTACCATCAGCCCCCGAGTTTAGGTTATGGGGCTCCCCCCAATCAACAATATGGAGCCCCACAGCACAGTTACTCAGCACCCAGTATTCATTCCTCGTCGTATGGTGCTCCTCAACAAAGCAGCACACCTTCACATAGCTATGGAGCTCCTTTACCAAGCTACTCGGCACCGTCGCTGCCTGCCCCAACTCAGACTTACGGCGCCCCCATTTCTACTTACAGTGCACCCACGTCAAACTACGGGCCACCCAGTTCTAGCTATAACGCGCCTTCTTCAAATTATGGAGCACCTGCGCCTATTCAGCATCATCGCGCTCCCAATACTTACAGCTCTCCTTCCTACAGCCAGCCTGCACCGTCTTCAACATATGGTGCCCCTTCTTCAAGCTATGGTTCTCCTTCTCCAACTTATGGTGCTCCTTCTGTATCACATAGTGCGCCATCTTCAGGTTATGGAGCCCCCTCTTCAACATATGGAGCCCCTTCTTCGACCTATGGAGCTCCATCCCACAGTGCACCGCCTCCTCAGTTATCGTACGGAGCACCTTCTTCAACTTATGGAGCCCCATCACACAGTTCCCCACCTCCTCAGTCTACGTATGGAGCCCCTTCTTCAACATATGGAACTCCATCTTCAGGCTATGGAGCCCCATCACATAGTTCCCCTCCTCCTCAACCATCGTATGGAGCACCATCGTTAAGCTATGGAGCTCCATCACATAGTTCCTTGCCTCCTCAATCGTCGTATGGGGTACCATCTTCTTCTTACAGCCAACCGGCACCTTCTCCTGGTTATGAGCTTCCACCGCCTAATTATGGTACTCCGCCCTTAAGTTATGAAACACCCTCTGTGAGCTATGGTACGCCGGGGGCAGTTACTTCGTATGGAACTCCGGTACAGGCCGCGCCACCTATTAACATTTACGGTGCACCTTCAGGTGGGCAAGGTCCGCACAAGAGGGCTCAGCATGCAGCGGATTTTGATGCGTTTAATTCATTTAGTGACTCTTACAGTGCCCCAAGCTTTATATCTACTAAATATCTTGAGCCTGACAGTAAATCTGAGGTTCCTAGTGACAATAAACTTAAAACAAAGAAGACTAAGCCCCAAAATAATTTAAACCATAAATTCCTTAAAGGCCATTCAGTGTCCGAACATCCGGAATTGTACCAAAAAAAGGTTGACTCCCATACAGACAATTCTTCAGCGAAGACTGAATATCGACAACCTAACCACAACTATGACGGGTTAGGCGTTATAGAAGAAAGCTTTCCCAGCAACAAGAACCAGTACAAAAAACAAATTTCAAATGAAAGCGTTTCTTAACACAATAGTTAACGCTGTTTAATCAATACAAACAAGGATATTGAAACAAAGGTGTTTTTATGGAGCAGACTAAATTGTTTAAGATTTTTTTTTTCATTTCAGGATGTACTAATAGCAAGAACTAAAGTGTGATGTTGACACATGACTGTTTTATGCATGTTTTACAGTAAACTTCTAGATCTTCACAAATGAAGAATTGTTCATAATATTGTAACGTGGTACAAAAAATGTTTACTTTGTAACCGCAATTAAATTGTTAAACGTTACGCTGACTGAGATGTAATAAAATGATGTTAATTTACTTGTCATTTCTTTTGGCGCACAAGTTCAACCATGTTTCGTTTTGTTAAGGTAGTCTGACTTTAAAGCGATGTGGGAATAGTACTGTTTTATATGTTACAATCAGAAAGAGTACGGAATATATACAAATTTGATTTATTTAACACGCTGATAGCTAGTGGGATGGGCGTAGTCTTAAACTGATAGAGCAGGTGTTTGCTTGCAAAAGGCAAATAGGTAGAGATGGATAAAGTATGTTTATTTTTGTTTAGGTGCAACCATGATGCTAATTTAGTAGCTAGAGAAAATTTCATAATGAACGATTTTGCCCACGACTTCGGGAAATGGGTGTGTTCCAAGCTTGATATTGCACTTACCGTGCCTCTAGTTTGCTCTAAAATAAGTAATCTTACTTTTCTGAAAACGCGCACTGCATTTGGATCTGCAAGAAGTGAAAATATAAAATCTAATGCTATTATATTTAACACACCAACTTACATATAATTCTTATCGGCCACAGCTGAAGAACCGGATCGATATCAGGTTACCCTTAAACTGCTTCAATGCTTGACGTCATATTGCCCAAATAAAGACTAAGGAAATTAGTATTGATAACCTGAGCACGGTTCCAAATAGCGATTAGCACACTCAGACGGGGATGAGCTCAAAATCTAGATATTTAAGTTTCTTCTTAAATATTCCAAAGATGTTATTTTACACAGTGATAAATGACATGTACTTAGCTGTAATGCCAGACTAAACGATGTGGTGGCGAAACACAGTGGTATGCTTGTAATATCTGATATGAAGTTTCCAACTTGGTTTCCTGTCAATATTATAAAGGACATGAAAAAAAAACCGCTTATTTAAACAAATGAAAGGGCGTGCAAATAATAAAACGAAATATATAAGCGGCTTAGGAATAAAATCAAACATGATATTAATGTTGCATATCAAGAATATGTAAGAAAACTGGAAGATGGAATGCAGGAAGAACGGGCTCTGTTCTGGTAATTGTTAAAAATAAGAAAAAGTCCAATGCTGCTAACAATATGCCTTATCAAGGAGCTTTTTTGTGTGATAATCTACGGCCAACGCTTTTGCAAACAATTTCCAATCTACTTACATCAACCTGCAACGTGACGCTACGAGTATCTCTGGCGAACAAGGCAAATTTTCATATTCTGCCAATTTCGTCTGACTATGTAAATAACGCTCTTATACCAATAAAACCGAAAAAGTCGGTTGGTGTCGATAATATACCTGCATATATTTATAAAGGTTGTTCAGAAATTATGTCGTACCCATTACAGATATTATTCAATTTAAATTTAGAAACAGCCGTTTCCCTGATAAGTGGAAAATAGCAAAAATGTGTCCTATTTATAAAAGTGGGGATAAAAATGACGTTGCTAATTATCGACCGGTAGACATACTTACTGTTGTTTCAAAAAATTTTCAATTCATCTTGCATAACCAATTATTTCCATTTATTAAAAATAAAATTTTACATTTTCAGCAAGGTTTTATGCCAAATTGTTCAACTATCACTAATTTATTATAATTTACACAAGATGTAGTTACTGCTGTAGATAACAATTTACAAGTAGATGTTGTCTATACACATTTTGCGAAGGCGTTTGATCGAATAAATGACAGTTTATATTAATAGCACAGCTAGGTAATTTTGAATTTTCACAACTTTTAATTGATTTTTTGTGTCTTATCTTTCCGACAGATGGCAGTATGTTGATTTTTCAAGGTTCAAACCTAGGTGCCCTTTTTTTTTTAATATTTATAAACGACACATCCGACGTTTTGCAAAACTCCGAACATGTTTTATTTGCTGATAATCTAAAAATTTGGAAAATTGTTCAAGATAAACAAGACTCTGCCCTGTTACAACAAGATATTGATGCTATTTTTGAATGGAGTGAAGCTAACCTTTTACCTCTGAACGTAAAGAAATGCAGTAGTATGTCATATACGCGTTGTAAAAATCCCATAACGTTTTAGTATAAAATAAATGGTTTGCCTTTAGTTCAAAATTCAGAAATAACCAACTTAGCGGTTGTATTTCATTCAAAATTAACGTTTGCACCTCAAATTACTAAAATGGTTGCTAATTCCTTACAAACAGTTGGGTTTATAATGAGGACTACAAGCGAATTTTTAAATTCTAAATCTGTATTACGAATTTATAATGCATACGTTCGAAGCAGGTTGGAATTTTCATCAACAATTTGGGGTCCTTATTATAATATCCATATATCGGCAGTTGAACGTGTACAAAGCGGTTTTTAAAACGTTTGTATTATAAGAAATCCGGAAAATATCCTCAGTTCTGCATAAAACAGTGAATTCTCACCTAGTTGTGGATTCTCAATTCTAAAGGCAGCTGAATTTCTTAGTTCCAAGGGTATCATCCGGAAACGAATTAGTAGTTTATTTATCCCGTCCTAAGAAAAATATGCTTCTAAACTCACCGATATACCGAATGTGTAACCTGAGCAACAGATTCGCCGGAAGACTGGATCTTTACATGCCTTCTGTCGTAAAGTTTAAGCGAATATGTTTAACATTATTTTGAAATTAATAACGATTTTCTCCTTTCTTTACTGTTAATTACTAATTAGTTGATATTTTTTCCTGTGCTTTAATTTTAGAAAACCCATTTTGATTGCTACATGGTAAATATTTTTGTTATTTTAGAATAATTACTTTTAAATTATTTAGTTGATTTTGTGGATTCGTTTTGTGATACTATGTTTTTTTTAATATTCTATTATTTTAGTTGTGAATGATATATTTAAATTTATATAACTGTGTCCTTAATTAGTTTTTACTGTTGGACGCAGTATAAACTCTCCAAAATAAATAAATCGAAAATGAAATTCTACGATACTTTAACGGAGCGTGAACATAACTTCAAGTAAGTTTATGTCTGGAAAGAGACTTATCTGGCGGAAGCCGTAGTTTGACACTAAAACCATAAAAAAGTGGTTCTACAAGGCAGTTTACATGCACTCGACGAAAACGGTTACTACTCACTCTAATCCAACGCTCGTTTTCTGGTTTCTGTCTGTGGCTTGCGCTAGCTTTGTGAATTTAGGCGTGAAAAAATTCATACGTATCAGTTGGTTTAAATCCAGTGTAAATTTCGAGACGACATAATACAGAATTGCTGTATTTTTTGTATAATAATTGTTTTTGGAAGTTTTAGTTTATTTGCAAAATTTTAGTAATGCAATTTCTTTTTTTAACTCCATGAAAAGTCGAGTTATTGGATTTAAACTTCTTTGTTGCTCGAAGAAGCTGTTGAATGCCGAAAACAATGTTTTAGTGCCTCACAGTTTAACTTTTATCTCCAGTTCACTTCTTAGCAATTCACTTGTACGAGTAGTTTGAGCTTGAATGTATCTGCTGATAGTACAATATGACAATAAATATAGGATACCAAAATTAAGAGCATCGTATCAGTTGCAATTTAAATGACAATTGCTGCAAATGTCACTCCGATCTTTTGTCGACACCTTCTCGTTAAAAGTATGCAATAACCGTGTTAAACAAGATGTTTACTACCGAGCAAAATCATTTTGTTTGCAACCTCTATAACCGTCCATACGAACAAGGCAGAAATAACGGACCAAGTATCAAGTACGTTAAATTTCAATTTCTAGAGAATGGGAACAATGGAAAACAACATTTTCGTTCAATGAAAATCCCCCAGTCAGTCGCAACTGCGAAATTGAGAGGGTGATCGTACAGTTCTTCCAAAATTTACGTCAACCTCTATTTAGAAATTACCTATGTAGACAATCTTCAAGAATGCTTGGAAGGGAACTATGCTTGCAAAGGGGTGGTGGTCACGTGGAGCATGTCATACATCAATACAATAGACATCAAAACTGGAAATATTAAAGTGATAGTTGTTAACTACAACAAATTAAGTTTGCAAACTTCGGTATGCTATATTTATTGTCATACTGTACTTTCGCAGTTTATCCATTTGTATTTGCTTTGTTTACTGCAAAGTAACAATTTTTTGATATCTAAAAATATGCGCAATTTTTACTATTCTCTGTCCGTTTGACTTCATATTGGCAAGTGACAGCTAGCAACGAAACAATAGCGATGCATCATTGTAATCCAAGTTCTACTCGAGTGATCGATGATTAGAATCTTTAGATACATTTTTACAATATTGACATCATTTTCTATTGTATCTAATTAGCCAGCTAAAATTAGTATAATTTAAAAACTGTGAAAAGATTTTATTCAACAATGAGAAGTATAAAAGCTAACGTTAAGCAATATGAAAAGCAAGCAGAGCGTAATTCGAACAAAATGAAAATATATAATCGAGAGGTGGAAGCAACACTTTCAAAACTTATTAGCGCAAAGAGAGAAAATATTGCAAACACACTTCTTTCCCAAATGAACCCGACACAGCGGTAAAAGTAGCCAAAATAACAAAAGAATTTGATAAAACAAAAAAGATTAAACTAGAAAAAGCACCAAGAATTGATAAAAGAATGTGGGGAGAAACGGTCATAGAAGAACTAGTAAACTTGATGAGCTGTGTGTACAATAACAGCATATTCAAGAAATTATAGATGAATTACACAATTTACCAGGCAAATTATTTTCAAGAGTTTTAAGAGCAAGGCTCAGAAATAAAAGCGATAGAAAAAATGGATTTGAGAAAATAGAGCGGTTGATGGTAATATATTTGTATTAAAGTAACTAAATGAAAAACCAGTCATAAAGGAGGGAAAGCTTACCCTTGCTTCGTAGAGCTGGAAAAGGTCATAATGGAATTACAATAGGTGTGTAGAACTGCCTGAGGCGGAATAAAATAAATATTTAGGAAATCGCAGCCATTCAAACTCTTTATAAAAACAGCAATAATTTGATAACAACAAAGCAGGCAGAACCTGACGAATTCTAGATAACAATAGGACTAAGAAGTCTGCGTTCTCAGTTCATTGTTGTTTATCCTGGTGTTGGATAGGACACTACAAGAAAGCAAGTTAATTGTAATAAGAAAATGCGAAATTGGAACTTGACATTTGGGAGAAATATGAAAGACAGAAATTACTTTTTCATACAAGAACCACAAAGTGGCAATCCCGATGTTCATATATTGCTGTGAATCTTGGTAAGACGTAACACACAGAAGCAGAATTTAAAACACCAGAAAAAATGGATGGAAAATACAATAAAGGGCTAATTAGGAATGCTCTATCAAGAGAAAAGTCTGATGTAACTCAATAAGGATAATAGTGCAAGAACGGCAACAAATGGGACTAGATGGTGTAATAAGAATGGCCCAGGGCACATAGCGAACATCTTAACATCCGGAAGTAATTGCTGTTACGGCTATTTAGAGATTAGTTGGGCATACTGACTTAAAACCTAACCTGCTAATTTCGAATTTGACATAGACTTACAGTGCCAGCAACATATTATTCATACGTTTGAATTTCCACAGGCGTCCCTTATGGATTTTTTTAATGAACATGTTGTATAATACGAAGGTATGATTGAAGAGTTGCATTATGGTCATAGTGGAATAGCCGTTTTGCTAATTATCAAGAGTGCTAACTGCGTTTGCTCAGCGGGTTATGCGTGCTGTAATGGTAATGATAATTTACTGAAAGAAATTGGAGTACTTACTTGTTTGTTGACTTTGACGTTTGGAGGTTAGGTATCTGAAGGTTAAAGATGGGCTGTGTCTCCAATTAAGAATTAATATGTCAAATTATGAGTAATATTTTGTAATTGTCTTAGCTCATCCGACCTTCTCTAATGGGATTCGTGGTAGTGTATACCTACTTTGTGAATTTATGAGGTTGGCGGCCGTAGAATGCAATGCGGTGCTGTAGTAACTTTCTAGTTCTGATTAGGAATTCTAGTGTCATTGTGTCACATTGTGTTGGTATTAGTCTATTTTTGTTTTGGTTGCGTAGAGATAGAAAAATAAAAATATTGGTATGGTGCTATGAATTTATTTTAATTTATTGAAAATGAATTATTATGAATTATTTAATCTCAGGATTTTATTACGATATATTCTAATCTTACCTTTCTTTGTCCACAGCTAGAGCATTCACTTGTAACAAAATTAATTGTTCGACTCTTAATCTCGTTGGATTACAGCAGAATTTAATTAGAACATACACAATAAAAACTCATAAAACTTTAATATGAGGCAATTGATCCCCATTTATTATAAATCTGTATTTTCAGTATTAATAAGTTTTATCAAAATATCGTTAGTTAAAACTTTAGTATTAAACTCAATTTCAGGTAATTAATTCTGTCTGATAGCATGAAACTAATTTTAATGACGTTATAAGTAATTAATGTTTACTGTTGTATCGTGTATTAAACTTTTCTCTTGAAGACTATTAGCTTTATTACATTTACTTGTCTTTAAATTTATTGATATTTGTTTTTAATAAATTTTATCATTGTTCAAATTAGCAGTTTAGTTCTTTTAACTTTCTGCTTTTTACTCAGATCTGATATTGGTTTATATTATTTTTTTTCACTTACGTTCCGGACTTTTCTTTCTTCAAGCTCAATTTCTTTTGCCTGTGATTTGGCAAAGGAGACTTTGCACCTGCTACCTCTAACTGCTTGCTCGTGCCGTCGGTCGTCAGCAACCTCTGTTGGGTATGCTTAACGCACACTCCATCAACATTTTCATTTACTTACACCAAATTCTTCTTATAGCCACATTTATTGTTAAAACACTTCTTTTGGGCACATACTAGTAGATATTAATTATTATTTAAATAGATTATATAATTAGCTTTAGTTTAAGCTGCTGTCATTTTCATTAAACATTTTTCACACACCTTTTGCTCTTGTTGGTTTTTATAATAGCCGCCAAAACCTTGGATATGAATAGAATTGAAATATCAAAATTACAAATTCTTACTTAACAACCATTATGGCGTTTTAACCCGTAACGGCTACTACCAAGGCGGTCTATATTGTTCCAGGCCATGACAGCCAAATTGTGTGCTAGGCCATTCCAAGACACACTAAGTTTTGTTTGTTTGAAATATATTTGGCATTCAAACTATTTTGACAAGGCAGTTCATATAAGTTACAAAAATGTCTTTGAAGTGTTGTGTACCAAGCTGCAAGTCAACGTGCGCTTCATATGTTAGCGTGTTCAGGTTTCCATTTAATGAAACGGTGGTAAAAAAATGGAAAGAAGTTTTGCATTTAGAGAACTGGCGGATTGTAAAAACTAGTGTTGTGTGTGAAAAGCACTTTAAAAGAGCGAATATAAAGGGTAATAAGATGTAAAGACTTGTTCCGACAAGTTATTTTGCAGAAATTACTGATTTAGATAAAGTCAAAATTAGTAGCAATGGAGAATTAGGTACATACCCTTTAGAAATTGTTTTTAAATCAAATATTACGGAGAAGTGACGCACTATGGTGTAAATAGCAGTGATTTTATAGATTTTTTTTTCAACTGGCATGCATCACAATGACAGAAACAGTGCAGTGACAGATTGTTCATTTAGAGACCAAAACTAAAGTTTACACATTACCCTTTTTCTGTGACGTCAGAAATAACCAAACCTAGTGTTTAAAACGTATGTCTTCTATTGTACTGAAATTCAAAAGTATCATTTAGATGGCAGGTAGTAGACTTTAGAAAGAATTTGACATATACCTAACCTTTAATGTCAGGGATGCTCTAAATAGCACATTATTCAAACCAAGACAATCTTGACCTATGTAATCCGACCTTTCTCTCCTTCGAAGAAGTCCCTAACACTTAAAATATGATTATAGGCTTGCTTGCTTGCTTGTTATTGCCCGTTATTTTATTGTCATTTTAGTCAAATGTCAGATTGACAGTATTATAAAACAAGCCATACTTAAAGCGGACCTGACCAAAAACTTCAGATTTTTTGTTTCGTCCAGTTTCTTATCATATAAATAAAGGAGAACAATCCAAACGTGTGTGTCCGTCACGACAATTGCAGACGCGATGTCCCTCATTTGCGTTTGCATGCATTTCGCTGTCGACTCGATTTCGTGACCGGGGCGGAGCCCCGAGGGCCCGCTTGGAGAGAGGCGGAGCTCAGAGCGCTCCCTTGGAGAGGGGCGATGCCCCGAGGGCCCCCTTGGAGAGTGGTGGATCTCCGAGGGCCCAACGTAATAGGCCTAAAAATGGTGGTAAATTGGATATGAGAGACAGCGCAATAGCGCGGGCAGCCCCGTTTATAGTTAAATAAAGAGAGAAAATTGTTACGTCACAGCAAAAGGGTAATGTGTAGACCTTAGTAATATTTTGTTAATGGTTGGCTAAGCCCTGTTGCCAGATTGTGGTAGGCCATTCCAAAGGTCACTTTATAGGCTCAGTGTCATGGCCTGGAACAATATAGACCGCCTTGCTACTACCCAAAATACGCAACGTAAATACTACTACAGGATCCCAGGGACCCAATAATTTAAAAAAATCATAACAATAATGTTTTTTATGAAAAACTTTATTTTTTACATTTATTTAACCAAGTTATGCTTCTATTATAACATAATATTAAAAAATCTGGTGTGATGCACGCACACAACTTCCTTTTACAGTGATCTTATAATTAACCAAAAATTTTATTATATAAACGGTACAAAATAGAGCGTTAGTTGAAGAAACAAATTTTCTCTAGAATTTTAAGCTGAATTCAAAAATAAAATAATATACCGAGTGTTCTATTTAACATAGGAGTAAATAAAAAAAATAGAAAAAATACAAAAGAAACCCATTTTAGAAGTATTCAACTGGAAAATCGCCTATCTCACATCAATACACATTTAAAATTTAATAAAAATATGAAGTTTAAAAAAATCGAAAAAACTGAAAAATCACAAGAGGAAACACCTACTTCCGGTTATGCGATTTTCTTCAAAAGCTTGCTGTCTCATCTACATAGTACAAAAAACTTATATATGAAGTTTTAACACCGTACCTCTTTTCGTTTTTGAGATATTCTGTTCACAGACAGACACACAGACAGACAGACACACAGACACACCAATGAAAAAAATATGTTTTTGGGATCAGGGGACTCTAAAACGTGAAGATCTGTTGAAAACTCAATTTCGAATTTTTAGGGTGAATCCAATACTTTCCTTTATTGTAAAAGGAAGTAAAAATAATAATTAAATGCATTTTGGGCACATTGTGGCCGCACATTTTAAACATATTGGAATTTTACAGCTAACGCAGTAATTAGATGTTTTCCGGTCTTTTCCTGGCGGGCAAACGCGGCATCTGGGTCTTTTCGACCTGCAAGGGTTTTCCGAGGGTACAGGTGGTTCTTCCATGACAATTCCTAGAATATCAGCGGCCATTGAACGAAGTTTGCGAGTTACATGCATGTTGTACCTATATTCTAGCCGTCATGTACGGAGTATACAATTCACTTTCTAGCTCTTTGAGGAAATTGTACCTGGAAATTTATTTTCCTTGTTGGGCGAACTGGTAATTATATGACCCTGCTATTCACTCCAGCAATATTTATTATGGCGCGAAATAATGCCATTGGCCACCTGCGCGTTCTTCTTGATGTCGAATAATTAGCACATTTTTCGTCAAGTGCGTCAACTCCTGCTTTAGTGCCATTGTAGTATAAATTTATTTCGGGTTTTTTGCTAACATCATGTACGGAATTATCGTGATGCATACTAGAGACTAGGATAACTGCTTTTTCTAGTTTTGGTACATGAGAAACAATAGTGGTTTGCGCTGAAAAGCCAAATAATGAAGATTGTACATCACGGTTTCGATTTGGTTGGAACTATAGAGGGATCTGTCTCTTATTTTTTCGCATGGTGCCCACATACGTCAGACCATTTTTTTAGTTCATCAACGAACTCAATAGAAGAGTACCAGTTGCCTCCTGTAATGTTACGATTACTATTTGCAACGGGTGCAATCAAACGTAACACCACTTGCTTAGGATGCGACAATTTATTTTTTACACTCGTAGGTTTTGGATCTTTACCGGTATAAACTTCGTCATTTACCATATAGTGGGTTTTACTGTCAGCTAATACTTGCACTTTTATCCCGTATTTAGCGGGTTTGTTGGGGATGTACATACGAAATGAACATCTCCCCCTAAACGGAACTAGCATCTCGTCTATGGTGAGATTAGATCCCGAAGCATAATTTTCTTTAGAATTGGTTACGAACTGTTCAAATAGATCGGAGATTGTAGCTAACTTGTTGTTTTTACCCTTTCAGGTCTAGTTGTAGCATCATGAAAACGAAGACAGGCCAATAAAAATGAAAACCGTGCCAATGACATAGTGCACCGAAATAGTGGCCTGCCGGTTCCATCAGTAGCCCACATAGATTTCAGATCTTCGTGACCCGACTTGAAGAGTCCTTGCATGTATAGAAGCCCTATAAAAGCTCTTATTTCCAATTCGTCTGTGTTTTGTACAAACGTAGGGAAAAATGTCTTTCTGCTGTTCGTGCGTGTTGTAAATTTACTGTAATGAGTTTTCATTTCGTCGATTTTTAAATTAGTCTTTTGAACAATAATTTGAATCATATTGTCGGTAAAGAGTAATATACAAGCTTCCAACGGAGTTGTCAAACGATTTGCACGAGCTGGGCCTTTGGGACCAGGTAACACATTTTTTTTAATTTTGTGTTTTAAAATTTTCTTAGAAGAAGGAGCTTCTTTGGACCATTTAGTTCTATGCTTTCCGTACCACGCTTTTTGAGGTGGTAAAGCGTTTGAAGTCGGAGCGGTGTAATCACTAGAAGAATCTGTTAGATGTTCTTCTTGGTTATCATCTTCACTTGGATTAGCCTCAACTTCGCTTTCTGAATCACGGTCACTAAAAATTTCGTAATCTTCTTCCTTATCACTTTCGTCGCCGCCACTTTGACCAAAAGCCCTACCTTTTTCTTCTTCCAGTATGGGTACGTCTTGAACGTTTTGCGGATTGTTCATCTCTTTTCCATCTCTATCCAAAAAGCGTCATCGTCTAATAATTCCGCCAACTGACGATCGGAAAGTAGCCCATTGGTTGAGCGCTCCTAACTATAAAAATCAGCTAGTATGAGCATCTTATAGAAATTTTTATGATTATTTCACTCATCATACTTGTATCCAATGATGTGGCTCTATTCTAGAAAATCAACCAATTACATACTTTATAAGTGACAATTTCCCAAGGAAAATTATCGCAGCGATAAAGTCCCAAGGGAATTTATCGCGTCTTGCCAAGTAACAATGCGCATCCTTTATATAAATAAATTTTACATTAATTACTTACACCGCAGTCAATTATAGCATGGAAAAGCTGCGGTACGCCTTTTAAGTGAAGTTTACTTAGATTTTGTACGAACGTTTATTTCATTGTTACATCAATATTTGTGGTAGAATGTCTTAGAATAAAATTAGTAGTAAAAAAGACCGAAAAATCGTGTCTGCCGTTGTTTACGCGTCCGCGTCAGTCATCAGCGCTGGATCCTGTCAACGCTTCGTCGTATACAACAATGAGTCGTTTTGGGAATATGAGTGTGCAACAAATCAACGAAGAAATCGAAAATAAAAAGTCCGAATACACGAAGAAGAACCAAGAGTGTTTGTGAAGAGATTTTATGAGTTTTTGCAACGAGAAAAATAGCCCAGACATATTAGAATAAATTTTACCAAAACATAGAAATAAATAATGTTAATCTAAAAATCGGTAGGAATCTTTTATATTAGTGTGCTGAACAATATTCCAAAAGTCCTAAAGCGAAATATGCCAGCTTCATGTAATTTTTGACAAAAGAAAATTAAAAAAAGATGATTCCTTAATAATAATGCATATAATTTGCCATTGGCCTCTATGGATGTAATGGTAATTACCAACTGAGTTCATATTTTTTTAATTGAAATTTATTATGTATTTTGACAAATTCTGCTTACCGCAGAATGATCAAAGGGCGTAACAACGTGGCTAAACTATAAATCGGTGCTTGTCTACTGCAGACTGCACTTGCATTAGCGTGTAACTTATACGCGCGCGGTTTTTTGTGATGTTATTGATATAAATTGGTGATAATAATGGAAAACGTTTGTTTTTACTGTAATAAACTACTTAGTGAAGGGAGGTGTGTGCTGGTAGGCAAATATTTATTTAAAAGATTATAAACAAAATCAGCTTTATGATTCAGTTTCACTCTTGGCCGTGGTATATCTGATAGTCAGCTAGCATATTTCGTGCTCTCTTTTCCTGGATGTCTTAAAATTTGTAGTTCCGTTGAACTGACTGGTATTACTAGAACTTCAACAGAACAACACGTTGAACTTAGAGATTCAAGGAGATCAGTGGATGCAAAACATTTGAACCTTTTTTATAAATTGCTCTTCTAGGCAGGAATGCAGTCCCTTACGGTCTTTATCATCTGGGTTTGTTGAAGATCAAACCATTAATTGTCATAATGCAATGGAATTCGGCAACCATGCTATGAAGGCAGTTGTTACGTTCTTAAACGGTCTTTACGACACCGCACCGGCTCATACACAAAGCAAATGTTTAGTTATGAATACGATCGTCCGGAGTACATGAATTTTGTAGCAACTGTATCGCAAATTTAGGTCATACACAGAGCAAATGTTTAGTTTTGAGTACAAGCGGCCGAAGTACATGAATTTACAGCAATAGTCACACAAATGGCGATCAGAAATGCAGCAATTTAGTAAATTAGCTTGGGCAGTGAATCATGCACAATAACGTTAGCACATACACGAGTTAAGTTCAGGTCGCATGAAGGATACTTAATAGGTTACACAATTATTTACAACGATAGCTGTGTCTTTGACGTCTCTTGAGCGAAGCGTGGGAGGCTACCTGGCGATGCCTTCGACAGGGGCCTAGATTTGAATGCGGGGGCGGTACGTGAGCCTAATGGGCCGGGATCCGCCTTGAAATAGCGTCAGTTGGGATAGGACTCGCACAGTTTTGACACAGACTGACGCAAAATCTAACCTGCTAGCCTCGAATTTGACATAGACTTACAGTCTTGCCAATTTCAAGTAAAATTTTAGATTGCATTATGGGAAATTCAAAGCATACTAGATGTAATTCATTTTAAGACACCCGTTACAAGCTCTGCAGAAGCTATCCAGAAAAGACCGAAAATGTTTAACTCGATGTGTCAACTATATCGACTTGAAGGCAAAGCGACTTTGCAGCTTGAGTTCAGAAAACTCTGCTCCCTGGAGGCACACTTGGTAGGATGGGAGAGTTTTCTCCAGACCCGGGGCACGACTGACGGAGATAACTGAGATGTTCGATCGGATGACAGAGATGCAGGAATTTGATCTGGGGTAAGTAATGGGCCTAGAATGCATTATTGTGCATGTATGAAAAATGATTTGACCCGATCTGAAAAATTTTCTAATATGCTCAATTTCAACTTCCTATACTTGTAGTAGTTTCCTTGTGGCGATATTTAAAAGACAAGTTTGTTCCATTTAATTCCTTTTGTTGATGAAATCTGCAAAATCTTGAAATTTACTTGATCTGATTTGTAAAAGAACTAATATGTCGAATTTAAGCTTCCTACCTGTAGTAGTTTCCTCGTTGTAGATCTTTAGAAAAATAGGTCTCACACAGTTAGCTCATTTGGAAGAATGACTTTCGAAAAGCCCTGAAAATAATTTGACCCTATTTGTAAAAAGAACTAATATGGCGAATTGCAACTTTTTACTTTCCCCAGATTTTGTTATGTAACGATCTGTGAAGTAAAAGTCAACTCTGTCGAATAGAGGGTAAAAAACTAAACTTTTTTGTAGATGATATTGTTTAGTATAGTATAGTTTTACCTTCTGGTTTGAACACCACTAAGTTTTTTAGAGAACTGACCCCTAAACAGTCTAGATAAAGTTGACCGAAATAAAAAGTCTTTTTTCAAGTCGACCTCAGCCTGATTCAGCGACTGTCCCTGCACCTTGTTGAACGTCATGGCGAAGCAGGTTTTGACGGGAAATTGCAGTCTCTTAAATTGAAAATAATAGTCTGAAAGAATAAGGGATATTCGAGGAATGAAGACTGTCTTGCCGTCTCCAAAGCCTATGAAAATTGTGGCCTCAGTGACGTTTCTATGCGGAGCTTTCACGTGCAGTCGAGTTTGGGAGTCTTCACGTTCCTCAGTAGTATAATGGGTGCACCGTATCATCTGCCTCCATCACAGTGTTAATCGACTCATATCTAGATCTTATCCTCCGAATAAAGGGCTCCGAGGTGTGTCTTGTTGATTTCTAGTGCCTTATCATTCTTCAGGGTGGTAATCGCCCTTCTTTAAAGCCAGGACACAGGTTTGGCTGTTATGTCCTTGATGTCGGAATATATCATGTTAGTGAGGTAGGCGATAACTGTCACGGCTTGACATAGGTTTTCGTCTCCGAGTTTTAAGAGACGTTTGGAAAACTATTCGGCCTTGGAATATCCTCTCAGGTAAACCCTTATGTAAATTCAAGACAATAATTATGTCCTTATTGTACTGATTTTGCCTTTTGAAAAATCACTGTTATACTACTTTTTTGTCTTGAGAGCAACTGCCATTTAAATATCATCGTCGAGCGGATAAAACCACAGTAAATAACAAAACCACCCATTGCAAAATATTTTGCAACTTATAAAACTTCTTTGTAGACAATGTTTAACATGTGGCAAGATTCATTAGGTAAAATTTTAATTTTTAAGTTTTTAAAACAACGCACACGTGACATTGCTACATATAATTGACCATGTTTAAATACTGGTTGTGGCAAATGCATTCCTACTTTATCCAGAGTTTGTCCTTGCGATTTATTAATTGTCATCGCAATTGCTAGGCGTGCAGGAAACTGTTTTCTCCGAAAGCAAAACGGTAATGTAATATCAGAAGGTGTTAAATCTATACGCGTAATCTATAACAGTAGATAAATTTAAATTTCTCAAGAGAATAACAATTGCCGCTATTTTTAGTGTTAAGCAGGTTTTCACTGAAATTTTACGAATCTAGAAATTCCTTAGACTATTCAACTCACTTGTCATCTATCAAAAAATGACCAATAAAAATACAAGATTTGACGTTTTTGAGCCAATAAAAATGAACTATATCGACAATTTTCATTAGTGAAAATAATCGACAATTTTCACTAGTGGTATAGTGAATATTTTAAACAAATTTGATTTTTATTAGAAAAAGTCAGTATTAGTGTTCTGTTATTATAGAAATTGCGAAGTTTCGTGCTAGATTTACTGAAAACTAATTTGAAAAAGTAGTTGGGTTCATTGAATAGTCCCTCGAATGCCATTCTTAGTCAAAGTTAAGTAGAATATTTTTGCGGTGGTATCACTACTCATGTCCATTGCGCTTAGGATAATCGAACCGAAGCGCAATGAACATTCGTGATACCACAGCAAAAATATTCGACATAACTTTGACTACTCATGGTATTATAAGTGAAAATTCTAAAATGTTGTCATTATCTGCAATTAGTTGAGATGGTATTTTAATTGTATCCTCTTCACCTGTAATCGTGGGATATTCTCCATTTCTAATATGCAAGAGAATGGGTAATGTGTAGGTACATTCGATCAATAATGAACTGATGTACAGTCAAGATTCACTCACACACGCTACTTTTAGAAAGGAAAGATTACATTTTTTTTTAAATGCGCTGTCACTTTCATGTTTCTCTAAGAATTTAGCAGGCCGTATTTTACACAAACAAATCAGCAGTATAGTGGTCTATTGCAAAAATCACTAGAACATCGCGGGCCGACTTCGATACTGCTAAGCGTTGCAAAGCTGCGTTTTCTTTAAAAGTTATGCAGTTATTTGCAATTTAGGACTTTTGTGCACATCTACACGGTGACGGCATTCATTTAATAAAAGAATTATCGAAATCGGCCCGGTGGAAGTCTCAAAATAGATGTCGAAAAAAAAACGCTTCACGTTTTAAATATATAGATAAGAAGAGAATATAGAGAAAGGCATTTCAAGCAAAACCACTAGGAAAAATAAAAAAAGACGACCGATGAATAAAGAGAAAGTAAGCAATGCTGCTAAAGTACAAAACCTCAAATGTGGAAAAAATAGAAAATTCGCAATATATAAGAAAACCTGAAAGGAGAAAAACAAGGAAGGAAAAACTCAAGCTACAATCAATTGACAACAATCCCACCCAAAAACTTTTATCTGAAAAGTAGAAAACTGTGAGATAGATGAGTAAGCATTCTTTATTAAAGTTATTTTCATAATAATTCAATAGGTAATAGGTACTCGTAAATAGCGATCTTTAAAATTAAATTAATTTATTTTATTTCTGAAGGTGACATTTACATTAGTCCAAATGTAACTTTATTTAGTAGCAACTGAAAGTAAAAAATGCAAATTTAAAAATCATTGGACCGAAATAAATTGGAAAACCTCATAGAAAATATATAAATTTTACTAGTTTAACTCTGCAACTGGCGTTATTTAAAAGGTCATCTGTTACACACCTCCTGTAAAAACTGTTATTAATAAAATTAAGCAAAGAGAGTCGAAAGCAAATCTTTCCGTTCAATATTTAGGCGGGATATTTGTTAAAACTACTTCACTTCGTTCAACTTTTCCTAATTTAGTTGTTGTTTAGAAACAGGTCGTTATTTTTACTTCTAATATAAAATTTATTAATCAAATTTGCTTCAACCTCTCTTCCCTTAATTGAGGGTTGGGTTTCGTGGAAGTATAAGTCAACTTCGGATAAATTCTTGACGAAACCGAACGCACTTCCCAGCGGCAGTTTGCGAGAATTTTCGTATGGGTGCACGTGTGGTGCTGTTGTTCGATTCAGGGTTGTCTATGAAGCTGCAGGTAATGCGAATAGATTTACAGCACACATTAATTTGTTTAGATTATTTCATTTTACGTTACAATTAACGGTAACGGATTTTAAAAACTGATTTTAGTTGCTAATGCTTGATTGGATTAGTATTTATTCGAAAGCAATTTTCCGTTTTGTGCAAACCGTGTATTATGGCATTACTTCGTCGTATCCAAATTCGAAAGAAACGATAAAGGCACAACTGTATTTCACTTTCAGTACTAATTTATTCAAATGAGACAATTGAAACTTTTTCAACTAATACAGACAACGCAGCAAAAAATCAATATACGTATAAATATTCAACATTATTCAGATCTGAACGAAGTAAGTTAGCTCAAACGCATTTTTAAAAGATCGAACCAATACTAAATTATACATAGGTACCTATTTGATCCAATTTAACCGACATCGTAGCTCTCAAGATATATATGGAAGGTCTTGTGTATATTATTTATCTTACCAAAACTTTTTGTCATATATACATTTTCCGAAGCACCAACCATTGAATAATGATAGAAGGATTTATCCAAAATATTTGTTGTTTTTCATAATATTCTTTAGGTTATTTTCTGTAAGAGCAACTATTATTTCGGTGGTGTATTAAGCTTCTTAATAAAAACTCATTGTTTCAGACTCTCTAGCAATCAGGAACAGTAACAATCATGAGGAATCTAAACAATATTATCAGTTATCCGTTACTGATACTTAAATTAATTGGTCAACACCCGGAACAATGTCGTAATACCAAAATTGTATCAATAGGATTCTATCTTACTACAGCAACATTTCTTTTATTGGAAACAATAGTTCAATTGATTTTATTTGAAGGCAATGTTGGCAACTTTATTGAGCATATCCATGCATGTGCAATATATTTACAGGTAAGGTTTATATCTTCTAAATGGCACACATATTTTCTAACTTAAACCATATACAGGTTATTTCCGAAATTATGCACCAAATTTTGTAGGCTGCTTCTACAGCTCAAAACAATGAGAAAAGGTCATGCTCCGGGCGTTTTCTTTTCATGCATTGCGATCTGATATGGCACTTTTTATGGTTTTTTAATAAAATGATTTTTAAAAATCACGTCATTGCTACTTGTTACATAGTTACTTGTATACCGGGTGTCCGTTCTCAAAGTCGAACATAGGCGATTAACATTGTATTGAACGTCTTTGCCGATTCCTGCTCGCCAATTCAACTTACAAGGAAGGTAATGGTATCAATGGAAAGATAAAATTATTACGTATCAAATGGTACCAATAATAACAGTCAATATGCGATTTTTATTTTAAAATACTAATTTAAAACTTGGAAATTTTTAAATATGCCATGCCTTGCTTTTCAAGTTCGATAGCATTTGTCAAAAAAATTGGTAATTATTTGGCGTAAATCAGGTATTTTCTGTCAACGTCTGTTAAAATTACCTACAGAAAAATTAATTATTTCAATGAAGAACGAGTGAGTACACTAATGTTAATTGCCTATGTTCGACTTTGAGAATGGACACCCGGTATATTGTTAAGGCTCCACGTTGCGGCGACTATTTAATTTATACACTGGCTCCCCTATTTAAATTCTGCCTTTTAATATGCAAACTTTCAAATATTGATATGATAGCGCCTGAAACTCTTGTAGGGTTGGATTCGGTTATCTAGTTACTTTGTTCTGAAAAAGTGATTTTCAAATATTTTAAGCTATTCATTCAAATCGAACTTCACTTCTGATGTCAACTAAATGTCAACAACAATTTTCAAATTTCTGACAAATGCCCAATCATTAGAATTGTACATTAAATAACACAGTAAGTTATTGTTTCTTAATTAATTTCACCTTTTAAAATGTCTTTATTTGCTTCCACAATGTTCAAGACTACAACCTATCCTTTAACCACAATCGACCCCTCTAAGCAGCTCCCTGCAACGCAGCTCTCACGAACAGACCACCAGTCCCAAGCTTCGTCCAACACTACAAAACCCAAAATCCTTGACAACAACCAGCCAACAGAACCATTCCAGATATCTTCCTGTCTCTGCCACTACCTTCCGGAATATACCCTTTCCTTTACCGACGCCCTTCTGGACTCTCCAGTCAACAACAAATGGATTGATGTAACCTCTTTCTATTTATGTTACTTGCCAATGGTATTCTTCTCAATAAAACTTTTCCAATATAACTCTTCAATTATTCACTTGTAAATAACAATTCTTGTAAGATTCACGTAAGATGGCGAGCCTGACAAGGTAAAAATGCACCCCAAAATACGATTTATAAAGCTAACTGGTTCCTTATTGCATTAGCATCTCGAATTTGACATAGACTGTTTACATGTCATTGGTGGCACTGTAGGTTTATGTCAAATTCGAGGTTAGCAGGATAGGTTTTGCGTCAGTTTGTGTCAAAACTGACGTGCTAACCTCGAATTTGACATAGACTTACAGTGCCACCAATGACATGTAAACAGTCTATTCTTACATATTTTTCAAGTTGTTATTTCTAATAATCAGAAACAAACTTCCCAACTACTACATTTTCATTCTTTATGCCTTCTAGTCTATATTCTTATTTGATATCCACCTACGTTAATTCTACCCTTATTAGAATTTTGCATTTGTCATTGCTTCTTCAACCGTATTTTAAATATTCTCTTTAATTTCAAACTACCTGTAACCTTTCAATAGCTATCATTGAATTACTAATTTGCTTTAACTTTTTAATCATCATTGACGATTATAATGGGTTGATATGGATTGTAATAACATCCCATTTTCTTTTACAAATTTTAATTTTATCTACGAACATAGTATAGTCGTATCATAACATTATATACTTGATGCATAAGAATCAATGAGATATTATGCCTAACACTTCTAAGTTTCCTATGGATTCAGAGTACACCTATCGTTCTAATTATTTCCAAAAAAGTAGTCCAAACGGATTAAACCCAGTGAACACGGAGGTCAAGCAACATGCCCCTCACCTATCCAACGGCTAGGATTAATAATTATATTAAGATATTGTCACACTGCAATATAAATATGAGAAGATATACCATCTTAGAATTGAATCACGTCCAGTCCAAGAGAATACATTATATCGTACCAGATAATGTATTTTATAGAAGGTCAAATTAAATAAGTTCCGTTTACTTGTTTGCCTGATGACGCATGCGATTTTTTTGCCTTGGCTGTATAATTGCATGCGAACTTACATCAGTCTACCTCTACATCGTCAATGAAAAATGCATGCGATACAAAAAAAGAGTCGACATTATACAAAGTTTGTCGTCTTTAGATATGATAATGGTAGAGAAGTGGTTCATTTGGTACATTCGAAACAGTCGTGCTAGATGCTTCTTCTGTCAAAGAATTTATTCTAATATCATTTGCATATCCAAAATTATTTTTGTAACTTTAATACTGCGAACTGCTTTCGGTCTACTGCTACTTGTTACGTTATAATCAGGATTTTACTGGAACACCGGACCAGACTTATCACAGGTTGGATTGTGTTGAGAGGCAGCGGTGTGAAGCCCCCGATCGTCCTAAAGGTAGCTCGCAGGACGGTGTGGTCCACGATACTCGAGAAATGAGGTCCTGTAAAAATTGCAATGGTTGCCAAGGCGCCACCGTAAAATTTAACTCGTAGCTGTATAAACTTGCCTCGTCCATGGTTGCGGCAGGGGGCATTAGTGCAAAATACGTAAGTGAAAGCTTAATTTTTACTTGCTTTTACAATAAAGAAAATATTGGATTTACCCCAAAAATTCTAAATTGAGTTTTAAACAGATCTTCACGTTTTAGAGTCCCCTGAACTGAAAAAAACATATTTTTTTCAATCAAAACCTGAATGCTTCAGCTGCTTGAGTTTATTTTTTCTTTACAATCTTATAACAATTGTGCAATCAATTATCAAACACCACTTCTGTTGAAGGGTACGTTACCTTACTGCTTAATTTAACAATACTTTTATTCAACGAAACCAAATATGCAGCTTAACAAATGAAGCTTATTATACGTTGATATGACTGGGAATGTACAACAGAAAATGTAAAGTGTAAACACAAATAGTCACAGCAGGTAACACATGAACTAATTTGTCAATTAAAAAACACATATCAAAAATAAATAATAATAAGGAGGCCCCTTCGATCAAGAAAGAGAGAGAGAGAGAGAGCGGGTTTGACATTCAAAACAACTAACTTTAGCTGTACAGAACTCCAGCTATGTCCGAACACAGAACAAATCTTACTAAATATTGCCCAATTAATACATAGGTTATACATATGCTGGTATTACGCATTTACGTACATTGTACGCAAAAAAAATAAGGCGCCACAAGGCTCCAAGGCAAAAAGAAACGTTACTTTTTAATTTAGGCACATCACTGGAGACATTTGCTCACAGTTTCGGTAAATCACACTAAAAACATAATGCAGACCCCTTTATCTAAAAAAGCAGACTTTAAAGATGATAAAAAATGGGTTCGAAGTTCGCCAATTTAGGTTCGACCGTCGTCGTAGTAGATTCAAGTGACAGCTGATAGATAGTTTGAAATTGAATGAAAATAGATAGAATCAGTGGACCGAACCTCTCGCTAGCGATTTTTCGGAGTAATTTGTAACAAACACGCCGAAGCGTTGCCTCGGTGTTTACAAAAACTACAAATGCCGTTGTTTTAAATCCGAAGAAACTAAAAAAAAAAACGTATGCGCGTTGTAAGAATAAGGGAAGCTGAGGCATTCTTTATAACCGGGAGAGCTTAAAATTAAGAATTAATATAATATAATTCGATTGACAAAAGTAGCAGGTTCTCTCAGACCTCAGACGTTGATGAATTCCACTAAACAAACCCTTGTCTGGAATTTGACGAAGCGAAAATACTTCTTCATAGAGGCAACGTGCTTCTCTTGTATTGATCTCTGCACGACTATACACACCAACAATGATAAAATTTAGTCATTTATGCTAAATCATACATTACTCGATAAATTTCATGAGAAGGCAGTATAAAAATAAATTTTTGTAAGAGTTGTTAAAAACGAAGTGTCTATGAGTCTGTATTAAACTGTAGCAGCAAACTGTAAAATTTGATGTTGCAGTCTTTCTAAAATACAATTAACTTGATACCGTTTCTGAATCAATCTCTAATTTTTAGTACACCCGTATTATGAGATAGAAACAGCATGGGCAAACTTGGACAACTACATAAATAATATATCACGAATGTGGATTTAGGTGCCGAGCCCGTAGGGCCAAGGCAAATAAACCACATGAGGGATAAAAAGGAACTTCAGTGCCGAGGAGTACATTATGTTTTATTTGAAATCGAGAAATCGTGAAATTACAACATTTTAACCAACATTTCTAGGTTATGTTAACGTCGGTTGACATTTATCTGTCGCCTCGCCACCTACAAAAAAGTCGTAAAACAATGGATTACTTTAATGCCGATTTCTCGTACTTTAATGCCGATTTCAAATAAAAATATTTATTTGAAATCGGCATTAAAGTACCCCTACGGGTCTCGGCAACTAAATCCACATTCGTGATAAAAGCCAATCTTCAGTGCCTTGGTATACAAACTACTATTTTAAAAAGCTGAAAAGTAAAATTTTATCAATATTATGTAAAGCGCAAGTGAACAGTTAAAGCCTATCAAAGTTGCATTTTATAAACACATTCTTTTTATTTTTAGAATTTAAAAACGCAAAGTGTAAGTTGTTTTATGAAATAGGGCCCTGGCGTTCTCCTTGGTTATATAGCCCCCACAAGGAGAGGGGTTTTATGATTTAACGGCTGTCGACGGAATCCGTAGTATACTTGAAATTACAAGAAACCATTGTGCGTTGTCTAGAACGCTAGAGCATCGGAATGCTGATTTTCTTGTGTTCTTATTTAGTTGAGTCAATTCTTTATTACTCGCCTTGGTCCGCGGATGGTAACTTAAAATGATTTGTGCAGCTGCATGCCGTAGAGCCGGATCTATTGCTTCTCGCAGATGGTATACTTACGCCGGGTATTGCATGGTGTATTTGTTTACCAGAAGGGTTGTACTAACGTCCGCTGTAACGTCCCAGGTCCCTGCACTTTAGTGATGCTGAAGTTTTGGTAAAATCTGTACTTTGAATAGTTTGACACTTTGTGAAATCGTAGGAGTAATCAGTCACTCTGCGATGCACGTGCGACGCACATTGTAAAAGATGTGGCCCAAATTATTTGGAACTTAGCACCTTTTATGTTTGTTTTAAAACCAGTTTAGTTTTATTTGACAGGAGATGGAGTTTATTTTGTTGTTAAGAGATAGGGGGAAGTAGCTAGGCCTGGCTACCTCGTTATAAACAATTTTAGTATGTGTTCAACCCCATCAATGAATATACACAATCGTGGTTAAAGGTATATTGAAATCTTGGTCCTATTACAGTGTATATATACAGAAAATGTATGCCATGTTTTTACGGCCTAATATTGAAAATACAATCATACGCATTTTTACTAGCGCAATTCTGAATACTTGGTTGACACACTAACATTGCAGAATTGCTGCGTCGTGTTTCTGACATACGATATTACTATACATGTAAAAATGCAACGTCTGTTTGTCAACAAGAACTGGCGCTTGATTGCAGACGTTGCTATTGTAATTTGTTATCATGACACCGAAAGCTGACATACTTTTATCTGGCGCAAGTTCTGCCTTTAGTGAACCAATTGCGTGTTTTCTGGATTACAATTTATATTAAAATTATTCACTTAAAACCATGTTCAAAAATAGTTTGAACACACATAATTTCGTTTCCGACGTTAGATATTATGCTGCATATCGCGTTACGTTTTAATTTGGTCGCCTACTGATTGGGTTAAAAAGCTATTGCCCGATGTTTTCACTTTTTATTAGTGTCTTTGTATGTCTTTCGAGGGGCAATTGCATTGTTATGATTCGCTACACTACTATCTGGTTTTGACTGCATACAAGAAACCCACTTGCATGGAATACGTGAAATAGCCTTGGCACCTTCTGGTAGAGATGCCAGCCCTCAGTCTCTTTTTATTGTAGTAAACTTATTTTATTGCCCATGACATTTCTCCGGTCCGTGTTGTGCTTGCTATGAATAATTATTATAAACCATTATTGTATAGTAAAGCAAATTGTTGTAAATTTCTGTGGAAAAAATTAAGTTATATTTTTAACGGCTGTACTTACAGACATATTTTTAGATTCTTACACAATAATTATTAGGAAGCTACAATGCTACATTCTGCACAGCCACCACTACACAAGACACAACACACGAACATCTACAAACATACGCACCTGTAGCAAATAGTTCTTTGCTCATACATAAAAGTAGCTGTTATACGACTAGTCATCATAAATTATATTGCTTCAGGAATGTCCTAATGCCATTTGCTTAACATGTAACTTAATAGGAACCTACCTTATTTTTTGCGTAATGGATGTTTAATACCCACTACTCGAGGTCAGTAATTTAGTAATTGAAGTATCAGAAAGTAATTTAATTACCACGAGTAATTTCAATTGCCACAAGTAATTCAAATACTTGTAGAGTAACTTAAATACGTTAAGGTAATTTAATTACTCAAAAGTAATTGAATGTAATAATTAACTGCTTTCAAAAAGTGATTGTCAAGTATTTTTTAAATTTCAATTACCAATTACAATTACCGTCTTTTGAAAAGTAATTCAGTTTCAAGACGAATCAACATCAAGGAATTTAATTAGTAATTTAATTACAAGGTAATTAATCACTGCTCAGCTCTGCGCTAAATATATATTTCTGAACTTTTTAAAGCGCTTACTAAAAGCCTTCTCTCGAACATTTATTGAATTTCTTTTAATACGCATTAAGTATTAGGTGTGCCTGGGTCGTTGCATAGTCTATTTTAACTAGAATTAAGTTGAGACCGTTCTGCAGTGAATACTTAGTTATGAGTACGCATGATAGAATAGTATTACAGTTTAGTAGTAAAGCAGTCACGATTACTTTTAGGTGGGGATGAAAATCATATTTACCGTTTCCCACAAAGACGACATCATTGCGCTAGTAAACGACATGAAGCCTTATTCAAACAGTAATAACTGCGATCAGTCAATTACTCCAGAGACAGAAAGAATACTGACTCACACAGAAAAACTGTTGAAAGGATTTGGAATATTTGCCGTCTTAGCGTTAATCTTCATACTGAGTGTGCCGATATTTACAAAGAACTTGGCAGTTGGAACGTGGTCGTTAAAAGATCGCAATAGTTTATTTAGACTTTCTTTGGCTATCCAAGAAATTGCACTAATATTTTACGGCCCTTTTGTTTGCTGCGTCGACGTACTTTTTGTTACTTTGAGCATATGTCTAATGACTAAGTTTCAAACATTAAGCAGTTCATTAAAACACTTACATTCTGCTGGCATTTGTTACAATATTATCAAGGATAGTTACTTTGTCTTGCTGAGAGAATATGTGCAGTACCACATATTTTTGTTAAGGTAATTACGCGACAAATGATGTTTTATTCTATTCTATTGTAAGTAAAACCAATTTTTGCAGGTATTCGAAGAAGTTGAAGGAAACATTCGCTCCTGTAATGCTTATTGTGTATATTTACGTCGTCACATCGTTATTTGCAGAACTGCACTATATTTTTCAAAGGTAAGTTAATTCATTTTTAAATGTATGTATTGAAAAAGTATAAACCCCTTACAATTCTTATTGTTAATACCACCTTTGCCAATCGAACAATATTTAGTGCAATAAAAATGTAATATAGATTTATATTTTTCAATATGTAGATATTTCTCATGACTTCAGATGCCTATAGAGGCATTACATAAAAACTGGTAGTTGTAATTGTCTGACAACAGACTCAGAGATGAAACTACAGCAATGTAGAAAACATAGGGAATTTATTATATTTATAAACGGGGCTGCGCGCGCTATTGCGCGGTCTATCCTGATGTATTTTCGTATGCGCTGCTTAGCACATTTTATGTGTCACCACTGAGAAGTAGTTTTAAGCTTTGCTCATCATTTTCAAAAAGAAACGCGAATTGGTTAGGGTCCTTTTCTAAAATCGCATCGATTTAATCACAATTCCGCTCAAATAACGCTCCGCCCCTCTCCAATGGGGGCCTTCGGGGCTTTTCCCCTCCCCAAGGGGGCTCTCGGGGCTCCGCCTATCGCCAAGGGGGCTTACGGGGCTCCGCCCCTTTCCTAGGGGCCCCTCGGGGCTCCGCCCCTATTTAAGGAGGCTCTCGGGGCTCCGGCTTTCTCCAAGGGGGCTCACGGGGCTCCGCCCCTCTCCAATGGGGCCCCGGGCCTTCGCCCCTCTCTAAGGGGGCTTACGGGGCTCCGCCCCTCCCCAAGGGGCCCCGAAGCTTCGTCCCTCTCCAAGGGGCTCTCGGGGCTTCGCCCCTCTCCTATATGGCTTTCGGGGCTCCGCCTCTTTCCAAGTGGGTACTCCGGGCTTCGCCCCCTCCAAGGGGGCTCTCGGGGCTTTGCCCCTCTCCAAGGGGGCTCACGGAGCTCCGCCCCTCTCCAAAGGAGCTCCGGGGCTTTGCCCCTCTCCAAGAAGGCTCTTGGGGCTCCGCCCCTCTCCAATGGGGCTATGGGGCTCCGCCTTTCTCCAATGGGGCTCACGGGGCTCTACCCCTCTCCAAGGGGGCTCACGGGGCTCCGCCCCTCTCCAAGGGGGCTTACGGGGATCCGCCCCTCTCAAAGGGGGCCCTCGGGAATCCGCCCCTCTCCAAGGGAGCCCTCAGGGATCCGCCCCTCTCCAAGGGGGCCGTCGGGGCTTCGCCCCGGTCACGAAATCAAAGCGACGGCGAAATGCAAACAAACGCAAATGGGGGTCATCGCGTCTGCAATTGTCGTGACGGACACACACGTTTGGATCGTTCTCCTTTATTTATAAAATAAAATATGATTTTTTTAGGCGATCATTACAAAAATGGCGATTCTATGGCCCCTTTTGCGGCCGTAAAGTTTAACTTTTTTGTACACATCTGTCAAATGTTACTTTTTTGTACACATCTGTAAAAATCTACTTTTTTGGAACTGATCTGTCAGAAACTACTTCATGAACACTTTGTACCTACCTATATAGGCAGTTTGATAAACTCTTTATATTTTTCATTAAATCTGTCGGTTGCTACACGAATGCTGCCGTGCACCCGTGGTTGCATAATATGCCTAACTACAATCAGCTGATGAAATCTAAATCGACGGCCATCCAGATGGCGCTTGGTCAACGGCTGTCAACGCAAAATAAAATACTTGTATTTAAATAATTTTATTCAAAATTTACAGCGCAACTACCTACATCTAAGCTATTAATATCTACTTAAGTATTCATCACTCTTTGAACTTGTTACTACTGTTGTTAATATTGATAGTAAACGTGCAGTTAGTGCAATTTGAAAAGTTGAGCCCACTGGAAGAGCATGAATTGTGAATATTGTCAACAAGAAGCCCATTTTCTGTGGTCGTAGTGGTGATGCTAGTGGGAAAATAAAACGTTGAACAACCAGTGGTGTTAGTAGAAACATAAGAAGTCGAACGGCCATCCCTGCCTGTAAAAATTTTATTCGAAATTTCCATTTTGCTGGACATGGAATCTTCGGCTTGAATCTAGTTTAGCGACCAACTCCGATCAACATGTGCTATACACCATTCGACGCGTCTCGTCGAGCTGAACAATATTGTCCATGGGGACAATCGGGGCAGACCAATGGTTACTGAGATACAGCACTCTAAAGTTTTTTTTTTTATAAACTTTTTTCTTTGTGGAAAACACTCTGGGGCCTTTGGCGGGGCGCCGCACAGCATTTCGCGCAGCGTACCTCACCGAAGGCTAATAACAAGTCACACTGCGCGCCACCTAACCTAACCTTACCTAACATAACCTAACTTAACCTAATCTAATTTAGCGACCAACTCCGATCGACATGTGCTATACACCATTCGATGCGTCTCGTCGAGCTGAACAATATTGCTGCTGGGGACATTCGGGGCAGACCAACGGTTACTGAGATACAGCACAGTAAAAATTAAAATGTCCCACACTAAGTCTATGGCGCGTTCGCTTTAAAATGTCTTTATGTTAAATCATGTGTGTTGGGTTGGGTTGGGTAGGGTTGGATTGGGTTGGGTTGGTTTGGATTGGGTTGGGTTGGGTCGGGCTGGGTCGGGTTGGGTTGGGTTGGGTTGGTTTGGGTTGGGTGAGGTTAGGTTAGGTTAGGTTAGGTTAGGATAGGTTAGGTTAGGTTAGGTTAGGTTAGGTTAGGTTAGGTTAGGTTACGTTAGGTTAGGTTAGGTTAGGTTAGGCTAGGATAGGTTAGGTTAGGTTAGGTTTGGGTAGGTTAGGTTAGGTTAGGTTAGGTTATGTTAGGTCAGGTGAGGTTAAGCAAGGTTATGTTAGGTTAGGTTAGGTTATGTTAGGTCAGGTTAAGATAGGTTAGGTTAGGTAAGGTTATGTTAGGTTAGGTTGGGTAAGGTAAGATTAGGTTAGGTTAGGTAAGGTTAGGTTAGGTTAGGTTAGGGTAAGTTAGGATAGGTTAGGTTAAGTTAGGATAGGTTAGGTTAGGTTAGGTTAAGATAGGTTAGGTTAGGTAAGGTTATGTTAGGTTAGGTTAGGTTAGGTAAGGTTAGGTTAGGTTAGGTTAGGTTAGGTTAGGTTAGGTTAGGATAGGTTAGGTTAGGTTAGGTTATGTTAGGTTTGGGATAGATTAGGTTAGGTTAAGTTTGGGTAGGTGAGGTTAGGTTAGGTTAGGTTAGATTATGTTAGGTCAGGTGAGGTTAAGCAAGGTTAGGTTAGGTTAGGTTAGGTTATGTTAGGTTAGGTTAGGATAGGTTAGGTTAGGTAAGGTTATGTTAGGTTAGGTTAGGTAAGGTAAGGTTAGGTTAGGTTAGGTAAGGTTAGGTTAGGTTAGGTTAGGATAGGTTAGGTTAGGTTAGGATAGGATAGGTTAGGTTAGCTTAGGATAGGCTAGGTTAAGTTAGGTTAGGTTAGGTTAGGTTACGTTAAGTTAGGTAAGGTAAGGTTAGGTTAGGTTAGGTTAGGTTAGTTTAAGTTAGGTTAGGTTAGTTTAGGTTAGGTTAGATTAGGTTAGGTAAAGTTAGATTAGGTTAGGTTAGGTTAAGTTTGGTTAGGTTAGATTAGATTAGGTTAGGTTAGGTTAGGTGAGGTTAGGTTAGGTCGGAATGGGACGTTTTGCCGCCGCCGTTTCGCCACCGCCGGTTCGCCACGGCCGTTTCGCCGCCAAGCCGTTTCGCCACCAGCCGTTTCGCCGCCGGGCCAGTTCGCCGCCAATGTTAACGATTTTAAATTTACAGAATGTTAATGTCAACATTTAAGATTATTATCAAAACAACAAATTCCGGGTGAAATTCGGTGCACGGTCCGGTCTATTCCGCATGCGCTGCCAGCGAAGTAAGGTTTATGGTACGATCAGCGTCCGTCAAAATGTTGTGGGTACCGCTATCGTCTGGTAATTTTTAAAGCAATGTTGTTGCGCTCTCGGCGGTGGTTCAGGTTAATGGTTTATGTTAGTTGTTAGGTCTTGATGATTTTTTTAGAGAAAAAATACGAAAGAGAGTCTGTTCAACGTTACATTTTTCTGTTCACTGTTACATTTTTGTGCATGCGCACTAGACCGGACCGTCCACCGAATTTTTACTCAAATTAGTTAGGTTAGGTTAGGTCATGATCATGTGTGTATCTATATGTTATTCCAAATATTGAAATTGTTCTGGCGGCGAACTGGCTCGGTGGCGAAACGGCAGGTGGCGAAACGGCCGTGGCCAACAGGCGGTGGCGAAACGGCGGCGGCGAAACGTCCTAGACCCAGGTTAGGTTAGGTTAGGTTAAGTTAGATTATGTTAGGTTAGATTAGGTTAGGTTAGGTTAAGTTAGGTTAGGTAAGGTTAGGTTAGGTAAGGTTAGGTTAGGTTAGGTTAGGTAAGGTAAGGTAAGGTTAGATTAGGTTAGGTAAGGTTAGGTTAGGTTAGGTTAGGTTAGGTGCCGCGCATTGTGACTTGTTATTAGTCTTTGGTGAGGTACGCTGCGCGGCGCTCCGCCGAAGGCCTCAGAGTATTTTTCACGAGAAAAATTTAGAAAAAAAAAACTTTATAGTGCTGTATCTCAGTAACCGTTGGTCTGCCCCGAATGTCCCCAGCAGCAATATTGTTCAGCTCGACGAGATGCGTCGAATGGTGTATAGCACATGTCGATTGGAATTGGTCGCTAAATTAGATTAGGTTAAGTTAGGTTATGTTAGGTAAGGTTAGGTTAGGTGGCGCGCAGTGTGACTTGTTATTAGCCTTCGCTAACGCTAACGCCTCGGCCGCAAACAACAGATTCGGCCAAAAAAGATCACTTTTACGGCCTTGATACACAATATACTATTTTGATATTGTTCGATTTCTAAATGGTTCATTATGCAATTAAAATTGGTTTGGCGTTGAAGAGGAAATTATTTGGCTATTTCTGTTTTCAGCATGACAAAGCGCCCCTCTCCTTTAAAATATTTTCTCCTTTTTATGTTTAACTAGGTGACCCGTGTAACACTGCCTTTTACTTAGCCCTACACCCTACTGAATCATTACGTTACAATGCCCTGGTTTGCTAGCTTATCCAGTCGGTGAGCTATGAGACTATTAACATCGTCAGTGCAGTTAAGGGTAAACTAATACTGTTGAGGTCAGCCCGTTGACACCTGAAATGTTGTACTTACAAACGCAAACATCAATGGTAATAAAGACCCAACAGTTTACATGAATACATATAATCTGTAAGAATATGATAAAAACACAAATACATGCATTCAAATACATAAAACAGTTGCGCACTGCGCATGAGAAAATATATTAATTAAATGCTTAAAGTTCAGTTAATTGTGCGAATACAAAGTTTACAAACAAGAGGTATAAAATAGTTACGAGCATCGGGTTTATCTTTATGTAAAAATATTTCCTTCCACGTAACTAACATATATTCTGAATATGAGCCAAATCGGACCATAAATACAATTATTGAAATATCTCGACCCCAGCGCCACTTATTGTAAAATTGATGTACTAATTCAGAAACCTTCGCGGGCGTGGGCACAACATGTTTCATCGCAAGTTTCATCGCAATCGAAGGAATGGTATAGGAACGCATAAGGGACAAACAAAGAAACATTCGTTTTTATAGGGTGTTCGGTAAATAATGGGCCAAACTTCAGATATAGTTAATAAATAAGCTAATTTAACCCAACTTACCTCAGTCCAATAGTTGGTACTAACGGAGCTACAGGGTGTCAAAGTTGAAAAAATAAATCACATTTTTTAATATCTCTCGATCACTTCCAGTTAATTTCACGAAATTTCGTATCCGGGGTTTTTTGACATGAGAAATTCAAATTTATCAACGATTTAGTAGTGTCTTCTAGAGGGCACCACAAGCAACCATTAGGACACTGTTAAACCGCTGCAACTTTTTCTGCCACGGTGTATGTCATTTTCGACTGGAAATAGTATATTGTATGTTAAGAGCTGAAAGTGCATTCTTGCCGCTTGCGCATGAATATTGCTGGTTGAGACGAAGTCGAAACCAGCAATCATGCAAAAGCGGCAAGCGCACTTTTAACTCGAAACATACATACTATTTTTTCGACGACTAAGCATATTATTAAAGGAAAATATCAAATTTCATTTTATCGCAAAAATTAATTGACAATCAAGTTAACATTACTCGCTCAGTCTATATGACTAGTGACGCGATTATTTCCACAAATGATGGGCGTTGTCAAGGAAACATTCGGACGTGGCTACCTACCTATTTTGTTCACGCGGAAACCCAAAACGCTCGGCGAGCGGCAAAAAGATGAAAACGCACGCTCAGCGGCAAATGTCAACTTTCTGTTGTCAAATGACAGTGAGAAAAATCTACTTTCGATGTCAGTTGTCGAAAAAATGTTTTTCCTTATCTTTTCTGCTTAAAAAGGTATACCTTATTGAACTCGTTAGAAGCAACGGGTTCCCGTAAAAACGCAAAACTGGTCATGCATGTAAATTAGCCTCAAGTAAAGTCAGATTGTTGAGTAAATAATGGGCCATACCGCAAAAACGTAATAGTTAGACCATAATAAGTTGATTCACTTCAGCTTACCCTAGTACCAAAGTCGATAACAACAAAGATACAAGATGTCAAAGTTGAAAAAATAAATCACATTTTCTTTTTTGGGATGTGAAATTCAAATTGATCGATGATTTAGTTGTCTCTTCTAGAGGATCCCACAAGTCACACACATTAAACAAGGGAAAAAATATACTTTATAGTTTATACTTTTTTTTAATCTAGTAGGTAGCATCTCAACACAAAAATATGGCAACGTAAATGATAGACAACACTGAAAAATAGCAAATTGGGAAAAATTAACAATTTAAAATAAAAGCAATAGCAAAAACAAAAACTGTATTTCAAATTTGATTTTCAAAATGTCCGCCATTTGCTTCAATGCATTTTCTACATTTTTCAAGAAATTTCTTCTAACTGCGAAGAGTGAACGGTTATGTCGAATAGCATTTGCCGCTGTCATTATTTTTTGCCACAATTCATTTCTGTTATTAACAGTAGGGCCAAAATAAAGTAGAGTCTAATATATCCCCAGAAATAAAAATCCAGTGGGTTCAAATCTGAACTCTGTGGAGGCCATGGGTGTTCACTTCCTCGTCCGATCCACCGATGAGGAAATGTGTTATTTAAATTATTTCGTACTGCTATGGAATAATAGAGTCCCTGTATATGAAAGAGTTGGGACATGTAGGGTGACTTGCTTTGGATTCACAAACCATGGAGTACCTGATTTTTGCCAATTTTAAACTTTATGCATACTTCTTTCAAACAAAACAACTGAAATATATCTTTGCTATATCACCTGGTCATTGATTTGTGGTTCAACTTTAAGTACATATAGGAACTCTATGGAATAATGAGTAGGAGCCCCATCTCTTGTAAATACCCCATACCAGCCCTAATATTTAAAGGAACATTATCTAGCAGATCGAAAAGAAGCTGAGTAGCGCAGACGTGTAAGCGCTTGCCTTGCATTAAGCAAGTACTTGGTTCAAATCTCGCGAAGGATGGAATTTTCTGCAGCATCAACCTTACTATTTGAACCGGGTTCGGTGAGACCATTCACAGTTAGGCACCAAATTAACTGTGCTCTACTCAGAACCACAGACCTAAGAGATAGAGTAACAAGGTCAACATAACACACACGCACCTCACACAGTGGTTGCTGTGCAAGCGCAAAAGACGCGCTCCAACTTTGTATCCCGAATCCGGGGCAAGTTGAGCATTGTACCGCCAGATGCAAGCACATAAAGCGTCAGCCTGTATACCGCAAGGTAAAACGAGGTTATCGATTATACATACATACATACATACATACTACTAGATCCAATAAATTATACTGGAGAAAATGTAAATAATCACGTCCATTCAGTGTTACTGGAAGTTCTATACCAAAGCAAACGTTTAATTTGAATTCCTGAAAGTGCCGCACCATCGTACTGTTTCGATTTTCTTCAGCCCATGTGTGACCATTTTTGTAGTTAAAAATTCCTCTTCTTGTAAATGTTGCCTCATCAGTAAAGATAATTTTACTTACAAAAAGTGGATCTTCTCTGTTTTTATTTAAGACAAATCGACAGAAATTTGTTCTCGCTAAAAGATCACCTAAGTAGGCAGTAGGTTTTGGACAGGAGTGAAATGGTACGGGTATAATTATTGTTCATGTAAAATGTTAAATATAGTATTCAGACTTAATTCAACATTGGCAGATATACGGCGGATACTTGTTGTTGGGTCATCTTCAACAAAATTTAATATCTCTTCCTCCTGCTGAACACATCGAAACATAGGTCGTCTATAGACTGTGTTTGGGGGAAAACTTCTCGTTTTCCTTAATCTGCTAAACAGGCATGAAAACAATTTTCGGTTGGGCTGTCTACGATTAGGATAAAAAATATCTTCTTGCCGCAGTTCGTACATTAAAATCTTGTTGGGCGTAAACTGATATCATATCGGTCATTTCACTATTTGAGAATAAGTTATGTCGTGGCATTGTAAAAAAAATTGCGAATTTTTGATAATAATTATGAAGAATGTCACATAAATCTGATGCTGACAGTGCGAATATACCATTTGACAACTACCTACTAGATTTGGCAGTTTGTCTTAAATAAAAGTAGACAAGATTCAGTTTTTGTAAGTAAATGGCTATTTTTGTATCTAGAATGCGAAATTCGCATTCGAGATGCAAACAATGATTTTTCGAAATCTGCAATAAAACTAATATAAGAATAAAAAAAAATTAATAAGGTAACCGTCAACGTTAATTGACAATTTTATATTTCATAAACAATTAATTTATGTTTGAACCTCGGCCTGCTGAATTGTTTGATAAACGTCAAAGTGACGTATAAATTTAACTGACCGCAGTATCGGCACCTTCAATTTACATTTAGTACAACATAAATTAGTCATGTTTATAATAGTTTATAATAGTTATTAGTATTTATTGAAATTTTAAATTACTTACTAAAAAACTAATGTAGGTTACTTATAGTTATTAAGGTACCAAGGGCATTATGAGTAAAATAAGAGTCCAAGATTGTTAGTGTACTAACCGAGGGCATTTGGCACGAGGTGTGTACAACAATCGCGGGCTCTTAGCTCATAATGCCCGTGGTGCCTTCAAGGTTTTATGTCCTACCAATTTTCTTACCTAATTCATATTCATATTCAATTCACATAATTACTATGATATAGTATAGTATTTAAGATTGATCTAGTTAGCTGATCTAAGTTAGATTTGTGACATTAGCTGAGCTGTCATTAATTTTCATTGTGACATTGGTGCATAATAAAGTTGTATCCATGGAAACAAATACAAGTAACAGTATTAATAACCCTAGTGTTCTTATGAAGAAAATAATTGCCCTGGAGCGTTATTTTGTATCTAAGATACCTTCAAATTTTCATTAATTTCAATTAATGTACTGGTAGGACATAAATTAATAAAATCACAAATAAGTTCCTAAAAAATCAGAAATTTTTTTACATTTCTTTTATGTTCTAGAACGCTAAAGAATTTTGCATTCTAGAACATAATAGCTATTTATGCAACAAGTGCTAAAAGTCGACGTTTATGCGCGAGACATGAAAATTATGAAACGAAGCCGAAGGCTGAGTTTCATAACATGTCTCGCGCATAAACGACTTTTAGCACGCGTTGCATACAATATTTTATCTACGACCTTAATTTTACCGTTATTAATCCATAAATATCGATTTAAGAAAGGTTCGCATTTGCGACACTTTTAATTTATGTCATAATGAACAGTAGGCTACGCAGCGCGGGCGATTGTTTGGCCACGCCCGTGCTGTCAAGGTGAGTTACGAAATGTAATTATTGATACTCCACATATGACTGTATTCATTACATAACGCTTTAATTATTTCAAAAACGCTTTACCTGTAACGCAAGAAGCAACTAGAATAGCTTTACAACTTCACTTGCAGTTCGAAATTGTAGTTTTGTAACCTCACTTCACTTTTAGCCCGTGTGCTAAAAGTAAACAGCTAATTTCTTTAAATACGGTAAACTATAAAAGGTCACTTTTAGTGAAACAAGCTAGCGCTAAAAGGCCTACTTTTAGTAGTGGTCGTAGATAAAAGTATTTCGCAGTTAAGTGACAAAAAAGAATAACTTTTCTTACTGAGAATTTAACGAAAATGTCAACATTTGATGACAGTTTTCGAAAAAGTCTATTTTTATCCTACACTGTATGAAAATCCGCTTTTCGCCTAGGTACAGACGCGCGAAAGTAAACGTTTGCACGGCTAGCTACGGAAATGTTACTTTTCGCGGCTAGGCGCGAAAATAAATCACGAGCATCCTAATCGAGGAGGCCGTTTACTATTGTTTACTGGTAGTTCATCAGTTGTTGTTTGTTTCTTATTGTCAAATTTTATACGTGCAGCTGACTAATTTTTCCGTTATTATTCTAAAGTATAAGCCGTTCACGATCTTTTTGGGTCAGGTGGGGCTATGACCATCTAGTAATTTTGTTGGCAGAACCTCTGTTGCAACTAAACTCCCTCATGGAAATTGACACTTTTTGTGTTAGGTTAGGTTGTTTTCAGTGTAAGGTTATATTTTCTGAATAGGTACATTGTTGTCGGATATTCTGTAGTCTCCACATCGACTCGCGTTCTTTTAAATTTGGTCTGTCCTTTTTAAGTTGGAAGTAGCATTGTTTTCCTGAAATCGTCAAGAAAGCGGGCCATGTCAAGTCTCAGTTAGATCTTGAAAGTGTCACTTTGCAAGACTAGTCACTTTTGAGGTTTTTGCAAGACTAGGCATTTTTACTTTGCGTTACCTAGGTGACCGGTCACCTTCACCATGCACCTTGATGCAATAGGATTTTATATATGTCAGAGAAAAACTAAAATTCTCCAGCTTCGTCCGGGACTATTTATTTGCATAAGGTTCGGTCTGCAAAGTATCACTTTCATGCCTTGTAATGTAATATACTATTAATGAAAATTTTTTGTTGCAACAAAATTATTTTGGGCATTTTGACTTTTCCTTTGACGGAAATTAAAATTATTTTTACACATTTGATAAATCATTTATTTTCTTACGAATATTAAAATAATAAATCTCGCAATATGGTGGCAAAAAAATTTCGAACAGACACTGACAGAAAAAAAGTTGCATCCTCGAATCAGTTAGTCCAACATAAAAAGAAAAAATCATAGCCAACTCTGTCCCAAAAAGGTCCTGAACGGCTTATACGTGTTAATTACTGTTGTTACGAGCTACGTAATTATGAACGCAAATATATTTTTGTTGTGTAGGATAAAAAATACTGTGTGAACCACGGCGAGAAAATGATTTTCCGGGCCTCAAGAAGAGGCCAGCCTCGTCTACTGCTCGGTTGTCCATATCTTCTTTCGACCCGGAAAATATTCATTTTCCTGCCTAGGTACACAAATTACTATTACTGATGAGGCAACATTTACGAGAAGAGGAGTTTTCAACTACAATGGTCACACATGGGCTGAGAAAAATTTCAACAGTACGGTAGATAATAGTACAGTAAAATTGTCGTTTTACCTTAAAAAAATTGGCCGGGGCGATTCCTCTTGCCCAGTGGTTTAGGGTGTTATCCCTTATAAGCACAAAAAAAGGGAGTGGTAGAATAATACTTACGTTAATTGCTCAACGAATCGGAGCAGCATTCAAAGCACCAAATTGCCTCACTCAGCCAATGCCCAGGCGAGTCACTACTAATCGCTATTAGGGGTCGCCGATCAGCTGCAGCCGAAGACGGCCATGGGTTCATTAGATGGGGGAAATGGCGCCACCAATTTAGATAACAAAAAATTAAGTTTTAACCCCCTAATTCGGCGATTGCTAGATTACGCTCCAGCTAAATTGGAACACTGAGAAATTAATAAAACGGCGCAAAACTGAAGTCAAACAATCAAGTGTAATCAAATGACAAATTCGTTTTATTCACTCGTAAAGCCGGGCACACACATAAAATACATGTAAGTAAAAGTTTAGGGTCGATGTATATGCATACAAATGCCCCAAGGATCCTTGTTTACAGAATGGGGTGGCCAATTAAAACACCAAATCATAAAAATAATGGAAATTCCTGCAGGCTCCCGGAGAGTGACGTTAATATAAAATTGTAAATTACAAGCGGGCAACCGCCTCAGGAATTTCTATAACGTGGTACATGTAACAATTAAATAACACAATCCGTAGTTAAAGTAGAACTACGGCGAGGGGAAGCCTATTACTTTACAAATTAAAATTCGCAATCACAATGATGCGTCCAGACCATGATCTCAATATCCGTGCTAGTATATCGCGCTAATCTCAATTTAGAAGCAAAATACTTTTGAGCAGTCCTTCGTCGATTGAGCCGTACACATGCGTACAGCCAGGCTCGATTGCCGGCCAACAGAAGCACAAATTAATAGAGCAGTAAGGTTACCTTAGGCTGATTCGAAGCTGTCTTAGCGCGAAGAGCATCGCAGGGATGGGCTTCTGTAGACTTGATGACCGAACCAGGAAGGACGGTAGCTCGTCAAGTAAGCGCCCAGTACGTGGTGGGGAACTAAATTCCCCAAATACGGAGGAATGTCGAGACGCGTACAAATCCCCTAACTAAAGGGTGAGAAGTGCCTAGACAACAATAAGCACCTTCTCCAAAATTGCGACCTCGAACAGCGCCAAAAACTTCCACTACCTTATTCGATCGAATGCCGGAACAAGATGCAAAATTTTCGCGTCGCGAACGTTTAACAATGTGCAACGGCGCAATATCCGGACGCAATTCGAAAAATATTGAATATACAGTAAAGCGAAAATTGACGGTAACAAGGGTCATTAGACAAGTGTAAAACCAAAAAGCCGTACCCCCGCCCTCTGTCAAACAGCCGCCATCTTGAAAACATTTAAATTTATTTTTCTCGCGATCCATTGGTCGCACAGAAAAAGTTATTGAACAAAAAATGTTAGAAATAAAATTCTACACATTTTTGGTCCATGCCGGGATACCGAGAAATTGGTATTGCGAATGGTAGAGGGCGATAAAGTTACCAAAAATCGGTTTTCGCCATTCTAGCCCTGTGGGGGTGGTTTCTTCCGAAAATTGCAAATGTGGAAGTTTTAGTGCTTAAAAAAATGTGCACGAATCTTTTTTAATAATGTAATTGATTTAAATAGTCTCCGAGTGACAGCTCTTCAAAGTCCGCGCTGCGTGGGAAATGTATATTCCAGCGCAGCAAAGTGACCATTTCTCTTTTGAGAGTTAAAATCGTCACGTCACTCAAGTAGTTTATATGTGAATAGGTTATCAGAACCTACAGAAATTCTACACATTTTTGGTCATTGCCGCGATACCGAGAAGTCGGTATAGGTAAAAAATTAAAATTATGGGAAAGGAATATACGAGCCCAGAATCATATCATTTGGCCCAGATAAGTAAAGCTCTTAAATTTGCTGGTGTAATATGGAGTTCGTCCCAAATTTGGTTTTTCTGCTATGAATTCTGTTGTTGTATAGTTTCGCAATATCTCATACACTATAAAACTCCTTCTTTATTCTTCTACTAAAATAAGACCTTAGGTAGGTTTATTTTCCTTAGATTCAAGCATTTATTGCTCTTGAGATGTAGACTGCCAGCTATCCTTCTATCTCTTCGGGGGTCTTCCCGGTGGTCGACAAGTTGTTGGTTTCCCTTCGAAGGCTGTGCGCACCAATCTGTCATCCTCCATGCGTTTCACGTGATCGTACCAGTAGCATCTTTTTTGTCTGCCCCATCTGACTACATCGTCTACTTTGCATATCCATCTTATTTCATCATTCCTGACTCGATCTCTAAGAGTTTTTCCTGCTATCATTCTCAGTGTTTTCATTTCTGACGTTCTTGTCATGCTTTTGGTTTTGCTCGTGTCTGCTAGCTCTTCTTTCGATTCCGTACGTCAGTATCGGTCGAACGCATGATTTATATATATATTCGCACTTTACTGTCTGTTCGCATGTATTTGTTGTTCCATACAGTATCTCTAAGACATCCGGATATTACTGCGGCTTTATTTATTTGTGTCTTTAGTTCTTGGGCTAGATTGTGCGTGCTTGATATGTCCATTCTTAGATACTTGAACTGCATAATTTGTTAGATAATATTGTCATCGACAGCGATTTTGCATCTTACGGGATCTTTGGAGAAAGTCATGCATTTCGTTTTGTCTACTGATAAATTCATGTTGTACTTTTGAGCTGTTTGGTAAAAACGATATACTTATCTCTGTAGATCATTTTCGGTTTCTGGGACAATCGTCGCATCGTCAGCATAACAGACCATGTTGATGATTTTGTTTTGAAGTCTGTAGCCCAAATGTAGAGACGACTTCTTCAATTATTTTGTCCTTTATTAAATTGAATAAAAATGGACTAAGACTGTCACCTTGTCTAATACCGCCTGGAGTTGGTGTATCTCCAGTTGTCTGATTGTTTACCCTGATCACCGCCGTGTTGTTGGAATTAAGTTTGTGTATTATTCTTATGGTTTCTGCTGGTACATGTTGTTGGTTTACGTTTAGTATATCGATTACATCATTAAGTTGGACTTTGTCGAAGGAATTTTTCAAATCAATGAAGGCGACATAGAGGGGTTTATCGGACTCGATAGCTTTTTATTTCAATTGTCGAATGATGAATATTGCATCAGTTGTCGACATTGTTGCTCGTCCCTGTTTTGAATACGTTTCGCTAGTTTGTTTTTTATTAGATTTGTAAAGAGTTTCATAGTCGTGCATAATAAGCTTATTCCTCTGTAATTTCCTGGATTCGTTTTTTGACCTTTTTTAAAGATAGGTATAGTTATACTCTGGTGCTAATCGTTTGGAATGACGGTTGATGTAATCATTTTATTGAACAGCATTGTCAGTTGTTTAGCTAGTTCTTCACCACCGTACTTTAGAAGTTCGTTTGGAATATTGTCGATACCCGGTGCTTTCTTGTTTTTTAGAGTCTTTATTCCTTGTATTATCTCGTTTAGTTGAAACTCTATTTGTACTTGTGTTTTAGTATCCTCGTCCGTATTATAGAGATCCCTAAAATAATTTTCCCATTCATTTTGCGAAATATGTTTTGTTTGTGTAAATTCGTTGATTGGTTTCTTTCTGTTTTTCAGCATTTTCCACACCTTCCTTTGTGCCCCATATAGATCATGGTCCATGTCGTTCGTGAATCTTTGCCAGTATTCTGTCTTGATTCTTCTAATTTTAGAATTTACGCTGTTTCTTACTTCTATGTATCGATCATGTTTGTCTCGTGATAGCGAGCTTTTATATTCTAAATACGCCTTTTTCTTTTCTTCTGATAATTCTCTTACTTCTGTAATAAACCATGTTTTTTTGTTATTCTGGGAGTTCATGTTAACTTTTCTGATTCCTACTGATTCTTTGGCTGCTTCCGATATGCATTTTGTTACGTTTTTCCACGTATCTTCTACGTCTGTGTGTGTAAAATCATCCCTTCTTAGCTTAGTGGCTAGTCTATTCTATGTTATATTTTTCGAGATATACTGGGGTATGTTTTATTCTTGTAGGATTTCCTATTACCATCTTGCTTATTACTAGATTATGATCTGTGCTTATATTAGCCGATGTTAGCACTCGTACATCTAATATATCTGTTGGTGTTATGGTCCTATTTGTTATTATGTATTCAATAACTGATTTATGTCCACGGGTGTTGTTAAATGTATATTTATGTTGTTCTTTATGCCGAAAGAATGTATTATTTATCCTCAGTTTATTTATGGCACAGATGTCGATCAAATATTCGCAGTTTTCATTTCTTGTTTATTCATTGAATCTTGGCGTCACTCCGGGTACTTCTTCGTTGTCTATTCTAGCATTTAGGTCTCCCATCAGGATAACTTTGTGGTTCGGATTGATGTGATCGAGCGTTTTCTGGAAGTCTCTATAGAAATTTTCGGTGTCTTCTTTTGGTTTCGGTATGTCCGGGGCGTATACACTGAGTAGACGTAAAAATGTTTGGTTAATGTTAAGGCTTACTTGGATAATTCTATCGCTTACATATACGATGTCCTTAATCGCGTCTGTGTATTTTTGGGGAGTAGTATTCCTACTCCTCAATGTGCTTTTTCCTGTTTTGCTTTTCCACAATAAACCAAGATGTAATTTTTATAGAGCGCCGTTCCCTTCCCTTTCTTTTTCGTTTCAGATATGTCTATCTTGTGTTTGTTCATCCTTATTAGAATTTCCTGGTCTTTTCTATTTCATGTCGTGATGTTCCAGCATGCTACTCTTGATACGATTCTTTGCTTTTTCCGTAATCTTGTCCTTTTTCTTGCATTGGTCGTCATCGTAAGATTCCGTCCGCTTTACGAGGCTTGATCTTCGGTTCTGTGAGCGTTTATTCGTTTTTACGACGGGTAGGCTGCTAACCCGTTCTATCCAACCCTTTTCGTCGCCTCGTATGACAAGCAGGGATACTGTGGGTTTATTCTAACCCCAACCAACAGGGGTCACTATAAAACGATAATTGCAATTGTTGGTAAATTTTGCCACAGGAATGACCAAAATTCAATAAATTGACAATAGCTTTACCACGTACTATTTTTGCAAAGAGAATATAGACACCCGACTATCTATATGTTATTGAATAACAAACAGCTTGTTTCACTTCAACCAAAACATGCTAAGGCGAACGAAATAATATTTTGATCATATGGGCCAAATGAAATGAATAGGTAATTTATTTTAAAGTTAGTGTTTCCCGACTACGATTTTTGGACCGCATTGTATCCTGAAATGCTAAGAGGACTTGGCCACCAAGATCGTGCGATTTGACGCCATGCGACTTCTTTCTTTGGGGTTTTCTGAAATCCCAGGTCTATGCGAATAACCCTTGAACAATTTCTGAGCTCAATTCCGATATCCAATGCATATATAATTCCATCAAAAGAGCAAGGGTCTGCGTCCAGAGCCCTGAGGGCCATTTGAAGAATATTTTATTCCATAATTAATCGGAACATGTCTAATTTAAAATTCAATAAAAATATCAGCAATCCCTCAAAAAACTTGCGTTTTATTTTAAAATTAAATATTGCGTTCTATTTGAAACACCCTTTACATTTCCCACTCCAGGCGGATTTTTAAGGGCTGTCATTCGGAGACTATTTAAATCAATCACATTATTAAAAGAGATTCGTGCACATTTTTGCAAACACTACAACTTTAACGTTAGCAATTTTCGAAAAAACCACCCCCATAGAGCTAGAATGGAACGGAAACCCTTTTTGGTAACTTTTTCGCCCTCTACCGTTCGCCATACCAACTTCTATTCATTAAAAGATATGGGAAAAAACGTAAATGATATCAGTTTATTGGTTTCTATATTATCTATTATCAGGGTATACTCAAAAGAAACTGGAATTCTAATGCAACGCGCGAGTGGAAAGTAGCTGTGCAATGCACCAGAAGGTGTCGCGAGTCACTACTATTCTGACTTGTCTGCCAAGTGGAGTGGATTTGGTTTGTGGCCTTTTCCAAGTGTCTGCAAGTTTCGCAATTTTCATCATGGCTGATAAGAAATCACAGAAGATGTGGAAAGTAATGTTTTCATTTAGGAAAAAACGGCAGATTAAATTATTTTAATGTTTAGAAGAGCTTTTAGGAAAGAAGGTTTATGTAGAATACAAGTGTATGAGTGGTATTCGTTTATCCGGGTATCACTGATTTCAAATTCCGGTTTCTCTTGGGTACTCCCTCATATATCATTGTAATATCTAATATATTTTTTACAGCCACTCTACAGCGCAGCTAGCAAGACGTTTAATTACAATGATCTGCCTTTTCCTACAACTGGCTTCTTATTGTATACCTGCTGAATATATCATTTACGAGGTTAGTAAATTGCCTATCTGTGTATACACAGTGTGTCCAAGATAAAGTTAAATGAAAAAAAAATATGCGGTACTTTCAGAGCTATCCCTTTATATAAAGAAACTTGTCAAATGTAGTTCCTATAGTTTTATGGGTTTTCATCTATTGGTCTTCGTTCAAAGTGTGGTTTTGGTCTTCTGTCTTCTTCATTATGTCTAAATTCCATACTGATACATTACTGAAAGTTTTAACAAAATATAGGTATATCATTGCCTATCACTTATTGTTGATGTATTTTACTTGGTGATACCCAATTTATGATATACATAAAGGGCATACATTAACACCAGTGCCTTTCTTGTAGGCATATTTTTTTGGTTTGCTGTTGCACCTACAAGTAAATAAATAAAACAACAGAGTAAATTTATAAACTAATTATATTTAAACATGAACAGATATGCAATCATATTATATAAGCAATCATAGCAAATGTTGAATTGCTGAAGTCATGAAGAAGAGCCGATCCAATTGTCGAAAACCCTGTTTATACGATGCTGGCCATTGCATTATTTTTCCAAATTTGGTAGTCCCTTACCTGTTAGCTTTCTAGACAATGAAGCAGTTGTCGAAATTCTTTGAAATATTATGATGTCACTCAGCCTACACAAGCTGTTGCTACTCGTGGATAAACTCAGCAACCGCCACATTTGGGTGAGGATTTTTTTATAACGTATGTTTTTTAAATCTTTGAAAACAAAAATAACTCGCTGGAGACAGGACCTGGACTGGATAAAAGGGAATGACCAGCTAAACTCCGAACTCGTGTAATAAATTTAAATTTTTACGGTTGTATGCTGAGCTGCATTATCGTGGTGTAACAGAATGCCAGGCAAACCAGATTTTCAGCTATTGGTACACAATTTCCATATATCAATCGTAAGTTACAGTTTTACAATCGTCAACCGGAATTACTACAACTGCACTATCGAGTCTTAAGAAAGCAGCAATCCCTAACAATATTAAATGCATGATTTGAAGATCCTGCATCGAACTTTTGTAACATAAATCTGCACCATTATATCTGTGCTTGTTTGTACTTGTTTTGTTGCGGATAGCAATGCAATTTACTCTGCTTTCCAGGCACTGGCAGTTTTCAACGCTATTTATGAGTCAGACTGGACGTGGACATTGGTATATTTTCCCGGTTCAAGGAAAAAGATACAAATTATGCTCCAGCAAGTAAGGCAGCCGATAAAATTTACTGCGGGTGGACTACTGAACATTAACACAAAGACATTAATATTTGTAAGTATGCCTTTTTCAATTTTTGCGTCTAAAGTTATTGCATTTCTCCGCAATATTAAGTATTGTAGTTATTAGACAAGTAAATGTTAGTGTATTCTATGAATTATTTATATTTCTGGGTGTGTAAGTGAAGAGGTATCTCCTTGGCATGTAAACATTTTATACAACCTGTAATTTGTTTTTTCTGTACAATAGCGAGTTAAATAAAGACCGCGTAAGAAATAGTTTGCTATCCCCATAGTACGTGCGGCGGTGACACTAAGTCTAGTGTGATAAAACTTTTCAATGTCATATATACCGTCTGTTCTATAAAAAAGGCCCCGCCTTCTAGCTACTTTATTATTTATTTTAGACCCAATAAACCTTATATCAAATCAAATGACACATAAAAACCTACATTTTAACACAATCAACAAATTTTTATCTTCAATTGTTTCAGAGTGGTGACGTCACGTGCAATTTTTTTAAATGACACTGTATATATTTTTTTACATTTTCTGGTAGAGGTTTTTTTTCTCTTTTCAACAATATAAATATTTTATGCCCTTACATAAGAAAATTTTCGAGAAAAATTAAAAAACGTTTTTATCGGTGGGAGGCCACCATACAAAACTATAAACACAAGTGTAACTCAGAAAAACAAAACAATAAACACTTTAGATTATTCTGAAATCTGACAGTTAAAGCGTTTGGCTACTATTTGTTTTGTTTTTCTGAGTTACACTTTTGTTTACAGTTTTGTACATGGCCTCCCACTGTGAAAAAGTTTTTGTAATTTTTCACGAAATTTTTTTTATACAAGTGCATGAAATATTTATATTGTTGTAAAGAGAAAAAAAACCTCTACCAGAAAATGTCAAAAAATATATACAGTGTCATTTAAAAAAATTGCACGTGACGTCACCACTCTGAAACAATTGAAGATAAAAATTTGTTGATTGTGTTAAAATGTAGGTTTTTATGTGTCATTTGATTTGATATAAGGTTTATTGGGTCTAAAATATATAATAAAGAGCTAGAAGGCGGGGCCTTTTTTATAGAACAGACTGTATAATTCGTTAGGTCATTGATGGGGAAACACAAAATGGCAGTGCTGCCACGTGTGGACCGAACGGCACTATAAAAAATTATTTAAAAGAAATTTTTTTTTCAAAATCTAGTATCATAAAACTTCAGGATCCTGATTGTTTCTCGAGACAGGGGAGGGGTAGAGCTTTAAGAAAAAACAGTGCTGCCACTCCCCGAGCGAACTCTTATCAGCGGCAGCAGGGAGATAAGTGATACCTGAGATCCTATTTTCTAGTATCATCGAACTTCATACAAATTTAAACGTTATCTGAAAGATCATCAATTTCTGTGTAAGAAAAACCACTGCTGCCTTTTTCATAAAGTGAAGAAAATGGCGGCAGCAGCATTTGAAAGTTGCGATTATCGCAACCGAATTTCGCGTGTTCATTCGGTTTTATCGGCATTAATCTGGTTTTTTTCGATTTGTACTAATGAAATACGCGTGACATTGTAAATTTCAATAAATTTTCTATTGCGTTGATTGTTTAAACAAATGAAATTGTATTTTTTATGTGATATTTTTCGAGTTTTCCTTATTTCTCTTGTTTTTTTTTCATATTTTCCAAGCCTTCGATTCCAATTGAGAATAAATTAGTTCTATCTAAATTAGATTCTATCAATTATTCCAAGTTCATTAATTTTTTGGCCGCTTATTTAGGTCTTTACGCGTTTTTCACAGCACGTACGAATCCGTTTCGCAGTTTTATTAAAACATGCCATTTATTTATCAGGACAAGGATTGTTTGAACAAATTAGAAGTATTTAACTTGGAACATAAAGATTTTTGAGCTATTTTTAAGCAGAAATTGGGTCTGCGGGCGTTGATTTATTTCACCAACTGTAAGAGAATGGAAGCGTGTTTAAATAAGTAATAGTCTTATTTTGTGAAAACGAATTTAATTTCTTTCTATCTAGAATGCATACAAATGTTGGTTTATAAAAAACACAAAGATTATGAAAAGTTTGCAATGAATTATTATTGAAATAATTTGCCCATTTAGTAAATTTGGTATTATATTAAAAGTTAAAATTACAGGAGTAGCTAACAATTAAAGCATCGAAGCAACTTATCACTAGTTTTCGTGGTCAGAATCAAAACTTTCTGCGTCAAATTCTTTGTCATCTTCGTCGTTGTTATCTGTTGCCAAAGATAGTATATCGTCAACGAACCAAAGCATTTTTTGAAGAAGTAAAAAAAGTTGAGATTACAAAAAAGGACAGCGATGCGACCGTTGCTGACTGCTTCTCAAACGAAAGTGAGCATAAAGCATACCAACTACCGACGAATGGGCTTTGTAGGTCCTTTTGAATAGCACAGCCGGGGTCCTACAAAGTAAGTTGACAAAATAAATCAACGCCGCAGACACAATTTCTGCTTAAAAATAGCTCAAAAATCTTTGTTCCCAGTAAAATACTTCTAATTTGTTTAAAAAATCCCTGTCGTGACAAATCAATGGCATGAATAAAAAAAATGCGAAACGGAGTCGCACTTGCTGTGAAAAACACGAAAAGACCTAAAAAAGCGGCCCAAAAATCAATGAACTTGGAATAATTGATAGAATCTAATTTAGATAGAACTAATTCATTCTCAATTGGAATCGAAGGCTTGGAAAATATGAAAAAAAACAAGAGAAATAAGGAAAACTCGAAAAATATCACATAAAAAATACAATTTCATTTGTTTAAACAATCATCGCAATAGAAAATTTATTGCAATTTACAATGTCAAGCGTGTTTCATTAGTACAAATCGAAAAAAACCGGATTAATGCCGATAAAACCGAAGGAACACGCGAAATTCGGTTGTGATAATCGCGACTTTCAAATGCTGCTGCCGCCATTTTCTTCACTTTCTGAAAAAGGCAGCAGTGGTTTTTCTAACACAGAAATTGATGATCTTTCAGATAACGCTTGAATTTGTATGAATAGAACTAATTTATTCTCAATTGGAATTAAAAGCATGGAAACTATGAAAAAAAACAAGAAAAATATGGAAAAATAAAAAAATATTACATAAAAAATTTAATTTCATTTGTTTAAACAATCAACAACATTGAAAATTTATTGTAAATTACGATGTGAGCGTATTTCATTAGTACAAATCGAAAAAAATTGGATTTATGCTGATAAAACTGAATGGACACGCGAAATTCGGTTGCGATAATCGCGACTTTCAAATGCTGCTGCCGCCATTTTCTTCACTTTCTGGAAAAGGCAGCAGCGGTTTTTCTTACACAGAAATTGATGATCTTTCAGATAACGTTTGAATTTGTATGAAGTTCGATGATACTAGAAAATAGGATCCGAGGGATCACTTATCTCCCTGCTGCCGCTTTTTTTTTAATAATTTTGTATAGTGCCGTTCGGTCCACATGTGGCAGCACTGCCATTTTGTGTTTCCCCATCAATGACCTAACGAATTATATATATGACATTGAAAAGTTTTATCACACTAGACTTAGTGTCACCGCCTCTCAGACTACCAGAAACAAATTCTCTATCAAAAAAATAAAATTCAACAGATTGCGGCTCACAAAGGTATCAGATTTTCATCAACTTTTTATGAACTTAATTGTTTTTGTATTGATGTCACACCATAAAAAAATTGACTGGGCAGGTCATTAAAGTATCAAAGATAACTTGTATTTATTACAGTTGATAAGAGAAAAACTAAATTAACTTACAAAATTATCATTATCTAAACTTAAATCTTTACCAAATTAAAAGACCCAGATTATAACTTCGTAAATTTATAGAATTTCAGAAAATTTAGCAGCATTGGTCATAATCTGCGTTGCCTGCATTGTTTGAAATCTGTGTGAGTTTCCCTTCTTCATAGTTTCATCATTACCATCAACCAGCCTCATTGGTCAACTGCTGAACTTGTATCTCGAAGATGCTTTCAATTTCTTTTATTTTGAGCAGTTGCAACCCAATTGGTCGAGATTATTTTAAGATTTCACCGACCTCTGTGCAGTTCTCCTCTATTAGAACTATGGCATCTACAAAACGAAGAAGGCTTAATTTTTCTCCATTAATGGTAACTCCCATATTTGTCCACGTTGCTAGTTTAAAGATTCTAGGGATGTAATAAATATTTTTTGAATATAAGGTGTTTCCTTGTCTAAGTCCTTTGTTGGACGTTATTTCGTTGGTGGTTGTATGGAGATTTACAGTTGCGGAATTTTTGTATATTTGGTGACCAATGTTCGTATATCGGTAAACGATCCTGCATTCTTTTAATATGTAAATAATTTCCATATGTCGAATGCCTTTTGAAAATCAAGAAATATCAGAACTAGGTAGGGGTCTGTAATATTCTATCGTTTTTAATTAGAATTTTAATAACAAAATATTGACCATTGGTCCCTCCCTCGGTTGATAGAAGTTCAGTTTCTTTTCTACCCTGGTGGTGATTATACGAATGAATATTTTATACAAATGGTTTAGAAGTCTAATAGTACCAAAGAGCATATAATTATATATATTATTTGATAGTACTGTAACTTTCCAAATTTGTTTCATTCACTTCTACGTGAAGAATTATCATTATGGAGTTGTTCTAACTGGAAGAAATGTCTTGGTTTTGTAGACACAAGTTGATTTTTTATCATACCAATTTATTGGCGTAACTCCGTAACAATTCTGTCTTCCGCTGAAGCTTTATCATTTTTTATTTTCTTAAAGGCGTTGTAAATCTCGACTTCAACTTTAAATGTGCTGTGTTGATCTGAATATAAAGCAAACCGATTTTTATTTAAGGTTTCATAAACATTTTCAATTGTATGTAATTTTTTTCTGTAAATAATGTTACCTTTCCAATTTTGTTTTTCAGTTTGTGAATTTAATTTTTGCCGTTTGTCGGTTTCATCCTTGGTATCTTAAAACTTTTATTTTCTTCAATGGTTTGTGTAATTTCTTCTTATGTTATCATAATTTTCTTCGGATATACTAAAAAATTCTAGCGACAGAAGATTATCAGCAGATAAATGCTCTTCTAATCTGGCTTCAGCATCATCAGAATTAATTTTGTCGACACCGTTTGCATTCCCCAAAAATTGTCGTAGCATTTTTGGGGGTTTCAGCTCTTGGTGACATTTGTAAGATCTTTTTCCAAATCTAATTGCTTTACTTTATAATCGAATTGTAAGATGGCGTAAATTCATTTAAGTACTACTGTTGTCAGTCATGTGAATGTAATGTTTACCGTTTTATAGACGTTCTTTATGTAATAATGCTAAAAAAGTCTCAAATATTTATTTATAACATATAAATCAAAAGAGACAAGGTGTGCTGTGTTTAAAGACAATAATTGGTCGAGCTCCTCCCGCGTTATTTATTATGAAGTCATTTTAGTAAAATTTGTTGCAGGTGTTAAAAATATTATGGTTTTTTTGCACAATACTGATGTCTTTGAAAAGCAGATAAAGTTAACAGTCCAGTATACTTCAATTCAACATTTGGCCAGACGTCTAAAATAACCATGCATACTTTATAACAGCTACTATCTTTACTTAATATAAAGTAATAACGCTTGCAGTATTGTATTTATCAGTTGTATGAGTGAATATTTTATATAGTGCAATATAACATTAAGCTTGACAGTGTGATGGAACCGATTTTTATGGTTTTGTAAATAAATTTATAAACATGTGTTTGTGTCTTTATGGTATATCTTGCTTAGTTATTTAAATGCACAGTCTATATTAGGATTAAATATTAACTTATCGTCTACAATTACCCAAAGTATTTTATCTACGACCAGTACTAAAAGTAGGCCTTTTAGCGCTAGCTTGTTTCACTAAAAGTGACGTTTTATAGTTTACCGTGGTTAAAGAAATCAGCTGTTTACTTTTAGCACATGGGCTAAAAGTGAAGTGAGGTTATAAAACTACAATTTCGAACTGGAAGTGAAGTTGTAAAGTTATTCTAGTTGCTTCTTGCGTTACAGGTAAAGTGTTTTTGAAATAATTAAAGCATTATGTAATGAATACAGTCAGATGTGGAGTATCAATAATTACATTTCGTAACTCACCTTGACAGCACTGGCGTGGCAAACAATCGCCCGCGCGGCGTAGTCTACTGTTTATTATGACATAAATAAAAGTGGATTAATAACGGTAAAATTAAGGTCCTAGATAAAATATTGTATGCAACGCGTGCTAAAAGTCGTTTATGCAATCACCTAGGGTCGGTTTCACTTCAAGTGTGATCTAATTTGTCAAACTGTCTCACGTGATTACAAATAATCAAATTGGATTGGTCTGCAATATATGTAAGAAATTATCAAGGGTAATACCACAAAAGGTAAAAATTCTCTTAAAAATGTTTGGCTTGAGTGGTATTTGGAAAGATTGTTCAACAATATGGGTAGATGACTTTTACCGTGTTCGACAGCACACAGTTTTTAGAACGACGCTGATTTGCAAACTTCACTTTGGCGAAATGTCAGTCAAAAGCTGCTCACTAAATTGAAATCATTGAAACCAATCGGGTTCGCGTGAAAACACTGCGACATTAGGTGTTTTCAAATACATTCAATTTTGATTGGCCGTGTCTGACAAATTGAACAATTTTCATTGCTTTGTTCATTTTAGTGTTGAATAAACCTTTGAATTAAACTTCGGAAAGATGGCGGCGATGGTGATTCCTTAATTACTTAAAACGTTTAACAATAAACGAAAATCTTTAAACTCTTCAACAATTTCATAAATCAATATCTGTTCAAGTTTATATTCAACCAGAATTACTTCATGTCTTGCACCTACATCATACAAATAACAAATAATATTAACAACAGCAGTGAAATAAAACTTGCTTAATAGAAATAAACTGTAACCCCTTGTGATTCACCACCGAAATATTAAACGGAAGGATTTGCTTCTAAAATGTCTACTTTCTCTCTGCCTAATTGCTTTTGGATGACACGCGTTGTGTATATTAACATCTAAAAAACATTGGGTTAAATGACGTCAAATGTGTTGCTTACCCAGAAGGCCATGCTGGCGTTCAGGGTGACATTAGTTCTGTAGATTATTACACACAACAGTCACATGACTGATATCAGCCAATGAAAACCATGCATTTTTTGAAAATCGACCAATCCCGAACTGATTAGCTGATAAGCGCCCGTGGCTGCATACCAAGCGATAAGCTCCGTAGGGATGATTAGGGATGAGCGCGTGACGTGAAAACAGTCGTGTCACGTCGTGTCACGGCGTGTCACGTCGTGAACGTGACTAATATTTGAAAATCGTGACGTGAACGTGAGTGAACGTGAGTGAAAATTTCCAAGGCGTGATTCACGTTTCACGTTAATTTCACGTTAAATATTTAGTAACGAATAAAAAACTGCAGGGTGCAGCAACCTTTAAATTCCTTAAATCACAAATTGCGCCAAACAAGTTACATTATGTGGCTTTATTTTTCGACCCAAATTATAAATCCTTAAAATTCATACCTTCACATAAAAGAGAATATTATAATGCAAATAAAACTATAGATGATAATGATAAAATACATAGCAAATGACTTAAAACTGATACATCGGCATCAGATTATTATCTTTCTACACTTAGAGATAGCTCTGACGATGACACATGTAATTATGATGATGTCGAAACAGAACTAAATTAGTATGTTAAATTAAAATTCGGAAATGTAGATGACATTTTAGGATTTTGGAAAAACTGTCAATACGCCACTGTTAAAAAAACTTGAGAAATTTTAAACATACCGGCAATTTCCGCTACAAGCGAAAGAGTATTTTCTACAGCTGGGCGATTTTTAGAAGAGCGGAGAATTCGACTTAACGCTGAAAATGTTGATTACATATTATTTTTAAATCAACATTTTAATGTGTAGATACGTTGATGAACTTATTATTCTAATAAAAGTAATGGTTTGTTTTTTATACTCGGCTATCGCTGAAAATGTTAATTACGTTTTATTATTAAACCAAAAATGTATTGTGTAGATGTGTAGATGAACCTATTTTTAGAAAAGTACATAATGTTTTGTTTTGTATACTCGACTTAACACTGAAAATGTTGCTTACGTTTTATTTTTAAACCAATTTATTGTGTACTTGTGTAGATGAACTTATTATTCTAATAAAAGTAACGTTTTTTTTTGTATACTCGCCTTAACGCTGAAAATGTTGATCCTTGTACGTAAAAGTACTTTCAAACCTACGAATCAAAAGTGTTGCCTAGCAACATATACCTTCTGTACTCATACCAATAAGGGAAACGTCAATTCCAATGACAGCTTTTGTTATTAAAAGTAATGTCTTTGAAGACAGCTGTAAGAAATATATTTGCGAGAAATCACTACTTTCCCTTGTCGAAGTTATTGTAGTCAATTTTCATTTTTTTTTATGTCAACTATTCTGATTGCAACATATCACGTAAATTATGTCAGGTGCAAAACATATTTTTAGTTCTCTTTAGGGTTTTTCATTGGTTTTAAATTTGAACATTCTGTTCTATCTGAATTTAAATTTTGAAATAAAATCTGCGTGTCACGTCGTGAGTGGCGTGTCACGCCGTGAACGTGAGTGAACGTGAGCGTGAACGTGCGTGAATGTGACTGTTTAAAGCAAGCGTGAAACGTGCGTGACGTGAGCGAAAATTCACTCACGCGCCCATCTCTAGGGATGATTATCGACCCCGTAGATAGTGTCATAATTAGAAATAAAATTGCAAGAAACAAGCAATTTGAATTTTTTGGCATTATTAGATCATTTTTAAATCATAATTTGTATAGGGGTTTGGTGTAATAATCTTCAAAATATAAACGCAGGCAACACACTTACATATAATTTTGCCCGTGCCAAGAGTCATCGTGCTGGTTGCCCTTAAAAAACTGCCCTCGGGCAAGCCCTCTGGACAGTTTTCATTGCAACCAGCACTGAACCCTTGGCGTGTGCAAAATTATCGGTAAGTATGTCTCGCCCTTGTTATATTACTATTGATAATTGTACTTGCATTGTAGAACCGGCCCTAAATGATGTTTCGCATTAACTAGGTACGTCCATCGGATTTTAATGTTTTTAGTTTTCGATTTACTTCCTGCAAATACTCACTTACTAAATATAACTAAATATTCTCTTTAAAGTTACGCAGAATATCGATTTATATATTTTTATCGATTACTTACACAGAGCACCTTAAACGACTCTAATTACGTTAATAGCTATCACGGAGCGGTGTTATACTTTGCTTCAGTTATGTACAAATATCAAAATTCAAATATTTTATTACAAACCGGCCAATGTGTCATAATTAAACCGAGATTAGGTTAGTTTGCTGCTAGTGTTACAAGTCACATATCTTCGTTTATTTAGAACCACTATGTAAATTTAGTGCGACATCTATCCGACTTTTGGCTGTGGGCTGACCACTTCGTTATTAGATTGCGACCTTGATATCAGGCATTTCCTTTGATCCAGTTTATAATAACTCATATGAATTCAAAGACTAGAATAAGTGAAAAGTACATTAATTTTTATTCTTTAACACGGCATCACATGAAATTTGTTGTGTCATTATTTGTTATAGGATTTCTACTCTGCACCTCTTATTCTCTAAAAATAAGAACGGTTATTTAAATGAAGGTTTAGGTACAACGATACTATTTTAAATAGCAATATATCTTTAGAGACTGTGACTGCGGATAAAACAATAAACTCTGCCAAACCACATACATAAGGCGACTTCTAAACATTCTGGACATTTAAATGTGTCAATTTTATGATACATTTCCAGAAGTATCTATACAGGGTGTTAGGGAAGTCGATGCAAAAATTTCTAAGGGTGAATCCTTGGCTCAAAATATGATTATTTAACTCAACTTGCCTATATACAAAGTTGCTTAATTTAGCCGCTAGAGGGCTTGCAAAATTATTAGCTTTTTTAAATGTTTTAACCCCCTGTATAATCACTACCAATGTTTTTTCTGGATAGTTACTTTAATTTAAAAGCTATTCCCTCTCTTACAAAATTTTAGTTGGGTAAACGGTTTAGCCAAAAAAAATTTTCAAAATCCCTACAAGCCTAGTGTTAAGTTACAATTACTGATTCAGACTGAGAAAATATTTTTTTGTGGCTAAACTGTTACTCAACTAACATTTTGTAAGAGAGGGAATAGCTTCTAAATTAATGTCAAATATCACACTAACATGTAGGGGAACTATTAACCCCCATAAGTCATTAGGTATATTACTGTTATTAACAATGTCATGAATAACATTATAATTATTGTTGAACTGGCAAATAAATAATTATAAAAAAATTAAAGTAACTACCCAGAAAAAAATTGGTAATAATTATACAGGGGGTTAAAAAAATATGGATGGATAATTTATTGTGATAAACACCCTGTAATTTTCGAAATTAAAGTTTATTCCACAGAAAGCTGTAGTTTACTGGTACAAACGCATGGCCAAAAAAATGGATAAAATCTATCAAAGAGTTTTTGACTTATTTCAAAAAATTAAAAAAAGCTAATCATTTTACACCCCTCTAACGGCTAAACTAGGCAACTTTGTATATGGGCAAGTTGAGTTAAATCATCACATTTTGGCCAAGGATTCACCCTTAGAAATTTTTGCATCGACTTACCTAACACCCTGTATATAATTCCACACACATTAGAAGACAAATACTTAAAAATACCACCAGTAGAGGTCCCAAAAAGTAGTTACGTATTGAATAAACCAATCTGAAAATATGCCTTGAATATACATTTCCACTATTTATCAGTTTGTTTAAACATATCTTATCTACTTCAATTTCTCTTTATGGAAAAGTGTATTTTAAATTCTTAAAATCAAAGTTTAAGTTTAGAATGGAGAAATTTGTTCGTTGTTCGTTTTTTACCAAATTTTAATTCGTTTATGTAATTTTTAATGAGTAATCGCAAGGTATAAAATTATACGCACAAGTAGAATCAAAATTTGCACACGCATTTGCACACAAAACTTGCTTGATTATATACACATCGTATATCTCAAATTGAGACCATCAAATGTTTAAGGAGGAAGAAATGCATTCCAGTTAAATAATTAAAAGTAAGTAAGGTTTGGTTAGATAAGGTAAGCTGATAAATATTTGGTCAGGTTAGGTTAGGCACACTAAGCAAGGTAAGGGTAGATTAGGTATCCTCTTTAAGGTTCAATAGTAAGTAGACTAGAATAAATTGTGTTAAGGTATGCTCACTTTACTCTTAACGTATTCATAACCATATCGTAACCTCGAAGTTACTGATACATTGCCAAAAATCTGTTTTTGGTTAATAGTACTATTGGACAACGTGTGTGAAACATGTAACACGAGTGCTAACACGAGTTCCATTCACATAGGTGTTCCTACCTATATTCACGAAAGAAACAGAAATATAAGTGTTTAAACTTGATTTAAACACACATAAATTTTATTTTCTAAAATTTAGGAAATCCAGTCGCACGCTTTATATGCAACTCCGATTTAATAGCAAGCAATTTTTAATGCCGCAATCACCAGTCTTTGCCTCATAATTGCTAAATTTAATATGTTTAAATTAGATTATATATAAATTTCAGTTCAAATTTACGGAACATTATTCATGATTTAAAAGCCAGTGTTATTTCGCAATGAGACGAGTTAAAAACCAGGAAAACTGCAGATCTGCACCTCATGCACAAAACCGACCTACAGCGGCAGGTTCAACGGGCGACCTTCGCTCCAGCAGGAAATAAAACTGCTACATTGCTACGTTGTTATTTTGTAATTGTATGCGCTTTGACCCAGTAAACTGTACATTTGAACTTTGATATTTGTTACTTAGTTAAGCATTGTTGTTTTGTATAAATACACGTTTATTTTCATAATAAAATCAATCTGCATTTAATGTTTGATTCATTCACTACCCCTATACCAAGCCATAATACTGTCGAGATGTGAGGCTGCGTCTCAGAGGTAGTTTACTGTCGTCCCTTTAAGTGCCATTGACTAAGCTGGCTTAAAGCATAAATGCAGTCTCATTTATGCGCTTAAAATTAGGGATAGAACCAGCGCAAAGCAACGGAATTCTGATCCAGTCTCCAGGCATTTCTGCTCATAAGTTTCAAGAGAGCTTCCAAATCGGTTTGAAAGAGAAGAACTACGTTCTTTTGATCAACAGTAACGGCAATAAATATTCGATGCAAAGCAAAGCGATAAAGTATGCAACTGCAGTACAAGAAACCCAACACCACGAAAGGCATAACTATGCCGTAGATGGTGTTACATGTATACGTTTTTTGCATAACAAAGAACAAGTAGTAATCGAAACCAAGAAAAAAATAAGATTGTGACATATTGGATAAAAATGTCTGTTTATGTATAATAGCGTTTAAAAAAGCGTAGATAAGCTACATTGACACTCCTTGTTCACCAAATTGCAATATGGAACATAAAGAACAAACCATTTGTGAGTGAAAGATTGATGCTGGTAGATGTTTGTACCGTCCTTGTCCTTCAATAAAATGAGACCGCAACTTGGACTAGCGCAAACTCTCAGCGATTTGTTGTCATGGCGAAGGATCAGACAATAAATCTTAAAGTTGTTAAATGAATAAAAGGTAGAGCAAATTGCAAAAGGCCGCCAGTTGTCATCACGACAACAAAACCAGCATAGCTCACAAAGAATAGTAAGAAGGATTTAACTGCTAAACTGTTTGAATAGAGTTGAATAAAACAATCAAATTAAAGTAAATAGCGACGTAGACGCATAAGCATTACACCAGGCTCGTCAGTTCAAAAGAATCTGAGATTAAAACAATTAGTTCAAAGTGGGCACATAAATGTTAAACGAAATTGATAAGCCTTGGACAAACTTATATTAAAATAAAGTTTAACTATTTTTCGCTGATTACCTTCAGCGATAAAAAAAACTGTTCTCGGTACTATTTTACCGACAACTCAAATCAAAGTATAAAAGTTGTAAAATAGACTTAATGCCCTAACGCAGCTATGGTCATCTGGTTTTCCTGGGGTCCACAGGTACGCCTGCTAAGGAAGGAAACCAAAAACGCGCACAGGAACTCTGGTGGCTCAATCCGCTCAAAAGCAAGAAAACCTTTGGCAATCCGCATGACAGTTTCCGCCTATGACGAACGGGAGTGCTCCGTAGCAAATAAAAATGTTTCAAACCGAAGTCCGCATGCTGGTACCAGCGAGTGCAGCGAAACGGGCTTAGCGGTTTCTACCAGGCCTAGATACGAATCGTATAACTAGCAACACTAATTCAAAGAGAAAAACGTCTACGTTAAGGTGGAGAGTGGCCCAGTAAATACGTGCAATGAAAAAATCAAATTTGCCTCAATGCTGAAAATAAGTGCCCCATCGCTTCAAAAAGCTATAAAAACTTCCTAACATTCGATGCCTTTGGAAACATGCATGGGAAACCAGATTTTGTTTAACTTGCTGAGACGCAGAGAAAAAGTGTGCGCGGATCCAAAATTCCACCATGTCACTTTTAGAGAACTACTGAATGAAATTAGTTTTTCTCTCAAAATCTATGGAAGCGTCAATAAAAGAGAGCAGACATTAATTCAACAGGAGATTTAAAGGTACAAAATCAAATTGGGCCGTTACATGTTACAGACCAAATACAGAACCAATATAAAATATGATTACTTCGACCTCCTTCAAAAAGCAAATTCAATGGAAGAGTTGAAAGACATTCAGGAAATTAGAGCATAAGAAGTGATTGAAAAACATGGAGAGATCGTATAGAAGAATAATGGAGAGTATCCATTCTAGTTATGCGTCACTAATAATATAGTCATTGAATTCAAGTGGGAAACACTTTCACACCCTATCTAATAGATCACAAATTCGTTAAAACCCTTCACCACACAAATATTTAACAACCGCTAAATACGTATTTCGACGGCCAAGCTGTCATCATCGGTAGCTAAGAAAAACTTACACAGGGAAAAGGCAACGAAGTACTCGTGACCAAATCACAAATGGAAGTGGGCGATGTGCGCGCATTTTACATCTAATTATACTGTCTGGCCCGAAGGGTGTGGCCGAGGGCCAATGAGCTTGGCCGAAGGTAAATTTACCTTCAAAAAATCATATAAGACGGAGAACGGTATTGGTTCGCCATCTTTGTTCAAAAGTTTATTATTTCGGTCATCCTCTTTTACACTATGACCCGTTTCACCTTTTCTATCTTTCAGGTTTTCCGAAATTTAATTTTGCAAGCTCTTCTAATGAATTCTTTAGACTGTTCGTCTAAAGTGTCAATTGAACTTTCGATACCGGCAACGATATCTTCTAAAGGTGGTTTAGTATGACCTAAATTGAATTTTAAACCCCTATTTAAAAAATCTATCTAATAGAATTGGCCCGAATTTATCTTCATTAACAGAAGCACTAGCAAAAGTGGGATTCGAAGATGATTATCAAGGGAAGAATTATGTGAAAAACTGGCTGCACGCTCAGTCGAAACACTTTTATTTTACAGGTGTTTTGAAGTTACCAGACAGTGGAGTAAATAAATTGAGTTATAATGAGAGTAGGTACATCGAACAGTAGAAGTAATAATAATTGTTTTTTCTATAGCACATGTTCAAGTGTGCTTTTATCAACTCAAAACAAAAGGGCAAGTTTTACTTTAACAGCAGAGTTCACATTTCGGGTTCGTACTGAACGGATGCGCGTCTTGAAGTAATTGTGAGTGATTTGAATCCTTTCGAACACCAGTGCTTTATTTCATAAGTAACTTACCAAACGGCCGTGATACATAATCACTAGTGCACAGACTTTTAGTGCGCGACCGCCGCTATCGAGCGGATAGCGGCGAACACCAAATGTTTGTAAAAATTGATAACGCCTCAATTGAATATATCTAAACAAATGTCCCAAACAAAGCCATCACCGTTAAAAACGCCTACCTTATTTTATCAAGGAGTTGCTAATCTAAGTCAAATGGAAGTTGAACAAACAGGTGTCAATGACACAAGCACAAAAAAGCGAGAACTGTCAACACCAGATGATGATATCAATAAGCGATACATGTTTAACAGTGATGCACTTGTTAGCCAAAACAAATTTTATGCGTTGCAATTTGCACAAGAGGTACCTAAAACTTCGCAGTCCTCAAATATTGTAACTAACTCAACCGAAGACCAAGTAAAAACTAAAATTCCACCGATATTTTACCCAACGGCAGCCACTATCAAAATATAATTAAAGACATTAAGAATGTAAAAACGGATAAAAGAGAGAGACGAACTAATGGAAAAAATTTCAATAACAGAAAGCAGGTTAGAAATTTTGGAAAAAGCAAAAATTCGCAATAATATCATAATATCAGGCTTACAACTAGGCAATGACTCAGTAATTGGCAAAGTAACGAGTTTCCTTACGGACGAGCTTCAAGTAAATGTGAACATAAAAGCAGCTCGCAAAATCGGACCAAATCGGTGCGTAGTAGAAATGGAGTCGTGGGAGGCTAAAAATAAAGTAATGCGGAATAAATCAAACTTGAAAGGACAAGAAATCTTTATCGAAGGAGACATGACATTCAAGGAAAGAGGAATACAAAAACAAGTCCGAGAAATGGCCAAAATAGAAAGACAAAAGGGCAAGAAAGTAAAAATAGGCTTCCAAAAATTAATAATTGAAGGCGAAATGTTAAAATGGGATGAAAAAGTGGGCAAAATGGTAGAACTGAAAAATCTCACCACTACAGCAAAAAACGATTAGGTACGAATAATAATAAGGAATGTTTGATGACGGACTGGCGAGTAAATGGAAATGAGAATATGGAAATAAGGAAATTAGACAATAATGGTTGGAAAGTGGGAACGTGGAACGTAAGAAGCCTAACAGATAAAATGCAGGAATTGAGTCAGGAATTTAACAAAGCAAATTTAGATATATTGGCTCTGACGGAGACCAAGAAAAAAGGCCAAGGCATGCTATATACAAACAAAGGAGATACACTCATATACAACGGAATTCAGGTAAATGAACGGGCCAAAGCGGGAGTCGGATGTCTAATAAAGAAGGATATAGCAAGAAATATAACAGGCTGGAAATATGTGTCGGAAAGAATTATGACGATAAATGTAAGAAGTTCCCTGGAGAATTGGTGCTTAATTATAACATACGCCCCTAATGAGGACGACCTCGCAGAGTCAAAAAATGCCTATTACGACCAGCTTCAAGAAACGCTACATGCAGTAGCAGGGAATATAATGATACTGGGAGATTTGAACGCTAGAATCGGCAGAGAACCTCAAAGGTTTGGAGAAGTAATTGGAGTACACGGCGAGGATAAGTTAAATAATAATGGGAAAAGGCTTCTGCATTTCTGCATAGAAAACAATTTAGTCGTTAGCAACACTTTCTTTCAACACAAAGATATACACAAATTCACCAGGGTAGAAATAAGCAAGAATGAAAAATCCATAATAGATTATGTGATAGTTGAAAGACCGCTAATGAAATATATAAAGGATGTAAGAGTAAGAAGGAGTGCGGAACTGAATTCTGATCATTATCTATTAGTAGCAAAAACCAGGATAAGTAAGGCGAAGGAAGAAAGTGTGGGTAGAACAAATAACTTAAAAGTGACCGAAAAGATTAGATATCACAAACTAAGAGACAAGGAAGTACAGAAAGTTTTCTATAAAGAAGTGGAGTGGAACATAAAAGAAACATTTACTGCGAATCCGGACCTGAACCTAGAGAATGCCTGGGATTCATTTAAAAATAGCCTGATTAGCGCAGCTGTGACGGTGTGTGGAAAGAGTAGAATGACAAAGAGTAAAAGGCAAACGGCATGGTGGAATGCGGATGTTAAGCAGGCTATTGCTACCAAAAAACAATGTTGGAAAAAATATCTAGGTACAAAAACAACAGCAGACTATGAGCCGTATAAAGTTAAAAGGAGGATGGCAAAAGAAGCAGTTGTAAAAGCAAAACAAAAATCCTGGCAAGAATTTGGGGAAAAAATAGAAGAAAACAGTAAAAGTAACCAGAAATTGTTCTTTAAAGTACTCCGAAACCTAAGAAAAGAAAAAGATTACACAACAAGACAGATAAAGAATTCAAATAATATTCTGCTTACCAATGAAGAGCAAATCACGGAAAGGTGGAGAGAATATTTCATGGAACTTTTAGAGGGTGTAGATGAAGCAATCATAGACCCAGAAGTAACAGTAGACGCATCAACTAACACTGGAGGAGTCGTACAAGAAATAACCCAAGAGGAAGTAACAGCAGCGATAAACAAAATGAAAATAGGTAGTGCAGCAGGACATGACGGAATAACAGCGGAAATGTTAAAGTACATGGGGAAGGAAGGAATAAAAGCTCTCGTGAAAATTCTGAACATAGCATGGAGGAAAAGCAGATACCAGAAGACTGGAGATAGCTGTAATACTCCCACTTTTTAAGAAGGGCGACAATAAAGCGTGTGAAAATTACAGAGGAATCTCCTTGTTGAGCGTACCTGGCAAAACTTATGAAAGGGTGTTAGAAGCTAGATTACGGTGCTTATTAGAAACCAGTTTCGAAGAAGAACAGAGTGGATTTCGGCCTGGTCGAGGTGCTCAGGATAACATCTTTATACTACGACAGATTGTTGAAAAAGCGCTGAAAACGAATAAACCCGTCTTTGTCTGCTTCATTGATCTAGAGAAGGCATTTGACAGGATCTTAAGAAAGGTAATATGGGATACGCTGCAGAAAAGAAAAGTACCTGTCGAATTACTTACCGCTATAAAAAGCCTCTACGAGAATACCATAAATTACGTAAGAACAGCCAACACACAATCCTCACGGTTTATAACTCAAAACGGGGTGAGACAAGGTGGAATATTAAGTCCTATACTTTTCACGGTGGTTATGGATGAAGTTATGAAACGATGTAAATCTCAGATACGGCAATATCAAGTGGGTTACAAAAATATGCAACCTCAATGTATACGACACTTAGCGTATGCTGACGACCTTCTATTGTTTGGCAACTCTGAAAAAGCACTACAAGAAAACCTGACTGTATGGAAAGCGGCTCTGCTAGAAATGGGTATGCGTATGAATATTACGAAAACCAAGGTAATGGTGTTTTCAAGAGAAAGAATTCCATGCAACGTCAGTGTTGACGCAGAGTTAATCCAGCAAGTAAATACATTCAAATATCTAGGTGCAACCTTCGAGGAAAATGGAAATATGGAGGCAGAGGTGAATGCCAGAATTAGCGCGACCGAAAAATTATATTTTGCACTGAGTAAAAATTTTCTGGCTATGAAAGAGGTTTCTAGGGGTACTAAAACTAAAGTGTTCAATGCCATATATACCCCTACTCTAACGTATAGCTGTGAATCGTGGACATTAACACCGAAACTGCGATCCAGAGTTCAAGCAACCGAAATGAGATACATAAGAAAAATATCAGGAGTAACAAAATTGGATAGACAGAGAAATGAAGTGCTTCGAGAACAACTCAAAGTAAAACCATTACAAACAAAAATAGAAGAAAGCCAGCTGCGTTGGTATGGCCACCTAGCAAGGATGCAAGAAGGTAGACTTCCAAAGAAAATATGGGAAACGAAGGAAGGAAGAAACAGAGCTCGAGGAAGACCAAGACAGACGTGGCAAGAAGACGTAAGAAAAGCAATATCAAAGAGGGGAGTAGACTGGCATCAGGCGAAGGTGCTAACCCAAGATAGGACCCAATGGAGAAAATTTTGCAAATCAAGCCCGACACCGCAAGGTACAAGGGTTCCGGATTAAGTAAGTAAGTAAGAATGTAATTAAAAAAGACGATTTTACCACGTCTTATAAAGGCACCCAGCTAAGAATCAACTTAAATAATTCTGACGATTACAGAGCTCTCACTAAATTTTATGAAGAACAAAAAGTAAATTACTACACTTATCAATCATCAGAAAATGCCAACATATCAACAATAATAAGAAATGTTCCCATTTCCATCTCCAATGAAGAAATTACCGCAGAACTGTTTCAACTAAAACTTCCAGTAGTCAAAGTAGCCCGTCTACTCAATAGCAAAAAACTACCTATGCCCCTTATTGCAGCAGAACTGCAGAAAAAAGACAAGGCCAAGGAAATTAACTTAAAGAAGCTATTATACTGCGTAGTTTCCATAGAACCACGACGCAAAAGCAGTGAAACACCACAATGTACAAATTGTCAGCTTATAGGGCACACTAAAAATTACTGCCACCTACCTCCACGTTGTGTAAAATGCCCAGAGCATCATCACTACAGCCAATGCCAGAAAATAAAAGATGTTACCCAAATGCGTTAACTGTGGAGGGGATCATACGGCCAATTATAGGGGATGCCCTTACATTAAGAAGATTAATAATGCTACTCTCCGTAAACATTCAACACACTACACTCCCAAAATTCCAGCATCCAACCCTAATGCCACCATAGTAGGGAACATCGCCTTTAACCCAACATACGCTAATATTGTAGCCAATAACCGCAATATTACTAGTGCCAGTTCCACCAATAATAATCAAACTACAAGTAGCCCCGAGTCCTTTATGTCAAAATTTCTTCAGAATATCCTTCAAATGTTAACACCCACATCGATCAAATTAAAAACTTCATAATGTCAATAATTCCCATGATTTTCAATGGCGGCAAATAATCAAAAATTAATACATAAGTTAACACTAGCTAATTGGAATGCTGATGGGCTAAAAAACAGAGATCAACATTTATTTCATTTATTACAAAGCATAATATAGATATTGCATGCGTAACCTAAACGCACTTAGTCACTAACAAAAAATTCACCATACCAGGATACAACATCTTCAGAAAAGACAGAGAGACTGTAGGATGGGGTGGTGCAGCTATAATTGCTAAACGGAATCTTTTAATAGCACCAGTAGATCTAGAAAACATTCACCACATAGAAGCTGTAACAGTACAAGTTACCGCAATGAATAACAACACTCTCAAACTTGTATGTGGTTACAAATCACCTAATAAACAACTCAGACGGAATGAAATTGAAATGATCTTTGGAAACTTGGAATCCACACTACTAGTGGGAGACCTAAATTGCAAACACAAACTGGGGATGTAGAAAAACCAATCCCAATGGCACTAAACTAAATAACATAACATCACAACTTGCAATACACATTTCGGCTCCCACAGAATATACATATAGTCCTTATAGATCTGATTATTTGCCTGATATATTCGACATTGCTCTTCATAAAAACATAACTTTTCCAATTTACCACAGTCCTAACAGAGCTTGATTCAGATCACTTACCAGTTATAACAAACCCTTAGTTGTACTCCCCAACAGTACCCCAAACCCCAAAACTAATAAATAGTCCTATTGACTGGAGCTTATTCCAAACATTAATGAACAACCAGCTGTCTTGCACAACAACTCTTGTAACACAGTTGGATATTAACAACGCCATTGAAACTTTTAAAAACGCAGTCAACCAAGCCATACAAAATGCCACAATTGTGAACCGTCTACATAGAGTTCCTTACCGCCAAAATCCCCCAATTAGTATATTCAAACTAATTAAAGAAAAGAACAGAGTCAGGCGATTATGGCAAAGAACTCGTGATCCAGCAACTAAAGCTCATCTCAATCAACTAATAAGACTGGTCAAGGATAAATACCAATACTTGGAAAACCTAAACCCCGGAAATCCAAACATGTGGAGAGCGACGAAAAAAATTCTAAAACAACCACGGTAATACCTACTCTCCGAGTCAACAACCTCGCATATTCAGATGACAAAGGAAAAAGTAAAGTATTTGCCGACCACCTAGAGAAAATGTTCACAACCACATATGATGCAGATAATGTAGAACATGTTCAACGAGTTATGCAAGAAGTTAATAATACTAATTTTCTAATAATATAATTCCCATAAAACCAACATCTCCCGCTGAAGTCAATCAATATATTAAGAATCTAAAAAACAACAAAGCTCCTGGAAATGACTTGATCCCCAACATAGTCCTCAAAAACCTTCCAGCAAAATCAATATCCTTCTTAACGGCCATATTTAATGCATGTTTACGGGCAGGGTATTTTCCACATTCTTGGAAAGAAGCATTAATTCTAATGTTTCCTAAACCCGGAAAACCTCATAGCCATCCCGCTGGTTACAGACCAATAAGTCTGCTATCTACCATTTCCAAGGTTCTTGAGCGAATCATCCATCAGCGCTTAAACACATTTCTACACGAATGCAACTTAATACCCGAGCTTCAATTCGGATTTAAATGTGCTCACTCCACCAACCACCAAATACTAAGACTAACGGAAACAATCGAAAAGGGATTTGAAAATAAGATGCATACTGTTATCGCATTTGTCGACGTAGCTCAGGCTTTTGATCGAGTGTGGATTAGTGTGTTAAGCCATTTTGCCCTCTGTAGCCATTTAATTACATTTCACGCCTTTAGGGCAGATTGTCTCTATTCAATACCAATTTTAAACTTTTAATCACAAGCGCACTCTCATTTCCCGCGCATTTGATTCCGTTCACCCTGTATGTAGACGCGCCTGGATCTTTTGGAACACCCTTTTGAACGCGTGTGACTGCGAGGCCTCCCGCTCTGTTTGTCACCGGAACGTGTTTGTTTTATTGGTCGCATCGCCATTGGCTGTCGAGGGTCAGGTGGTGACGCCACGTGCGGCGTCCTAACGCTTCTTGCTTGGCAGTTCAGCTCAGGTCGTTGATCAAGGAGGTCGCAGAGTGTGTGTTGGCCCGGCGTTCCCGCCATGGCGGGGACGCCAGCCTTTTTCCCGTCTCGTGCTGCTTCAGCAAGTGTTTGATAAACTGTTTCGCCTTAAGCGAGTTCCGTCAGGACTACAGAAAGAGAGGTTGTGTGTTGTGCGAGTGGCGGTGATCACTTTTAGGCGTGGGTGCGATGAGCTTTGCGAGTCCGTTTCTGCTTCCGTAAGTAAGGTATTGTCCCCTTTAACTCGATGCTCGAGGATATATCCAGCAGGACGCAGTGGACCGCTTTTGCCGCAGTCGTTGTGCTCGTAGGGGCACTTTTCATGACCGCCATATTTGACGGATTCTAGTTCGTTTGCCCCAAAAATGCCGTATCGCGGCTGATTCAACGCCACGGATTGCAGCAGACTATCAACCGATCGCACGCCATTCTCAAGGACCGTCTCCGAATTAAGGTACCTGTAATAGAACCATTTGAACATAATAGTGTTACTTGTGACGCTGCCGTAGCTAACTTTCACTTAAATGTGGCCAAGGTGCGAGCTTGGCGCTTGACCGTGCAAATAAATTCATGAACTCTTTGCAGATGTCTGTGTGAAGGGCCGTTGTTAACCCTCATTTTAGTAACTGCATGTGCGCGGGTTTGTTTATACCTAACCATTCAATTAGCGAACGAACGCATCGCATAGCCGTGCCACGCCGTCAATATCACGATTTGTTCGAGACTTTTCATATGTGCGCTGGCTTCGTGCCTCGTTTAAGTTCATTTATCGTATGCATGGGCGACGTGGCACTGGCTGGAATGTATATTCAAAATTCGCCTATCTTTGCGAGGCTATTCTAGCCCTTTTTGGCCAAGTATTGCAGCTACGCTGCCCCCTCCTCTGCCTAATAAATTAGGCCGCGAGTTAATTCGTCGCATACCTTTGCGGCACCGTGTTTATCAATAGCTATATTGCTTCCGTCCATCAGCTGATGCGTATTTTTCTTAAGAGATAACATAAGTTTAGCGACACGATTTGCTGCCCGAATGTATTAATCCACTAATAGAAGCATAACTAATTAAGGGACGTATTATTATTGTTCGCCTTGTGCATGCTCTGTTTTAGATAGTGCCCCTCAGTGTAAAGATTGGTGTACGACGGGACTTGAGAGTTCGGAGCGTGCAGGTAAGTTTGGTCGTTGCACCGATGCGGCTAAAAGGTCCCTATACTGCAATTCCAGTATTTTCAGTCACGAAATTGTTGTTCGAGCTTACCGCTCGAGAGTACCTTTATCGACGGAGTATCTCGAATACTTCGCCACCGATGACCGTCCATGTCCGGTTATTCGGTCACACCTTTACTACAGGCTTGGTGGCGCCCTTATAATTTCGACGTACCCTGTATATGTCTTAGCACGCTTGCCCAACGACGTATCGTTTGAACCCCGCCCGACTCCCTGAGCGCTTCAGCCGAGGCCTTTAGTCTGTTTTAACGAATCTCAGGGCAAGTGCGCCAGTTTTCCAGGACTGATCCAGTCGTGCGACGCTCATCTTGGATGGGTGTCGTTAAGTCGTTTTGATACCGTAACAAGTGGTCTAGTATACAAAATGTTGAAAATGAATGTGCCTCCATACCTACTACAAATTACGCAATCTTTTTTATCGAACAGAACTTATCTAGTAAGAATAGGATCATACACCTCCTCTATTCGACAAGCAAACGCTGGAGTTCCACAGGGATCAATTTTGGGACCAACACTGTTTAACATATTTATGGCTGACGTACCAAATATACTTGACGTTGACTTAGCTATGTATGCTGATGATACACCGATCATAGCACAAGATCATGATATTCACCGAGCAGCCTACAAGCTACAAAAAGGTGTTAACCAACTAAACGACTGGTTCAAAATGTGGAGCGTAAACATAAATGCTGGAAAATGTGAATCTAAAATCTTTACTCTTCGAAGACCAGAAAATCCAGCAAGAATAATTATTAATAATATCCCAATAGAATGGAATCCCAAAGACAGCGCAGTCCGATATCTAGGGATATACTTAGATCGCAGGCTAACCTGGAGCAATCACATAAACAAAAAGCTAGCAGAATCCTACGCCAGGTTAAGCATGCTTTACCCAATTTTGAATAAAAAATCGTCACTCAGAATAAAATGTGGAATATTAATATATACAGCTATAATCAGACCAATATTTACTTATGGTTGTAGTATATGGAGCTCAACATCTAAAACAAATATTAATAAGTTGCAGATTCTACAGAACAAAGTGCTGCGAACAATAACTAATGCTGAATGGTTCGTAAGAAACTCACACACCCACAATACAAGAATTCATCACGAAAACATCCAAAAGTTTTATAACAACATAGACAAATGTAGTGGCGCAATATTTTATCAAATGGGCTCAAGATCACTGCACACAAGATTAAAAAGGAAATTACCAGTAGACCTTTTAACAAGTGACGGTGACTAAATAAATCAACCTCGGTAATCGGTCCCCTCATAATTGTAGTGCGCACAGTGCCTCATGGTGCCATCCTATTTTAACTATTATAAACATTAGTGACAGAGATCTTTAGGACCTCGCTAGTGCGGTATTATGTGACACATATCACTGAACATTACCATGCATTGCAACATTGCTGAACTGGTATAAACAAGATGAAAAAAAAAACTTTAACAGCAAGGGTAGATAAAGTAGCACTTTAACAACAAGGATAGGTAATAAATATTATACACCGCAGTCTTACTTATAGAAATTTGTTAGGTCATTTTGGTATTTTAAATAGCCACCTAGGCTTTAGGGCAGCGTGCCCGTATGCTAAGCCCCTTTAGTTCTTTATTTGGCTCCATCGCCTAATTTCAGAATCACGATGTCGCACATATTTAGCTCCAAAAGCGGTATTTTTCGTCGGTTGGAGCTCCCCTCTGATGGCGTTTTTTTCGAATTCCGAATCTTCTAGAAAGCACGCTGTTGTGGCGTGATACCATCGTGGCCCGCATTGGCTTGTTTCATTTTATCGCCTTGCGATTGGCTGCCAAGGTTTAGTCACGTGGGGACGCGGCCAAGGTGACCTTTGCCAACGCTTCCCTCGCGGCAGTTGTCCGCAGCCCGTTGCAGAGAACGCTCGTGTGGTGGTTGTGAGTCGGTTTTTTTTTCGAATTGTCTTCGGCGTAGCGTGGGTGTTTTTGAGCCCAGTTCCTGCTTCCGTAAGTAAGGGGTCGTGCCCCCTTCATCTCGACCTACGAGGATTTGTTCCGCAGAACGAAAGTGGCCCATTTTGTTTCGTCGTCCCGTTGCACGCGTCTTGACGCGTCTCCCGTCGCCATTAAGGCGGTTGTGCATTCACCCCTATAGCCGTTGTAACATCGAAGGTACCTGCCACCTACGACTGCAGCCTGTCGCAACTCAACTGTACCAGGCTCCCTCGCCGCCTACGCATTAAGGTATGTGACTTTAACCTGATTACCGCTGTGAACGCGAGTGCTAATTTAAGTCTTCGCTGTCCGCCGCATATTCGTACTCATTACTGCGCTAGTGCATTCATTCAGACTTGCAGACTGTTCATGCCGCGAGTGCTAATTTAAATCTTCGCTGTCCGCCGCATAAGGCGACGCGCATATTTGTACTCATTACTACTTGTTACTGCTCGTTACTGTTCAACATCTGTCGTTAAGTTTAGAGCGCGCGTGCCAGCTGGTGCCCTTAATTATAGGTTAAGTATAGATATAGGGCGACGCACTCTGCTGCCCCATTGTAACCCGAAGTTCAATAGATGATTGGTTAGTTAAGGGAACTATTGTTTTGTTTCGACTTGTGCATGTTCTGTTACAGATAGACGCCCCCTTCATTGTACTGTTTATTGTACGACGGAACGAGGAAGCTTTGAGCGTGCAGGTGAGTGAGACAGCTGTGTAGTCGCGGTCGGATTGACACCTAATTACAATCCTTGCATAAGGCAATCCCGAAATTGTTATTTGACCTTGCAACTCTTGAGTAATCCTATTGGCGGAGTATTTTGCATGCTTCGCTTACGTCTAACCGTCCAGGCCCGGTTAGCCGGGTTAAGACAGGCTTGGTGGCGCCCTCATAATTTCGACATACCCTGTATATATTATGTCACCACACGCTTGCCCAGAACGTATCGTGTGACTCACGCCCGACTCCCTGAGCGTCCCAGCCGTGGCCTTTTAGCCTATTTCGAACCGATTTCAGAGCAAGTGTGCCAGTTTTTCAGGACTGATTCCGTGGTGCGATGCTCACCTTGGGTGGGTGTCGTAAAGTTCTTTTAATACCGTAACAAATTTTACACGCGCGTAACTTGCTCTATACGGTGCGTGTAAAATTATCATACTTATAGATGCATGTAATGTCCGTGCAAGCAGCAAAAAGGCAAAAGAGCACGGTAACTCAACGTTGCCTTTTTTCCTCCTGATGAAGCCCCTTACGAAAGTGGGCGAAACGTTGAGTTCTTCGATCTCAATCATGACACGGTCCAATCCCGAAAGTCGTTTGTTACTTAAGGTAATAAGATTTATCTGAAAATTCAGGCTTGTCAGCACTAGGTACTAAAAATAAAAAATTATTCCAAATATATTATGTATACCGTAAAATTACATTCACTAACCCTCCAAAATTATAATAATGCAATTACAGCAGAATATAATTAAAAGTACAGTGGAAGCACACTCGCTAAACGCAATTCGAATGGCGTGTAACTTTTTGACATAAGTTGCTGCTTGCACGGACATTACATGCATCTATAAGTATGATAATTTTACACGCACCGTATAGAGCAAGTTACGCGCGTGTAAAATTTCTATAAGTAAGACTGCGGTGTATAATATTTATTACCTATCCTTGTTGTTAAAGTGCTACTTTATCTACCCTTGCTGTTAAAGTTTTTTTTTTCATCTTGTTTATACCAGTTCAGCAATGTTGCAATGCATGGTAATGTTCAGTGATATGTGTCACATAATACCGCACTAGCGAGGTCCTAAAGATCTCTGTCACTAATGTTTATAATAGTTAAAATAGGATGGCACCATGAGGCACTGTGCGCACTACAATTATGAGGGGACCGATTACCGAGGTTGATTTATTTAGTCACCGTCACTTGTTAAAAGGTCTACTGGTAATTTCCTTTTTAATCTTGTGTGCAGTGATCTTGAGCCCATTTGATAAAATATTGCGCCACTACATTTGTCTATGTTGTTATAAAACTTTTTGGATGTTTTCGTGATGAATTCTTGTATTGTGGGTGTGTGAGTTTCTTACGAACCATTCAGCATTAGTTATTGTTCGCAGCACTTTGTTCTGTAGAATCTGCAACTTATTAATATTTGTTTTAGATGTTGAGCTCCATATACTACAACCATAAGTAAATATTGGTCTGATTATAGCTGTATATATTAATATTCCACATTTTATTCTGAGTGACGATTTTTTATTCAAAATTGGGTAAAGCATGCTTAACCTGGCGTAGGATTCTGCTAGCTTTTTGTTTATGTGATTGCTCCAGGTTAGCCTGCGATCTAAGTATATCCCTAGATATCGGACTGCGCTGTCTTTGGGATTCCATTCTATTGGGATATTATTAATAATTATTCTTGCTGGATTTTCTGGTCTTCGAAGAGTAAAGATTTTAGATTCACATTTTCCAGCATTTATGTTTACGCTCCACATTTTGAACCAGTCGTTTAGTTGGTTAACACCTTTTTGTAGCTTGTAGGCTGCTCGGTGAATATCATGATCTTGTGCTATGATCGGTGTATCATCAGCATACATAGCTAAGTCAACGTCAAGTATATTTGGTACGTCAGCCATAAATATGTTAAACAGTGTTGGTCCCAAAATTGATCCCTGTGGAACTCCAGCGTTTGCTTGTCGAATAGAGGAGGTGTATGATCCTATTCTTACTAGATAAGTTCTGTTCGATAAAAAAGATTGCGTAATTTGTAGTAGGTATGGAGGCACATTCATTTTCAACATTTTGTATACTAGACCACTTGTTACGGTATCAAAACGACTTAACGACACCCATCCAAGATGAGCGTCGCACGACTGGATCAGTCCTGGAAAACTGGCGCACTTGCCCTGAGATTCGTTAAAACAGACTAAAGGCCTCGGCTGAAGCGCTCAGGGAGTCGGGCGGGGTTCAAACGATACGTCGTTGGGCAAGCGTGCTAAGACATATACAGGGTACGTCGAAATTATAAGGGCGCCACCAAGCCTGTAGTAAAGGTGTGACCGAATAACCGGACATGGACGGTCATCGGTGGCGAAGTATTCGAGATACTCCGTCGATAAAGGTACTCTCGAGCGGTAAGCTCGAACAACAATTTCGTAACTGAAAATACTGGAATTGCAGTATAGGGACCTTTTAGCCGCATCGGTGCAACGACCAAACTTACCTGCACGCTCCGAACTCTCAAGTCCCGTCGTACACCAATCTTTACACTGAGGGGCACTATCTAAAACAGAGCATGCACAAGGCGAACAATAATAATACGTCCCTTAATTAGTTATGCTTCTATTAGTCGATTAATACATTCGGGCAGCAAATCGTGCCGCTAAACTTATGTTATCTCTTAAGAAAATACGCATCAGCTGATGGACGGAAGCAATATAGCTATTGATAAACACGGTGCCGCAAAGGTATGCGACGAATTAACTCGCGGCCTAATTTATTAGGCAGAGGAGGGGGCAGCGTAGCTGCAATACTTGGCCAAAAAGGGGCTAGAATAGCCTCGCAAGATAGGCGAATTTTGAATATACATTCCAGCCAGTGCCACGTCGCCCATGCATACGATAAATGAACTTAAACGAGGCACGAAGCCAGCGCACATATGAAAAGTCTCGAACAAATCGTGATATTGACGGCGTGGCACGGCTATGCGATGCGTTCGTTCGCTAATTGAATGGTTAGGTATAAACAAACCCGCGCACATGCAGTTACTAAAATGAGGGTTAACAACGGCCCTTCACACAGACATCTGCAAAGAGTTCATGAATTTATTTGCACGGTCAAGCGCCAAGCTCGCACCTTGGCCACATTTAAGTGAAAGTTAGCGACGGCAGCGTCACAAGTAACACTATTATGTTCAAATGGTTCTATTACAGGTACCTTAATTCGGAGACGGTCCTTGAGAATGGCGTGCGATCGGTTGATAGTCTGCTGCAATCCGTGGCGTTGAATCAGCCGCGATACGGCATTTTTGGGGCAAACGAACTAGAATCCGTCAAATATGGCGGTCATGAAAAGTGCCCCTACGAGCACAACGACTGCGGCAAAAGCGGTCCACTGCGTCCTGCTGGATATATCCTCGAGCATCGAGTTAAAGGGGACAATACCTTACTTACGGAAGCAGAAACGGACTCGCAAAGCTCATCGCACCCACGCCTAAAAGTGATCACCGCCACTCGCACAACACACAACCTCTCTTTCTGTAGTCCTGACGGAACTCGCTTAAGGCGAAACAGTTTATCAAACACTTGCTGAAGCAGCACGAGACGGGAAAAAGGCTGGCGTCCCCGCCATGGCGGGAACGCCGGGCCAACACACACTCTGCGACCTCCTTGATCAACGACCTGAGATGAACTGCCAAGCAAGAAGCGTTAGGACGCCGCACGTGGCGTCACCACCTGACCCTCGACAGCCAATGGCGATGCGACCAATAAAACAAACACGTTCCGGTGACAAACAGAGCGGGAGGCCTCGCAGTCACACGCGTTCAAAAGGGTGTTCCAAAAGATCCAGGCGCGTCTACATACAGGGTGAACGGAATCAAATGCGCGGGAAATGAGAGTGCGCTTGTGATTAAAAGTTTAAAATTGGTTTTGAATAGAGACAATCTGCCCTAAAGGCGTGAAATGTAATTAAATGGCTACAGAGGGCAAAATGGCTTAACACACTAATCCACACTCGATCAAAAGCCTGAGCTACGTCGACAAATGCGATAACAGTATGCATCTTATTTTCAAATCCCTTTTCGATTGTTTCTGTTAGTCTTAGTATTTGGTGGTTGGTGGAGTGAGCACATTTAAATCCGAATTGAAGCTCGGGTATTAAGTTGCATTCGTGTAGAAATGTGTTTAAGCGCTGATGGATGATTCGCTCAAGAACCTTGGAAATGGTAGATAGCAGACTTATTGGTCTGTAACCAGCGGGATGGCTATGAGGTTTTCCGGGTTTAGGAAACATTAGAATTAATGCTTCTCTCCAAGAATGTGGAAAATACCCTGCCCGTAAACATGCATTAAATATGGCCGTTAAGAAGGATATTGATTTTGCTGGAAGGTTTTTGAGGACTATGTTGGGGATCAAGTCATTTCCAGGAGCTTTGTTGTTTTTTAGATTCTTAATATATTGATTGACTTCAGCGGGAGATGTTGGTTTTATGGGAATTATATTATTAGAAAATAACTCAACGTTGAGTTACCGTGCTCTTTTGCCTTTTTTCCTCCTGATGAAGCCCCTTACGAAAGTGGGCGAAACGTTGAGTTCTTCGATCTCAATCATGACACGGTCCAATCCCGGAAGTCGTTTGTTACTTAATGACAATGGCCGTGAAAGCCTCAAAAATCATCTTATTACCTTACTTATTTCATGGGTTAAACGTGTTGAAACAACATTAAACTAAAAACATGGATTTGGACAATTTTCACGAGGTACAGGAAGGAATTGACGATGTTAAAAGGATAGAAATGGTTTTGCGTCGCAGAGAAAGGAGGAGAAAAATGTATTTACATAGAAGCAATCCTTTTTATAAATACACTGAAAATGAATTCCGAAAGGTTTATAGAATGTCGAAAGCCGTAGCCCAGGGAGTGATAAGAATTGTGGAAAATGATTTGCATATTCCAGAGACAAGAAAAGGAATTCCCATATCTGTTAAAATACAGGTAATGGCTACCATAAGATACTTTGCTAAAGGAGCTTTCCAACAGGATGTAGCTGATTTACATGGTTTTTCCCAGCAAACACTGTCCAGAATAGTTCACAATGTAGTTCGTGCATTAGCAAGACATCGCAACGAATATGTACGTTTTCCTCAAACAGCACAAGAAATTAGAGTTATCAAAGAAGGTTTTTTTTAGAGTAGCAAGAATGCCAGGTATAGTGGGTGCAATTGATTGTACTCATATAAGAATTAAAAATCCTGGAGGAGACAATGCTGCAGTTTATGTCAACAGAAAAAAATTCTTTTCGTTAAATGTTCAAGTCATTTGTGATTCACAGTGCAGAATATTAGATACAAGAAATTGCGTAGAACGTTTGTTTGGTCAGTGGAAAGGAAAATTTCGTTGCTTGTCCCGCGGTATTAACACTTCCCTACCGACTACCAAGGCAACTGTTGCTCTTGCAGTGCTGCATAATATCTGTTTGGAAGATTTTTTATTGAATGAAGATATAGAGGAAGAAGATCACGAAGAAGAAGATATAAGCAGTGATGACGAAGAAAATCGCATTCCTGATATCGGCAAAAATTTAAGAGGTCGAGCCTTCAGAACCGAATACATTAAGTTAAATGTTTGACTTCTTTCTATTATGAGCAAAAAAGTATTGTTCATTTATGATCTACATTAATTTCTGTTTCTTTATTTAACTATCACTTTCTTGTGTTACATACTTTATTAATTGTAGTATATTATCGTAAAATCTAAATAAGATAAATTATAAAATTAGAAATGACCAAATTGAATTAACTTTATTTATTAACAAATTTTTTCATTGACCGCTTGTTAATTTCAATATTAATGAATTATTTTTCCTAAAAAAGGATGGATTAATAGACGTCATTAATACACTGTTTTTGAATAATACACTCTTTTTCATTAATTAACTGTTTTTAAAAAAAGGATGGATTAATAGATCTATTAATACACTGTTTTTGATTAATACACTCTTTTTCATTAATTAACTGTTTTTGCGATTTTGACGTTTTGATGATATTTTGCATGGAGGTTAGTTGTATTAATCAAATTTTTCTCCACAAAAAAGATTTTGGGGTCAACGAAAAAATTTTGTAATCAACTCGTTTGTTAATGGGCGATTAATAATCTCAACTATTAAAGGCACTCACTCGCTATCGCTCGATCGTTCTTTAAACAGTTTCGATTATTAATCGCCTTCATTAACACACTTGTTGGTTAAATAACTAATAAATTTTTGTAACGAAATAGGTAGTACGTATTTACGAAATTAATCAAATTAAAAAGTTAATACTGTTTGTTCGCCGATATTCTGCAGTTGTTTCTCCCAGAAAAGTAACTTTGCTTTTCTACAAATTCTACAAATATCTTTTTCATACGTTAACTTTTGCTCGTAAATATGCTTTTCATAATCCATTCTTAAATCATGTAGTTCTTTTTGGATTTTCATTTGAAATTCTTCCTTTTTTTGAAAAATTTTTAAATTTTCTACTTCATAGGCAGTAATCTTTTTCTTTTCTGCAGCCGATGTTAGCGATGTAGTTGGCACTGGATGTTTTTTAACTACTGAAACCTCTTCGAACTCGCCAGTTGTAGGATCCAAAATTTTCATGTCATCTTCATCTAAGTGTACAATTTGACGTTTGGTTTAAATTCAATCATTCGACAGCAGCACAAGCTCGCTATGCATGCGCGATTATTATTAAATTGCGGTGTTGCCGACGTTACTTTTCATACGCGCGCCGTGGATTTCCACGAGCGTGGAAAAAGATGTATAAGTACCAAACAGTTGTAAGATCTGCACGTAGGTGTATTTACACGCAGCTTATAATACAAATAACAACAGAACTATAAGTAAGACTGCAAAAGTGAATTAAACATATGTTTATTCACGAAAAGTTTTTGGGCTCACGAGCACGCAGTGACGTTTGTCACCTGCTGACATTAAAAATATTCAAATTAAGATACTTATATATTACACACTACAAAGAGAAAGAATAATTGAATGTAAATATTTGTAGAAATCATAAAAATATGTTGTTCTTCAATGAAACGTTTTTAAATCTCTAGTGAATTAAACTTTTTTAATTCTCTAGTGAATTAAAACGCTTTTATTTCTCTTGTGAATCATAGAGTGTTTATGAAGGTTGTTATGGGGTTAATAATGTCACTTTAAACTGTCAAAATTGAATAAAGTAATTTAATTTTCTAACTTTTGTTTAAATTAAATATGACAGCTTCGTATTATCGTAGCGACCCAATCTAGCTACTGACATTTTGAAATGTGATTGACTCTCATTTTCTTTTGAAATTGTTAAAGTGATTGCTATAGAAAAAAATATTGTATTATACACGACGATAAAGTTATTTCTATTCACTCTTGAATCATTAACGTCTCGTGGATACAATTTAACTTTATCGTCTTGTATAATAAATTACTATTACTTAAAGTTACCTATTCCGGCTCATATTTGATTTGTCCTCGTACATAATGCAGCTTTTTACTAAATTAGATCATTTTTACCTTAGAACAAAGATGTGTTGTTCAATACAAGTGTTTAACGAACTATAATATTTCTTTTCCAACAAAATGGCTTTCGATAGGCCAAGAGCACAATTCGTGCAATTTATCAAGCTTTAGAAAAAGTACTAGATTCATTAAATAATAGATATCAAACTGCTGCCGTGTGCCTTGACCTTTCGAAAGCATTTGACAGTGTAAATCACGATATTTTGTGTAGTAAATTGAACTTATGTGGAATTAGAGGCATGGCTTTAGAATTAATTAAATCATATTTAACAGGAAATTCTCAGCAAGTTGTTGAGTGTGACAAAATTGGCAATTTGATAAAATCAGACAAAGTTTTATTGGAGAAAGGCGTTCCTCAGGGCTCGGTCCTAGGACCCCTTTTATATATCATTTACACCAATGAATTGCCTGAGGTGTCGCCTGAGCATATGGTGCTGTATGAGGACGACACCACTTTAATTTTAAGTGAAACCAGTGAAGATCTATTGTTTACAAATGTCACGAATACAATGGACTGTCTTAATGAGTATTTCACAGAAAGTGACTTATTATTAAATATATCTAAAACTCAAATAGTTTATTTTGGTAATAGAGTAAATAACACAATTAGCGTTTCCTATAATGGAATTGAAGTGGTGTCGTCTGACTCAGTTTTGTTCTTGGGCGTACACGTGGATCGTAGATTGGACTGGAGGGCACACATCGCTGAAGTTGCTCTGGGAATTGCCAGGTTTGCCTATGCTCTTCGCATTATATCTAATAATGTGGGTGAGAGTGCTGCTACCACAGCTTATCATGCTTACATTCAGTCTAGGTTGAGATACGGACTAGTATTTTGGGGAAATTCCTCAGATGTAGATAGAGTCATGGTGTTACAGAAGCGTTGTATTAGAAATATTTATGGAATGAAATACGCTGAGAGTTGTAGAATAGTTTTTATTGATAAAAAAATATTAACTTTAATAAGTCTTTACATTCCGGATGCAGTTATTTTTGTAAAGGATAATATGGATTTATTCTCAGACTGTGACAAAAACCATGGCCATTACACAAGAAATAAAAATAACCTGTGCTGTAAAAAGTGTAAATTTTCTTATATTCAGAAAAAACGTTAAGTACTCTGTGTTACAAATATTCAACTCTTTTCCAGAATCAATTCGCGTTCTTCCAAAAAATGAGCTAAAGAATGTGATAAAAAGGTATCTTTTAGTTAAAGCTTTTTACAAATTAAGTGAATTTTTCAATGATGAAGAAAGAAAGACACTAGGTAGGAGTAGAATATGGTAATTTATTAGATTGTATTTGACATGGTTCCACACCCCTTAAAGGGTACTATATGTAACTTTTTATGTTACTGGGATTAATAAATGTTTATCTATCTATCTATCACTTCGTTGTAATGTCAGAGACATTTAAATTCTTGAAGACGTAACACAGCATTCTAAACTGTATTGCCGCTTCGGTATTGAGTGCTATGAATAGACAATCGAACCCAACTGTGAATAATCTCATAAAAGGTACTGCAATGTATGCTATAATAAACGTTGTTTTACGTAAAGTATCATGATTTTGGAGATTCCAGGATCTTAAGGGCATCGAATTTTCCACGAATGCATCAACTTCAACACAAACTACGGCAGCTACAGTGCAGTAAGCAAACATCTTCTGCAATCGGTTCACATTCGTTTCAATTCTGTCTAATTTATCTTCGATTTTCTTTGAACACATATCCGTTTTCCAGAAGTATTTGACATCATTGTACATTTTAATAAGTTTGTCTTGATTGTATGCTGTTAGAGCTGTCTTCAGCGCCATCTAAAACAACGGAACTGTGTTGATTCGTTTTGCATTTGAGAAAATCAAGGAGAACAGCTAGTGAAATAATTCAAATTACCTGTACATGTGTGCTGAGTGATTCAAGATTTCGAACAAATTTCTATAAGTCACCAGTCGATTTAAAAAACATAATTACGCTCATCCCCGTAACGAAAAACAGTAGCAAGCAATATATAGATGCTAACATTACCGCTTGTCTCGATTTTTCCATTGTATACAGCTCAAGTGTCTTTAAAACACGCAAAGAGAATTCGTGTATTATGTAGATTTTTGCAATTTTCTGCAGGATGAAAATGCACCAATTTGAGTCTGGAAGTCACATGAAGTTGCATTGTATGCTAAAATTAATGGAAACACTCTTATGTTATGTGCTACTACTACGTTAATGAGTTAATAACGATAGTGAAACAAAATTTGGATGAAAGCTATAACTGCTGATTGGGATAGGAATTGAATACATTTTATATTGCGGCTTAAAAAGAGAGTTAATTTGAATTGGTTTTAAACGATGTATTAACAGAAACATTACACTTAATTTTTATATAAGCCAAGTCAACTGCTCTTTCTACCGCAGATCATCTTAAAGTTATGGAGAAATTGTTACGGTATAATCGGAATTTTTCGACAACTTGCCACAGATTGTATTGCGTTGGAAGCCAACGGTATTAAGCCCCCGATCTTCCTCAGCTAGCTCGCCGGGAAGTTAGCTTTTTTTTATTCGTGAAGTTCGGTGCTGTCTTAAAACAGTGAAAATTACCAAGGCGCCACCGTAAAATTCAACCCGAAGCTGTATGAATCTTCTTCGTTTGCGGTCCAGGTAGCGGGCTGTGATATACAAGATACATGAAAGCTTAATTTATTTTAACTAAAGACCTAATTGCTCTAACTGTTTAAATTCAACCTTTCCTTAAACTTTCTCAACAATTATCCAGTCAATAGCTAGACACAATTTCTGAATCGACAGTGCTTGAAGAGGCATCCATCTCTTTTTACTCTCAACGGAACTCCGTCACTTTTATAACATAGGCATTTTAAATTGGCTGCTCGCACCAGTGTTTAGAAGGAAATGGAGCGTTTTTTCTAAGCTTTAGTCCCGGGCTCTCGTGTGATTCCTAAATCTTTAACTAACAAGGCATAAAAGTAATCTGAAACCACATGCGTTTTCTTGTTCTGCGAGCGCTTTAACAGAAAATATTCTGGATTAACATCTTTACATACGGAAAAAATTAACGTGACCTGAAAAAGTAAGAAATACTTTAACAAAATAGATTTTTCTTCTCTCAGTTACTTATAAAATTCTATAATGTAGTATCGACTAACTCGGCCATGTGTTATGCATAAACGTTTGTTATACTTTCTTCGATTTATCTGCTGACCCAGCAAACGTTGTTCTACCCAAAAATAATTTGTCTCTGAAACCCCGTTTGCAATATCTCGCTTACAAGTTGTGATGTGAATATATTAACTTACCTCACAAACGTCAATATTTGACATACAAACCTTGTCAAGTTATATGTAACTTTGCTAATTAATTTTAATATTGCTCCGGCTAGTCAGTAGAACTGATTTGAAAACTCCTTACCCCCAGCTGAATGGTGCTCTTTAATAACAAGTATAGATAATTACTGAGATAATCAATTAAAGTGATTATTACAGTTTCTTTTCAGGTCCCTTACTGATACCCTACATATCCAATGACAGTTATATATGTACACTGACGTTTCTTTGACGTAAGGATAGTCTTGTTTGTTTCAGATAACTTTTAATAACTTTTTAAACTCAAAATTCCTAATTTACAAACCCAATCTTAAAATTAAACCAAAAAGGTAGAATTTTTAAATATAATAATCTAAACTCGCCGAGTACTCAGAACACTATTAAATTTTGATAGTTAATAGTAATTCTTAAGTTCTACATACAAGTTTACTAATATATACCTGATCAGCAGACTATGTCATCCCCTCAGCAAATGAAGCAGGACAGCTAACAGGAACCTGGACAGTTGAAACTGTAACTTCCCTCCAAAAAGCTCTTTGGATATGATTTCTATCTTTCCGATAGAATTTCACACTTAACTTCACCACACATACGTAATCACTGGCTTTACTTTAATTATATCGCAAGTTAATTGCTTTGCAATATAACTTCAATATTCAAATCAAAGCACTTCAATTATATCGACTCGTTAGACAGTTTAATTTACTGAATTTTTATTTTATATTATTACCAGTGTGTAACGTTACGCCCAGCGCGAACGCGATTCTGTAAATTAAAAATTAATTAGCGCGTTCCCCCTTGTCGTGCACCACGTTAGAGACCGAAGCTCCGCGCCGAGAGGACGACGTGACGTCACCGCAAGCGATCGCCCTAACACCACTGCGCACCTAGACCGTAGCGGATCCCCTCTCCAACGACCTCCGATTACGCTCGCACCAGGTATAAAAGCAGAATTCGGAGCGCAGACAAGACAGAATTTCCTAGTATTTTTCCCGAACCTCTTCCAGACCTGATTCCGCTCAGGAGAGCCTCCGGGCTCTTCGAGCATCTTCGAGAATTTCCTAGAATTTCCTAGAATTTCCTAGATCTTCCCACTCTTCTAGTCTCACCTGTACTCTCAGGAGTGTCCCCCAGAACTTTTCGAGGGTATCCCGACCAGCTACCTGAACCCCGAACGTTTGGATTGTTATGTTATACTTTCCAACGTTACTTCCTCGAACTCCTGCACGTTTGGATTGTTATGTTATACTTTCCAACGTTACTTCCTCGAATCCCTGCACGTTTGGATTGTTATTTACTTTCCGACGTTATTTCCCGAGCACCTAGCGACCTAGAGGACTGCCCCAGGTCCAACGGCGACGGTGTCAGACACCTGGACGTAAGCAGAGTATTTCCGAACTCGCTGACGACGCCCTCCAAAGTTTAGGCACACGGGAGGCCAAGTCGTGCTCGCCGGTGACGACGCCGTCCGCGAAGCAAATTTCCCGGCACCAGGACGGCGACGCAGACGTAATTAGCCCCGATAATCGCGTCTGGGGCGACTTTCGCATCCCCGAAGCCGAGGCGCGTGCACCAGGGGTCCCGGTCGAACGAGCCCGAGGCCACCGTCCATAGGCACGCACTCGCGGAGCTAGGGTAACCCAGCGGCCGCCTTCGTCAGCAAGAAACGGTGCACAGTTAAGCAAAATTCACTCACCTGGGGAAACAAAACAGTTGGCAAGTAAAGCGAATCAAACGCATCGTCCGCCACTTGAACGATGGGAGTTTCACCACCAGACGCACTAGGTATGCACACAACTTAGTTTGATTTCGACTGCAGTTTTGTTTATTGAACGATTTTAAGACCAAGTGTATTGTTGTGGTCCGCCATTACTGGCGGTCAGCTAATCTGCCAAATTACCTGTTTAGGACCGGCGCGGTGCCAACGTGACGAGGAAACCAATATACATACAGGCTGTCCCGCAATAGTGTGCCACTGCCCGACTACCGATGAACGACGCCCCGTTAGAAGAGTTATTTTATTTTTATGTCATTACATTCTATTATTTCGTGTTGTTGTAATACAGTTTAATTTAATGTATCCAGTTAAATATTATTATATAATAATAAGAAATTATCCTGTGTTTCTATTCCCCGTTACTATCTGAGTTTATTATTTGGATCTTGGCTTTTTGAGCTAACTTTGGGCAACCAGTTTTCAGGCTGGTGATTGTAGCATTTAAATTAAATTAAACTAGCCCGTCAGGCTACAAGTTACTTCCTGTGTAATAACTATTCAAATAAATTCAGTTAAAAATACCAATTGGTTGGGATTGAACCACCATCGGTTTTAATATGACCGTCTCGAGTCGAATATCAAATTGAACTTTTTTATTCTGTTTATTATTTCTCTTTGGTTACCAGTAACCATTCACAACCCAACGACTGTACACAAACTTTTTTAAATTAACTATCTGGAGGTCTTTTATATATATTTACATGTGACATGCAGATTGCATGTAACATTACACGTTTCACCACTATAGGGTTTTAATTTTATTTCATGTCTACCGTCTTGAACATAAATGCCATTTTCGCAATCAACTTCCCAAAAACCTCAATAACGCCACCCATATCAATTTCACCCCCTAAGGGGTTGATTTTCGAAAAAACACGAAATACGGGTTTCCTTATTTGTTTTTAGGAGTACCTACTCCTACGAAGTTTCAAGCCGAAATGTCTATTTAATATTATGTTTCCATACAAAATTGGAACCGTAATTTTACCACTTTAGGGGTTGAATTTCGAAATATCATATTCCTTGTATACATCATAAAGGAAACCTCTATGCAAAATTTCAGCTTTCTAGGTCAAGGGTTTGGGCTGGGCGTTGATGAGTAAGTCAGGACTTTTCTTGATATATACAGAGAATCCTTTATCTAATAGACTTGTCTGTCCGGGACGCTGTTTTGTCTGTCCGGGACGCTGTTTCAGCAGCCAAACCGTAAGAGATAAAGAAAAAATTTATCAAAGTTATATGTTTGGAATGGTCATGTCAGGTCAGGTGCCTCTTTATAACAGGGTAACAATTTAGGTGTTTACAATACCGTTTAAAGCTATTATTTGGTAAATCTATAAGGGGATTCGAGTGCTACATGCACCCACGCTGAATTTTTGTTCTTAGTTTTATTCATTGTTTCTACCATCTCTATTGTGATTATTGCTAGGAAAGTCATTTGTTTTTATTACAGTGCCTTTATTTACCCGTAAATAAAAGTCAAACAATTTTTTACGTTTCTGTTTTTATAGGTTATTATTACTATTTCCATCATATATTTATTACTTGTATATTGCTAGTAGGGTCCGAGAACGGGCGAAAACATTGCTGCGCCGACATAGTCGCACTCTGAGTACTACTCGTCTCGCGCGCATGCCTGAGAATTTTAAACTTGACCGTGAGGTTCACTTCCCCACCGCGCGGACGACGCGCTTATGCACAGCTCACCAAATACATCGAAGAGTTGGTTGTCTGTCTCACTTACGCTGTGACCTCCCCACTTACAGGCGCTAGCTATATAGATGTAATACATATATGATTTCCATAAAATACTGAACCTGTAGGTGCAATAACTAACTGCAGTTCGGGTAAATGCCTTTAATTGGTCGCCGACGAAATTTACACGATAATACTCTACGTAGATTAGTAATTTTTATTCAGCAACCCTTTTATGCAAATCCGGCGTTTGACCGTAATTCAAAGCATAGTTTGGTGATAGTGGGTTTCGATATTACACGATAAACTAATTTCCCGCACCGCTCACTGCTATCGATGCGATGGGTCATAAATGTAAAAGTAGCTGACACGACGCCAGATAATCATATAAAAAATTTTGAATCAAGTTTGATTTAGAAAAACAAAGTGTAGAATCCTGATGATAACAAATAGATTCTTTCGACATCAAAAATGCAGATTTTATAAAACTGTAACTAGTTAATAAGATGTCTAATCAAAATATATTATATATTCTGCAAATACAGGCACAAGTCAACGCAAAAGATTTAAGGAAGACGATGAAAGCGATAATGGATGTGGTGAAAGAAGAACAAAATGCAAAACATAACAGTATTGATGATGAGGTCTACTTGCAAACACTGAACAAAAGCAGAAATAATCATATTAATTTAAAATTAAGACATTTGAAACCAAAAAATTGAAACGTAGGTAAATACATAGAGCAGCAGTGTAGAAAAGACACGAATAGGTACATCAATACCATATGCGAAGAGACAGAAGCACACGCATCTAAAAACGAAACACAAATATTTGTTGGTCTGCCTCCCACAGAGCTGAAATAAAGAAGCCAGCTTAAGAGGGAGCTTCGATCCCTTGCCTGTTAAGCTTATTTTCATTCTTAAAAGCAAGAGCCGATTTGCATTTTTATGTACTTTCTATTAGCGTAAAGCAGGGTATTTTCCAATAATAAAAGTGCGTAGAGCCGTCCCTGTGCATGCAGCACTTAATTTTTTGTGTGTCCCGCGAAAACTGCAACGTGGAAGCCTGCAGCAGGATGAGGGTAGTCGCACGCAGCCTCATCTAAAAGCTGCACGTGATTCCGACTCCAAAGCATAGTGTGCAAATTCGACCCAAGGCGAACTAACCTTTAAAAGCGGACAGAAGCCTACAACAAGTAATAATAGCTGCATACAAGGAAAAAGTGCAGCGAGTTAGTGATCGTAAGTACGGAAACGCATATTCCAGGTGTACAGGTAAGTACCAGATTCAAAGGCGCATTTGAAGAGTCCATTTTGAGAGCCGTTAATTCAGCAGCCCGTGTGGTAGTTTCCCACGCAACACGCCATTGCAGATGTATGATGCATAGCAGAGCGACTTCGAATCTCAGCAGTCCATAGGAAGTGGTTGCAGTTAACGAGGTAGTATAACTCACGTTGCGCTGCGTTGGAGTAACGCCCTATGAATGTGCTGAGATGGTAAACTTGCGTTCTGTTTTAAACGTACACTAATATGAACGGGGGCGACATTACTCTAGGGCAGTGTTAAGACACTTTGAGGTTTTTTTATAAAATACCGTTATTATTTATAATGTTTTACGTTGTTTATGTATGTTTGTAATGTACATACGAGTAGCCCCAGTTATCTCGCCATAGGTTTTCATAGGAGTTAATCCTAGTTTTCCTGGATCGTATTTTATTTGATATCTTTTTTATATAAATATGTGCATTGTTTGAAGTTAGTTGCAGCCGGAGAACTCTACGAGGCAAATCGGCTTCCCGTTTTTCAAATACTGACGCTTTGCAACCACGATTGGAGTGTTAAGAGGATTTCATCTATACACTTAGCTAGCTAACGGAATAATTAGAGCAAATAGTTATTCAAATATTAAGCCGTAAGAGACGTCTTGTTCAAATTTAAAGTACCAAGTGGGGGCCTAATCCTCACGTACTCTTATACGCTGTCTCGTTAAGTTTTTCTAATAGCGCGATGTGCTAGCCACGTGGAAATGCTTTTTAACCCTTCGTGGGATAAAATAAACTTTTTTCCAAATGCTGTAGTATTTCAAGTTCCGTTCGCGTGTCTTAATACATCGTGGAACTACAAATTTCGACTTAAATCAGATACCATTAAGATCGTCCTGAATATTGTAGTCCTCTTGATTTCTTCATACCGCCGCGCCGGAGTTGCAACGACCGTTCCTTTTACGAGACCGAAGAGTGGGTTGAATTTCTATCCGATGATCTTTGGCTGCTAGCCGCTAACTCCTCAGGCTTCCCTCGAGATTGAAACGAGGACTGCCGATTGCGTTTCTTGCCCGAAATCATAGTTTCGAGCTGCACTCCAAACACTTGCACTCAATTTGGTACCGTTATTAACTGCATTAAAGCTGTCTGTATTATCCTTGTATGCCTATTATAGTCCATTTGGTATACGATTCTTACGCCGTTTATGTTGTAATATGTGTAATGTAATACCCTACGCATAGCCCACTTAACGTATTCAGATTTTGAGCCAATTTCCATCTGGGTGTGCTAATCGCTAGCGTTTAGGGTGTAAGTGACGTGGTTTCACTCGTTTCAGGTAGTCTGAAATTGACGTAACACGAGCCCAGCCCACAGCTGGCCCACAAAAAGTTCCTGTTACCTTGAGTGTTTAATATAACAGCAGCAGAATTCATCCTGTTTGATTTGTTGTGAATCGAAATGCAGTACTCGTTTTCAGAAATACAAGATTCGAATACGTAGAGAGCCTAGAGCAACTCGTCCATGGTGGGATCTTCTTAGTACACCACTGGCACCATCGTGACTCCTAATCAATAATAAACACCTTTTATATTTCTCTGCCCATTTAACACGTGCAACATTTTAAGTTTGTTACAGGCAGTAAATAGCTTTCCATCTGTAACATACTACGGGAGATTATTGCTTCAGCCAATCTAATGTTTCAGTTAGATTCTAAAAGCTATACATTTAGAATACGAAATATCGTCACAAAGACTATAACAAATTTCCATAAACCATTTTATAGCAATACCATGTATGTAGAAGTGTGCATTTCCAACATAATGATAATTTTTAAAGACTATGTCTTAGACTTTTAGTTTGATCCCTTAGGATTGAAGATTTGATAGGTGGTAGCTAACACATTCAAAATTTAAAATCGGTATAAAGACATAGTGTCTAAAGAACCTTTCTGGATATAGAAAATAGGAATAACATTTTAATTCCAAACTACAAAGCTACCACAAAAAAAATCGTTTCATTTGTTTCGCAGATGCGACATTTAAAAAACAACATCTTTATTTGAAGATGCCAATGCTAAAGCATTTTACAGAATTTACGGTCAACTAAGTAACTTCAATTCTCCACGACTTCAATTGATGCTCAGTACACTTTAGTGCTAACAATCTTCACGTACCAGTCCAACGTTACCAATTCTTCGGAAAAATATTTGAATTCAAGAGTTAACTTGTATTGGCCAACTGGGATATGAGGTGGAAAGTGAGAATAATCCGGCCCCCAGTTGCAAATGTGGTATGTTCCCTGAAAAGCAGCGAAATATTAGTTAGAAACAGCAAGTGACCTACCGATTACCTTGTTAACAGGACAACCCTTAAAGTTCCCGAAAGAATATAAGTTCTGAGAGCCGAACTCGTTTTTTGCTAGAGTCAAGCACCCGTTAGTAGAAATAAACATGGGAAACTGGCGGTATTCGTTACTTTGAAACTTGTATGCCTGCACATTCACCTACAACACTCACAGTAGGATTAATTGCACTAGGGGGTTCCTCTTGTACCTTAACATTGTTCCCGAAATCGCGTTTTGCAGTAATAGTAAAGTTGAGCGCAGTATACGTTCTGTTGAACTTAAAGAAATTAACGCTGGCTACCATATTCTGATTGTTACTGGACGCCATCACCGCTCGTTCTGTTGTTAGAATGTAGTCACTCTGGTGATACTGAGAAAAATTGTTAAAAATTATTTGCGTAGTCTGGTAAATACCCTTACCATAAAAACTCGTTTCGCTAAAACCACAAGCAAAAATAGGAGTGGGTGAGAATTCATGGCTGCCGTTACATGGATTGATTCGTCTGTGTTGAAGTTAAGCACGTAGTCCATCTAGCGGCTAATAGTGTTGTTTACTACTATTATCTCGCAATTAAGATCTGAAAAATATAATTTTCTTCGGAAATGGAGCGTATTGTAGGCAGATGTGAAGTGCTTAACATTTTATGGGTAGTATGTTATTTAATAATCATGCTATTTTTACAAACACTTAATGTATTATTATATTGTAAATAATATCATGTGTATATGTTGTTGATTATTAAATCAGATAAATAACACTACTGATATAAATGCGCAAAAGTTAAAAAAACTGTTGCTTAAATAAGTATATATTAAGGAAGAGTATATTTGGAAAAACATAGAGGCGGAAGTATTATGCGTATTGTGAGAAGTCAGTGTAGTAAAAGGGGCAATGCAAATCTCATGGAAGTTTTATCTCCTGTGTCACCTACACTCACAAATAACGGCACTGTATTAAATAAAATTAGATTTCTGTTATTTTTCTCTTAAATGATTGACATGGAAAGTAATATTTGTACCTACACCTTAATGTACTTAATTATTTACTACTTTAATGAAGGTTATTTTCAAATGTAATTTTGAAGCTTTCATGAATACGTTGTACAGAAAAGTATTACTTACATTTTTACAATTAAAAATTTTAAATGTGCCTGCAATTTGATTCTTAATTTAATTAGTTAATAGGTTGTTGTTTCGTTTGAAATGCATTTCGCAGCCGTAGAAGGAAAAGAGGTTGACGTTTCGTTGAGCTCTCGTGCTGAGATTAGGGGTAGTGGCAGATCTTCAGTTGGTTAGGAACAGTCGAGCGTTACTGTCCCGTGACCGTAGTTGCTTGGGAAGCCCTTTACTGTGCTAATTAGAAACATAAAAACGACTGTCGGACGTTCTTGAACATGAAATTTTGTTTTCCGTCTCGTTTGAGGGGCTTGGAATTCCATACCACTCCCGTATGGCGTAACGGCCCGTTTTAATTTCGGCGTTAGAAGCGTAATGTCTCATTGTGAGGCATATAAGCGTGATCCCTTTTTCGGATTAATTTTCGTAGCTCGATGCATTTTGGGAAATTCGATTGGTTGCATCATAGCTGATAAGCGCTGAGATTGTTTTAACGAACACTCTTCCGCTTGGCCTCTCGAAGGCACGAGGTGTGTATTAAGCTCGGTCGATAGCCTTAAGAGATCTGAAGCCGACGTTGATTCTAACATCCGGGTGGAGAAGGTTCAGCTTTCTTACCAAAGCAATGAAAACTTCGTCTACGCCCTTCAAGTTTAAGTGCATGCAATAATATTCCAGCTACAGGCTTTGTTTGGGCCATAGTTACCTATAGTTAGGTAAGCACATGTTCTTATTAGAGTGTTGGTGCACGTCCTCTCTAATGGTTGGAGTTAAACTATTTTGCCGTACGTAAGCCAACATGCTCGATCCTGGACGGACTGCTTTTCCGTGAGTTGCAACATTTCAGTACCATAGGCCCGTGGCAAGTATCCTGAACCGCAGATGATGGTTTCAAGGCAGTCCCATTTGCGCAAAGCGGTGCGCTGGATTTAGACCAGATAATTCCCTAGTAGCACACTATGTACCAAGAATATTAGTTAGTAATGTCTACGAGATAAATTAATGTCACACCTTTAAATATTGGCCATATATACATATAAAAATACATCAATACTATATATTGTAATGGTTTACTGCTCAAGAATTAATTTTGAATGCCTAGAGAATTATTAAACAAAATCAAGTTAAGCACAAAATTGAAATATTTTATTTAATTGCAACTTAGTATTTGAATGTATTAAATGTATTTGATGTGAGATGCAAGAAGGATAATTTGAGATTTCAGAAGAGCTGAGTTTGAAGTTTGAGCAAAAGAAAGGTTTAAGATGGCTAATGTAATATAATTTCATTGATAGGTTTGAGCATATTTGAAGCAGAACCATATGTAAATGAAAAATGCAAAAAGATTGTTTATGTGCATAATAAGTATGAGCGTAAAGTCACACTCACACTCCCCTCCAAAAAAACCGGATCATTCTTTTTAAATATGTTTTTATACAACATATAATTTTTAAATGTCTGAATAGCCATTTTAAACTTATTTAAGTATTACTTAATAACATAATGACCTTAATAACATAATGTTTGTTTCGATTAATAAAATTTATTATTAGTTTGCTGTTTTAGTGTAAGTTCATCCAAGACCTCATAAGCAGCATGCCACGACGAATGAAAGCTGTAATAAGAGCTAGAGGTGGAAATACACAGTACTAATCAAAGTTGAATTGTTTTTTATGTAAGGTGAGGCCTGGGGAGCGGTTCTTAAGCGTTGGAGGTAGGTCGTATTTGAGTATTTCTGCCCCGTTTGGCTTTCAAGGTTCAGTTAAGCGAGGGTTGACCCCGATTGAATCTTGTGGCGCCCATTTATTTTGTAACATCCTATACATACCGACACGCTTGCCCTGTGGTGTACCGTTTAGGACCACGCCCACCTCCTTGAGCGTATTCGAGCCGCAGCCTTTAGCCCGTTCCATACGATTTCCAGAGTAAGTGTGGACATTTCCCAGACTTGCTTAAGTATTTGGCACTCACTCATCCATGAGTGTCGTTAAATCAGTTTGATACTGTAACAGGCTAATTTTGGCACCCGCTCATGGGGCGGTAGGCATTGTAGGCCTTATTGTATGTTGTCGTTTACATTGTGGTCGCAGATGTTTTTTTTACTTTTCGAAGTAGTATGGACTGGTAACCCGTTTTTTTCGTAGTAACAAATCATCCCGAGCTTCTTTATTTGTTTTCTATTTGTCTTTTCTTGTGTTTTCTTGTTTTTAGTCTGCTTTTATTTGTTTCTTTTATCGAAGACGTGTGTTTTCTTTGTTGTCATTTGTTTTCGTGTGTCTTTTCTTATTTTATATATGTCCTTTTGTGTTTTCTTGTTGCTTATCGCCTTTTCGTGTTTGGCTTTTGTGTTTTTCCTTGTATTTTCTTGTTTTAATTATCTTTTTCGTCGTTTTCATTGTCGTTTCTTGTTTTAACAGTTTCCGAGTTAGAAAATTTATAGCCAGTTCATACTGCCGAGATCTTTAGTTGCACTTGATGTCCCGTTTTAGTCGGATTTAGTACGGGATGTCGTTGATTGAAAGTACCAACCTCGCTGTGTTTTTTTTGAAGTAGTAGTTAGAATTTCGATTCCTTGTCGTTTATATTGTTTAGCCTTGAGCTAAGTTGTCACTTTCTGTTGTACCGTACCGAACTGACTTGAAGTTAAGTTTATTGATTTTGGCGTTTTATGATTACCAATTTTGACGTTTTTATTTGTCGTTTGGTGTTGTATCGTGTTGATTTTTGGTAAGCAAGTTGGAAATCATTTTCGCCTTCATTACCGTGGTTTGGTTTGTTGATAAGTTGTGGTTTGTTGTTGGTGCGATTGGGAAGATTCGCTCTTGCGGTTTATTAAGTCCCTCAGGTCATCTTCTTAGTTGGTTTGGCTTAGTTATTTTCGTTTGACTTTTATCTCATTTTCAGTGTTGTCATCTATCGCCCAACTTTGCTTGCTGACTTCATCGTGGACACCCCTAACATCTTTTGCGGTGTCTTGTACACTTACCGCATTCCTTGTCGTTTATCGTCGTAGCTTTTTAACGAAGATTTGTTGTCGCTTATCGTACCCTATTTTGTCTGATGACGTCACGTTGTCTCTTACCGTGTTCTTTGTAAACAAATTTTTGTTGAAGCTTTCGAGCTTTGTGTGACACCAGGGCCCGTTTGTTCGCACGAGGATTTTTGAGTGGAAAGTATTCGAGAATTTAAATAATTTTGACTTTTGGTGTGTAGTGATGCCCTGTTGTTTTTATGGCCAAGCGCTCTGTATCGTACCGTTGGCCGTCGCCATTTTAAACGCTTAGGTGGGATTCCATAACGACAGCGTGTTTCTGATCACTTTTGTTTCATGCGAGCCCTGTCGTAGTAAGGTCACCCCTTTGGACCGCATGGAGTTCTGTAAAGGATTCATTGGGCATGCGTCATCGAACGCCTACACCGTTGGAAACCTTGTTCTTCCGGATTTTCTTTTGGTGTTCGGTGTTGGAGTTAATTCGAAAAAAATGTCCCGTTGGTTTTTAAGAGACTTTGGAAACTCTCTTTCAAGTAAGGGCAGTGTCGGGCCATTTTATTTCTCTGCGATTTCTATAGCAACATAACCATCTCGTATAGTTTTGGGACAGAGTTGGCGAGCCTGCCTGTATATCGAGGCCATTTCAGTCATAGTTTATCGCATAATGCTTCAGCTTTTCGCACAAACAAAAATTTAAACACGCACGTGGTTTTGGCTTTATGTAAAGGTTTAGCGTACCGCGCTAATCTCTACATCATTGTTTCATTCAGCTGTTTGCCTCATCGGTTGTAACGTTTATTTTCAAGTTATGCAAAAATATAGTCCATGAGAGCAAGCAGGATAGTTTCTACCTCTGTCGCTTTCTATCGATCAGGCGTTGTCGGGTCTGACGCGGCCTGGGCTGTGATTGACCACACCTGCACGTCGCAGACAGAGAGTTTGAGCACGAAGCTCCGTCAACGTCTATTTTTTAGGGATTCAGTCTTCGACCGGGAGAGGGAAGTTTGTCGCCCCCGGCGCTTCGTGCGTCGGCGAGCGGCCGTGTTGATTGCATTTTACTAATTGTTTCGAGACAGACGGAGCCCGACAAGCGGAGTGAGTGACTGTGTGTTTCGTGGAGGTTATGTGTTATGGTCCTAAATTCTCCGTGGCCGTTCGTACAGTTTTTACGCAAGCTTGTTTAGCTTATATATCCGTTGATTGAAACGGGATTCTTCTTGCGAGCAGCCTAAATGAGCGCGGCTCTTTAGGCTGGTGGTCGCCGAGTGGCGTTACACCTTCGTGCCCGAATAAATACAAGGGGAATTTTCTGGACGTTTTCGAGTCTCACCTGCCCCAAACGAAATAGCAGCCGTAGTGACATGTCGCCGCCACTTGCAGCATTCAACATTACCGCAGCAAAGCCGAGCTATTCAAAACAAGGTATTTTTGCATCTCATTGTGTGCAACTAATTAAATACGCCACTAATTTACATTTGATCGCCCCACTGTGTGTTCATTCTGACATTTTATTGGTGTGCAACTAATTAAACACGCCACTAAATTACATTTGATCGCCGCACTGTGTGTTCATTCTGACGTTTCATTGTGCATAGTGCATGCATTTCTGCAATTCACTTTTACGAACTGAACTAAATAGATTGGCTAACAGTATTTAACTGAAGCATTGGGCGCGCATTCTTGAATTCACCTGTTCTTATGTAAGTGCTGATATCAGATAACATAGCTGGATTCATATTTAGTCTTTTTAGGGTAAGTTTTTTATACCACTCTGCATGTAATATTGTGTGAGCCGATCATTTCGGCCCTATTGTAACTGTCGGCCAGGATTTTTGTCTAATAAATTGATTTATTACATTTGTCGTATGATTATCCCTGGTACGTGTACATGTTTATTTACAGGGTGATCCCGTCTCTGTCAAGATCGATGTAAGATGAAGCCTGGGGAGCGGTTCTTGAGTGTTGCAGGTAGGTCGATGCGCTGTCGCTACGCTCTTGTGTCCAAAAGTCAGTATTTGAGTATTTCTGCCCCGTTTGACTTTCAAGGTTTAGTTAAGCGTGGGTTGATCCCGATCGAATCTTGTGGCGTTCATTTCTATACATACCGACACGCTTGCCCTGTGGTGTACCATTTTAGGACCACGCCCATCTCCCTGAGCGTATTTGAGCCGCGGCCTTTATCCTGTTTCATACGATTTTCAGGGTAAATGTGGACGTTTCCCGGACTTGTTTAAGTATTTGGCACTCACTCATCCGTGAGTGTCGTTAAATCAGTTTGATACTGTAACAGACTGCTTACAAAAGATTGGATATACAACTACCGCCACACGCAAAGCGCTAAACAAAACTAGGACACAAAAGGCTAAAGAGGAATCCGCACCTCCTTATTTACAGTAAAGGCTCAACTGATAAGATAGCACGTGTCCTAAAACGATGCAATCTCAAAACTGTTTGCGACTAAGGAAACTTTGGGTAACGGTTTCAGGTCAGGTACCTCACCACTTCCCAAGAAGCCATAGAAATAGAAAAACATCCAAATAATATAAACAGGAAAGATGGTCTAAAGCAGTACAATCACCGATCTTCAGCCGCTCACGTACCGCTGCCGCTAATTACAGTGGACTTGAACGACCAATCAACGTTACGCCGCTCTGCACGGCTGGAACAGAGATCTATAAATACATCCACGTCGTCCTCCAGCTCTTAGAGCAACTTTGACTCGAATGATGCAAGCCTCAATGCCTTGCGAAACGTTAGTCTATATGGGTGCACACACAGTAAAATGGCCAAATATGCATAAGTATCCTTGTTTACAAGGTATTCGAATAACATGGGCCAAATCATGGGTGGCTTGTAAGGGTTCACGAGCCACCAAAGAACATAACCGTTGCACAAATCATCGCTTGAGTTCACAAGGTGTTAATCACATTAAGTCAACAAATGCTGGGTGTTTATCTACAAAGACGACGCGGTCTAAACCGAAATTTAATTCTAATATTTACCTACCTCTACTGGTTTTCTTAAACCCCCAAAACACTTTTTGGGCATTTTCACAAAATTGGTAGTTGCAGCACTGAAACCAAAGTGAACACTAGAAAGAAATTCACCCTCTATTATGAGAACAAATTTTACCGAGAAAAGTTGTTCAGAATGATAAATTATGACCCTATACAAAATTTCAGGAAAATCTACCTACTTAGATTAAGCTATCATTTTTTATCAATACAATTTATTTTGTTTAATTTAAAAAAATTACAGTTTAATCTGAGTAGGTAGATATTCCTGGAATTTTGTATAAGGCCATTATAAACAACTTTTCTTGGTAAAATTTTGCAATATTATGAACAAAAAGGGTAGTTTACCTGACAAGAAAACAGTTTTTGCTTCACTGACAAGGCCGACTTGTTTTATCAAAAACTGAAAATATTCTTAAAATTCTCTTCAGGCCAAGCAGGACCTAATCCCACAATCTTAAAATAAAATTCTTTTTTTTTGTGTATCTCACCTCTTGTAGCATCAATCCTGGGACACACTGTATCACAACCAACTCAGTTCAAAATATACTACAGATATCCGTTATTAATCGGAATCCAATACTTGTTTTGATGAACCTACACGTATTACTTCAACTACTTCTACTCTTATTGATCTAATTATTACTAATGCCAATAATGATATCTTGGAATGTGAAGTTATCGATATGCATCATCTCACTGATCACAACTTGGTCTCTTTGTAATGTTTATAAGTTAAATTTTGAGAAAACACAAGGAAAAGTGTTAGCAATAATTTCAAGAGAGTTGTGAAATAGGCGATTTGGTCATTTAAATTACAAATCTTTGGAACAAATGAAAGGTGGTATAGTTCAGGGTATGGATACGCAGAAAAGCACAACAACAAAACAATATGCCAGATTTGCTGTGAAGGGAAACAAGCCAGATTACTATTTAAACACAAGGGTAACAGAGCAAAAGCAATATTGGAAGTTGTACATGCAGATTTGTTTGGACCCATGGAGAACAATTCATTAGGAGGCTCCAAATATTTCTTATTATTTGAAGACGATTTTAGTCGCATGACTTTTGTTTATTTCTTAAAAAGTAAAGACGAAACGTTTGAACGATTCAAAGAGTTTAAAAATTTTGCAGAAAATCAAAGGGATGTAAAAATTAAATCTTTTAGAACAGATAATGGAGCAGAATTTTGCAGCACTGACTTTGAGGTCTTTTTGAAGAAAAATGGAATAGTACATCAAAAGACAAATTCTTACACACCAGAGCAAAATGGCATGCTATAACGTATGAACCGGACCATAGTTGAAAAGGCTAGATGTTTACTTTTTTATGCAAAACTTGCAAAAACGTTCTGGGCAGAAGCAGTAAATACGGCAGTATATTTACGAAATAGGTTGATAGTTACAGGTCTAACTAAAACTCATTTTGAAATGTAGTCATCTAAGAAACCAGATGTCAGCAACTTACGAATTTTCGGTAGTGAAGTGATGGTACACATACCCATAGATAAACGTAGAAAATGGGACAAAACGGCAATTAAAATGCGTTTAGTGGGCTACAGTAAAAATGTAAAAGGATATAGGTTGTACGACGAAAACAAAAGAGACGTTGTCATCAGTTGAGACATAATAGCTACTGAAGAAAGTAATCTTCAAGAAGAAGTTATCTCATTGGATCAAGTAGGGGATAGAGGTCAGGAAGACAAGATTCTCGATCAGAACAATGAAGAACATAATCCAGATGAAGATTACAGCAAAGAGCCATCTTACGAAGAAACGGTAATTCCTAGAAGGTTGTAAAAACAAAAAATTCCGAAGAAGTTTGAGGACTACGTGACATACTTATGTGCGGGAAGCAATTTGTAAAACGTGCCATCAACGGTATTGGAAGCTTTGTCGGGAGCAGACCGTCAGAAATGGAAAACAGCTATGTTGGAGGAAATTCAGTCTTTCGAAGAGAACGAGACATTGAAGTTAGTGAACTCACCAACAGCGGCAACCGTAGTGGACTGTAAATGGGTGTACAAAGTGAAATGCAATAGTGAAGGTAAAATAAGTTATCGTGCCAGATTAGTAGCGAAAGGTTTTACACAGAAAGAAGGTATCGATTACACAGAAACTTTTTCACCAGTGGTAAGACATTCTACATTGAGACTATTAATGGCATTAGCAGTGAAATTAGATTTAAAGATCACTCATTTAGATGTAAAAACAGCCTTCTTAAACGGTTTTTTTAGAGAAAAATGTATTTATGAAACAACCCGAGGGTTTTATACAGAAAGGAAAAGAAACTGAAGTTTACAAGTTAAAAAGGGCAGTTTACGGTTTGAAACAATCAAGTAGAGCCTGGAATAAAAGAGTAGATGAGGTCTTGATAAATTTTGGATATAATAAATCAAAATTTGAACCTTATTTGTATATTAAAAGAAAAGATAATTTGTTAACAATAGTAGCACTATATGTTGACGATTTTTTAATATTTTCTAATGATAACAGTACAAGTAAGTTTTAAAAAAACAGTTGAATTCAAATTTTAAAATCAAAGATTTAGGAGAAGCTAAAGAATTTGTAGGGGTTAGAGTTTTGAGTAGATTCAACATGTCAGAGTGTAAAAGTTGTAGTACACCAATGGAAAGCAAAAGTTGTTTGGAAGAAAATTGTGAAATCAGGGTAGAGGGTCTTACCAAAGGCTGATAGGTAGGCTGATGTATTTAGCCGTTTTAGCAAGACCAGACATATCGTACGCTGTTAGTTTTTTAAGTCAATTTAATAATTGCTATTCAGAAATCCATTGGAAAAGTGCCAAACGAGTAGTGCGATACTTACAAGACACGAAAAACTATGCATTGATATATTATAAAGATAATAATTGTGAATGAGAGGAATTTGTCGATTCCGACTGGGCTGGTAATCAAAAAGACAGAAAGTCGTATACATGTTTTGTTCTTAAATTTTCAGGCAATGCAGTAGCAAACAAAAAACAGTAGCCTTATCGAGTACAAGGGCTGAGTACATGGTCTTGAGCGAGGGGTCAAAAGAGGCTATTTATTTAAAAAATGTATTATCGGAATTAATAGATTACATAGTGTCACCATGTATAACGACAATCAGGGAGCTCAAAAATTATCTGCAAATCCAGTTTTTCATAAGAGAACTAAACACATTGTTGTGAGGCATCATTTTATTAGAGACGCAGTCTCAAGTAAACAAATAAATGTCAAGTATTTGTCTACTACTGAAATGACTGCAGATATCTTAACCACAGATTTATGTAAAGCCAAAAACGATTATTTTGTCCAGAGAATTGGTTTAACACCTTATCTCTCCAAGGTGGTTACGCCATCTCTGTTGTAAGTACGCGTTACTGCTCGTTGTGTAGTCGGTACACGCTGTACAGTAGGTCAGTCGTATTCTAACATTAAACGAGTTAACAGTGTCTAGTGTTTTTATTGCAACCACACCTCGAATTCCAATACATATGTCGAGCTTTTTATCAATTAAAAATTTTATACTCTAGCCGTCATTTTTTAAATACTCAATTAAAAACAATTTTCTGTGACTCAATGGTTCTGTCACAATTTAATTATTGTCATACTGTCTATGGCCCTTGTTTGGATTCATATGATGCCATAAGGATCCAGAGAGTACAGAACTCGTGCTTTCGCTTAATTTTTGGCATTAGAAAATACGACCATCTATCGCATAAGTTACTTGAGGCCGGTTGGTTGAATATGAGTAGAAGAAAGCTGTTGCATAGGGCGTGTTTTTATCACAAAATTCGGTATAAACAGACACCTCCATATTTATATAATAAAATCAGTTTCCGCACAAATGTTCATCATCTAAATTTACGAAACCGAGGTTTAGTGTCTATCCCCTCTTTCAGCTATACGTTTTTTAAACGGTCTTTTAGTTATGATTTCGCAAACTTTTGGAATAGTATTAAAAATGTCGAATGCATGTCAATTACTTCTGAATTATTAAAAAAAAAAGTTTAAACAGTTTATTATGGACGGTTAGGGCTTATGTGATTGATCTCAGATGGTTCTCTCTGCTAGTTTTCTATTTTTTATTTTTTCTTGTATTATTAGTTATTTAAATAGTTACTCATTTTCAATTATTAATTGTAAATAGTTTTTCGCAGCTAATTTAATTATTTACACATAAAATATTTTTGTAAATTTTACGGTACGTGGGGAAGAACAGGATCTCCCTGGCCCCTCACCCTTTGATTATATATATCAATAAAGCATATTATTATTATTGTTATTATTTGGTAAATCTCAGTTAAATGTAACCATTTTGAAATATTCTACAGATGTTGTTTGCATATACAGAGAATTTTTCTTTTTAGTATACATGCGAGCTATGTGTACTTCTATAAAAAACATGTCAATGCATTGTTCTATTGCAATCTATAGGCAACCAATTATACATTAATTTCAAATTGAAAATTCCAATTTATTAAAAGAATAGTCTGTGGTGACAACAGTAATCAAATTTTTTAATGTCAATTTAATAGTAATTAGTTTTTATTTTTTGAGTAACCCATACAATTGTAAATTTTTAATACGACCTTGTACAGCAAAGAACAAATTTGAAATGTTAACATAGTATCAGCTTGGACTAGAGAACTGTCAGCTTGTGCTAGAAAACTGTCGAGACTTATTTTCGATTAAATATCCAAAAAGGCTTATTTCTTACATTAGAACTATTCCAAATTCCATCTATAATTATCACTAAAACAGTGTGTTGACACATTTTTTTAATAAAAGTATACATAGCTCGTGCATATACAAAAATTTAAAATTCTCTGTATATCTTTGAGATATTGCTCATATCCCTTTTTAATAGCTATTTAAGTAACAAGGAATGTAAGGACCTATTAACATTTGAGGTAGGCAAGTATCAGCCAAGACGAAGTCGCGGCTTGTTGCCTGCCGAAAATGTTAATAGGCAATACATTCGGAGTTATCTTATTATATTTTTCCCGATGCTTATTGAAATTGTCCTAGATTTTTGAAAAAATCGTTTGGTTTCTCACCTGTCACCAGAATTAGTTTTCGTGAGTTGTGTTACCTGTGTCACATGTCACATAAACACTTGCAATTTATACACAAAACGTCTAAATCTGCATCTTGCTTTGCTAATTTTATTATCCTAGGAACTTAATAATAATATTAAGTTCCGTTGTCAAGAAAAAGCAGCAAACAAATATAATCACCGACTTACACGTTTTGTTACTAAGGCTGTATCACTGACTTACATGATCAGCAGTGGGAAAAATATGTTAATATCCATCATATCTCAAATTATCTGGGTGACAAATGATATCATATCTACATTACAGAAATATAATATGTATATTTGGTGCTGCTAGGGTTACACACCCAACTTGCTTTCTTGTAAGACCTAATACATGCCCCCCTCCAGCTTTCTATCAGCGGATCGTTTGTAATTGTAATTGGCGTGTTTTGCAACGTTATAATGGGATTTTTAAACACAAAGGCATGTGGGATTTATCGTCCACGGTTTAAGATAAAAGATTAGCTTTTTTCAGCTGCGATAATTGGTTCAATTACGGTGTCAGCAGATAGTTGGCTTGCCGCGTGTGGTAGGATCTGCAAGCAAATTATGCTTGCATTTAATTGTGTACTACTTTTCTAAATTTAGCTTGAATTCTGGTCATGTTCAACGCAGTTTATTTTGCTTGATTAATGCAATTTTGCTGGCCGTTTGCATTGCGATCCCAGCTGTGATATTTTTTTGGTTGGCTCTGTATGATCTTTTTGTATTTTTGCTCTGGTTTCGTAATCTCGAGCCCGTTTTATTACCTGTGCTTTAGCACGCCAGGCTTAATTATTGACATTGTTGATACTGCCTTGCGATATAATTTTAACTATTATTAAAGCATCTTATTACTGCTGCTACTGGTATATCTGTTTATCCAACCACCAACAAACCTGCTCGTTTTTTTAAAATTTAGAACTGTTAAATGAGAAGCCAAAGAGGTAGGTCCGTTTTCGTCTGTTAGCTAGACCTGTTTTTGTCGTGGTGAACGACTGCTGTCCACTTGTATTTACGAATTATTATGTGATTTATTTTAACCTAAAGAACCGCCGCCCAGTCTTAATCCACTCCATTTGCTGCGGAGGGTTTGAGCTAGCCAGGGCTGTGGTCGTCTTTCGATTAATGGTGGAACAATCGGATGTGGCGTAGCCCTGGAGTAACTGTTACATTGCGTCTCGATTCACACCGATTGCTCGTAGATAATTTTCGAACAATCGTTGTCCATTCTCCCCAGCGAAGCCCAGGGAAAGCATCGCGTGTCGACTGACACTAACTGCCCGTAGCCAATCTTAAAGCATTGATTTCATGGACGACCTGCATTCTCACATCATTTAATTGGCTGCATCCAGCACAATTAAAGGAGTTTTTATTGTATGTGTGTTATACGACAATTTAAAATATGTGTATCTACTAGGATAATATGTTACATACGGAAATTATCGCCAATGTTAGGAGTGCATTATCTTTTTTGACGCTCTGCTTCAGTGTATTACTTTTTTTAATATGCAAACATCTGCTAGGAATTTTCTTTATCGCACGATATCACACATTACAAACAGGCAGTCCAAATCTTAAAGCTGGGCACGTACAGTCGTGTTCATTAAAGTGTTGTACAGTATTTGTGCTTTGTAAATTAATTACACAACACATATATACTGGTTAGCTGAATTCATATCTGTACAATTCGTATTGTTTTAAATGTTGATAGGAGTAACTAATTATGGTAAATATTTTATTCATTCGCTATTGAAACTTAGTACTATTATTTTACATATACCTGATTACTTTCACTTAATTGAGTAGATCCAATGCTCCTGTCCAGTTAAGTACATGCAACCAGCTTATTCAGGTGCTTCCATTTGTAACCTCAACGAAAATTCCTACCCTAAAGAACCACTTTACCTAAATCCTCTACGTTCTCAATCGGCAACGCAAACTCTCACAATAGATAGAACACTGATGCAGACTCACACAGCGACCCTATACAAAACAGCTCTCCTCGATAGTAACTCCTTTTAGTCCAGGCAACGAAGACGAAAAAGAGGCAAATAGGGGAAATAATTCATGTAGAAACCAATTTTGGCACAGCTGTAGGTAAAGGTGTCCTAAACAACATACCAAAAGTACTGATGGCTAGGGGTAGAGCTAAGAGAGGGGGGTGGTCTTTAACGGTGTATTTTCTCATTTTTTGTTAATAACTCAAAAACTACTGCCTCCAGCCAGAAACTGCTTATTTAATAAATTATTCTTCATAAAATTATCTACAAAAAAGGTCCTACACATTGTTTCGCTAAGATCGATACTTACTTATGGAGGGAGAAAAACGAATTTTAAAAAAAATCCGATTTCTATTGTTACAAATCAAGTTTTCATGATAAACGAACTAGGCTCTGACCACATATTGTGACATATTAATATTATTGCACGACCGCGTCACTTTCATAACCGGGCCATACAACGAAATGAGCACTGACCTCCCCTTGCGCGACATGGACTGGTCAGACCAGGCATTTAGTTATTACCTACCGGTATTGACTAAACGCTTTTCCCTTTTTCAGTTTACATTCAGCCACCTTGTTGTTCGTAAGTCTTAAAAAAATCTGCTTTGCACGTGCTTGAGAGTCTTCATTTCCAGTGGGTTCTGCTTTGTGACTATGGCTGAGAAAAGTTTAATTTGTGAGGGCGAAGTTGAAAATGATTTGTGTAACGTCGAAAAAAAAAGGATGATTGGATTAGTGAAGGCAAGTAAGTTAAGAAAAGATGGGAAAGCGACAAGTTTCAGGAGTAAGACAAGTGGTGTTATTCACACTGCTTGCAGAAGAGAATACGTCAGATGTGATTCAATAAAGAGGTTTTTGAGAAAAACTCTTTCAGCACAACCTTCAACATCAAGCGATGCCGCGTCTTTGCGTTCAGGACAAGTGAAATTCGATTTTAAAACAAAGTGTTTTTTCTGCACAGAAACGTATAACGAAGAGCAAGAAAGAAGAAAACCTTATGCTAAGCGCCGAATAGTTTTTTTAATGTTAGTACAACTACGTTTCAGAATTCCATTATCGTTCGTGGGCAGGAAAGAAAGGATGAGTGTGGAAACGACATAGTAAGACGTATCTGCACTGTTGGGGATCTACGCAGCAAATGCAATATATTATGAGGATTGTTACAAAAGATTCTTGATAACCTCTGGACCTTCAAAAAGAAGATCTAGACGTCCTCAAGATGAAAAGATTTCAGAAGACGAGTTGTTGGAACAGGTTACGGGAGAACCACTACATGTGAAACCATCAAAGAGAGAATGAAGGGAAAAGATGGGAGCCGAATTGTTTTCAGTACAATTCGCGCCAGACAAACTGTCGTCTTCTTTCGTACTTTTGGGGATAAAATCTTGAGCGACTCATGGTACACTTCTAGGTGTAACGATGAACAGACAGAAAGTGAGAGGATTGTAAGAAAAGCTGCTGAGATTATCTAGGAAGACATTGAATCCACGCCTTAAGACATCCATGTTTATCTTCCTTCAGCTAGCTTCTGCAGTGAACCTGAACAATTAATACCTCAATCTCTCAGAGTCTTCATGGACCGTATTGCAAAGAAAAAAAGGTCGAACGAGGGGGTAAAGAAAAAGCTGATAACTATAGCTCATGCTCTTATCGCTGCTATTCGCCCTCGATGTTTCATGTCCCCAATTCTGACCAGCATCGCTCTGTTCATATAGAGGAAATTTGGATTAAAGAACTTGGTCTCCCTTCTTTCGAAGTTGGGATTGCGTGCCTCTTACTACGACGCTCAGCAGGTGGAGCTCGCCACCATCCACCACCCGAACGAGCCTATCCCAATGGAAACGTTTTGTGAGTACATCTTCGATAATGCAGACTTCAATGTATCCACTTTCGATGGCTGGAATACCTTCCACAGCATGGGAGGTATCAAATGTGTTACACCAACACAGGATTTACTTCCATCCACGAAGATCGAAAGACTGAAATCTGCCCCCTTCCAGGAAGAAGTGGGCCAGCTGGGAGTTCTAGAGCTGCAAGCCTTTGAGGCAAGGGGAACCAACGCATTGCAGAAAATTACCGACGAACACTTGAGCGTGCCGAAGCCCATCCCCACTGACATATTCACACCCATTCGTCGAGATATCCTGTGGATGAGTGGTAAGTGGCTGCAGCAGGTGGAGCCTACTCCAGAGGTGGCAACCATTCCAGAATGGAAGGGTTTTATGTAATTGGCAGTTAATGTCATTAACAAAGAAAAAACTTCGGTAACCTTTCTTCCATTCATCAATTCACCACCTAACGAGTACAGCACTCTACACACAGCTTTACAGTATGCTTTCAAAAGATAGTCAGGAGATCGGCGCCACAATTTGTTTCGTAACATTCGACCAGCCTTTGTACCTAAAAGCTAGATAACTCACGTTTGGAACCACTGTTATGAGACTAGGTAATTTTCAAACCTTAATGTCCTTCATGGGGTGCATTGGTCATATAATGGCTGGATCTGGACTGAAAGATGTACTATGCCAAGTCTTCGCTGCTAATTCAGTTCACAAGATGTTAACAGGCCACGCCTATAGCCGCGTTGTTCGAGGACATTTTCTCGTTCAGCTTGTTTTAGGACGAATTGTTCTAGAAAGAGCCAATGTCTCAGAGGAAGAGAAGATGGAGATCTTGACTACGTTGACAACGATGGAAGAACTTACTCCAGACAAAGTTGAAGAGAATGCTTCTTTGGTATCAACTTTGACGAAATTCCAGAATCATCATTTTGGCATTATTGGATCAATTTTAAATCATAATTCGTATACGCGTTTTGTGTAATAATCTTTAAAATATAAACGCGGACAACACACTTACAAATAATTTTGCCCGTGCCAAGAGTCATGGTGTAGGTTGCCCTTAGAAAACTGCCCTTCAATAGAATACAAGCTCTTTAATCTCAGGGTGAGTTCCAAAGTCGACTGTATTTTAAAAATTGATCTGAAATTGTACTATATACAGTCAGTAGTTCAAATACGCGGTAGCTCAAGGTCCACAAATCTGTCAAATCACAAATCGGTTGACTAGTGCAAACAGCGGTTCATTGAAAGTTAAAATACTCGTGAAATATGAGAATTCGCAAGGTAATTATTCAAACGCGACAAAGAACAACTTTTGTTTCCAGCAGTTACGTAGTTCGTGACGTCAGACAGACGCCGTCCACATTTTGACAACTGTTTCTGGTCGTTTCCTGTAGCTGCTTCAACTTCCGCCAAACCACGGATTTTACTAACGCCTGGCTGATTACTTAAAATGCGGCTTAGTTAGAGCCTTGGAAAGGATCTCCTCTTCTTTAACAAGGTTTGAAGTCGTATGCATCTTGTTTTCCGGACGCTGACACTAATTTTTTTAGGCTAAATCATACCTTATAAAAATTCTTTGGACTGCATCGCCCCTCTGGAAATGACGCCGTTGGATTTTCTCCGCTATTCTTCGTCCCCTTGCTGCCAAATCTGCTGGAGACGTTTTTGCAGACCTGTACTCTGTCGTAGACTGCTGATCTCTTGGCTCCGATGCTCCTTTTGGCCGTAGTCGAAGTTCGCAAAATGGAGTTCATCGGTCCCGATATCCTCTTATTTGAGATTATGGAATTTGGATGTTTTTTGTTACGGAACGTGTTGAAAATACCCCCACTTGTACACTGGCACTTGGGCAATAAACTGGTATACTTTTTATAGCTTGAAAAACACTTATTATTAAAATTGTATAAAAATATGGAGCACACATTTCAACAAACAGTCAACTAATTAATTTTCAATTGTTCTCCCCCGTTATTAAACAAAAACGATTCTGGTTGCTATGAGACAATATTAACGGAAATTATGTTTGATAACTTAAAGTACAAAATGGAAATACATTTTATTACGTAATTCTATTTTACATTTTTCTTATAATCTAAGTTATTGTCTTTTCTTACATCTAAAATTATTTTGGTAGCGCTGCGCACACACACCTTTAATTTTAACCACTGCTTTGCTTTTGTACTAATTGCAATTTTAAATGCACTGATTTCTTCGAGTTCACTACTGCTCATTTGCTTCGTTCATGTCCTGCTGCCTGCTTCTCAAATTGCTCTTTTGCAATGTCCTGTTATTTGATTCTATCTTTCTTTATCTTTTAGATTCCTCACAAATTTCACTTTTATTGACATTTAATAAAAAAACTACGCTTCTTTTAACCTGCACATAGCAAACCTTTTTGGGTCTATTAATTTCTTTCGGTTCGGCTTTCTATTATGCACAAACCTATTATTTTTATTTATTTAAAAGTCAACTTTGACCCCTGTGAAAACAAGCTCTGCCTTCTGCGTTCCTTACTCAACTACTTTATTATTTCTCGCAACTGATCATCAATGCATTTACTGTTTGAATTTTTAGTCTAACATTGCAACTACATAAAACACCCCAACTCTGTGCTTATTGAATTGGTCCATTATGTTGCACTGCTAGCAGAGTCGAGTCGTAGGCTTAATACCATTACAATATCAATGAAAAATAAATAATTATAAATATTCTTCGCAAACGTGCAGTTTAGGAATCCCAAATGACAACAAACCGATCGGCACCACTAGGGTCAGAATATGCATGGTGCCAGATTGTTGCCATTATTACTATATATTTAATACTTTATTACATTACCAGACATATTTTTCCGCGTGTTCGGTTGTCAATGAACTTTTAGTAGTTTTTGTAATCCTGCTGTTATTCAATTTTCTGCATTTATCTTTGATGGCAGTACACTACTGGTTTGCAGTAAAATTATTTAAAAATTGAAGTAATAACCACTAATATATTTGAAATAATAGCTATTTAAGTAACAAGGAATGTAAGGACTTATTAACATTTGAGGCAGGCAAGTACAAGCCAAGGCAAAGCCGCAGCTTGTTGCCTGCCGAAAATGTTAATAGGCGATACATTCCGAGTTTTCCTAGATTCTTTAAAAGATCGTTTGGTTTGTCACCTGTCACAAGGATTAATTTTCGTGAGTCGTGTTAAATGTGAGTGTCACATGTCACATAAACACTTGCAATTATAAACAAAAAGTCTAAGTCTGTATCTTGCGTTGCTAATTTTATTATCACATATAATCTCATAACAGCATTAATTCTTTCCGGAAATTTTTTTGAGTGCGTTCCAATAAGGACGTTGTTGGAATGCACGAAAAATAATTTCCGGATATGAATTAATTCTCGAATGCAGATTCCGTAAGAAAATCGTAACGACACAAACACTCACAGTTAGGTTGGTCTACCTACAAAAAAAATCCAAGAAATTTTGTTGTTGTCTTGGTTACGGCTCGTGAACTAATTTTTCTATTGGTCATTAATGAGTGTCGTACGATCTTCCTAGGAACTTAGTTCCGTTGTCAAGGGAAAGCAGCAAACAAATATAAACACCGGCTTACACGTTTTGTTACTAAGGTTGTATCACTTACATGATTGACAGCGGAAAAAATTCCATTTGTTGGAAAATGGAAGAGGAAGATACAGGGGTGTGAAGGGGAGAAATAAAATCTACTGTATTTGTAACTAAACCTTCAAACATTGATAAGGTTATTATTGAATATAAAAAAGTGCAATACATGCTACTCCAAAAAATAAATTAAATTGTTTATAAAAAGTCCAGATGTATCTACAAAAAGTAAACTGATTTGTTAATAAAAACAGCGCTTACATTTTTACCAAAAATAAATTAAATTGTTTATAAAAAAGTTCAGATGTATTTACAAAAAATAAACTGAATTGTTAATAAAACAGTGCATACATGTTTACCAAAAATAAATTAAATTGTTTATAAAAAAGTCCAGATGTATTTACAAAAAACAAACTGAATTGTTAATAAAACAGTGCATACATGTTTACCAAAAATAAATTAAATTGTTTATAAAAAATCCAGATGTAATTACAAACAAAAACTGAATTTTTAATAAAACAGTGCATACTACATGTTTACCAAAAATAAATTAAATTGCTTATAAAAGAGTCCAGGTGTTTTTACAAAAAATAAACTGAATTAAAATGAAATAAATGATAAATTTTTATTCTAAAAATTAAATTGTGTATTGTTCGTGAAAAGATAATAAAAATTTGGAAAAGAGATTGGTAAAATTGTTCTTATTGCGCCATATAAATTCATGTAAATAGCTGGTGAAAAGATTTTCTAAAGTCCAAATTGTCTCCGCAACTTCCTCTTCATCCGCATCCACAAATTTTCGACATTCTGGGTGTGAATTTTGGGGATCTACAAAATTTTGTTCATGTATTATAACTCCGCGCTCCAACTCTGTATCCCGAATCCGGGGCAAGTTGAGCATTGTACCGCCAGATGCCAGCGCATAAAGCACCAGCCCTTTGAAATAAAACCTAGGTTTTATATTTAAAGCACCAGCCTCTACACCGCAAGGTAAATGAGGTTACAGATAATACAATACAATACAATTATAACTTGGTGTTCACATATTCCACCTCCTACTTCATTAATATTTTGCTACGCTGGCCATCCATCAGACATGACGATGGTGCCTGGTAGAATTTGCCTAAAAAAGTTTCAGAATATATTTCACAAGTGAATACACAACATTTACATGCGGGACCTAAAAAAAGGCGAAAAAGAACAGGATTCTCCATAGGTAAGCAGCCTGCACGAATAAAGTTATATAATTTTACCGTTCGATAATGCACACAAAGTTTTTGGCGTTCCATTTGCTACCTCGACTAGAAAACATTTGCCAGAACCTCTCTCAACTCTCAGTTCCACCAAAAACTCAGTAGCCGTCTCGCCATTGTCCACTGTGGCATTTTCGATCGAATTTTTTTCATTTATGAATTTCCACGATTTTTGATTGCCCATTGTCATCCAGTCCGCTAATAATAGTAGGGTTGTCTATTAGCTGCTGTTCAGCAACCTCCCGATAAAAATTGCACCAATCTATAATGGCGTGCCTGCCATTTTCCCCTAATTCGGCTTCATGCGCAATTTCTGTTTGGGGATGGTCTCGTGTCCAACAATAAATTATAATTAAAATTTTCCGAATGCTTAGATAGCTTCTTGCAAAGAAGGACCATATCTAGATCTCTAACACTTGTAGAGCTCCTACACTCTGCACTGCCACCGAAAGCGAGATCCGCGATAGTTTCTAATTAACAAGACACAATTCTAGATTGGTGTGTTATCTGCAGGGGTGTTCGTTAGCAGTTTGGTAAACTTTATCACTGGTTAAAAGTAGTAGGTGGAGTATATAGGTAAAACATTTTTAATTCGATTATTTTTTACTTTTAATATTTAAAATTTGGCTGTTTTTAAATTTTAATTTAGATTAGGTTTTGTAAATGTATTGGTAAAACTGCAGTTTACGGTTCCCATTTCAGCTTTTCAGCTGATCTTTGGGCATGCGTAAAGTAGATTGTATACATCTTCAAACATTGTGAGCTCTCATCATAAATGATCTCATTAGCAGGTACTGCTTTCGTGCGCTGTGTTCGTTTAGTATCCGTAAACAGCAGGATTACCAGTTTTTATTACAGACTAATAGGTATTTACCTGTATTACTCGTATTTCTTAATGGTGGTTTTATATGTTATTATTAGCTTATTTGTAATGGCTACTACCATTGTGGGGGCCGATGAGGTAATGAATGCTGCCGCAATCGATGTCGAAAATTGGACCCTTACAAGATTAATCAACTTTAACAGTCCACTCGAAACCCTGCAGTAGTGTGCCAAAGGGGATTTGCTACGCAATTCCGTCGAATGTGGTCAATGCCATATTCCAAAATCATTAATTAGAAGAAACGATGACGGCGATGGCTTTCGATGGCGTTGCAGAGAGTGTAGGAGCTCGCAAGTGTTAGAGATTGTTATTTGCTACACGGAGAATTTATTTGCACACAAAAGAAAAAAATATATATACTTCACAACACGGCGGTTCAAGAATTGTCTCGTAGTGTAGCAAATTTTCGCCAGCTAGTTCCTGAGCAGGAATGGAGGGGTTGTCCGGAAGCGCCACTGGTTCGAGACGGTCCAAACCAGAAAACCTACAGGTGACCGTGTAAGTTCCTAAACCACTTAGCTGTTTCATAAAAATAATAAAAGACAGAAAACACCATAGCTTGAAATAAGCTACTTAATAATTTATTTACAGTATTTACACATACAAACTCTGCACCATACTTGAAATAGGCAACACAAATCTGTGATAGAATAATATGTTTGTAAATGGAATAGTAGATGTAATTTTAGTTTTACTTATAAAATGTACAAGGTTTTTATGTCAATAAATAGAAGTCAAAAACAGAACTCTTCGATCTTAACTCGCAATTCGCTCGAGTACACGTATCTCAACTGTACGGTAGTGACTTAAAAATTAACTGCGATAACGGAATACGGGAGTTCTCAAGTTCTCATTAAATCGCTGTTACCTAATCGCGATCTATTCGAATTCGTACCATTTCGTCTAAGGTTTGACTTAAAATTGTGTATATTCAGCTTTCACAAGGTGTTAATTGCAATATTCAAGCTCCCGAAAACCCTCGCAAAAGGTTTAGTAGTTAAATTTTAAAATGTTGAGTTACTGAACGCGACCAAAATTGCTAACAAAGGCAGCATTGCCAATCGAAGGAGATATTGAATACATAAAATGAAAATAACCTATTCCGCATATATTATTGCACGAGGTGAACTTCGCAGAAAGCTACACAGAATTTCTTAATTTCCCGGTAACATCGGTTAGGAAGATTACCATTAAACAAGGTAGGCACATCGCATAAGCTTTCACCAAACTAGCCTGAACAATATTTCTAGTTTAAACGATGAAATGACTAAAACGCTAGTAGGTAGATACCTGGGGATGCACAGTAGCGCAGCTTCGCCAGAGCAGCCATGCAGGGTAGCTACACGGAGATGCTGTCCACTAGTTGGAAATAACTTCAAGTGCGACAGCTTTTCTCTAACTTTCATACGTGTGAAAAACCTTGTGGTCGTCACACTGGTGAGAAGTGGTTCATTCGAAAACTACCACATGGATTGAGGGTTGCTCAGAATGGCGTGAGGGTTGCTCCTCCAGGTGCTTTGGCAAGCGACATCAATGCCACAGGCATAATTGAACCCGAATAAGTCGGAAACGAAATAGGAGTACTAATAGTACCAATTAGGAGACCAGAGATGTTGGATGGCCTCGAGTGAGTAATTTGCAGAAATACATAATTATTTATCGCAGTATAACTGGCTTTATTCCAGCAATATCACACAACATTTCCTATGGCTGATCACAGAATTCACCAATAATTTTGGAATTACTTGATCCACATAAAGTGAAAATTCCAAATCCCATGCAGCTCCAGAAGAAAATAATCTCACGAGATCAGTCTCATAAAATGGCCGCCGGAAATCGTACTATCAACTATTTTGAAAACTATTATAATTCCCTAAATATCCAAGGATTTTCAGAATCATCCGAAAATGCAAAAATGAGTATGCAACTAAACACACACCTAGGAACTGCAGGTCACTCTAAACTACATCTGTATGTATTAAAGCGAAAAATTATACGAAACAATTCTTGACTGCATCTAAATGATTTCAACACTGTAACAAGATGGCTCCTTCTTTGCAAAAAGCCATCTAAGTATTGCGCAAATTTTAATTATAATTTATTGTTGGAAATGAAACCATCCCCAAACAGAAATTGCTCATGCAGCCATTATAGATTGGTGCAATTTTTGTCGGGAAGTTGCTGAGCAGCACCTAATAGAGAACCCTACTATTATTGGCGGATTGGATGACAATGGCCAATCAAAAATCGAGGAAAATAATGAATCAAAATTTTTCCTTTAAAAATATCTCGAGGGGGGGGGTCAATGGTGAGACGGCCACTGGGTTTTTGGTGGAATTGAGAGAGGTTCTAGCAATTTTTTTCTGGTCGAGGTAGCAGATAGACCGACACCAACTTGGTGTGCCATTATCGAATGGTAATCCAGTGTTTTTCGCTTTTTTTAGGTCACGCATGCAAATGTTGTTTATTCAGTTATGAAACTTTTTTAGGCAAATTCTACCAGGCACCATCGTCATATCTAATAGATGGCGAGCGTATCATAATATCGATGAAGTAGGAGGTGGAATATGTGAACACCAAGATATAATACATGAAAAAAATTTTGTAGATCCCCAAAATCCCGACATTCACACCCAGAATGTCGAAAATTTGTGGATGCGGGTGAAGAGGAAGTTCCGGAGACAATTTGGGACTTCAGAAAATTTATTCACCAGCTATTTACATGAATTTATATGGCAAAATAAGAACAATTTTACCAATCCCTTTTCAAAATTTTTATTCTGTATTAGCGAACAGTATCCAATTTTATTTTTAAACTAAAAATTTAAAATCGTTTATTTTATTTCAATTCAGTTTATTTTTTTTGTAAATACTTACATCTGCACTTTTCTATAAACAATTTAATCTATTTTTGGTAAACATGTATGCACTGTTTTATTAATATTATGGAGATATGTATAACGATATTGAGTTGTTAGTAGCAAATGATATTATTGATATTGTAAATCATGACCGGATAATACACTGTTAGACCGTGTACAGATAATTTGAATTTTTGGGATGCTAACGAGTTTATAAGAAGATTTATAATTTCTAAAACTAGTGTAAGAACAATTTTACAGCAAATTGAACATCAACTTACTCATACAGAAAGGTAATGGAAATAATGTATACCTATGGCAAATTGCTTTACCACCACTTCAACAACTACTTTTGACTTTACGATTTTTAGCGTCTAGTAGTTTTTATATTGCTATTAGCATCCACAAATCTACATGCGGGAAAATCATTCAACGTGTAGTGCACGCATTGACATGCCGTTGTGTTGAATATATCCATTTTCCTCAAACGGCAGAAGAAAAAAATGCTACGATTCTTGAATTTTGTAGAATACCATGTTTTCCACAAGTATTAGGAGCTTGTTACGTTATAAAAATGAATTAACGACACCCACGCAGTGTGAGTATCGCACGACTGGTTAAGTCCCGGAAAAAGTGGCACGCTCGCCCCGAGATTCGCCAAAACAGGCTAAAGGCCCCGGCTGATACGCTCAGGGAGAGGGGCGTGGTTCAAACGGTACGTCACTGGGCGAGCGTGGCATGACATACATAGGGTGAGTCGAAATAAAAGGGCGCCACCAGGTCTGCCTCGGGGTATACTCGTGCAACTGGACCTGGACGGTTAGACGGGACGAGAGGTACACAGGGTACTACGCCAGGAAGGTACTCGAGAAGCTGTAGAACTCGAATTACAATTTTGGGAAAAATACTTGAATAACTATTTCGGGCCTCGTCACCACTGCGGCGGCGTCGCCAGACCTACCTGTGTCGCTCCAACGCTCAAACTTCGTCGTACATCAATCCTTACACAGAAAATTTATCCTGAAAAGCATGCACAGATTTGCCACAATAATAAGGCCCTAGTTCAAATATTCGTCTACTGATCTGACGTTAACAAAGGGGTAATTTACAAGGCTACCAAGATGACACTATACCTACATTTATTGCCCCAGCTGGAGAGGTGCGTTATTTCTAGTACAACATAACAGCAAATGGTCAGACATAAATGGTCGAAATATCAATGGCCGAAATAATTGCTGACTATACAACCGGCCATGAGCGGCCTTACTATGAACTCCTAAATCCAACGGGCCTTGATCTGGCAGTACGTGAAACTAAAATTGACGGCGACGGAGCCACCAAGTTCGTGACCCAAGAACAACAATTGGCGGCCAAAGCCCATTAATTTAGTAGCCAGTGCGTTCAGATTTAAACCACACAAATAGCAGGTGTTTATTTATAAAGGAAAGCGGCCCACGTGCATTAAACGAGCCACCACAGGAAGCAATTTTAAGCCTTGCAAACGATGTCTGATCGATTACAAATGAATACGGCCTAAACACATTAAATTAGCAACCAACGGGTGCCAGATTTGGTGACCTAAATTTCGAATAATTAGCTACAAGTAAATACGGCCAAAATACACTAAATTAGCAAGCACTGTGTGCAAGGTTTAGTCACATGAATATCAAGTAATTAGCGGCAAATGAATACGGCCAAAATACAGTAAAAACAAGCACTGTGTGCAAGGTTTAGTCACATATCAGCTGATTAGTTACAACAACTGCGATCAAAATGCACTAATTTAGTTAGCACAATAAATTAGCCTGGGTTTAAGCCACATAGATGACAGTTAATACGTTTTGCTGGCAGTGATTAACGCACAGTAAAACTAGCACACACACACACACAATATAAGTTCAGTTCACATAAATGACAGATAATCTATATCTATATACATATATAAAGGAAAGTCATAACCCTGACTAATCAACGCAGAGCCGAAACCACTGGTACTAGAAACTTGAAATTGGGGTGAAAGGTTCAATTTGTTACGTAAGGTCGTGCTAAGAAGGGATTTTTTGAAATTCTACCCCTAAGGGGGTAAAAAGAGGTAAAATGTGTTTTCACGAATTCCTCAATATCTCTTACACCCGATAAGATATCGATTTGGTGTTTACCTGCAAAGATTACCAATGCAAATACCTAGAAATGTATTTCAGGATTTTGCCTTAATCAACCCCTAAAGGTGCAAATCTGGATTGGGGGTGAATTAAAGAACCCTTCGTATCTCCTATTTTTATTGAGTTAGAACATTCTTTTTTAGCATATAGATGTATTTTTAAAATATTTAGAAAAGGGTTTAGGGGAATTTGAAAATTTTAACCCTAAAGAGGTGAAAAGAGGAAAAACTGAAAAGGGGAGGAGGGTAAAATTATTAATTTTTTTCGCTGTAAGTTCCATTTCACAATCAAATGGGTTGAAAGGATTTTTTTTAATTCCACCCCTACGGGGGTGAAAAGGGGAAAATGTGTTTTCACGAGTTCCTCAATATCTCTTAGACCCGATGAGATAGCGACTTGGTGTTTACTTGCAAAGATTATCAAGGCAAATACCTAGAAACTTATTTTAGAATTTTCCCCTAATCAACCCCTAAAGGTGCAAATCTGGATTGGGAGTGAATTAAAGAACCCTTCATATCTCCTATGTTTATTGGGTTAGGACATTCTTTTTGGCATATACGAATTTCTCAATATTTCATAAGGCCCTATAATGTAACAATTTGGTTTTACTTAGAAAGGTTACCTATACAAGTTCGTAAAAACGTAATTCAGGATTTTTCACAGAACTCCTAAAGGTGAGAATTTGGTTTCAGGGGTAAATTATAGAACCTTTCGTATTTCCTGTGGTTCCTGATGATCATGGTTTTTGGGCATATTTGTGTTTTTTAAATCTTTAAAAAGTGGTTTAAAGTTTTTATTCTAAATTTCATTGTGAAAGGAGTAAAAATGGGGTAAAGGTAAAAAGAAGTTAAAAAAGAGATTAAAGTTATTGATTTTTTCCGTGTGTCCAGTTTAGAATAAAATAGAAGGATTTCCGAAATTCCACCTCTAAGTGGTGGAAACTGGTGTGTTGCTACAATTTATAAATACAACATTTAATAAGTACATTTATTATTTTTATTCTCATTGTTATACTAAACCTATAGTTTTATCAATCTACTTATATAAGAAGAACGACAATTACATACACATTTCCAGGGGATTTGTTGAGCATAAAAGGGTTATGGAGAACTTTTTTTTACCTACAATATTGTTTTGCAGCGTTTGTTAGTTTAGCGTATTGAGTGAGAGAGGAGGGGAGCATTCTAGAATTCGTTTAGGTTTTAGAAGAAGAAACATTTGTATTCCCTACGAAGAACGGGTATCTTGCTAGTACGTTATAAATTGGTTACACAGATACCTGTATCTCGACGATCCGTGAGCGTCAGGGAGAGAGGTCACCTAGCGACATGCCTGCAGAGGCGACGTAGGTGCGAAAGCGTGGGCGGCACGTGACAATGCGCAGAAATCCGCCTTGTAAGGGCGTCAACTGAAATGCGTCTCTCTCATGAGACCAAAACGACGGTGAGGCCAAGAAATTCAAACGTTCTGCAGGTGTGTTCCTCGTTTTAACGGGATAGAAGTGTCAACCCTCACTCAGTGAAGCAGAACTCGGCCATCGGAATGCCCAAACACCCACGTACCAACGGTACACAACACGGCCCACTGCACGCTCCTTGCGTCTCAACGAACGACTCTGTGGTAACTGACTGCTTGCAGAAAAAACAAAATAATGCCTGCCAAGAACGAAAGCGTCCCCAAGCGACTCGGCGGCCAATGGGAAGGCGGCATTGTTCACCGGATAAAAAAAATAATGTCGGTGTGACAAGGAAGACGAGGCCCCCTCATTTGCTCCAACAGGAATTTTTAACACGCCTGAAACCAGCGTTGCGGAACTAAAGCCACGTGCAAGGGTCAGTAAATAAAGGGTGGCCCAAATCGAGGTAACTGCGCTAAACTACAGGGTGTTCAAATTTAAAATTGCTAGGATATGTGATGAAAAGTTAAAATGCTGGAAACGGGTTTGAAATATAAATAGGCTCCCCTAAAGGCTTGAATGGTTAGTTATATTGCTGTAAGCTGTCCAAAATGACCTGACAAGCTATTGACTGCTGGCAACTTAAAATAATATCTCCCGGTAATTTAACTGCAACTACAAAAAATTGATCAATGTACTTGCAGTTAAGTAATAAAAATGTATTTGAAGGTGGAAACATAGCTACAAATTTTAGAAATAGAAACAGCTACTTTTCCTTGTATGTGCAAGCAATCTGTAATGCCACAATCATATCATAGATATAGTTTTCTCGATGGCCAGGTGCAGCACATGATAGTTACATGTTTAATAATTCCACAATAATGATGCGTTTCGAAGCAGGAATAATTGACAACTCATTACTTTTAGGCGATAGTGGCTATCCAGTGCGTTCTTATTTGCTCACACCACCAGATAATCCAGATACATAAGCGGAATATTTGTATAATGAGGCTCAGATACGAACAAGAAACGTTATTGAAAAAACATTTGGTATTTGGAAAAGACACTTTCCTGTTTTATCTGTATGTATTAGAACTCGTTTACCTTTAGCTCAAGCCATAATCATTGCAGCTGCTGTATTACATACTAATGTAGCTTGTCAAAACCATGATGTAATACCAGAAGATCAAAATTTTATAAAACATAATGATGTTCCATTAAACTATAGGGCAGGATATGCCACTCAAGGAAGAGGAAATGCAGTAAGACAAACAATGGTTAATTATTTTGAACGTTTACTGTATAGAATAATACAAATACATTATATTCATTTATAACTGTAATTGTTTTTCTTTTAAAAGGATATCTAAATTAACATTTTTTATTTTTTATTCCAGCAATGCTATTTTTTTGGTATTCTTTTTCTTGATATTCTGCATGTTTTTGTAACTGTTCCTCCTTAAGCTATTGTTCCTTACGAAGCATTTCAATTTATAATTTTACAAGCTCTTCTCTAACATGTAGAGCCTCTATTAACAACTATAAAAACAAATCAACTCAGCTTGTATGGACACATGACAAGGATGAAATTAGACCAACAAATAAAAGTAATATGGGAAACAAGAACAATGTAGAAAAGACGAAGGGGCAGACCTGTAAAAACATGGGATAATGCTGTAACGAAGAACCTAAAAAAAAAAGAAAACGAACTGGAGGGAAACAAAGAAAATAGCAAAGACCAAGAAAGAATGGGTGAAATTTATATACAATTAATGTTAATTTGTAAATTATTTTATACAGATTTTGTTTTTCATTTGTACAGCCTAACACCTAAGGGATTTACAAGGTTTTTGATAAATAATAAAGTAAATAAATAAATAAATTCCAAGCATAGTATTTATGCATTAATTCAATGTCGTTCAGGTGCTAACGTTACAGAATAGTCCCATGAGTGCCATTTTTAGTCAAGTTGCGTGGAATATATTTGCTGTGGTATTATTAATCATGTTCATTGTGCTAATTTTATTGAACTGCAATGGGCATTTGTGATACCATCCCAAAAAATAGTCGACATAATTTTAACTACTCGTGATGTTATAAGTGATTATTTTTTCGTAGCGATCTCAACCAATCAGAAGGCTGGATTTAGTTAAGTTATCTTGTATAATTTCGATTATACAACTCATTAGAAATTTGGCCAATAGTAATTGAGAATTTTACTTAGTTACAAGGTATAGATAAATGGATATACCCTTGACGACGTAGTATAATCACTTCGGTGTTTCGGTGGGTCCAACAAAGCAAAAATAATGCATAATAATAATCTAGAGCCATGATGTAATAACTGTCTATTGCAAATTCGAGGTTAGCAGGTTAGGTTTTGCGTCAGTTTTGACACAAACTGACGCAAAACATAACCTGATAACGTCGAATTTGACATAGACTTACAGTGCCACCAATATAAACAGTGCCACTAACACAAACAGTGCCAACCTAAAAAGTACAATAATTTATTATTATCGGTCTATTCATTATATAATCGTAACGAATACCACTCGAGCAATCGATAATAATGATTTGATGCTCTTGTGATATTATAACTGATTATACAAAATCGATTATACTAGAGTAACTTCACTAGGCGACGCAATACATAACTTTTGTCAACTTGATGTTGTTTTCATGGAGATTACTTTCAGCTAGTTTAATACCAACAAATCAAGCTAGCAAAGGTATGGTGGAATGATCCAATTAAGCTAAAGCAGCTAATAGCTGCCAATCCCAATTACGGATGGCTCGAGAATCATGTCCAAATATAAAGATTAGTTACTCCCTAGAAATCTGTTGGAGAAAATCTTAGCACTTCAAAAAGAACGATAAATAGGTGACACGAAACACAAAATGTTTACAGCTTGCAAAAGTTACTCAAATACATATTAATATACCTAGCGGAAATGCAGAATTCGTTACGATACCTCAAATCATGAAATGAAAAAGGCAGTTTCCAGCAGATTCCTTACCAAGTGTACAGATCAGCGCAAGATCATCACCTAAACGGAGATGCCACAAGAAGCAGGCTAGCGGGCTAGCTTGATCGATAGACTTCGCAGACAAGTGGCATTTTAATCCAATATAAAATCGATATTTGGGGTCGGTGGTAAGATGATAGGTACAATAGAAATGCCCTAAACCCAAAAAGTTTATTTTCGTAGTACAACTTAATAAATCCGAATTAAATCGAGTTGCCCTGCGGCCGATACTATTATGTTTGCAAAAAACATCATAGTCAAAAATTATAACAGCGTTACCGCTTGCAGCAATTGTTGTCTCAATACAGCTAAACACCTCCGGCGAAATTTTGAATACTCGACCTTCAACTCGAATTCCGATCGGAAGATGAAATTTGCAATAGACAGGATGCATTTCCCTTTCCGCGGGGTGTAACGGCAGAAAAACGAATTCACCACTGCACCCTACTAGCCTCTATTTGGTTCGTGGGTATGTTCTATATCAACCCTATATATCTATAGAGTATAGGGCGTTCCCCAATTCGCTACCTGGAGACGCATCGAGTCGGGGTTGAATTTTGTAATGGGCCGATTCTTGTCACCCTATGTATTTCATACTTGACGATTTCACCCTATCCTGCTAGTAATAAAACTGAAGCGTATTCCTCATTATGTATCAATTATTTTAAAACGCATTGTCAACTTCACGCTTGCAAGTGAATGCGCCAAGACAGCTGATTGAAGCAGTATAATTAAAAATAGAACAAAGCCATCAGCGGGGCGTAAATGACTGCGGGGACAGTCACTCTTGATTAAGGGACCGGAGCGGAGAGCTACGCATGTAAATTAAGTGCATAAAGAAAGTGACTGTGTGAATCTACATTAACCTACACCTACACCTATTGCATCGCAAGCGGAGGTGCAGTTTTCGAGAGTGAACCATCACCTTGAAAACAACCCTGAGGGGTTCCAGTCAACACAGCCAGAAATCGCAATGTTGGCTGCAAAGAAGCACACAGCGCGGACCCTGGGCCAAACTGGCAAAAAAACCAGGTTAGTTACTCTAATTAACTACCTCCATTTACTGTACGAACCAGTGAAATTGAGGAAACCGAAAGCTTAATAGAGAATGACGCAATCTTGCAATACTCAGGAAAGCACGCGAAGGGAACACAGCTTGGCGTCAGCACAGAATCAAAATTCGTAGTACACGCTAAAACGTATACATCAGCAAACAGCTACACGCGCGATCCGGAAGTAGCCAAGTCCGTCTTTAAGGAATTTGTGTTTGAGACTTAAAAATTTTCACGCAGTTGGTGTTTGAACTATAGTGTCTAATTAAATATAAGGCTCACCTATATTTAATAGGTAACAACGCGAGTAGAAACACTTTTTGGGCGTAGATCTTACAGTAAGGAGTTTATATTGTTGACAGCTTAACTTGTATGCATTGGCACCGTTTATTCTTGGTGTGTTTTATGTAAATGTATTTTCCAGTATTTGTGCTTCTCTTACAGATTATATATCTTTGTATGTAAGCTGTTGGGTTTTCATTGCTGGCAGTATTTGCACGTACAATTTCAGTATTCTAGGTGACGAGCAGGCCAGGCAGAGCAATATTGACTTTCTCTAAGCCATACTGAGATATAAATCGATTTTTATGTTTCTACAACCGTTTAAACTAGCAAACCCAGGTCAATATAAATTAATAGTACAGTAGAGTATAAGGCTAGGTAAAGAAGCCACATTACAGGTTCCCCGGTTGACTTGACATAATCCAATTTTGTTGACCCCTGCTTAGTTGAGACAACCTGAATATGCTACATCATAACCGACTCGACCACTTTCACCCACAGAGTGAACAAAATTATATTTTTCAGTTTTGGTTTTTTAGTATAATTCAGTGACTATCAATGATGACATTAAGCGATTTTTATCGTATTAAGAGAAATTAAACGATAATTGTAGGTAGGTGAACTTTGTCTTAATTGAAAACAATTAACAGCTTGGGATTTTGCTTGTGAAATCTTATGACATGATATCCATTTCTTAATAATATAAGTATAAATTTCAAAAGTTACTGTAATAATTTCACAGTTTTGTACGTCGTTCGATTGTAAAAAAACAGAAAAATATTTTTCGCAACAAGTGTTTAACATGTTTGGTAGAGATAGTGGTTCAAATCATTTTTACTTCAATGAAATACTGCTGAAAAATAAACATACTAAAGTAATTCAAATACATATATTTTTAAACAGGAATGTACAGTCTCCAAGGTCACAAACTAAAATAAGTAAGACTGCTTAGCTATGTAACTTAATTATTATTGAACACTAAAATTGGCTTCAATATTAACTTGGACGGTTTGAACTATCAATCAAATATAAAAGACACTATCTTATCTACTCAAATCAAATTGGATTATGATAATAATGTGTGTAGTTACTGCTCCAACAATCTGAAAAATATTTACATTACTGAAGCGTTCATATATTTGTCAAGTCCATCATTTTGTTTATTTGTTTGCTAAGGACAAGGTGGGAACAAGCCGAGTACCAGGTACCTTAGATACCGACTGCAATGGTCATATGGTCAAAACTGTGATAGAATCAAAGAATCTATTACATGTTAACGTCACACTCATGGTATTACATCTCTTCCGAAAGATGCCACTCTATAAATCTTCATCCACATTTTATGTTTTTAAAATCCTCGTTAGGATTGGAGCAATTAGTATGACTTATGACATAGCAACCTTTTCGTTTACATTTGCATATTAAACTATTACTTACTGCATGAACTAAAGAATAATCTAAAGTAAAGAATCCAGCAGCCGTGAAGGTTAATTTCTGATGCAAAACTTGAGGTGAACAAAAACTAATCTGAAAGTGTCACAAATTAAAATAAAATTATTTGTAGTTAACTGAAAATCTCACCTTATGTTTCAAAACAGCATTAGCATTCCATAACTTATGCAAGTAAATGCCAGTGTCTTTTGCCTGTAATAAATTTCTAGTTAACGCTAATACCGGCAGTTTAATTCTTATTTACCTTTGCTGCTGTGTTTTCTGATATACCAGTAATCAAGAAGACTGTCGAAATATGTAGAAATAGGTATATGGCGGTGAGGATGTACGTGAACCTATTGCCAATATTAGAATTGAAAATCATTTCGTAAGTATTAATTAGCTGAGTTGTTATCACTATAAATCTTGTACATACAGTACCCAGCAATTGCACACCATATGCTCGATTTACAAGCTTCGCTGTTTGAAACAACTGCATGTGCAACTTTGCAAGTGCCATGATGCGATTTTCCGGAGACAGGACAGGTTTGTTTGAAAGCATTGATACCGTATCAACCACATAGAATAGTTTCGTTTGGTAATCAGGAAATTTTCCACGCGGCTTCTTATGTGCTTCCATCACTTTTATTTCTCTGTTTAGCCAAATATATCGTTGGCGAAGAAGTAACAGCATATTGACATACTGGAACAGCATTACGGTATTGACATAGTCAGCAACATCAAAAGTATAGTGTACAAATGTGTTTTCTATTGCGCTAAACGTCTGCAATAGCGTTTTGCATAAAAACACACATGTGATGCCGCACATTTGAAAATACGAAAACTTCTGGGCATTTTTGTATGTTAGTTTTATTCCTATTGCATTCAGTCTAAGGTCAATGTTGCTGATATTTTTTAAAGCTCGAATAAGCAACGTCTGGTTACTGGCAGCTACAATGAGCTCTATGCATGTCAGCACTGTCCTGAAGTAGATTTCAAATTGGAGAGCCAACCAGCCAACGCTGACAGCAGAATTTGAATTCTTATCGAGCACAGCCAAATACCTACAATTTTAGGTGTTAAAGCTACATATTGAATACATGAATAATATAAAATTAATACGTATCCAGTAAGCATTTTAAAAAATTTAGAGAGTGCTTTACTAATCACAACTGCAATAAAATTATTATTCCACAATGGTAAAAAATTGAGATTCAGTTAAACTAACAATTGTTCTATGGGTTTATGTGCTGCACTGCACACTAAAGCAACTGCGATGCGAACATGATGCGACATGCACAAAATAGTTGCTCGTGACTAAGAATGTCAATCGTGAGGCGATTAGTCATGTTGAAGTTGCTTCAAAAATGCACGATTTAATTATTTTTCTTGTTAACAATATAACTCTTGGCTGCATATTGTATACATGATACTGGTAGACAATGCCAATAGCAGTTTTTTATAAGTGTGTTGCATTAAAAAATTACCGAACTCCGAAAATTTAATTTTCGTGGCGAAAAGTTATATCCGTTATTTTTAACCAAACTTCGTATTTAAACTTTTCTTCAGTTTTAAAACAAATTTGTGAAACACCATTTTTTACAAAAATTAAAAATAGGAGCAGTTGCATAAGGTCAATCCCACGTTTTCTAATTTTTAGAACACCCTGTATAATTTATCAAAAGTTTGAAAACCATTTATGACGTCCCTAGAAGAGCAAACCTTTTATCAATAATGACTTCCTGGAAGAACCAAAAATGAGAAAATTTGCAAGAGTGCAGTACCCTGTAACAGGCTAAAATGGTGATGACGACAAAGCGCCAGTTTGTAACGGTATAAATTAAATATTAGAACAAACAAACATGGTACCACGTTGGGCTGCCAGTTTGTAACGGTACGAAATGGGTTTTCCGACAAGCCAAACAATGCTAAACGACTAGCGCATATGCTAACTCAAAATCGGGAATGTACTACATAGGACCGCTGCCCCAGCCCGTTACAAAAGAGTTGCCGACTAACTTCAGTGGAGCGAGGGGGTCCAACACAAGATAACACAGGGCAATAGCCTAATAAACGAAAAGCAGATCTTAAATGCTAAGGCGCCACCACGATTCCTACAAGGGAAAAATACATAGGTGAACCCACCGAGGAAAGTGGAAGCATAATAGATTCACCCTTCAACTGTAAACTTTGCAGTGTCCTGGTCAGCGAGCTAAGTGCAACATTATCGAACCTACCTTTCGAATAACTCATTTGAACAGCTGGCCAAACTTATTTTACACTGGAAAAATACATACACAAATCGCATGCACAACATCAGAAGAAAACCACAGTTAAATAAATATGAAATGTATTAGCAAAATATTTAAATGAGCAAAAGTTACATAAAAATACGAAATGGGTTAGTTAGTAAAGGTTAAATATTTAAATTGCGTAACATCTTAATCTAGTAAATACGCGGTAAACTTGACATCAAATACTGGAATGACTTGTGAATGGTATTAACACTGAATTATTCAAAACACAGACTCAATAAACAGCAATAAAAGGTGGTAATCGACTAAACATGCTACAAATGCAACACATACTTTATATGCCACTATGTAAAGTTGAACAGGATCATATAATCCGACGGTAATAAAACAACTATAAAAGGTTTAGCAAATGCAATGGTGCAGGGGTCGAGCATTGCCAGCTGAACTGAACGGCTATAAACGCTGTGAAGATTCATGCCGAGGCAGTGCAGTCAAGTTGTTCAAGTCTTGCATGCTCCACTTGACAACAAAGAAAACCGCAGGGTATCACTGGCAACGATCAGTGATATGCGATCCTAGCGATTTCATCCTTCTCATGGTGGCCGCGTTGAGACTGAACCCCGCAGATCTAGACAGGGAAGTCGATAAACATCCCCCAAGCCCAGCTGTCGTGTCATGGCTAAGGGTCTGCACTTGGGATAACAATGCCGGCAAAGACAAACCTGTGCTGGGGGTCTTGGCTTCACTGCCCGGACCAAGAGGAGAAAACCTCAATAAAAATCCTAAATCTCACGGCGGGGGACCAGGTTTAAGAGATGCATGGCTGTCTAGAAGATCAGCCTTTCTGGTTCCAAAATCCCCTTTTCGAATGTGTTATGCGACCCGTGCAAAGCAGAGCATCAGCAGGTGTAGGCGCAGGGGCTTATAATCTGCGTCATGAACGGAGCCTTCTAGATACTAGGCGCCCTCCAGAAGTATTTAGCCAAACCTCTTACAGTTGCATTAAATACTCACTTGTATGGATTTAACAACTGCTTTTTCACAGGGTGAAAACGACACACTGATGGAGTCATCACCGCTTCCGATCACTGATGCTCAGACTTCGGTGACCGAGACAAAAATGGAACAGTGTGCCTCTACTGTGGAGCTGACAGTCCAGACTTCCAGTCAAGGACAGTCTTCCGAGCAGAAAAAGGCCGCAACCGGAGCGGACATAGCCGATCAACTAAGTAAAGTGTCCCTCAAAAAATTCCAACTTACAGCCAAGGAACGGAGAGAACGGGCCAAGCGAGCCTGCAAAGCCAAGGGCATTAAGTACGACCCAAACTTCAAAAGAAAGCAGAAGATGAAAAAGAAGAGGGCAGCAGACCCAGCTCCGAAATCTGAGAAAACTGCAACGAACCAGGGACAAAAGAGGCAACGCTCTGACGAAGCCACTCCCTCCCCTGCAAACACCAAAAAGAGGCCCAGGCAGAAAGTAGACAAGCCGACCTCACCAAAGGCAGGCACAAGCAAGCTTGATTTTGCTGAGGCAGCCACTACGGTGAAGATCTCTATTGAAAGAGCAATGACAAACCATCAGATCGATAACACCACGATAAGATGGACTATGGCAATGCTCAACAGTAGAGTTGTAAAAGTCAAGTTATTTGACAATGAAAAGACAGTGCATGCGACAAGGGGATGTCCACTCCTGTGGTGCCTCACAGGCTGATCCAACTTAATAACAAAAGCTACTACACTCAAGAATACGCTGATGACATTGTCATACTGATTCAAGGTAAATACCAAAGAACCGTAGACAATGTAATGAAATCAGCACTAAAGATAACCGAAGAGTGGTGTCTAGAGAATAATCTTAGAATTAATCCCAGCAAAGCCACCCTCGCGCTTTCACTCGTAGAAAGAACATCACAAACAGAATCAACTGCGATCCACAAAATCAGCAGAATACAATATCTAACTAATCGGTGCATCACTGGAGCCTTTAAAGGCATCTCAGGACAAGCACTAAATGCTATTTTAAATCTGCCACCTCTGTACATCTTCTTGGAAGGTGAAGCCAGAATGGCAGCCTACAGATTACAAAGTAGGTACTGGTCACTGGATGACCACAGCTAATAATCTAGGACATGGCAAGATCATGTCACACATCAACAACCCAATATTAGAAATGAGTTCTGATCTTATAATCAAAGCCTATGACTGAAAAGAACTTTACTGTACACACAAATTGGAATCCGGACCAACTACCAACCCCAACAAATTAGAACATCATTTTTTACACTGATGGATCTAAGTTTGAAGGGGGTACAGGCTCCAGTGTGTACAGTACCAATTCTAGAACCAACGAAAAAGTCAATCTAAGAAAGTTTTTTTTGTAACATCTTTCAGGCTGAAGTACAAGCTATTAACGTATGCGCAAACATCAGCATAGAAAAGAAGCTGCTCAATCGAGACATACACATTCTCTCAGACAGTCAGGCAGCACTGAAAGCGCTAAAAGCTTTCAGTACTTCATCGAGACTGGCCAAGGAATGCAAATCCAAACTTAAAACCTTGAGCCAGGAAAATACAGTAAAATTATGCTGGATTCCAGGTCACCAAGGTAAACGGAAAGGCTTACAAGTTCGCAAAAGAAGCAGCCTGTAATGCAATAACAAGTCCAGAACCTGGTCTAAGTATTCAGAAAAACCAAGCCCGCTCAACCATTAATGAATGGGTCAATACCGCACACCAACTAAGGTGGAGAAACTACAATCAAGCAACACACTGCAAAAGATTGCTAAAAACTCCGAATTCACAAACCACCAAAACCCTGTTGAGACTGAACAGAACTCGAATCAAGCAAGTAGTCAGTCTACTAACAGGCATTGGAGCATTCAGAGAATTTATGCACAGGATCAATATCTATAGAGATGAACCTGTTTGCAGACTATGCGAAGAGGATGATGAAACAGCCTATTATATCCTCTTTGAATGCCTAGCATTAGAGCGTAAAAGACACCAACTCGATTAGAGCCTTAACTCTATTGACAATTGCAAGCTAGTAGGGGACATTGCAAATCTAATAGAAGATACGGATGTCGGCCTGATAACTTGAAAATTCCCGACAGTATAAAAAGCCCAAAGGGCTGACGTGCGCATACCAGCAAAAGGCAGTCGTAGAACATAAATCTAATCTAATCTAATGCAATGGTGCAAACAATAAATGTTACAATGACCACAACATTATGCAAACTGTCTGGCACTTCGGCGGAACACCCAGTACACTTAAAATTCGGCACTGTAAAGCTACTACAATATAACGGTATCTTTAAAAAGCTTGGCTTAACTGCAATCGATGTTCTACGTTGCTGCAAGCGGTCCCTTTCCAGACACTGCGATAGACACCTAAGGGAGCTGCACCAAATCCACGAGACGTGGCCGATGGGACAAAACCTGGGATAATCTGCTAATGAGGGCAAATTCGAAGTCCGCACAGTAAATTAGCAGAACGGCATGAAACGACAAGCGGGAGCTTCGTGACACATGAAAAAGCCAGCACTGAGTTTTCACGGAGAATCCGTCTAAGGACGTGTTAAGGGCAGCCATCCCACAATAAACAAAAACTCAACGGCTTAAATCAGTACACAACAACACCAAGTTCGATCGCTACCAACAACCACGTGAAGAAAAGTCACTAAATGTGAAATACACAGCTTTTGATCTTAAAACAACGTGATATCTAATATCGGGACAATATCTGCGGCACGCACTTACTTACGTCCACCGTGTGCCGCTTATCACACATTAAATAACCACAAAGCTTCGGCCACACGAAACCTGAAGAGCCGTGCCGAGGGAAGACCAACTCCAAAAACACTTGTTGCTCTTGCTCAGAATGCCGGACCAGAAGTGGCAAAAGAGCTTGCTAAGCAGCTCGCAATCGAGGGGTCAAATAGAGGGGGCAAAACCTCGTACTCGCTCTCTCTAACACACGGCAACTGTCTTTTTTCTAGCTCAAAACATAAGCGCTTTTACGATAATTTCACGTCTGTGACGGATCGATAAGAAACACGGCCTGGCTTTTCCAGCGTGCCAATAGGCCCGTAACAAAGCAATAATGCAGAATGAGTGCATTTAAAGCTGCTGACTGCAAGCGAATAATTCGAAATACCCATATACAGGCGGAATCGTAATTTCGGAATCGAGAAAATAATGCTAATTAGCCGTGGGTACGTTCATACAAACTAAAAATGTTCTTACAACCCCATCCGGTAACACACTGTATATTATTTCTCTTTTTGCTGAACTGTTTTTTATGTTTTTAACGTGTTTAGAGCAGTCCATTTTTAATAAGTATTGTCTTTCAGAATAATGAAATCAAAGTGTTGATTTTTCCAAATGGCCACTTGCACAGATCCGCACCCAACTTTATTATTAGACGACGAGCAACAAGCTCCAAAAAGGTAATTCTCTGATAAATGAGTGAAATACAGAAGTACGCTCAACTGCTATATTAATCGCTTTGATGTGCATAACACGAGCATCGTAGCTATGTCGTAGTTGCATCGTAATCGCATCGCAGTTACGTCGGGCCAGTGGACCCTTAGAAACCAAATGTCAACTTTGACATTTAACTATACATGTAGTTCCATTCCTAAATTAGGAACTATTTCATAGTCATGATAAAAATGTACTTAAATGTAAATTTACTGCTTTAAATAAAAAAAAAACCCTAGCAAATGGTTGTAATTTTGCATGTTTAAAAATTTTAACCACGTAGCTACTGACGACGTGAGTAATGAAATCATGTTATCAAACAGTCGTCTTACAAACCTAAAACTGTCAACTAAAAGTCAATTTTACACACTGTTGTAGATAATAGCTATTTATGATACAAGTTACTAAGCTGAAGTATTTTAGGCATGTGACATTATGTGATCGTTATGTATTTCCTGTATTCACATAACGTGATTTACTGAATTGATAAGACGGCAGACGCATGGCATTTAGCGAGTTCTGTTTTGACGGTGCAACATATTTTTAAACTTAGATAATAATATAAGTCAAAAAAATGTCTTATTGTTATAAATTGTTATAAACAAAATAGATGCTATGTGCAATAGTTTCCATAGTGAGCTACACCCAGAAAAAAACATGGTTGAGACAATGATGATGATGATGCCACAGCAATTTTTAAAGCTGTTCTGAGTGGACTTGGATTGCTATTCCACGAAATGACGTGGACTTACATCGCTTTTCCATAGCACACCAATCATTAAAAGGCGTGTTGTAGCGACTTAGATCGGTACTAAAACTATGATTTTATTCCAGGATAAAAGTACTCATGTTAGCTATCAGGTAACGTCAAAAGCTCATTTTTTTAATAAAATGAACTTAGATCGTTCTTCCCGCAACCTCTTCAATTGTATATCTCGTTTCCTAGCAACTAAATTTTGCAATTGTTTTATGAAATAAGTTTTAATATAATGTTTTTATTTAGGAACTAAACTGTCTTTTTCTTGGAAATTGTCAATCGTAACACTTTACTCCGCTTTTAATCGCATTAGTTTTTAAATGCACTGTTTCATACGTTTATAATTAGCACTGCACAATTGTCTGTGTCCTATAATAGGTTGCCTTATCTTGCTCTTTGCAATATTTGCTTCCTTGCACTGTTTGCATCGTTTCTCTACCCGTCAGCTGTCTTGCCGTTTGCTGGCTCCACAAACCATCTTTGTATCATGTTAAATTCACATTATTGTATTGACGTTATCAAATCAAATCTGCCAGCTACATAAATCTGAACATCAATTATGAATAAAACTTTAAACATAACCCTTTTGATTCTGCATTATCTAACGCTAACCTTTTTCAATTAAATTATAGTTACTGCTAATTATATCCTGCATTTATCAGTCTAAAATACCGACTTTTTTATCTTGCAATAAACAAAATATTAATTCTGTGCTCATTTTGAATTCTTTCATTTTCGTGTTGGTTAGGCAACCAGAATTGCTGTGGGCATTAAACCATTGCAATATATACAGTGTGTCGTTGTATAGACCCCCTATTGATTCTACAATAAATTCTTTCTATTTTTTGCAAGAAAAAGTGTGGGGGTTTCTAAGGGCGCTAAAAAATTTAGATTTACATTCAGCCTACCTTGATCAGTAGGGCAAGTTTCAATAAATTCATATTTTTAATGGCTCATAGTAGGCTGGAAATAATATAAATCGGTTCCGTAAATCCCCTTGGGGATCTATGTAAGCCATCAACATTTTAAATTGTAAAGCTTACAAATATAGAAGGTATGGATGTGTTAAGTGATAAAGTGTGACAATGTATTTTCTTTTATTTAATTTATCTTTTACCATTTGTAACAAATTTGTTTACAAATAGAAATAAAACGTTAACTGGTGCAGAGCAAGTTCATTATAAATTAACACTAAAACAAGCAATTATAGAAGAGCTTGTATAAATAACAGCACTGTGGTTTACTCGTAATTTTAAAAAAATTATAGTCAAGTTAACTTTAGCCATTCTTATCTGTACAGCGAAGCATAATCACACCACAAATATTCAACTGTGCTTTAAGAAATTTTGAAAAAATAACTAAAGACAATAGGTCTCCTCATGATCAAGCAAAATTTCTTAACAAAATGTTACTGTTATTGCACTCCTATTTAACGTTACACAAATTAATAATGTAAATATAGCAAAATTAAAAATAATGAAAATCACTGGATGCAAAGCAAACTGACAATAAAATGAAATATATACCCAGTTACACCAATAACAATAACGCAGCGAATCACTATTGAAAAACCGCAATGCTGCACAAACTGATGTCGAGGCTTGCGCTTATATTGAAAAGGCGCAAGTCCCAAAATCTTTGATACAATGAACACTGGCCAAATTGCATCATAGATGTCTTTGGCATGAGGCAATATGTAGAAAGCATTCTTTCGCATTGTTCTTTTATTTTTATGCGCAGCACACCGAATATGCACCACCATAACTTATTTCACCAAACTGAGTTTTATTCGTTCCGAATAAAATTAATAGACACTAAATTTGAAACTATTGAACTGCGACATAGATTTCCTGTTAAGTTCATGACCTTTATAAAATATAAACCTAATTGACTATTTACAAACAAGGACAGATAGTAAATCTCTTGTAGTAATACGAATTTAATTAAATATTTAGGTAGACGTTAACTCTTTATAGTGGACATATTAAAACGCATTGGACGTGTGCTCATTTATCTTTATGATTAATTATTCTTGTACTTTTCTAATTTAAAATCTATATTATACATTTACTAATTTAAATTTCTAATAAAAACTACCAACTTCGTGTATGTGTATTTATTGTAGGTATACTTGTTTTGTGATATTACATGGCCATTTCAATAAATATTTTATATATTTTTTTAATTACATATATTGATACTCTCTACTACATTAAGCTTTTCCTGGTGGGAACTGCGACAGCTGTCGCAGTTGCTTTAAAACAGTTTCCAGAAGCTTTTTTTTGTCCCTTTCGCTTTTTTTGAGAACAGTGAACATGGTTTTCTTATCTGCCTCCCTCAATCTAAAATCATATGTCAAATAGAATATTATAGCTGCAGGCAACAAAGCTATTTACTTTTCGAGAATGATTATAGCGATATCGGGGTTGACTTGCTTGTATTTGCTTGTTTCCTGCCCGTAGTCATGGAAATACGTAGGCCAATCCCAAGACGTGAAGAGGTCAAGGACTTCTCGCAGCTTAGTGAAGTACGCTAGAAGGACATCTTGTTGAAGCCCTGCCACAGGCTCAGAAGCAGCAAACACTAAAATGTAAATTTTCCCGCTATGAAGCACAGTGGAAATTACAAATGTAACTACTTACGTTCACATTGTAGCAAATCCAAATTAATTTGGTGCAACGCCCCCATGGATACTTGTTTAACATCTTCATTTAATAACAATGCCAGCATCGAATCTGCAATGTGCTCACACGCAGATTTACACGCTACTTGCGCAACTTCTGGCTAAAATGACAAATAAATATCTTTCTTTATAATTAAATTAGCAATGGTAAATTATTCAGCAATTTAGGGCAGAACTAATTTTAAAAATTCAAGTTTTCTAATGATGTATTACCTACTACAATAACTTTCTTTGAAAGAGTTGCAATAACTAGTTATCTCTATCATTCCATACTAGTAAAACACATATGTTAATACTGATAGTTCTTGATATTATCAAAAGAATTTACCTAGTACTATTTTTTGTATGTAAGTATTACCATTAACCTCGTTTTACCTTGCGGTGTAGAGGCTGGTGCTTTATATGCTTGCATCTGGCGGTACAATGCTCAACTTGCTCCGGATTCGAGATACAGAGTTGGAGCGCGCCTTTTGTGCTTGCGCAGCAACCATTGTGTGAGGTGTGTCTCATGTTTTTTTTTGTACAAAAAAGACTTCGTTCTTTTGTATCATAAAATAAATATTTAGCAAAACAAACTTCACAAGGCTTATTTAATAGCAGAGTATCATCTATTTTTAACTGATTTGTAGTTGTTTTATTTTAAAGACTTATTGCTGGGACAGATAAAGCTCGATCCACACTATCGGGCTCAAATATTTATACATTGTTAACAATGGGCACATTTACACTATAGGTAACGCTCAAGCTCAGGTCGTGCCCATTGCTAACAATGTATAAATATTTGAGCGGAGCGAGAGTGGATCGTAATCGAACCGTGAGCAGCCCGATAGTGTGGACCGACCCTAAATGTCCATTACCAATGTTTTTGTGTTTTCTTCAAATGATTCCTTTTAAATGAAAGCCGTGAAATTGTATGGTATGAACATTACAGAAACGTTGGGTTCAACAAACGTAAGTCATTTTTAAACCAGTCAAAAATGAGAAAAGCAACAGTCGACATCTAATGGAGGAAAACCTAATGATAACATTATCGGTTCTGTGGTCGACATCTTAAAACTGGCTGACCTAACCTCAAAAACGGCTCACATAACGTAAAAATCGACCAACGTAACCTCAAAATCCAATTAGCCACTTTCAACAAACAAAAAAATAAGAAATTTTATGGCAAATTTCTTAAGTCGTTTCTTTCTAAAAGGACTTGATGAACAACTGCCTCAAGAAAGTGTACAAAGCACCATATATTTAATAGTACTATATTGCCAGCGTGTGTAAGTGGGGAGGTCACAGCGTAAGTAAGACAGACAACCAACTCTTTTACACACTTGGTGAACTGTGCGGAAGCGTCGTCCGCGAGGTAGGGAAGTGGTCAAGTTTAAAATTCGCTTCTCAAGGTGGAGTTCAAATTCTCAGGCATGCGCACGAGACGCATAGTACTCAGAGTGAGACTATGTCGGCGCCATAATGTTTTCGCCCGTTCCCAAACCCTACTAGCAATATAAAGTAAAAATATATGTAAAGCACCAGCCTCTACACTGATAGGTAATAGTATATTACATACCGAGGTGTAAAGTGTTTCATTCCTGTCGAGAGATTAAGTAGTTAACCGAGACGCGTAGCGTTGAGGTTAACTGTATCTCGAGACAGGAATGAAACTTTTCACCGTGGTATGTATACTATTTTACTCGCAATCGGTTTTTGTCATTATATATTTAATTAGGTAAGTTTCAAATAATACGTATTTTTATCGCAGTTTAGTAAGTCACTTTAACAAAGGAAACTACGACGCTGTTGCTAGGTAACACGACAAGTTAATTGAAAGTGACGTTTAGCTAGCCGGGAAAGTAAAGTAAACAATGACTCGCTTTCCTACTATTTTGAGAGTTAGAAACGTACCTATTATTAACCAATTGTAAGTAAAAAAGATTACAGTAGTTCATTTCAAAATCATATAACTTAGGGCAGGCCATAATACCACATTTTTTTAATAGTGTAAGGGTAAAAACCATCAAAGCAATGTGACACCCACATAAATGTCAATTTAGTTGACACTGCACAATGCCCCAGGAAAGAGACAGCGTACATACATCAAACAAGTAGAGACACTCATGCCAAATGTTGAAACCTGTCTAGAGTGCCTGGGACAGTAACTCGGGGGGTATTTCTAATCTTGACTATCAGATGGCAACACAAAATTCTACCAATCAGGGCCAGTTACTAGCTCTGCTACCAATCATATGTGATAAAGTAGTGGCGCCATCTGTTAGCACCACCGGAAAGTACTCCCCCCAGGAGCCGTTCAAGGTCATCCAAATCGGTATTTTGACATCAAAGGAACCGACAGTGAGTGTCTCTACTTGTTTGATTTATGTACACTGGAAAAGATTTGCTTGATAAACAGTAAACTGAGACTAAAAAGTGTTTTGAAGATTTAAAAACTCTAGCACCACAGTTAATAAGAAAGGAAATATGTCATTTTGACAACAACGATTTTTAGTTTTTAAGTATTGCAAGAACTCTGCCTGTAGAGATCATGAATAGCTCATGAGAACTGTTGCCGGTCTCAAGCCCGGATAAAGGAGGAGGGTTGTGGATAAAAAATCAAACAAAAGGAAATAATACCCAGGTAGAAATCCACACTTTCAATTCAAGGAGCCTCATAGGATACGAGGGGGGGGGGATTCTGCAAGATGCAAATTACTTCAGCAAAAATAACACATACAAAGAAAACTTACCAAATTAAGGAAACGAGGTGTGACGGTCTCTACATGGAACATTCAAGGACTCACCACAAAACAGAAAAAGGTAATATATGAGGTCCAAAAAATTAAGAAAAAATATAAAATATAGAACAGATACAAAGACAGCTGGAAAAAACAAATATGAAAATCAACAGTAGCAAAACAAAAACCATGGTAATAAGCAGAGAAGAAACAAAGCACAAAATAGAGCTGGAAGGAGAAAAGCTAGAACAAGTACGCAGATTTAAATATCTAGGCTCAGAATTCTCACAAGACGAAAGAATAGACAAAGAGATAAAAGAAATAAGAAAAGCAGATGGAAGATTTTTCAATTGTATCAAGAACACATTCCTAGGAAAAAAGAAATATCAATTAAAATGAAAGTGCAAATATACAAAAAAGTAGCAACAGGTACCAATAATAACATACGGCTCAGAATCATGGACAACAACGGAAAGCCAACGAAACAAGCTAAGCAGTATCGAAATGAGATTCCTAAGGAAGATGGAGAGAAAAACGATTACGGACAGTCAGAAACACAGCATATAAAGAGAAACTGAAAATAAAGCCAATAGAAACCAAGATAGAAGAGGGACAAATGAGATGGTTTGGTCACGTAATGAGGATGGGAGAGGAAAGAATGGCAAGAATGGTATTCGAAGCGAGAACAAAGAAAAAGAGAGGAAGGGGTAGACATAGAATGAAGAGGTAAAGAGCGCAGTAGAAAAGAGAGAGATTAGGTGGGAAGAGACAAGAGAAGAGAGGCATGTAAAAGACACTAACAATCAACACCCAGCTTTACACTCGAAATGGTAGAAAGAATTAAATAAGTAAGTATGCCGACAGAATTCGATTTTGCCAATTTATCCGCCAACAGATAATCATAAATCAAAATTTTGTAAAATACATATTGTTCAGTGACGAGGCAAGATTTTCTAATAATAGAATACTAAACAGGCATAACTGCCATTACTATGCACAAAACAATCCGCAGTGGATGAGGGAAGCGCATTTTCAGAGAGTTTTCTCGGTAAATGTTTGGTGCAGCATAGTTAATAACATATTATTGGACCACATTTTTTTCAAGAAAATGTAACGAAAGAAATTGATTTCAACTTTCTTAGAAAAGTTTTGTCTGAACTTCTCGAAGATGTGGATCTGGAGACAAGGCAGTACATGTAGTTTCAAAATGATGGGAACTCCATCTCACTACCATAACAAAACAATACTTGAATGCAACTTATGAAGGAAAATGGATTGTAAAGGGCTCTGCTCATCCTTGACCAGCGCGTAGCCCAGATCTCACAATTTTAGATTACTTTTTGTGGGGTGCAATGAAACAACCAATTTACACAACACCCATAATTGATTTAAACGATTTTCAAAATAAAATAAAGGACACATGCAGGTCATTTACAAATTTACACCAGAGGTAATCACTTGAGCTAGTAGGTCTTTCTTAAGGAGAATTGCAACATGCGAAAACGCCACCAGAGGCCAGTTTGAACATATGCTACGTTAAAAAACCTGTTATTTTGTTGTTATAAAATTAAAATAAATTGGTAAATAAAAGTGTACTATTGAGGGTAATTAGTGACCACTTAAGCAATTTATAGATATATACTTGATCAATCATAATATTTTTTTTTCTATTTAATTTGTTACGATGGCTATGGCAGATGTAATTTTGATTACATCGGAACGACAGTAAGGCTCGTCATCTTACCTGTACCACCCTGTATAAATCGTCCATTTTCATCGTTTCTATGGCAACAGTCATTGGAAGAATTATAAAAAACAAAATACAGGAACACATGAAGGAAGTAAGTGAAGAACAAAGCGGCTTCCGAGCCCATAGAACTTGTTTGAGACAAATAATACAGAAAAATACAGCAAAAAATCTAGAAACACATATTAAGTTCATTGTTCTTGAAAACGCAGATGACAATGTTTCCAGATGTAACATATTGCCAGCACTGCAAAGACTTACAATTACAGAAAAGTGCATCAAAATAATTAAACAACTGTACACAAACAAAAAACAGAGAAGATTAAAATTGGTAAACAAATGACGCAAAGTTTTAAAATAACTAAGGGCTTAAAACAGGGGTGTACAATATCGCCACTGCTGTTTAATACATACAGTGCGTACCAAATGTATGGAACCGGCCTTGTTATTTAAAATTCAAGCTAAATCGATAAAATTTAATAGGCATGCTGTTTACAAAGCCTTCTATTATTTCCACAGTTTTGTAATTTTTTTAACTGACAAGGTCGGGAGAAAAGAAAAGAAACAAAGATCAGTATATACAAAAGCACATTACGACCAATACTGACATACACAGCAGAAACAAAACCCCAAACATCAAAAAGTAGACAACAGATGGAAGTTGTAGAGATGAATGTACTAAGAAGAATAGCTGGAAAAACTAGATACGACAAAGTGAGGAATGTAACCATAAGGGAAGCATGTAAAATTGAAAACATTACAGATTGGGTATTACGCAGAAGAGAATGGAACGCACATATAGATAGAATGGACGAGAGTAGAGTGGTACGAATCGCACGAGACGGCCAACCTAGGGGAAGAAGAAGTATTGGGCGACCAAAAAAACAGTGGCGCGACGCCGTCTAATAATATGGCAAAGAACAGGCTGTTAGCCTATTTTAAAAGTTAGAAGAAGAAGAAGAAGGTCGGGAGCTGCCCAACCAACTTGATTTTTTTTAAATAGAAAGGGGGGTCAAATCGCATACCGTTTGCCATAGTTATCTCTAAAGATAGGTAGGTATTAACTGGATAACTGAAGATTTAGTGAGCGCTGAAAACAAGGTTAGTTTATGTTGTTTAACGAACGTCAAAAGCTTAAAACTGTGCCCAAAGTGCTAAATTATGGAGCATCTTACAGAAAAAGAACGTACAGAAATCTTGATGATGATAAGATACGGTGATAAAAGACGTAGTCATGCAGAAGTACGCGATTTGTTTATAAATTTTGCTTATAAATGATTCTTGTACTAGATGAACTTCATAAACTTAAAACACGATTTCAACAATCTGATGTTACATTAAACACCATAAAACAATTCATTGTTCCCCATGCTACAGCTAGACAGGTCTAAGGATGTGGTTGAGATGCGCAGACGATGAAAAGAGGCAGCACTAGGAGAAACAAAGACAAGTTGCAGTGCGGGGGTGCACTGCCGCTTGAACGCTGTAATGTACACTCTGCGAAATAAACGCTTGGCATTTGGAGTGGACATGCTAGCTTGTTGATGTTTAAGATCCAGGGTCGTCAACAGACCAGATCGCGCCCTGAGGCAAACACCGTTATTTCAAAAAACGTTTATTAGCAAATTCGCTCCAGAAAGTGACCCGCTCTTGCAAACCCTGATGTTGGCATTTTAAGATTTAAGGGTTGGCATATTTATTGCACCATAAATTTGACGCATACAATACATACACGCACCTTCACCAACGCCTTTGTAAACCATCATAGACAACCTAAATTATACAAGTCTAATACAAAGTTATTAAATTAATAATTTATTACATAGATTACAAATAACCAGCAAGATAATATAGTAAGCAGGTGCAATTTTGGATATTCAAATAATAAAAATTATTGGCAGCAAAATTACACACAAACAAAGTCTTAATAAGCCATAATAAAGTTGTTTTCATAGGTGATCACACAGTTAATTATAAAAGAAAACATTTATAGTTCTTCAATTCCCGATAAATCACTGTCTGTACTATAATTATCAGTCTCACTATTACCAGAGTCATCTCCTAGGAGAATAATAAGTTCATCGACACAATATCCAAGGCTGGTCGATAAAAAACTGTTCTGTGTCTTTGGCATGTTGACACCGTGATTTCCACTCATCAGTAGAAAACTTGGCAAAAAATTCGTCACAGAATTTGTCAACATCCGTCATATTAAAATTTACGTTCAGCTGTCCAAAATATTGTTTTAGAGATGCCCAAACCGGCTCTATCGGATTCAAATCTGGGTGGTACAGTGGAAGTCTCAAAACGTCGTGGCCTTGATTGTGAAGCAACTTATCAATTTTATAGGTCTTGTATCGAGGTTTGTGCACCTTAATAATACTATACAGATCAGCTTTCAACATATTATCTGTAAATGGAATATTTTTCTGTCGTAGCCATGTTTTCATATCGTCCTTTCTAGTAGCTGTTGTAGGGCATGTTTCGGATTAAAAGTTGTGATATGGAGCATTGTCGATAACAAGAACGCTGTGTTCAGGCAGGTTAGGAATTAATTTTTCTTTAAGCCATTTACAGTAGTTCTCAAAATTCGTTTCGTGATGATAGTCGCCCGTTTTAAGTCCCGATTTGAATTTTAGGTATGTGTTAGGTATAAATCCGTTTTCGCCGCCTGCATGTACTATAATAAAACGGTCGCCTTTTGATACAGGTTTTCGCAGACCTTCGTTAAAGTTGTGGCTCCAATTTTTCTCGGCGGTGTGAGAAGAATGTATATACGTCTCGTCCATGTAAATTCTAGGCCTGTTTTCTTCACGATATTTTGTAGTATTCCGCAAATAATTAAGGCGCAATTGTCGTATTTCGTGCTTTTCCATTAGAAATTTTCAATTGGTTTTTGTTTTGCGCCAACAAAATCCCAACTCCCTTATGGCTAGTCGTATACTTTCATGGCTGCCAGTATAACCCGTATCATCGACACGGGTACACGGTACTTTTTTCCGTTATATAAAAGTTTATTATATTTCTGCGTAACACATCACGATCAAAATCATCTAATTTCGTTTTTACTAATGCCTTCTTTCTTTTCATTGTAGGAGTTGCAAACGAAGACACTTTCCCTTGCTGCACAGATTTTAATTGTTTAGACACGTTTTCCACTGTACGAATATTCACACCACTCGCTCTTGCTACACGTTCTTGCACTTTAATTTAAATTAACAATTGGTTCTCCCGCTTCCGTCTCTTGTTTCATAAATTTCAAAAGATTTACAACAATTTCTCTGCTTTACCCGTTTAAAATATTATGTTTAATTTTTGAAACAAACTCCATTTTGCGCCCACTTTTTACTAGAGTGTACTTGACGTTCACTGCTGCAAATTCAAGGTGCAAATGAGCTCCTGACCATCCCTGCCATTTAAGCTACTGCGCAACTTGAAGTCACCCACATCCTTAGAGCTGTCGAGCTGTAACTGAATCTTCAGTTTTACCAATTAATACCTACTTCCAATCTTTAATTTTCAATAGCGAAGTTATCTTTAGAGCTAACTATGGCAAGCAGCATGTCGCTGAATTCTACTTGAAAGGTTTTCAAACGGTATGCAATTTGACCCCCCTTCCTATTTAAAAAAAAATCAAGTTGGCTGTGCAGCTCCCGACCATGTCAGTTAAAAAAATAACAAAACTGTGGAAATAATAGAAGGCTTTGTAAACAGCATGCATATTAAATTTTATCGATTTAGCTTGAATAGTTTTGAAATAACAAGGCCGGTTCCATACATTTCGTACGCACTGTATATAGACCAAGCTTTAGATGAATTGAAGCGCAAATGCTCAGGGAAGGGATTACATATACAAGAAAATGAATTACAACTATTGTTATTTGCAGTTGGTAAAGTATTTTTCAAAGAAAATCAACAAGATATGACCTATATGATTAAAGTACTAATGGAACAATTTGAAAAATGAGGGCTGAAAATAAATATTGGCAAATTGGAATATTTGTGCATAGGAGCAGACCAAAGTGAATTCATGTAAATGATGATATCATAAGCCACAGTAATAGTTTGAAATACTTCGAGTCAATAATCACAGCAGACGGTAAAGTGGAAGAAGATGTCAGCAATCAAATTAGGTTACGGAAGGTAGCAACAAGAGCTCTACACAGGATTTATTTATCCACAGTATTGTCGCAAGTATTGTTTTACATGGTGGAGAAGTATGCTCTATGACAGAAAATATAAGAGATAAAATAAGAATGGTCAAAATGCATTTCTTAAGAAGGTGCCTCCGAATAACTAAATTATATAAATGAAGGACAGAAAGAGTATGGTAGAAAATGAATGTAAAATTGTCTAGCAACTAGATGTTTAGAAAATAGAGCACTTAAGAACATGCAGAGAAGATGCGTGAAACAAGATGACATGAACATATTTTCCAGTGATCCCCTAGACAAGAAAAAAAGAAGAGGAAAACGGTCCTTGAAATAGAAAACATTATATGGGTTATAATGAAAGACAGAGATCGTCAGGAAGGGGACTGGAATAACAGTAAACTATGGAAGCTGAAGACGAAGACCACATACGGAAAAAACGTAAAAAAAAACAGAAGAAATACTGCAACACCTGTCTGCTGTATACCTACTATTAAAAATGACACATAATCATAGCCTGCTATAGGTTATATAATTTTGATATGGACTATATTAGATTCAAACATCACTTATTCTTGCCCCTCTGTTTTTCTTAGCCACACCTCGTGCTAATCTCTTCCCATGAGGTTATTGTCCATTTCATCATTATTAACCCCCTAGTATCGCAACACTATAATTTAGTTTTTGATTGGAATGATCAGCTGATGTGTTAAGCTAATACTTTTCTTAATAGCAGCGAACAACAAAATGTAGGCAATGCATACCGGCAAATTTGTAAAACTCTGGAATGTGGTCTGCAAAAAGGCAATCAAGTCAGTCACAAAACTAGAGGCAAAGCCTTGTGGCTCGCCCAGCAGCCAGTCGTAGCTCTCCAGTTCCAAAAATTCGTTCAGCTTCTGGCGGAGCTTCTCGCATATTTGCCGAACAGCATCCTCCCGAGCCACTCGAAACATGGCAGGTTGTCCTTGCACGACACCAGTTGTCACGCTGTGGGTGTCCTCACTAAATAAAACGAATTAGAATAACACAGCCAACAGACCCAGCATATTTGGTTGTTACATAAATAATTAAATAAATACCCGGTAATATTCGACACAAACTGGTCTAGATACACCGTTGCTTCCTCCAGATATCCTGTGTCAACAATAATCTGGATTATCTCCTGTAGATTCACATGCGGGCTTCGGAAGGTCGAGGACAAACAGCCGCTGAAGCTTCTTGTCAACAGCAGGTTCATTGACTTGCGAATCATTTCGTCGACTTCCACTTGACTGAAATTAGTTAGCCGCCTATTAAGGAATTTAACTGCCATTTTGATGCCAACCTTAAATTTAAATCTTCGGAAAACTTGAGGCATGCATAAATGAATTCTTTAACTTGTTGATACACCTTCGGTACCATGCCAGAGAAATTAAAACTGTATGGGAATGTTATGTCGTCGGGCATATCGGCATCTAATGGGAACGAAGACAGCACTGTGTCGTATTCTTCTTGGTCTTCCACCTACAAGTATAAGATGTGGCTATTTAATAGTAATAACAATAATAATAATAATGTTTATTACACATTCCACACAATATGCAAATATTCATAATATGAGACAGTTAATAGTAGTGAACAAAATAGTAAAAACGGCATAAAGGACAATCCTCACCTCTTTCATTGTTCATGAGTACTATGTAGACATTATGACATTTTACTAATTGTACCGAATAATATAACTACAATAACATACCATATCACAGTCACAGATATGATTTGAATATTCTCCAAAAGCTATCTATACTTATAAGTTCCTACTGATAATTTTGGGGGCAAGGTAAGAGAAGCTACACTGAAATATACTAGTTTTATGCAGTGGTACATCTAACTAGCTTTGGCTATGTGTCACCCTACTATGTATATCACTTCAGTTTTTCAGTCTCTGGTAAATATAGTTTGGTCTTTTGGATTTGTAAACTTTTAGAACAAAGCAGGAGATGTGGATCAATTCGTTATTCAACCAATACGTTTAATGTAATCACTAGTATGCTCACAACATGGTAAGCTGAAGCAGAATAGTGAATTGTGTACAAGCATTTTTCACTCTCTGGACCTTAGACCTCAGCTGAAAATGCAAGTGAACGAAATAACGGTAACATAAAGAATGGAAATAGACGAATTAAAGAAATTAATGTCATCATTACAATTAGAACAAAAATAACTCCGAAAGGAACTGAGTGATAAGGCGACAAACAACTAAATAAAGAAGAAGAGAAACGAGAAAAAGGACGCTCAGAACTGAAGCAGGAACTACATCATTTAACAAATAAGTTGAAAAATTATGATCGAAGAAACAACGGAAGCACGGTTAAATATTCACTATGGCAATTAAAGAAATTGTCAAGCGTAAAGAGGAAAGACGAAGAAATAAAAGGGTGGTTAACGAGGATAAAGAAAATAGGGATACAAAGAAAAAGAGAAGATGGGAAGAATAGAGAATTAAAAATAGAAACATGGAACGTGAGAAGTGTGTATAAAGAAGGAGCTTTAAAGAATTTAGAAAATATAATGGATGAATACAAATTAGACATAATAGCGGTACAAGAAACAAAACGGCTAGAAAATGAAATAACCCATGTCTTTTTCAAGAGTGGAGGTAGTAATAGATACTTTGGCGTTGGATTTATGATAAGCGAAAAAATAAAGAGGATGGTAGTGGACTATAAAGCAATATCGGACAGGTTATGCTACATAAGAATACGTGGAAAGTATAGGAAGATAAGTATTATCAATGGGCACGCCGCTACGGAAGAAAAGGATTTGGAGACAAAAAATGAATTTTATGAAAAAGTGGGTAAGATTTTAGAGAGTATACCTAGATTAAGATATGATGTAAAAATAACATTAGGGGATCTAAACGCCAAAGTAGGTAGAGAGAAACTATAACATAAAATAACAGAAGGGAAAAGCCTACATAAGCAAAGTAATAAAAATGGAAAAAAGCTAATTTAGTTTGCGGCGGAAAACCTGAGGATAGTAAGCACAAGCCGCGATCACAAGAACATAGACAAAGTAACTTGGATTTCTCCAGATGGCCAAGTCAAAAATCACATCAATCACGTACTGATAGACAGTAGACGTTTCACAACAGTGAAGGACCGCAGAAGTTATAGAGGGGCGGATATTCATAGTGACCACATACTAGTCATAACTAAATTCGGACAAGAATTACCAGAACACAGAACAACTAAGAAAGAAGAACAACAGGAAGCAAAGATAGCAGAACAATTAGAGAAAGAAATACGAAAAAGGCTTGTACCAGAAAGTGCAAAACCCCAGAGCATGGAAGAAGAATAGGAAAAAAATACAGTCAGCAATGATCGAATCAGCAAAACTTTGTTTAGGAAATAAGAAATACAGAAGAAGAGAGGTGTGGTTCGACGAAGGGTGTAAAGTCGCCCTAGCGGCAAGAAACAAAGCAAAAATAGAAAGAGACAGAAACAGAACATAGGAAACGAACACAAAGTATAATGAAAAAAGAAAACTAGTTGAACGAATTTGGCTACAAAAAACGAAGGTACATTTAGAAAAACAATTAAAACAAGTAGAGAATTACTATAAAAATAAAAGAAATAAGAAATTATTATCAAGAAGTAAAGAGTTCAAGAAAAATCACGGCGACCCAGACTATTTATTGTAGAAGTGAAGAAGGGCTGCTACTTGGATATACAGTGTGTCCCCGGATAGGTGAAACGACTCTTGTGAAAGGTAAAAAATTCTAGATTTAAATTTTCATTTTTTGGGGTTCAGCCCTGCTTGGTTAAAGGCGAATTTCCAACATAATTTCAGTTTTGAAAAATCAAGTATGCCTTGGAAATTTTCAAAAAGCCTATTTTTCTGTAAGGTAAAGTGCCTTTTATGTGGCAAATACGACAAAAAGTTATTAAGAAGTTATTTAGAATCAACATCTATAGGGCGTTCAGTAAACACAAAAACATTTTAATTTTTTTGAAGTTGGCATGCGCATATAATTTTTGTTATAGGGATTCTGTATTTTGTTTTGCAAATGTTTCCACACCTGTATACAGGCAGATTTGAGTTAAAAAATCACAATTAATATTTCTCCTTGTCAGTGTAAAAGTAAATATTTTTCTAGAAATTCTCACCTGAACTTCTCTAAAATATAATAAAAATATGTATTAGTAAACACTACTTCAATAGTATAAACACAGTATTTGTATAATACCCTTAAAACTAGTTAATTACAACCTTTGTGACAGATGGGATGTAAATGTCACACCCTTAACCTATTTGTTTTAGTAACTTTTTGTAAGTACATTCCAAGAAAAAGATAAATTCTGGAAATACACTCATGAAATGTTAGAAATCAAAGGCCACTTTGTGTTTTTATGTTTACTGAACAGACTATAGGCCCCTACACCAAATTTCAAAATCCTCCGCCAACTTTGATCTCTCACATTTTCTTTTATGTTTTATTTCTCAAATCAAAAAATTTTATCTTTAACAAAGTTTTTTTCTTATGAAATAAAAAACTTTGTTAAAATATACCTTAATATGCACAGGTAGATTCTTATATTGTTTTAGGCTTTATAATACAGACTATTCTAATTAAATCTGCTATAGATTGACCATCCAAATCTCGTTTTTTATTTTTAAGGTTATAATGTCAAATTTGTTTATTTCTATGCACTCTTCGTGAAAATGTATATAAAGCATCACACAAGCCTATGTGCCGGGGTCGGTAGCTCTGTGGTAAGCATACAAAACGGATGAGATCCATATACTAGACATTGATATAACAGTAGACGAAGAAGAAATCAGAAGTACCCTGAAGGCGGCTCTTAGAGGAAAACCCACAGACACCATCAAAATTGACCTGATTAGAGAAAACAAGACAGAAAACCGAACTGCGACTATAGCAACGACCAAAAGAACAGGGGAACAAATATTAGAACTCGGTAATATTAAAATAGGGTGGACGATATGCCGCATTAGACAAAAAATAGAACTAGGACGCTGTTATAAATGCTTAGAATTTGGACACAAACTGAAGGAATGTCAAGGACCCAATCGAATGAACAACTGTTTCAGATGCGGAGGAGAAAATCACAAAAGCAAAGATTGCACAAACAAAGAACACTGCATAGCTTGCCGGGTAGACGGGCACAGAGCAGACAGAGCAAAATGCCCCAAATACAAGGAACAACTCAGAAAAGAGGAAAAAACAAGACAGAGAACAAGAAGACGTACGTACTACTATAGTGTCAGCAAATGATGATATATAGAGAACAGAAAACATGAAGGGTATCGAAGGAGAAGACCCGGACAGCGAAGTCTTTGACGCCTAATCCACAGATAGTGAGACATGGGCAACCTCGGACGTCCCATGACAACAACAGACATAAACAAAATATTAAAATACTACAGATTAATGTCGGAAAAAGTGTATCATCACACGATATGGCGAAAGTAACCGCGGCTAGAGAGGGATCAGATATGATCATTAGCAAACCCAATGTAAGACTGATCAAAAAGGAAGGACCATGGGTAGCAGATAAAAACTGGGACACAGCCATTAAAATATTAAACAGAAATCTTAGAATAGACAGAAAGAAAAAAAGGAACGGATACTGCTGGATAAATGTAGGAGAATGGAGAGTAATCTCATGTTATATATTGCCGAACTGCGATTGATTGATTGATTGATTGATTTAAAAGACTTCGAAAGATATATGCAAAAAATAGAGAAAGATATCCGAAAAACGGACAGGAAAATAATCGTCGCAGGAGATTGGAATGCGAAATCCCCAGAGTGGGTGTCACACAGAGAAGACGCACGAGGTAAAAGATTAGCTGAATGGACTGCTAAAAATAGATTGGTAGTACAAACCAAAGGAGGACAGCCAATCTTTGTTAGAAGGGAACAGAAATCCATAATAGATGTAACCTTTTGTTCTGAAAGATGTGTGAATAAGGTCCTAAACTGGCGAGTATCAGGAGAAGAATCCCTTAGCTTGCATAGGTACATAAAATACGAGCTAGGGGCAGACAAAAAAGAAGACTGTAACGGCCAAAGAAGACGCGGATGGCACACAAAGGGGCTAGACAAAGATCTATTTATACAGATACTGAAGATGAAAGTAGAAAATCAAAATAGGCTAAAGATCCCACAACTAATGCAAGCTATATCTGAAGCATGTGACGCTTCGATGAAGAAAAAAACACAACATGAAAAGAAAAGAAGTATACTGGTGGACGAACGAAATTGCCAGACTAAGAATGGAATGCAATAAACTCAGAAGGCAAGTGATTAGAAGCAGGGCGCACAACGAAACAGAGGCGACCATTCAGAGCACAGAAAAGGCCTACAAACAAAGTAGGAAAGAATTAAGACTTCGTATTCAAAAAGGAAAATATGGAGCATGGCAAGAACTATGCAACAGCGTACAAGACGACATTTGGGGAGACGGATACCGCATAGTAATGAAGAAAATCCGACCGAAACCACTATCAATGCCAGATGAAATGAGAGAAAACGTAATCAACACACTATTTCCAAAACAAGGAGACGTTCATTGGCTACCAGAAAGTGGAGAAGAAGAAGAGATACCAGAGGTAACGACAGAAGAAGTGAAAAAAGCTGCAAGAAAGATGAAAGTGAAAAAAGCACCAGGCCCAGACGGAATCCCCTCCGAAATAGTCAAGCTGATGGTGGAAGAAGCACCAGAGTGCATGGCGAAGATAATGAATGAAATACTCCAAAAACGAGAATTTCCAGAGGAATGGAAAAAGGCGAGATTGCTACTGATTAAAAAGCCTAACAAGGACGAAGACGAACCAAGCGCATATAGGCCGCTGTGTCTACTAGACACGATGGGCAAGCTGACCGAACAGATAATAGCCGCAAGACTGGTAGAAGAAATAGAAAGTAAAGAAGACCTATCACATAGACAATTCGGCTACATAAAGGGCAAATCTACGGTAGACGCAATAAAAGAAGTGGCCCAAACGGCAGAAGAAGAAATGAGGAAGACCCGGAAAACAAAAGGAATATGCGCTCTCATAACATTGGACATTAAAAACGCCTTCAATTCAGTGTCATGGCGCCTAATAATGAAAGACCTGAGGAGAAGGAAAGTGGCTAAATACCTTCGAGAAATAATAGCTAGCTACCTCAGCAAGAGGACAATAATTGACGAAAATGGGAAAGTATACAAAGTAGCATGAGGGGTACCACATGGATCCATACTGGGACCACTCCCATGGAATGTAATGTACGATGGCGTCTTAAAATGAAACCTACCGGAAGGTGCTAAGATCATAGCGTATGCAGACGACCTGGCGGCAGTAATCGTCAAGAAAATGGAGGCAGAATTAGTGGAAACCACAAATGAAGTGATGAGGGCTGTAGAGAAATGGCTGAAAGATAATGAATTAGAATTGGTCCCCCAGAAAACAGAAGCGGTCTTGCTAATAGGGAGGAAACGACTGAAAGAAGAGGTCAAATTTATGATAGGCGGAGTGCAGATAGAACCCAAGAACAGTGTTAAATACCTGGGAATAACGCTAGATAAAAGTCTGAACTACAACGAACACTTGCGTGTAACAATCAGCAAAGTGAGAAAGACCTCAGCATCACTAGCACAAATTATGCCAAAATTCGGAGGTGGGGGAGAGAACAAGAGAAGGCTGCTAAACGCAGTAGTGCAGTCAATAATGCTTTATGGAAGTACAATATGGGAAAAAGCCCTGAAAAGGAAACATAACCAAGATCTGATAAACAGCACGCGGAGAATACTAGCAGTCCGAATCTGAAGAGGATATAGGACCATTTCAACAGAAGGCAGCATGGTGCTGGCAAAAGTTATACCCCTAGAGCTGATATGTCAAGAAAGGAAAGAAAGGAGAGAACAAGACAGAATAAGCAAAAAAGAAGCACGAGAAAGGACATTCGACTCATGGCAGAATAAATGGCGAAATAGTGAAAAAAGCCAATGGACACACACACACTCATCCCGGACATCAAACCATGGATAAATAGAAAAGAGGGAGAGGTGGACTTTTATGTGACGCAGTTCCTAAGCGAACACGGACGTTTTGTGAAATATCTGGAAAGATTTAAAATCAGAGAGGAAGGGACATGCATGTACTGCAACGAAGAAGACGATGCTGAACACACGGTATTTCGGTGTCAAAAATGGCAGGAAATACGACAGCGGACAAATAGAGCACTAGAAACACAAATTACGACGAATAATATAGTGAACCTCATGACAGAAAATGGAGCAAAGTGGGCAAAAATCCAAAAGATGATAAGTGAGATTATAAAGACTAAGGAAAACGACAAACGACGTACACAACGAGAGGCAAATGAATAAACTGTAGGTAGTTAAATATGCCAACTAATTTACAACCTTATCCCCGGAAGCAATATCTTCGGGGTTCCAGGGGGTCCACGACTATAAGGAAAGGAGGGGTTTTTTAGCTGGTAAAAATCCAGCACTACCTACTAGCACGAAATAGTGGGTGTCTTATTGAAGATTTTTCCCCTCTACAAGGAAAAAAAAAAGCATACTGACGAAAGCGATGTTCTAAACCTATGGCAAAAATTTTGCGTGGCAGCACTACAGCATTGTGCTAACAAAGATCTTCTCTCAATCGCGGATCGTTCCGAGGACGAAAGAATAATGAGGAGCGACACCAACAAGAAATTCCTAGTTCCTGGATGTTCAAAGAGTATTGGTCGCAGGCGCTTCACGTATTGCGCCGCAAAAGTTGCAAATTCTTTAACGCCCGAACTACGACAATCACTACTGGCGGGCCCGGTGTCCTACACGTGCAAAAAGAAAATTCAGGAGGCGGTGAAAAACATCCCGAGGGAACTGTTGGCTCTCCTGATAAGCGAGTAACGTCGGTCAATCCATGCAGTGCCAGCACTTAACCTAGACTAGCAACTCATCATTTACAATCTCCAGATTGCGGACAAGTGCTTATTGCACTTATGCAGTCTTCTGTGTGTTGAGTGCAGTGGAATTGCTTGTATGCATGTAGATCCACTGTAAAAATGCTCAATAAATTATTATTATTATTATTATTATTATTGTACTGATCTAAGGGTCACGAGTTCAATTCCCGGTACCGGTGAGGTTTCAAAAATAAAAAATGCAGATTAAAGCCTCTACAGAATGCCATCATTCGGAAGTGATGTAAAGCCGTGGGTCCCACTACGATGTGTAGCATGTAAAAGATCCCTTGCTAGGGTTGGAACTCCTTAGTCTCGGCAAAATTCTAAGTAGGTCTTTGACCATATGACCAAATCAGTCGGTGTCTAAAGTACCGTATGATCGAAAACTTTCAACGTCTAGAGGGCTGCGGATTTTTTTAAATTAAAAATATGTTGGCAGTGGTGACTAAAGCTGCTTAATAATATAACCTATACAATTTTGATAGATAAACTTAACTTTTACAGGATGTTTAATGCCGAGCACTAGGTGGTTCTGTGTATGGAAAATGCAGCAAATCATTTTGAATAGCTGTAGTTGTTTTTGTTACTAACATTTTTATGTATTCAACAAGAATGTTTGTGTTTGTTGAAATGACACTCCTGACATAACCTTAAACTGACAGATATAAAATTCCAATGTGACTTTTACTACCACGACTGCCAACAAAATTTTGTGACAAAATAATTCTACAGCCTTCTAGACGTTGAAAGATTTCGATCGTACTGTACCTGGTACTGCATGCCTAGACCTTGTCCTTTAACAGACAAACAAACAAACAACAAACAACCCTATGTTAATTATCAAGTACAAATTAGTTTCAAAATTTGTTTGTGAATGTCCGTAACAAATGTACAATTACTGAGAAGATGATCAGGCAATTGTACGGTACAGTTTGCCTTAAACTTAACATATTAGTGGACTTTAACATATCAATTCTATGTGTATATCTATTACATCCCAAAATTATTCTTACCGCTCTACTTTGTTTTTTTTTTTCTGTAAGATATTTATTTTTGTATTATTCATTAAGAAAAGCAAAGTTGAACAAAAGTACAGATGTGGAGGAATGATAGTTTTACAAATTAATAATTTGAACAAACTACTCATGTTTCTTGACATACGTTGTAACATATTACTTTTTCTTGCTATTTTATTTGTAATATATTTTAAATGTTTTGCAGAAGGTAAATTTTCATCAACCAAGATATGAATTGAATAACCCTTTCCATCTCGTCATTATTAATTTGGATTTTATTATTCCCCATGTTATTGTATTTACTAAATTAATTTTTGATAAACATAGCTTTGTTTTTAGTAATATTCAATTCAATTTAAGAGAATTATTGTTTAACCATTCCAGCATATTATTTAATTGTTCATTTAATATTTGTGTTATGTCATCTATTTTATCACTTATCACATACAGCAATGTACCGTTGGCAAATAATTGGATTTTACATTTCTTGAGAACCTTCACCACATCATTTATGTACAGTAAAAAAGTGTGGGCCCCAAGACAGTTCCTTGAGGTACAACATACATTGCCTCACTAGCTGACGATATATTGCCACATATTGTAATTTGGGTGCAACCTGTTAAGTGCTCTTTAAATCAGGTCTAAAGCTCCCTTCCAATTAAATAAAACAGTCTGTAGTACTGCCTCACATGAGTTATTGTTTCTAAAGCTGCCTGGTATTGACTTATAAGTTTGTTTTTTTCACTATAGATTACTATTTTGTCATTAACACACATTTCAAAGAGTTTTTCACTGTTTGTGGTTTCCTTAAAATTTTCAATTGTATGATTGTGGTTTTCTTTGGTTTTTGGGAAAGAACCACTTGCCAAACTACAATTAATGAGATGGAGGATTTTTTACACATTTTGTGATTTAGTTGGCTGAATATTTTTTGAAACTTATTTTATTACTTTGCAAGAAAAATTTGTTAAACTTTTCTCCCAAATAAAATTTCATTTTTAAGACTTTGGTTTTCTTTTGTGTTGATCATTTTCATCCATGTCCTCCACATTTCTGCTGGATTGTCCTTTACCTCAACTATCTTCTTACTACAATAGGTACGTTTTGAATTTCTGCTCAGAGTTACAACTTTATTTCTTATCTAAATTTTGTCCAATCGTGGTTATTACTGCTTTCCAGTAAAATTGGTCTCTTAATGTAATCTGTTGTTTGATCTTAAGATTCCACAACATTTCATCTCCCCATTTTGCCTTTAAAGTGATTGTTACCTCTGGTGCAAATTGATCTAATGCAATTATCAGATTACCTGTCAAATTGTTTGCAACAAGCTGATGAAGCAACTGCAGGTATGTAAATGTATCACTAAATTGAAAGTTAGTTTATTAAAATTGCCCTCTTAATTACCAACCACCATCAAACAGATTTACATTTTTGATAGTCTTAACTCCTTAAACGATGAAGTTTTTGCCTGATAATTAACAATAATTGGCAATGCTTCAGGATGATAGATAGGTATGTACATACTCCATAGCGATTTAATTTTTCACCTTTAAAACGAGGGTCAAGAATTGGCGAAATAATGGCAAGGAGCCATTTCCATGCGCTTTTGACACTGATATGATATCAAAATCTGTAAATGATTCATCTTCTATAAATTCATTTAAATGATTTATCCCAATTTCGGTAGCCTCTGATAAGGTACATGCATCTTTCGAAACCAAGTCTAAGGCAACTGATTTTTTTTTAAATTTACGCATATACCCTTGCATCTTTATTTTCAAGTTAGTAGTATCGTAAACTTTTGATGACATTAATTAGTATCAATAGCAACTCGATGGTCAATACATATTTTTGATAGAATATGCCAGTTATATGAATATAATTCTAGACAATCGGCGAGTGTATGCCACCTTACATCTTATGGCAATATCAACAAATTTCCACTTGATTGTTGATATTTTGCAGAAGCAAAATTATTGTTTCGGAAATATTTGATGACCTTTGTAACTTCCTCGTTAAGATCCGCAACTTCAACATCATGAGCAAGTAAATTAAATATGCGAGCAGAACATCCATTATTATGAGATGTTTTCCAGACAGTGGAAAAAGTCCGATAATAATACGAGTTATATAAGAAGTTTTATACGACGCATTTTGTAGCACGCAGGGGTTTAGGTTACGACAAGCAAAGCGAGGAGTCTCATAAAAGAGTAAGTGCGGCAAAGTGCTTTTTATAAACGAGGTATCATACAATATTTTATCTACTTTGCCACTTTTTTAAACAAAACGATCAAATTTCAAAATCTAGGGAATTTCGCGGCAATTGGCAATATTTGTGCGGTGCAATAACGGCGGCTATGACAGTTCGATATGTACACGGAGCAAAGTATCTATGGTTGCAAACGTTAAAAAAATTAATTACTCCGTTTTTAGTATTTTTACTTCCTTTTACAATAAAGAAGTATTGGATTCACCCCAAAAATTCGAAATTGAGTTTTCAACAGATCTTCACGTTTTAGAGTCCCCTGATCCCAAAAAACATATTTTTTTTCATTGGTCTGTGTGTCTGTGTGTCTGTGAACAGAATATCTCAAAAACGAAAAGCGGTATGGCGTTGAAACTTCATATATAAGTTTTGTGTACTATGTATATGAGACAGCAAGCTTTTGAAAAAAATCGCATAACCGGAAGTAGGTGTTTACTCTTGTAATTTTTCAGTTTTTTTCGATTTTTTCAAAAACGGCTCTAACGATTTTTTTTAAACTTTACATTTTTATTACATTTTGAATGTGTATTGATGTGAGATAGGTGATTTTCCAGTTGAATACTTCTAAAATGGGTTTCTTTTGTTTTTTTGTCTTTTTTTTTATTAACTCTTATTTTAAATAGAACACACGGTATATTATTACATTTTTGAATTCAGCTTAAAATTCTAGAGAAAATTTGTCTCTTCAACTAACGCTCTATTTTGTACTGTTTTTGCAGAATTTGTAATTTTTGAAAATTTTTGACAAATGCTTAAAACATTTTAAATCAAATTTTTGGCTAATTATAAGATCACTGTAAAAGGAAGTTGTGTGCGTGTATCACACCCATATATATAATACACATATATTGCTGGTAGGGCCTGGAAACTGCAGAAAACATTACGGCGCCGACATAGTCTCACTTATAGTATAACGCGTCTCGTGCGCATGCGGGGGAATTCGAACTCCGCCTTTAGAAGCGAATTTTAAACTTGACCACTTCCCCATTGGGCGGGACCACTTCCCCATTGGGCGGACGACGCCGCCGCGCTTGCGCACAGCTCACCGTATACATTAAGGAGTTGGTTGTGTGTTTCACTTCATCGGCCAGTTTCCCACTCATAGCCGCTAGCAATATAGTAAGTATTAGATATATGATCACACCAGATTTTTATTATAGCATCGCTTTTTGTCTATTACGATACGCAAACGAGTATCGTAATAGCCTCAGTACAAATGCAAAGTAGATAACATATCTTATAATTATAATACACCTCTACCTAAAATGACATCATCGACTAGATAATTTTTTGTTTATTTTTTTTATAGGTTTTGGCTTAATCTATTAGATATTCGGCCAGCTCTATGTTAGGGTTGTAACTGATGGAAAATGTAACTTAATTATTTTTGTTGCTTAATTATGTATTTACATTTTCAGTTGAATTGCTGATAAAAAGTTGACGAGAGACTGGAATATTCATATTCTTATTTGGGTATTTCGCCACTCTGCAAATTAAAATTATTAAATAACGAAAATATTAATAACGAACGTTTCGAGGGACAATCTGCCCTCGTTATCAACGAATAGCAATGATGAGATCAAGTAGGTATAGATATCAACAAACGTCAATGTCAAACAAATCATTGGAGGTTGGTCGTTTTTCCTTCCAGTGAAAAAAGCTAAGTTTCTTGTTCGTTTTAATTGCTATTCGTTGATAACGAGGGCAAATTGTCCCTCGAAACGTTCGTTATTAATATTTTCGTTATTTAATAATTTTAATTTGCAGAGTGGCGAAATACCCAAACAAGAATATGAATTATAAATTCATGCCACAAAGAAGTTACTGGAATATTGTCATTTTGTTGATCGAGAGTAACGAAACAATACTTGTTGGCAGTTGGACTTCGTTTTCTAATAAGTTCTTCATTAATGAACTTCTTGCGACGACGTACAGTGGGCAGTTTAATACAATGTGATTTATATCAGCTACTGTTTGATCGCAGTTATCATAATAAGGACAGGACTGTCTTTAACATTGATTCTGTATAGGTGTGCCGGAAAGCAGCCATGACCTATTTTTAACCTCTAAATGGTAGAGGAAAATTGTCGATGCACTGTATGAGTATTAATATATGGGGAGGCTTTCGGTAAATATGGGTGAATTAAGGCATACTGCGTATTGGATACATCTGTAAATTACTTCCACCTATTTTTAAATTGATTTTTGAAATTTTGTTTAAAGATCGTATTTAAGTCATTGATTGGTATTTTAATATTTAAGTGATTTTTGGGAACTTTAGTCAGTCTATCAACAATTTCGTTTCCTAAGATTCCTGCGTGGCCTTTGGCCCATACAAAAACTACTGTCGTTTTATGTGTTTTATGTTTGACCACTAAACTAATAATATCAGCAACAAGCGGATTTTTCAAATTTGTTACATTATTGTTCTTAATTGCTTTAAGAATTGACATAGCGTCTGATACTATAACAATTCTCGTAAGATTCCTATTCAGACACCACTTAAGACCTTCTACTATGGCAACTGCTTCCGCACTATATATTGAAATATGTAGTGGTAGGTTATAAGTTTCGTGAACATTAAAAGACGGATGTAAAATGCACAGGTTGTGGAAAGCAGACTTTTCGAGCCATCCGTGTATATTATTGTAGGACTATCCCATCGTTCAGTGTATTCTAAAAATAACTGTTGATTTATTTCCGGTATATCTGTGTATTTAGGAAAGTGGATCTCACATTTACACCATAATGAATCGTACTGCATATCAAATAATGAGAACTGGCGACTCTCCTCATCTAAGGTGGCAGTTTCGGTAAATGCTTCTGATAGAGGCGGTAAGTTTTTCTTATTCCAAAACTTATTTGTTAGCATGTGGTTGGACAATACCGAAATATTATCTAAAAGCTTTTTATTTGCACTAGTCCTAATTTTCATTACAAATTTATTTGCCAAATATTGTCGTTATATGTGTAGCGGGGGTTCTTGTGCTTCTGCTAACATTGGTAGAATTGGCAAAGACTTCATAATTCCACGACATATGGCTTTATATTGACATCTAACTACTAATTTTAAGTGGAGTTACAAGCTGCACCATAAAAGCTAGCTCCATAGTCCAAAATAGCTTTTACATATGCTTTATAAAAAATTAAAGTCATACTAGGATCTGCACCCCTATATGTTTTTGTGATTACTCGCAGCAAATTAAGCCCGCCTTCACATTTATTTACTATATATTTAATATGATCTCTCCAAAGCAATTTTTTATCTAATATATCTCGTGCTATTGCTAACGCTTACTCTATAACCCGATAAAGATATATGCGACAATTTAGGCTGATGATGACGAGAGAATATGGTTATGGACGTTTTTTCGGTGGATAAATCGAATCCATGTTCTTGCAGCCATGACTGTAGTTTCTGCATAATATTCTCTAAGTTGTTTATTGTAACCTGATATTTAGAGTCTTGAGAATAGAAACAAATGTCATCTGCATACTGAATACACTTAATTCTACTATCTCCCAATTGATGTAAGCTTGCAGTATACAAATTAAATAAGAAAGGACTCAAGACAGAACCCTGAGGTAAACCTTTACTTTCTATAATATTACCATTTTCCCGCAGATATAAAGTTCTATTTTTATACAAATTTATAATATTATTGGCAGTACATTCCGGTATGCCAAACCGAATCATAATATTTCTCAGTATATGAAGGTCGACTGATTCATAAGCAGTTCTAATATCGATAAATAAACAAGTGAGGTAATGATTATTTGAATATGAAATTTGTATGTCCGTAATTAGTTGAGTTAGCGCTTCAAGTGTCCCTCTGCCTTTATGAAACCCATATTGATTAAAGGGTGATATGTAATTGTTTTCGCTCCAAAATTCCAGTCTTAATTTCACCATTCTTTCAAAAGTTTTAGTTCAACAGTACATTAGTGAAATCGTCCTATAAGAAGTGGCACCTGTAGGATTTTTTCCAGGTTTAAGGATGGGTTAATTATAATTTCTTTACATATTGGGGGATATTCTCCACTTAACCACAAAGGGTTAAATATATCTAGTAGCAGGAGTTTAGCTTTGCAAGATAGGTTTTGTATAATGGGATAGGTTATATTATCTATGCCAGTAGTCGTATTTCTGGTGCTTTTAATTGCGCTGTCAAGTTCTTCCAAGTTGAATGGCTTAGTGAAAAAGTTGTCTCTGTTAACGTTATCAGCTAATATGTTATTGGTTTCTTTTTCTACATATGAAGGAGCTAGCTGGTTTAAAACCGAATTGGCAATTCCAATAGGTATTGTTGGCCTTGCAACATTACGTTTTGCAATTGCTCTAATTTGACGCCAAATTTCTGAAATAGGGGTACTTTAATCGATTTTATTACAGTATTGAATCCAGATATTTTTGGCTTTGTTTTTAAACAGTCTTCGGGTTTCGGCCATAACTCGTTGACATTGAACAAAGTTATCAATTGAAGAAGCTATTTTATACCTATTAATTGTGTTTTTTCGGGCATTTAAAGCTGCTGAGCATTAACTGTCCCACCAGGGTTGCTTTTGGGCCTTAAGGTCTTTTCATAGTGGGAGCGGCGAGCGCCGCATTGCGTTCGCGTTGCGTCGAGCGTCGCGTTCGCGTCTCGCAGGACTATTCAGAGTTGCAGCGTCTACCGAGCGTTGAACAAGCAAGCTCAGTTTGCAAAATGGCTCCAACAAGCGCAGTTCGTTTAATGTTCTTGGTCGAGACACAGTATTATATACTTACAAGTTAAAGAAAAGAGTTGGGATTTAACCTATAAACAGAGAAAGATGTATTTGGTGAATTTCACCATTTGTATCACAAGCTAAGAAAATTTCCAGATCGATTTTTCAATTATATGTGAATGTCTCTCGGGACATTTGATTATCTCTTAGAAAGAGTTAACCATCGTCTTGAAAAAACTGTAACTGCTAATAGCACCTCAGCAACGTCCTCTGAAGAACTCATATTGAACACTGAAAACGCTACTAAAAACAATCTGAATTGTTTCGGACGCTGACACTCTGCGAACGCTATATGCAACGCTAAACACAGCGTTGTACTAACGCTCTCACTTTAAATGTTTGTATTTAAATACATAGGATAGCTAATAGTTGACGCAACACGCGACGCAACGCAAACGCGACGCTGCGCTTGCCGCTTTCACTATGAATAGACCTTTAGGTTTAAATGGCTTCTTTATTGGTATGGATAAGGTTGCCGCATGGTTGATTGCCTCATAAAAACAATCTATTTTATCATTTATGTTCATAGAATCGTAATCTATTTGATTTAAAGCTGTATCTAAGGCATATCTAAAACGAATCCAATCTGCATCTGCATCTTTCCATTTGCACGAGGGAAATATAACAGTAGAGTCAACAAAGGAGTTATTAATATTTATCAGAATTGGAAAATGATCGCTACCAAGGCTATCTTTACATAAACTCCAAGTTACATATAATGCTAGGTCGGCCGATACTAATGAGACATCAACTGACGATAGTTGATCACTGTGTCTATTTAATCTGGTTGATTTTTGTTCATTAAGTATTGTGAAGTTAATGGTATCTGCTGCATCAACTAAATGTGTACCGGTTACATTTGTTTGCGGGGAGCCCCATAATACCTGATGAGCATTGAAATCCCCAGAAATTATTGTTTTGCTGCTTGAAAATTGACTAAATATGTTATCCCAATCGGATCTAGTTACTTTGACATTAGGCGGACGGTAAATAGAGACAATGTTTAACCAATAATTTTTAGTTTTAACTTCTATAGCGCACAATTCTATATTGCTGTTGAAATTGTTATTAATTACCTTTTCTCTGTATAATAAATTTTTTGCTATTAATATAGCAACACCACCTTTTCCATCAAGGCGATCTTTCTGTACACTCGCAAAGCCGTTGAACGTTATATTGAGATTACGTTTGAACCACGTTTCTTGCAAAACTACTATACCTACTGCTTCTGAATTTATAAATGCTGTTAATGATAGCCGATTGGCTAATACAGATCTTGCACTCCACTGCATAATTTTAAGATGCCTGTAGTTGTATCTATCCATAATTGATATTTAAAGAAAATTGTTGACTTTTACATTTATTTTTCATAACCTCTTCTAATTCAGATTTGGATAGTTTAATATTTTCTAAATTAATTTCTTCAAATATTGCGTTAACAATATTATATATCTTTTGAATATAATTTTGTGAATTACTTTGACTATTTTCAACATAATTTCTGTGATATTGGGGAGGGTATGGATTATGGGGTATCAGGCCCCCTGGCTTGCTTTTACTCTCTCTTGAAATATCAATTTTTGGGAACGTATTTACTGGAGATTCGACTTTCTTTCGTTTACTACTACTTGTTAATAAGGGAATTGTATCAGGTTTATGTAATGGGTTCGATAGAGAGGAGAAATTAACGTTTTTACCAGACCCTTTCCTGTTATTACTAGAAATGCTAGAAAGCTGTCTATATTTATACAGTCAAAACTGTAATCATTAAGTGTCCTTGCGTAAGATCCTGGTTTGCATATTATGGCAGAGGCATCCTTAAAAGATAAATTATTAGTCGCCATACAAGTTTTTATTTGCTTTTGCTTGTAAAACTTTGCAATGGACGCAAACTGGTTGATCAGTCGAATCGCATTCACTGACATCATGATCTTTACTGCAACGACTACATCTAGCATTACCCTTACATTGTCTGCTAAAATGACCAAATCTCAAACATTTAAAACATTGCAAGACTCTTTGGACAAAAGGTTCACAAAGACATCTTACTCTGTGTATATAAACGTACTGTGGTAATAGTAGTATTCCCCGAATCGAGATGATAACACTTTGCGTTGGTACTAATTTGTCTTCAATTTTACACATGATACGTTTAATATTATGGATTTCTATTTTTTCGTTATTAGGGAATTCTAAATAATTTTTAATTTCTTGTTCAATTCCACGGATGACGCCTTGTTTAAAAAGTAAATAATGGCGTAAATAGCAATCAAACTTGTGGTCTTTTAGAATGTGCGAATCGATAAGTGCGTTGGCGCTACTGTAATTTTGTAGTTCAACACGTCTCCTGTTTTTTCCAAGAGAAGTAATATTAATTACCTTACCTTTTAGATTTTCGTGTTGTAAGTGTAGTAATTTACCTATAACCATGGGGTGTATTCGACCGGCGTTTCTGTTATCATCGACGCATTCAATATATCTGAACTCGACGACCTTTGCAGCTCTTTCTGTGACACTTGAGGTTGCGAAGAATTTGTCGATTGTTGGCTAACTAAATCAATTTTGTCCGTTTCCATACGTTCCGTTAGATCCACTTTATCATTATTAATTAACGGTGGCCGGCCCGTGCCACCTCCATCGGATTCTATACTCATTTCGAGTTGAAAATAAATTTAATCGCAATTTAAAATTCACTAAGCACTTAATCGTTAGGCGCAGACCACATCCACTTGCAACGAATGCTCGAAATAAATTGTGTACTAGATAAAAATTACAAAAAATCAGTGATTTCCATGGCAAACCACACGTAACCTTCAATCTCATTTTTCTCACAAATGTTCTTGTGTAACACCCATATATGTATACATGGTTGAAAAGAGAGTAAAAAGTACTATCAGAAAAATTTAAAAAGGTATAGCGGGTCATTTGAAAAAAAAAGTTGAATATCGATACCATTACACGGATGCAGATTTTGTAAAAATGTTTTCGTTTGCTGATAGAGAATTTGCTCCCATTTAAGAATATATATAGTTGATTATAGTTATTTTTAAAAATAACAAAGTTATAGGCCTGGGGAGTAAAGTTTAGGACATCCTTTACAAGTAAATATGAAAATTGCTAAATTATTTGCTTTTCCTTTTGTTGAATATTTTCCAGGCTAATTTTTTACATATAAAAATACACCTTTAAGTAAAACCTTTGAAAAGAGAAAAAACATCGCCATCTGATGAGAGCACATCCATTCTTTCACAAAAAGTTAAAGTAAATATCTTGATACCTATACTTTATGGTGCATTTGAGTTGTGAATCAAAATCACCATATAAGCAGAAAACTAAAAATTTTAGTTTTGTCAATTTGTAGTGAAAATGAAATGTAGATCATAGTAACACCAAGGATGCTACAAATTTCAACTTATTTAACCAAACATTATTTTTTATGGAATCCTTATGTACGGCGCTTGTATTTGGAGACAGTATAATTACGTTTTTTTGTAATAGAATAAATTATTATTAAAATAACATTACAATTTAATAACTTCGTTAAGTCAATATCATGCAAGACAGAACTCACCTTAATTGGTTGAAAATCTTCTTTAGACAATATCTCCCTGAAAACCTGAACCCACCGCTGCATGAGCACCTCAGTGTAATGATCCCGAAGCTCCCGCACCAACTCCCACAAGGGTTTAACAGAATACCCATAGTTCCTTAACGTTGTGCAGAACAACATTATCAAATCTTTTATCCTCAGAATCAGCGTTGCATCAGTGCAATAAGCCTAAAACAACAGCACATCAGCAACTAAGCTTCAACGAAAACTACTCAACCCACAGAATGCGTCTGAAGAGCGGTGACAATTTTCGACAAGGCCATGGTCCACATCTCATCCAAAAACGCTCTTGTTATTAGTCCGCTAGCCGTGTTGAGCACGTGGTCTTCCAATATAAAGAATCCTAACACTGCGTGAATGTAAGCGCGATAACTCTCCAACGATTCGTGCTAGAATGTCAGATTGCTGCAGAGTTCACAATAAAGAATTACACTCATCTCACCATGTTAGTAGGAGGCTGTAGCACCAGGCGCGCCTGCTTAGTCCGCTCGGCACGGTAGTAGGTCTCGAAGGTGGCGCGTGAGCCAAGAACTGTTGAAATGTGCAAGCACCGGTAGATGGGAGAAAAATCGATCATTTCTTGTGCACTCAGCTCGTCTTCTGGGCCCTGGTTGCCTATACCTATAAAATAACAAAAGATCAATAAAAAAACCAATTAGGGTAGGCTGTGATATGTGTTATACGTTTGGCAGTACTGAAGTGTATTGTCAGTCTATGTCAAATTCGAGATTAAAAGGTTAGGTTTTGTTTGTTGTTTGACACAGACTGACGTAAAACTTAACCTGCAAATCTCGAATTTGACATAGACTGACAATACACTTCAGTACTGCCAAACGTATAACACATATCACAGCCTACCCTAATTGGTTTTCTTATTGATCTCTTGTTATTTCATATTCTAGTTCAAAAATTACTACAATAATTTTACCTGGAGGCTGTGGAGCGGCTCGCTTTTTTTTCCGTCCAACGACGGTGGGATCACTTGCTAGTTGTTCATTTGTCTGTAAATCAGCATTTTGAAATATAACAATGGAAATGTAATTACCGACTCACGTGTCTCATCGCCACTTCTCCAATTTTTGGTGAAAATCTTCGTATGTTTTCCAGGAAATCTTTAAGGTCTGACATTGATGCTTTTTCGATGCTTTCCCGAATTCTAAGCAACATATGAGTAACAATGACAAATGGCACAACTCACTATCATTAGAAAAAGTTGTGCATGCTGCATCATGACAATTTATTTGTAAGTTACTATACACTAAGTAACGATTAATTTATATAAGCAAAAGTTGTTTCTGAACTTCAAATAATATTTAAAGTTGTTTCAAGAAACTCATGTATTTTTGTGAAAATTGGAATACTTACTTTGGAATACTCTCTCGCAACTGCAGCGAAAAGCGGTAATTGGCTACATGAGGCAAATGCAAGTGTTCTAATTCTTCTAAGGTTTTCAAAGCAGGATAATATCTGTAAGAAAAGTGTGAATATTTTAAACAGCATCAACACCAGGTGTATAGAAGTGCAATTATTAAAAACATAATTCATCTTTTAACTAGCCAACCTTTATCACACACCTTAAACCATTGTGAATGTGCAGCAGTTTTTAAATTAGCCATATAATGAGGAATAGCGCGAGAGATGGCCTGCTACAATTGATCTCCCAAGACAAGGTTAATGGTAAGAAAAGGGAAGGACGTAAAAGAATTTCTTGAATAAAGCCCACTACAAGTTTTTGTAGAAATTTAAAGCTTCTTCCCTAAATAACTCTGCACATACGCAACACTAAATATTTATATTCATGAGAGGATGCAGCCACAACATTGCTTTAAGTATCCCTACCACCAAATAAACATAGGGACAACATTCATGGTGTTATCGCCTCAAATAGTCGCAACGTTGATACGATGCCCAATACAACTCGGGGTGAAAGTTAGTTTCTCTAGATAGAATTGTGATACTATATTTTGTTCTGGGTAAGTATAAGTTATTATCATAATAGAGATTGCATAGGCAGAAACCTTTTTAATATTTTGGTTTGTGGTAGGAAACAATTTTCTGTAGAACTCAGTGCCTATTCGACTATATATTGTTCAAATTTGACTACACAATTTTATATGCAAATGGCAAAATTCTAGGGAAACCATTGGCAACAAGCATTATCACTAGATTGAATTGTGTTGGTACATAAGCTTCTGGTTGTTATTTTTGCAGTGAGGTTAGGTCACATGTTGCCTGGTTGACATTTCATTCTTTTAAATTGTAGCTCTGGCTATTATACAGAGTGGCCAACTATTAACACCAGCTGTCGCTGTTTTTTTACGATGTTTAAGTATTTAAATTAAAATTAGCTACACTGCTTTCCACTGTTAATTTCAAAATTAAATTCTGCTGTCATACTGACAGCGAAGCAGATACAAATCTCCAACAACGTATTGTTATTGTGAAATGGTTTTATCAAGCATAAAAGGCCCATTCTACTAGAATGGCGGTACAAATAGTGTAAGATCGTTGGTGTCAAACTTATGCGAATCGACCACCACCAGCTCGTAGTAACATGATTACAAATATTGAAAATTTGAACAGCATGGGAGTGATTGAAACCTACAGAAAAAGATAAGGAAATTCACAACCGCCTATTACAAAAGCTGACAACTTTGCAAAGACAAATTTCACGAGAATTTGGAATTAGCAGGCGATCTATACAAATTATTATTCCTGAAATTAGTTTGAAACGTCAGCGGCCAAGATTAGTGCATTCGTTGAATGAAGATGATCCAGATCGTAAATTGCAGTTTTGCGATGAGTTTTAAAATTTACTGGAAGATGAAGATCACCCTAATTTTTGATTGGATCGACTGTTGTGGTCAGACAAAGCCAAATTTAATTTATGTGGTCGTGTCAATCGCCATAACTGCGTTTATTATTCTGATGAAAATCCCCATGTTATACTTCAAAAAGATTTTCGATCGCCTGGAATTATTGGTCCCTTTTTTCTGGAAGAAAATATTACCGGTGATGCTTATCTTAATTTGCATCAAGGCTATTTTAGAACACTGTCCTCCAGATATAATTTTTGAACAAGACGGCGCCCCACTTCATTACACTATAGCAGTCTGACAGTTGTTAGATGATCAATCTTGGATTGGGCGAACTGGGGAACTGTTCGAGATGTCGTCTATGCCGTCAACGTTAGGGAAGACATTGAGACTTTGAAGGTCTCCATTCAATATCTTTAGAAAATCTAAGTCACCAATTCAAGCACTTGCTTTTTTAAAAAGTTTAATTTTGTTAGCGTTGTGGTTCTTTTATTTTGTTACTGTTTGATTTCTTTAATTTTCAATGATCTTCTGCGTTTTGGTTGTTTGGATTTAATTTGGGGCGTATTTAATAACTGCATTCTGCATTGTTGCCAGTATTAATTTACTTTTTCTTTACTAAAGTGCCATCTCTTGACCGCCGCAAGAAAAGTGGCCTGGGTTTTCCTAGCCGCTCTGTAGACTTGAAATATGATTTTCAAATTTGGTTTTAACTATGTAGGTATTGCACCATGGACAATTTCGGTTTATAATAGCCAAAACTACAATTTAAAATAATTAAATGTCAAGCAGTCAACATGACACATAACCTCACTGCAAAAATAATATCCAGAAGCTTATGTTCCAACACAAATCAATCTATAGATCGTTTCACACTTCAAATTCAGTACAGGAATGATAGGGCAATGTAAATCTTATGGAAATTTTCGAGGCAACGTTGCAACTTCTCGGCAGCTACCGATGGTCTAAATTTACTTAAAGTAATGCCAGATGTCGATTAGACGAAGCAAGCTATTAATAATCGTTAAGTGCGCCGAAATACAAAAGCGAGATTTACTTCCACGGAGATTTGTGCTGAAATGCAACGTCGCTTTTCATGCAACAGCATGTTGAATTTGAAATATGAAACGATCTATAATGACAATGCTTGTTGCCACTAGTTTCTCCAGAATACATTTCAATATGAAAAAAATGGACTGTATTTAATACTAAAATGTTTCGTATTTTTGTAATAATAAACTTTGAGAAATGTTAAGTGTAGGTATTCAATTGTCTGACCTCAATCTTGCATACGGAAGGTGCATCTTTGACAATCTCCTCATAATTCACACTCGAAACTGGTCTTTCAGTCAGTGGTCAAAGTTACACAACCTGCAGTGTAACATAAATGTCCTGCTATTGAGAGGATTTCATCAATATATTGAATTTCACGTAAGCAATCAAACGTATTTCACTGAGCCCCTTGGACTAACTGGCAATAATAATCCCAATGTACAAAACATTTAATGGTCCTGCACAGAAACTTTTAATTCGGTCAAAGTTGGACACTTATGTACAAATTCAAATTTTTCCAGCAAATCACATTTTAATTAATCATCCAAGCAAGATAAGATCAAATTGTTTCGAATAAACATTAACATGTCCTTTGTCAAGTGCTCCGCATACAGCCAGCTCTTTTAATTACATTTTCTCAAAAATGCTGTCATTGCTATTTACTTGGGGAGTGTCAATAGATAAGGTTAGATTATTCAATCTAGGGGATTTACTAACCTTGTAATGTGTGATCGAATTAAGTATATTCTAAGAAATATACACTGCTCAAAAATGAATCTAATAGCTGTTTACAAAAAAATATCACGTAACTGTTAAAGAGTTGTATATCCCAAGTGTATGACAACAAATTCAAGTAACAAATATTTGTCTGATATTCTTATAATTTATATGCATCTTCTTTAAGCTTAATTTTTTTATATTTTAAAGTTAGATTGAACAATGTTATACAATTTCAAAACAACAAATCTAATATTATGTACAATGAGGGTTGATAAGGTGTAGTTGCGGAATAATGAAGTGAGTATACTGATACCACTAGCTAATTATAAAAACCTGCCATATAAAGCAAAGCTGAGTCAGCTTTGTCTTAATTGCAGGCACTTTATAAGAATTAACATTTTGCTATTATTAATTTTTATTTTTGTTTCTAACATCACTGCATTTTAATTTCAAAAATTTAGCATTTAGTTGTAAACATAACGAGTGTAAAGTTAATTACTGGAATATAATTGTCTACGACTTATAAAATTAACACACATTAACACAGTTATAATTTATGTGAAATAATGTACCTCTACCAGGGGTGTCCCTAGCCTACCTGCTGCCAGGGTGCAAAGTGTTATATGTCGCCCCCTCTTGGGTTGTGGGTTATGTAGTTAAAGAAAATGAGTGATTTGAGTTAATTAAAGCTAAATAGAGAACCATTCTTAATATACACCTAACACTATTATTTATTATTAATCTCACAATCTACTAACATTAAAATGTCAATTACAATATTAAATGTAATATTTGTTACTTTTCAAAAATGAAAATCAATTTTTCTTGATTTTCTTATCAACAGTAACATCACGAGTGCTCAACTCTTGTCGGAAAGATTTGTATTTTATGAGCATTGGTTGCTTAGCAATTAAACAAGAACAAATTGATGAAAAGACACGAGCACGTAACGTCCTTGGTTCCGATGAGATTTTTAAAAATTAATCAAAGGCGAATGAAATCTCTACAGAATGCCATCTTTTACAAGAGATATAAAACTGTCTGTCCCATGTTATTACAAATCTGTAAAGAGGTTTACACAGAACTTCCCTCAAGTGAATTACATCAATTTGCAAATAAAAACAAATGTAGTCCACTAGGATTCCAACTCCCCGCTCCCAGGCGAACAAGATTAATATTTCGAGCCTAGTTTTTAGTCCGCCGCTTAAGCAACTGAGCCACGACCGTACTTGAACTGTACGAGTTTCTGCTGAGTCATAAAGACACCATACTATTCCGTCCTATTTGTGATGTTTACCCTGTATCTGTTAGGTTTCATTTTGGTCAAAGATAAAGACTGAGCTATTTGTAAATTATTACTTTTATCTATTTCTCAGTTAAAGCAAAAGTAAACAAAATGTTATTTTTTAAGGGCTCACCCTGTATATATTTGTCTTAAATTTTCTTGGTTTCATGCCAGGTAGACATATAATCTGCATACAAATTATTGTCTTCCTCCAACAAATAGTTTTTGAGTTATAACGCCAACAGACTAGTCTTGATGGTGGCAGGTGGTATGGTTATATGTGATGATGCTAAGGGTAAAATGTGTAAACGTTCTAAGATAACACAATCTGGATGTGTAGTGCTGTATTTCATCCGAGTAATGCCAAACATTAGAAAAATTTGAAAATCATTGACGACAGGCAAATAAATTTGCTGCATCACCAACGAAAATGAAGTTAGTCTTGCAGGCAATGAACTGCCGCCAACATATCAAATGCAGATTTTTCAAATTAAAATAAAGTACCTTAAAGAATTATTATCGCAAACAGATTTGACGGGCAATATGGTGCATGACAGTACGGTTGATGTTTCGATCGCTCAGGCGAAACCCTGTAAAAAGTGCAATAATGTACCGCTTAACGGTCTCAAATGTGTAACCTGCGGTTGATTAGTGCACTCAGGTTGCATTAAGTATTTAAAAAACGTCAAAAGGTTGAGTGACACCGCAATTAACTGTTGTGAAGCTACAGAACAGATTGAAGTTAATGGCAATGCTTCTACAGTTGAAGTTCAGTAATTAAAAGAATTGTTATTAGAGAAAACAACCAGCAAGGCATTATTAATTTCGTGCAGAAGCAAATTCTCCTTTTAAATAGTTTATATAAGTTAAATAAATTTAATTTCGGTTCAAAAAGACTGAACCAGAACATTCTGGCGCTTCTGGCAAGAGGACTGCCACCAAGCGTGGAACCACATGAAAAAATAAATGAACTAAGTATGAGAAAACTTAAGATAAACTCTGCAGTGAATATAATAAAGAAAAACGAATGGAAACGAAAAAAGGGGAATGTGAACTAGTCAGAAAATCAATCCCAATGTTCATGACCATTCTTGACTATACTGAAGACATCAAGCAAATGTATATATGAAATAAAAACTATCCAAAATGTAGTAATAAAAATTGAACCGATAAGAAGACTAGCATTGGTGCCACAATGCAAACACTGTCAGTTGCGTGGACACACATAAAAATTCTGTACACAAGAACCGAAACGCGTCGAGTATGCGGAAAAACACCTAACTAGAGCACGTGCTAAAACAAATAATAAAAAATCAAAATGGCTAACTGTGAAAATAGCATCATGCAAACTAGGTTGTGAAGTAGCGAAAAATTTCAGAAACAGTGATAAGATACATCAAAATACAAAAAAAATGAAAATAGGAAAATAGTACAAAAACAGTATGCAGCCCTTGAATTTTTCTTCCTCTTATTATTATAGGCCAGTGGCCTGTTTTAACCGCGAAGTGGTTCTATGAGCCCTCTTTGCACTTAGGCCGAGTAGGTGGCTAGGATTGCTTGTCAAAAGTGTGGAAGAGTTCCCTTGTTTTAGGGGTTAACAACTACCACAGGTGTTAACGTGTTAGCCTGGGAGTCCAATGGGATTCAAACCTGGGCCGGCCACCTGAGAAGCGAGCATTTGCTCGCGGGGCCATCTGCTCACCGGTACTCGTTAATGTAAAAAATATATTTTCACAAAGCATGAAAAAAAGACAACACACGGAAAACATAACTAGAAACGACCACCCAACTAATATTATCGCTGATGGCTAAAATGCAACATTCAAAACGCTCAATCAAAAGCTATCGAAAGGCTCTGAAAGAAGAGTCGATCCATCTGTATGTTACACTGTGATTCAGCCGAAACAGCCGCTACTCAGTGCCTGGTGTTTTCAACGCTGCGCGTGATGTCACACGCTCATGTGATTTCATTGGTTACGACGTTTTTCTCCACCAATAACAGTATACGGTAACTCGAAATACATTGGCATAACACAAATATTTCATCTAAAGAATCGATATCAACTAGACGTAAAATCAAAGAAACTGCATATATTTTACTAAGCAAAGATGTAATCAAGTGTCACGCTATTTATTGGGGAGGTTAGTAGTGTTCTGCTAGATCTCCAATAAAATAAGTTCTTGTTGATTTTTAACTTAATTAGTTAATGTTGATAACGGATGTAGATTTGTCTTCCGATACGTTCATGTTTTAATATTTTTCATTTGGCAGTGTGGCGAAATACCCATAAAAATATGATAACTGTAAATGTTGAATTTGAAAAAATTAATTATGCAATCAATGTCCAGCTGCCGCCCCCTAGGCTCTGCCGCCCGGGTGCTGTGCACCCCCACTTAAAAACTATTCTGACCTCTCCATAACTTCTAATAAAGGATACATTATATTATACACGATCTCAATTAATCAAGATTATTAAGTTTACAGCACTGTGTTAAATGCCAAATGGTTTTTGTAGTATCTTTTCTAAAAAATCTTTATTGCTCTTCAAATAACTACTTTATTATCTACTTTTAGATCTGAGCATATACAGGATGTCCAGAAATGATGAGCGTCGACAATTTTTCTAAATGAAAAAAATAAGCAATTTTATTTGCACAAAGGATATTCGACAGACTATTTCCTGATAAGTAATTTTACCTATTTTTAAATTAGAAAAATTAATTTAATAATAATCAACACACAAAACCAAAATAATTTTTAAATTCCAGAATGTATTGGAAATTTGTACTAGTGCAAAAAAAGCAAAATTATTGACAAATTGCGCTAATGCAAAATTATCGAAATTATTCCCACGTGATTGGCTGAAAGTTTTAAATTCTAAATCTGTGATAGGTCAAACATTTTTGAGGGAAATAGTCATTATAATTATCCATTTTTAAATTTAGCGATTTTAACTATCAATAATTATCAAAATAAGACAACTGCACGAAATAGTCTCATTTTTACTTCCTTTTGCTATAAAGGAAGTATTGGATTTACACCAAAAATTCAAAATTGAGTTTTCAACAGATCTTCACATTTTAAGAGTACCCTGAACACAAAAAACATGTTTTTGTTCATTGGTCTGCCTGTAAGTAAAAGAGGTATGACGTTGAAACTTTATATATCAATTTTGTGTACTATCTAGATACGACAGCACACTTTTGAAGAAAATCGCATAACCGGAAGTATGATGTTTACTCTTGTGATTTTTCAGTTTTTTCCGAATTTCTCAAAAACGGCTCTAACCATTGTTTTTCAAACTTTACAGTTTTATTACATTTTTAATGTGTATTGATGTGAGACAGGTGACTTTCCAGTTGAATACCTCTAAAATGGGTTACATTTGTTTTTTTTCTTTCTTTTTTATTAACTTTAAATAAAACACCGGGTATATTATTACATTTTTGAATTCAGCTTAAAATTTTCTAGAAAAATTGTCTCTTGAACTAACGCTCTATTTTGTACCGTTTTTGTAGAATTTATAATTTTTGAAAATTTTTGACAAACTAAAAATTATAAGATCACTGTAAAAGGAAGTTGTGTGCGTGTATCACACCAGATTTTTTTCCATAGCATGCCTTATTTTTGCCTATAGCAAAATAAAGAAATTATATTAATGAACTTTAATTTGCTGTAAGTCCGTTAATATTGAGAATTTGAAAAAAGGGTTATATAACTTTTAGCATTATTTCTATGTGTAGAATCACCTCCCGAAAGATCTACACATCATTTCCGGATATCCTGTATGCAGATGCAAAATAATGACCACATTTAGTAATTACATTTTTTGGTTCACACTGTATCGATAAAAGAAAGAAAAGAATGACTCTATTACTACTTTACAAATTTTGACAGCATCAAGTATAGAAATAGTAACCTATTAACATATTTAAAAGTAACTTAATATAATTAAATAAAATAATAATGCCCTAGAACTTTAAATATTCACTGCAAACAGGGAGAAGCATCACTTAAGACCCCTCATTCATCTTGCTTATTAACAGAATTATCGAAAGTCTTCGCTCATACATTTTTCAGTGCAGAATTTTTCTGAATATTTTCTTATATTATCAAAAGATACAGTATTATTGCAATTTGCTTTTTTACAGCATACATACTTTTTCATACAGTTTTCTATTTTTTTGTTGACTGCAAACTAAAGTCTGTGCAGCATTACACATTTTTTTGAGAAAAACTATAATTGGTAGTCGCTGCCATGGTTATAACTACATCTTTGTCATGATCTGGTTGCCAATGAGAGGCTTTGGAAACAGCAAAAGCAAAAAGGAGCAAATTCAAAAAATTGTTAAAATTTCTAATTGTTCCCACAATCACATTACTTCAAACACACAAAATTGTGAAATGATTGCTGACAATCTAATATTTGTATGTACACAGTGCATTTATTTTGTGTTTTCACAAATAATCTCATAAGAGCATTAGGTAATTCTTTCCGGAATTTTTTTTTTGAGTGTGGCAACAACGTTGTTGGAATGCACGAAAATAATTTCCGGATATGAATTAATGCTTGAATGCAGATTCGGTAAGAAAAATCGTAACGCCACAAACCCTCACAGTTAGGTTGGTCTACCTACAAAAAATTTTCAAGATTTTTTTTTATTGTCTTGGTTACGGCTCCTGAACTAATTTTTCTATTGGTCATTAATGAGTGTCGTACAATTTTCACTTGCAATTCCATTATAGAAAATACTTAGTTACAACCATAGCCGGGCACGCCATTCTGACATTTTTATTATTTAAAACAAATATATATAAAACTATAAAGTTTTAGTTTACGTATCAAATCAAATAGAAAATGAGAAACATATGTGTGGTACAATTAAAAAAATAAAATAAAGAAAATATTTAAAATGAGAATTCCATATGGAAAAACTTTTATTTGACATTTCTTTTCATTAACAACACAAATGAGAAATCGTAAGTTGTGTCCATCCTCAAGCAACTCCGCTGGTATATTTGTTTCCTTGTGTTTTTACTTAATGTTTGTGTTTGTGATTCACTAAATCATTATTAATCGTTATTACATCATATTTAAAAGCCCATCACTTTAACTTTATTTCCACTTGAACTTCCATCAGCTCTGACATGGCTTTAAATGTTGGTGGAAGATAATATTTATGTTTTAAAGAAGCCACAAAGAATAACTAATATCCAAGTTTAATTTCGAGAAGATTATACTGGCTGTTACACTAATACAGTGCTGCAAACTTGGTACCTTTGATTAATACAAGCTACTAATATAGCATAATATATTTATTGAAAGTTATAAATACATTATTTTAAACAAACTGCAAATTATTAAATAATAATTTCTTTATTTGTTGCCTCCCCTATATTCATCATTGTTAGGATTTAACTGGTTGCCATGATTATCCTTGTCGGCTTTATCGCCAGTTCCTGTATAACCTGCTGGTTTCCCTGGTCCAGTTTTGGAGTGGTTGGGGTTCTTTTGATTAGACTTGTTGTCCTGTGCTGGTTTGTCCATTTTACTTGAACTAAGTCATTAATACTTATTAGCATGTACTATTAGAATGTACACACACTAATAAAAATATTTGACAATTAAGCAATTTCCACGATACTTTGATTTAAATGTTAAGTGAAAGTTATGAATCTAGCTAGAATATAGTTTTTTTAATTTGTGGTTACCATATAGTATAACACAAATAGGTTTAAATGAAATGATAATGGTAATTTAATATACTAGTGGTTAAAATGCAGGTTTTATGAATGTATTGGCGACCTATTTATTTTAACGGCGAATGTAATACATTTATCCAATTTTGCTTTATAAAATTTTGCCGTTTTGGATGTAACATTAAAATAGCAGTACAGTTTTATAACAATCACATGGCTATGATTGTGTTGTTTGTGGTCTTGGCAACAATGAAATTGTTTATAAATTATAGTTTTAAACTGCTAGAGGAATTAAATTTTATCTGACAGTTTTAATGGCCTGCATTCAAGTAAATAAAGATGACATTATAATAAACTGTCTTGTCCCGATTTAGGCAGAACAGTATATACTTTTTAATGCCTGTAAGATTTTTATTTTGTCCAGAAAATTGACCCGCTTTAGCTGATTTAACACAAAAAGTCCCGTTTCAGACCTGGGGCAGACTATTCATTATTCGTACACATAAACAAAGCTATGCACAAATCACACTTTTCATAATTTATGTTGTAATGGGTGTTTTTTTAGCAGAGAACTTTAAATTGAAATAAAACACAGAAAAATGTTTTTAATATCCATCAAATTGGCTTTATTTGAAAGATAATTTTTTGGCATTACTGTTTGAATATGATTTCGGGCATGTGACTGCCCGGGTGGCGCGTACATGGCATAATCTGGAAAATAAATTTGAACAATTTGCAAACGTTGCTCCGGCGTTGGTCTATTCATGATGAATTGCCAAACCAAACTAACCTCAAAACAACCGAGAACTGTCAAATCGGCTGTCACAGAAAACAATGTTGTCAATTTAAAATTCTCCGGCTCTAAAAAAAACATTTGACGAACGATTAATTTCACGAAATGGATCTGTTAACTGGCCACCACGTTTGTGCGATTTGACGCCATTAGATTATTTTCTTTAGGGATATGCAAAGTCGCATGTCTACGCCGATAAACCCGAAACAATTGAGCACTTGGAAGCCAACATTCGACGCGTTTTTGCCAAAATACAGCCTGATTTACTGCGAAGAGTGTTAGAAAATTGGACCTCCAGATTACCCCATGTTGATCACATGCCCGAAATTATATTAAAACAGTAATGCCAAAAAATTATCTTTCAAATAAAGCCAATTTCAAGGATATTAAAAACATTTTTCTGTGTTTTATTTCAATTTAAAGTTCTCCGCCTCTAAAAAAACACCCATTATTTATTAAAGTTTTTATTTTGTTAATTTGGTTTTAGTTTTTACCACAGACTTTATTAAAATAGTGTGACACTTGCATTTTATTTCAATGCTTAAACTTAAAAAAATGTAAAAAGAAAATAAAAGCACAAGTTGTAGTTAAAAATCAGTGGCGTAGCTATGATATGGCAGTTGGATGTGGTGCACAGGGGCTCTAATCCCAACATTTTTCATAAAACATGCACAAAAACCGGGTCTTGGTGATATATCTGACAAAATTTAGCCCCGGGGCTCTTCCACCAGACTCCCCACCGCATACCACCACTACCCCACTCTTGTAAATTTCTTAATATCCCACTATCCCGTCTTTAAATTCTGGTCAATTTCAATTATAAAGCAAAATTGTATAAATGCGTTAACTGTTTCATCTTTGAAAATTTGTTAGATTTATTATATAAATTAATAATAAATAAAATATAGCGAATTAATGTGTTGAAACCACTAGAGAAATAAAATTATTATTTTGCAGTTTTAATAAACAACTATTTTAATGGCCTGTATCCAAGTACGTAAATATAGATGAAATTATAAAGCAAAATTGGATAAATAAATATTAAATGACAAATCATACCTGTAGTACACTGTAGATAACTAAGAGTCTGCAATGAAATCAAGGCAGCTGTGATGAGGTTCACTCAGTTGCTAGGGTTTATATACTGCACCGGGCGATACGTTTATATAACCACTCCTCTTTGCTGATAATTTTGTTGATTCTGTGGTGTTGCACAATAACTAACCTATACAACTGGTTTTGTACTTTGTGAAGTAGCATTTTATAAATTACATGGCAATCAAAAATATAGACAAATAATAGAATAATTTACATTTAGATATTTTTTCAATTTCACAAACTTCCCTAGCAGATTGTTGAAAAAGGAAAAATTTAATGCTCTAAAATTATGAAAACTACGTACATATGTGTATTCTTCGAAAAATTATATTTTAATTTCCTTCTAGATGTAGTTTATGGAACAATTTCAATAAACTCACTTAAAAATCAATATTTCTATCTACTGATTTGATAATTCTTCCTTCAAATCTAATACCTGTTTTTTTAACAATCTGTTATACACAAAATCAACAATTTTGTAACTTTGCATATCGGGTGTACACCTTCAAGACCAAACACATTTGTAACTACAGCAAATTCGTTTAGGCGCATTCCTGCTCTTCATTTAATCATACAAAAATTGTAAGGGTTTTAAATGAGAAATAATTATTTATAAGGATGTTATTAGGTTTAAACCTTTAATAAATAACATTCATTAAAAGATATGATAATAGCTTGTATTAATCACAGGTCACTCAAAATAAAGAGTCTATTAATTGTTGGTTACAGGTGTATTATTATCTAAAATATTGAAGTGTGAAAAAATAACATTATATGCCATATTTCTTCGGCAGAAGAGTTTTTTTCGGCTAATTTTGTTGTTTAAATTCCCGTTACTAATAGTTATAAGTAAGCTTATTGGTTGTGTCAAAACATGTCAAATATAAATTTTCAAATAAAACACATCATTTCAACGTTACGTTTCGCTATTTTAATATAGCTTCTTCGGACTTTTTTCTTTTTTGACAAATTAAAATTTGGGACAAACACAGTTAAAAGGCACATGAATTCTCTTATCTCCTTTATTTTTTATTTTTAAATAACTAATTGGTGCGACATTACGTTGTTGATATCAGTTTTTGGTTGGTTCATGGAAGGTGTAAGTTGAATTTTACCAATTGTTATTTTTTGTAGTTGATATGGTAAAAAAATATATGTTTTTAAAATCTTCATTCTTTATTTATTTTTTCCCCTATGAGGTGTGTAGCAGATAAGTTACTAAGGAATGGAACGTCTAATGTATTTTGTTCTACTTTGTGTTATTTTACAGGGTGTTAATTAAGTACGTAGACATACTTTAAGGGATGATTCCTTGATCAATTCTAAGATAAAAAGTTCATACAAACATGGAGTCTAAATGGCTTCGTTTTCAAGAGACAGGATGTTGAAGTTTAAACAAAAATGTTTTTTTCAAAAATTTCGAAAATGGCTGGAGGTATTCTAATGGATCTTGGTGTAGATTAGTATTTCATAAAGTTGCATTGTTAGATCAAAATAAATTTAATTTATTTCCACCAGTGGCGTGCATCGAGGCCACCTCAGTTACCTTATTTTAGAAAAATCTGGTACGCCACTGTTTTGTAGCCAAAAGTTTTGTAGCTATTGTAAGATTGTTTGTTATTGAATAATATATTTTTAAAACTTCTTTAAGCTGTATTTTGAAAACGAAGCCGTTTAGATCCCATTAAAATCCAATGAACGAAATTGCTGTTACAAATTTTTCTGTTTTTCTCGAAAAATGTTTATTATATCAAAAAAATAAGAGATACATCTTTTGTATAGTTTCAATGGATGAAGCTAAAAAACTTATCGTATTGGCTAAGAAACAGTGGCGTACCAGATTGTTCTAAAATAAGGTAACTGAGGTAGCCCCGATGCACGCTACTGGTGGAAATAAATTAAATTTATTTTGACCAAACAATGCCACTTCATGAAACACTATCATACACCAAGTTTCATTAGAATACCTCTAGGCGTTTTCCAGATTTTTGAAAAAAATAGTTTTCTTGTTTAAACTTCAAAACTAAGCCGTTTAGGTCCCATGTTTGTATGAACTTTTTATCTTAAAATTGATCAAGGAATCACCCCTTAAAGTTTGTTTACGTACTTAATGAACACCCTGTATATTTATATCCTCTTGGATCTCTGATGTTATTACACCCCCCCTTTGACATAGGAACGCGTGCTAAATGTCTCGTTGTATGTTTTTGAGCATGAGAAATTAAAAAATACACTGTAAACAACATTTGATTTCGAGTTTCGACGCTATATTGGCTGCCATCTTGGATATCTCACTTTCGGTCAGGATTTCGCTTGGGCAACAGGCATTTTCGGATTCAGCAGGGTCGAAATAGGGGGAAAAGGCTTCGGCCCAAAAGTAATATGAAATGTTTCAAAAATTTCGATTTTCTGAAAACTTGACTAGACTACCTAGGCATAATAGCTATTTATGCAACAAGTGCTAAAGTCGATGTTTATGCACGAGACATGAAAATTATGAAATGACGCCGAAGGCTGAGTTTCATAACATGTCTCGTGCATAAACGACTTTTAGCACGCGTTGCATACAATATTTTATCTACGACCTTAATTTTACTGTTATTAATCCATAAATATCGATTTAACAAAGGTTTGCATCTGTGACAGTTAGAATTTATGTCATAATAAAAAGAGGGCCTTTGCGCGCAGGCGAATGTTTGGGAAACCAATACTGTCAAAGTCAGTTATCAAAGGTAATTATTAATACTACACATTTGACTGTATTCATTACATAACGCTTTAATTATTTAAAAAACACTTTACTCTAACGGAAGAAGTAACTAGAATAATTTTACAACTTCACTTCCAGTTCGAAATTGTAGTTTATAACCTCACTTCACTTTATCTCACACTCGTGCTAAAAGTAAACAGCTGATTTCTTTAAACACGGTAAACTATAAAACGTCACTTTTAGTGAAAAATGCTAGCGCTAAAAGGCCTACTTTTAGTGGTGGTCGTAGATAAAAGTAATTACTTTTACGTCGGCGGAGTAAAAGTACTTCAAAACTTGATCAGCTTTTGAATATTTTTGACATTGGCCTCCTGATTGACAAAAACTGACGTAGACGTCAATTCTCAATAATCCCAATTTTTGAAATATAGACTTATTTATATTAGTTCCGGCGTTTGAAAATAAAATAGCATATGCAATTCGGAGTAACACCTCACCTGGTCTTCCCACGCAAAGTATCACTTTTACTCCTAATGACGCAATATACTATTAACTTCCTTTTACGATAAAGGAAGTATTGGATTCACCCCAAAAATTCGAATTTGAGTTTTCAACAGATCTTCACGTTTTAGAGTCCCCTGAACCCAAAAAACATGTTTTTGTTCATTGATCTGTCTGTCTGTGGGTGTGGCTGTGTGCCTGTCTGTGTGTGTGTCTGTCTGTAAACAGAATATCTCAAAAACGAAAAGAGGTATGGCGTTGAAACTTCATATATAAGTTTTGTGTACTATCTAGATGTGACAGCAAGCTTTTGAAGAAAATTGCATAACTGGAAGTATGGTGTTTACTCTTGCGATTTTTCAGTTTTTTTCGATTTTTTCAAAGACGGCTCCAACGATTTTTTTAAAACTTTACCTTTTTAATGTGTATCGCTGTGAGATCGGTGATTTCCAGTTGAATACCTCTAAAATGGGTTTCTTTTGTTTTTTTTTTCATATTTTTTTTATTAACTCCTATTTTAAATAGAATATGCGGTATATTATTACATTTTTGAATTCAGCTTAAAATTTTAGAGAAAATTTGTCTCTTGACCTAACGCTCTAGTTTGTACCGTTTTTGTAGAATTTGTAATTTTTGAAAATTTTTGACAAATGCTTAAAAATTACAAATTAAAATTTTGGCTAATTATAAGATCACTGTAATAGGAAGTTGTGTGTGTGTATCACACCAGATTTTTATATTAGCATTATAAATTCCAATTTCCTCAGCAAAATATAAATTCAAAAATCATCTGAGACCATTACGATTACCTGCAAGCATGATAGAATCAACATTTTACGATTAATGATTAAAATGTTGCTTCTCAAGTGCTCAGCATACAGCCAGCTTTTTAAAAAGAATTTTCACAGAAGTGCCATCATTAACCTTGCTATCATTGCGTACATCTGAATACAAATTGATAAGGTATTATTCGATCTAGGGGATTTACTCACATTGTAAAGTGTAATCGAATTCGGTGTATTTGTATTTCTTTATCTGCTTTTCAAGCAAATATGAAAAACTGATAGTAGAAGTGTCTCATATTCTAAGAAATACTGGTTGTTAAAAACAAAAACAAGCGAGAAATCATAACTGGTGCTTCATTCTGTCTGTCTTCAGAGAATTCATTAATATACCCAGTATTTGTTTTTGTTCAATGTGTATGTTTGCAATTTGCTAAATCGTCATCATAATTACATAATCATTCTTAAAAGCCCTATGACTTTTATACTTGATTTCTAATTGAACACACTAAAAAAGTTACGTCCCTGTACGTTCCTGACGTGGTTGTAAATTTTAAGGTTAGACAAAATTTACGTTTTAAACCGCTTAGACAGAATCCAACTAATATACAACTTTAATTTCTTTGAGCAGCTGACCTTTAATTAACTGATTATATTTGATGCCACACTACTTCAGTGCTGCAAATTTAATACCTTTAATTAATACAGGCTACTTACCACATCTTTTATTGAAAGTTATTCAAATATTTAAATTCATATTTCTTAAGTAGTTCTCATTTAAAACCTTTATGGTTGAAGGTTGAAGGTCCTCACCCAGTATAGATAAAACTACAATTTTTTTATGTTAATTTTGTGTACTTTTTGATTTTGTGTATGACAAATGGTTTTAAATGAAATATCAAATTGGTAGAAAAGTGTTCGATTTTTAAGTAATTTTACTGAAATTGTTCTATAAACTATATCCACAAAAAAAAAAGAATACTTTCATGAAGATACATTTCTGCTTCGTTTTTTCCCTTTTCAGCGATTTGGTAAACATTTTTGATGAAGACTCTGAAATCTAAAATGAAAGTGTTTCTTAAAAGTTAATTATTTGCTTTGTAATCTCTATTTTCAACTTTCCTAAAAACAACACCAGTTGAAAATGTTGTGTAACAGCACAGAATGAAAAAAAATATATCAGCACGGAAGTTAGTTACGTAGTTAGAGATGCTTTTAGCTGAAAGATAAGCATGCTTCCTGCCGGTTTGAAGCTATTCCTAGAACGTTCATGGGGAAACAAGTTGGTCTGCAGAGACTTGGCATTCTTTAGCCGACTATACTTTCTTTTTGTTGGTATCCGTTGCATTGAAGTTTAATGCAAATAGTTCACGTATGTTACTTTGATTAACCCATTCAAAAAATTTCACTTGAAATACAGAGTATTCATTTTAGTTGTAAACGATAAAAACTCGCTTGAGAGCTCTAGCTGCAGAAACAAATTATAAGTTATCATCATGCGTGAGTGATATTCGGCGGTCAGTGTTGCCAACTCTTCACAAGTTGTATTCGCTAAATTGGTACTAAAAGTCTCCATTTTCAGATCAAAAGTCGCCAAATACGAAATACGCACATTAGAAAATCAAGCATTTATTTTTTCCCATAGAATAAAGAAATACGTAAACTACTTATGAATATAAAAATAAAAACTTACCTATTTATTTAAAGAAAAAACAGTTTAACGTTCTAATTCTTCGTATCAAGTAATTACAATTGACAATGACAAATTGTGCAATGTGCAAACGTTGCAAAGAGTAAAGATATAGCTCCTTCAGTTTTTAATTTCAAATCTCCGGCGTCATGAGCGCAAATATGACCGTCTGGTCACGTACGAAATACAAATAAATGTCAGGTAAACATAATATAATTTCAGGCGTTAATCATATCAGTATAACAAATTTGCAAATAATATTCTGAAATTCTTTCGTATATGAAAATTGTTGAGGATAAATGTATGTGTAACTTTAGAAATATTGAAATTAATAAATTTTTACATATTTTTTAAATTGCGAATAATACCCTAGAATTTCAAACTAAAATATATCAAACACGCTAGAAACGTCGCTAATCGCAAATTCCTATTTTTCTTAGCTAAACCACTTGTTAAATACCCTAGATTTAGCGACTTTTCGCCGTTTTGGCAACACTGTCGGCGGTCAAGTTGAAGGCCGTAAGTTATCGCGTAACAATGAATGCACTGTTTCAACAACAATGCTACAACCCACGCCATATGAAGCGATATTAATCCAACAAAACAATACACTATTCCAAGAAAACAGTGCAACATCATAGAACGAACAGGCGCTATTTACCGCTTGGAAAAATTCGTAGTACGAAAGCAATTGCATGGTTAATAAATTTAATGCAATACAGCTTCAATTTGAAGAATTTCAAAAAATGCACGCAGACTTGCAAAATAAATATACAGGGCTACATAAAAGTCTGACACAAAGTTCACTGCCTCGAAAGGATGAAAAGCTTCCGGATCAATACTCCACCAATGAAGAAGAACTAGCCAAGTGGATCGAGTGAATAAGAAAAAAAATCGGAAAAGAAGAAAAATAGATACATCACTCACTCCTCCACAAAATAGTTCAAAAGTCTTGGAACGAATCAGTTCAAATGCAAGAGAACAAGAACAACTCAAAGCTAAATAGTGCAGCAGCCTCCGCCAGCAGTTGTGGACGGCATAGAGAATTTTAAAGAGTTGCATGAAAGTTTTGCTAATATGACTTGCTATCAGATTAAAATTATACATGATAAAAATATTAAAACAAATGTATTTTTTTTGTAGCTTGATTCTTATTCTTGTTATGTACAGGATACTTGGCAGCTAAATAAAAATTTGTATATATATTTGATGTTAAAATAAAAGGTAAAACTATATTTCTACATTAAAATGTCTTCAGTTTACATTGTAAAAAATTACGTTTTCTGTAAGCCAAAACAAAATTATATTTTTTTAAATATATAATAAGTAGAACACCTAATTTTTATTTTTTGTGGCTTTTTAATAATTTCCATTTAATGGCAGTTTTTCAGTTCTAGCTAAGCAGCAATTCTCGCACTGTGCGCTTCCAGGCGAATATTTTGAGGCCAGTTTCTTGTTCGCCACAGACGCGCTTGAATTAGACGAGTTTTTACTGCGTTGTAAATACACCATACTATTCTGTCCCATTTGTAATGTTTACCCTGTATTTGTTACGTCTTATTTTCCCAAATGATAAAGTCTGAGCTATGTGCAAATTATTACTTTAATCGATTGCAGTTAAAGCAAAAATAAACAAAATTCTATTTTTTTAAAGAGCTGGCCCTGTATATACAAGGTTATCATAAAGTAAGGGACATATTTCAGCATATTATATATTTTTAACAAATTAAACTAATAACAAGAAGTAAATGAGATTTAATTGCTTAAATAATGAAATTTTGTATAGCCAAAACTGGTTACCCCAACTGTTGAATGTCACCTCCATTTTGTTGGTGTGAGATTACCAACCTTTCATCCAAATTATACATTCTTATGTAACATTTCTGGTTGAATTACACCCATATGCCCCCTAACTTCGTCTTTTAATTCTTGCAGCGTTGTTGGCAATGTTCTAAACCAATTTTTTTAAATAATTCCACAGCCAGCAATCCGCTGCGTTAAGATCAGGTGGTCTTGTTGGCCATAAATTCACAAAATGTCTGGTTAAAATTAAGATGATTTCGTTTTGAAATAGTTGTCATGACAACACTTTTGTTTTCCCCAGATACAATACAATCTCATTATTTAAACAAAGAGATTTCACTACTTTTTGTTGACTTGATTTGTTAAAATTATATAACAAGTCACAATATAACCCTAACTTTATATTTCTCCGAGAATTTCTCGGTTTCATGCCAGGTAGACATTATGTATATAAATAGTTGTTGAGTTATATATATATATATATATGGGCAACTAAACTCGAAGAGTTATGGCCCAATCCTTGCGGATTCTTTCCCTTCACCTAGCTTAGGGTTAGGGGGGAAATATAAAAGAGTGCTGTCTTTAACTGATCTTAAACTGATCTTCTACTGTTATATTCTTGGGTGGGTCTTGGTTGCTTCTGTTACTTCTTTCCATTGTTTTCTGTTACTACACTTTTTTCTCCAGTTCTCTATTCTCATCGTCTTCATATCTTCTAATATGTTCTCTCTCCAGTTACTTTTCGGTCTTCCTCTGTGTTTTTCTTTATCCGGTTTCCACTCTGTTATTTCTTTTATTGCTCTGCCGTCTTCACACCTCATCACATGTCCGAACCATTTTAGTCTCTGAGCCTTGACAAATTTTATGATATCTTCTCCGTTCATTGCTCTTACTATTTCAAAATTCATCCTCCTTCTATATGCTCCTTCTTCTGTTTTTATAGGTCCTAAAATTTTTCTTATAATTTTTCTTTCGAAACGCCTTAGTTCTTCTTCATCCGTTTTTGTAAAAGCCCATGTTTGCATACCATAAGTTACTATTGGTCGTATTAATGTTTTGTATATCCTGATCTTTGATGCGACACTGAGTTGATTGTTGTTTAAGAGCGGTTTATACGAGTAAGTACACCTATTTCCTTTTTGAATTCTTTCCTTTAAGCGTGTCTTTCTCATACATGGTTTCTCTATTACGGATCCAAGGTAATTAAATTTATTCACTTCTTCAAAATTAAACGTTCCTATTTTCAGGTTTTGCAGTCGGTCTTGTTTTTTGTTATAAATCATGTATTTTGTTTTTTTCTCATTAATGCGAAGGCCATAATACCTTGCTTCTCTGTCTAGTTCTTGAAATTTTGCTATTAAATCGGTTTTACTTCTGCTAATCAACACTAGATCATCGGCGTATGCTACCACTTGCGATTGTTTGGTTGTAATTAATCCTAGCAAGTTTGCTTTACGCATTACACATTCTATAATGATGTTAAAGAGGAGTGACGAGAGCGTGTCTCCTTGTTTCACGCCTTTGTTTATACTTATGCTTTCGGTGGTTATATTATTTATTTGGATTACCGCTTCTGTATCCTGTAGAGTCATTGCAATTAATCTTCCTAATTTCCTTGGTATTTTCATGTTGTCCATTTCTTGTATTAACTTTTTTCTAGTGATTGAATCAAAAGCACTTTCGAAGTCGATAAAGATTATCTGCAGTTCTAGATTGTGTGCATAAGCTTTCTCTAGAATCTGTTCTACTATATGTAGTGCGTCTGTTGTGCTTCTGCTGGGGCGAAATCCTTGTTGGTAATCCCCGATGATTTTTTCAGTGTATTGTTGAAGCCTTTCTTTTAGTATACTTGCTAATAACTTGTACGCCGTGTTTAGAAGGGTTATTCCTCGGTAATTCTCGCATGTTTCTCTGTTTCCTTTCTTGAACATGGGTTTTATTATACCTTTTTTCCATTCATGTGGCATATTTTCTTCTGTCCATATTCTGCATATTAATTCATGAATTTGTTCATGAAGCGTGGGACCTCCATATTTTAGTAACTCTGTTGCTATTGTGTCACTGCCTGGAGCTTTGTTGTTCTTTAACTTTTCTATATTCTGAACAACCTCTTCTATTGATGGTGGTGGTATTTCCACGTCAGGAGTTTCATTCTGCAATTCATCTTCATGTTCTTGGTGTACTGTGCCTCGGTTGTAGAGCAATTTGTGAAAGTGTTCTTCCCATATCTTTTTAACCTCTTCTTCGGTGTGCATTAGGACCCCTTCCTTGTTTTTAAAGCTTCTTATTGTTAGTGTTGATTTACTTTGCATGTCCCTTAAGTTTTGATAAAATCGTCTAGCATTATTGTTTTTATTTTCTTGTTCTATTTCATCTAATCTCTTGTTTAACCATGTATTCTTTTTTTCTTTAAAGAAAGTTCTTGCTCCATTTTTAAGTTCTATGTATCTCTTCCTGTCTTCTTCATCCCCTGTTTGCATCCATCTGCTTCTTGCTTTGTTTTTACCCTCTGTTTTTTCTTTACATTCCTGGTCATACCAGCCTTCAAAACTCTTATTGCTGTTCTTTTGTCCAACTGTGGTTTCTGCACAGGTTAGTATGTTTGTTTGAATCCTCTTCCAGTGTTCATTTATGTCTTCCTCTTGACGTGTACTATGATTAGAGATTTGTGTTAATTTGTTTATATATTGCCTCCTAATTTCTCCTAATTGTAGTTTCTCTACTGCCCATCTTCTTTTCTTTTGTATTTTTGTGTAGGTTTTCTTTATTTTGCTCTCTGCCATTGTCATTAATACCATGTAGTGGTCGGTGTCACCGTTGGCTCCTCGATAGGATCTTGCATCTTTTACTGTTTTCATGAAGCTTCTCTTTACCAGAATGTGGTCTATTTGGTTCTCAATGTTACCGTTTGGGTGCTTCCATGTGACTTTATGTTTTCTAGGATGTTCAAACACTGTTGTAGCAACCTTTAAGTTTGCTAGGGCTGCAAGAGCACAGACTCTGTGCCCATTGTCGTTGGTAAACTCATGTGCTGTATGCTTACCGCATACCCCATCGAGGTAGTCTTCTTTACCTATTTTTGCATTAAGGTCTGCTAAGACAATTGCCATCTCTTTGTTAGGAATATTCTCCAGTATATTTTGTAACTCTTCATAGAAAATTTCTTTATCATCTGTTTCATGCGTCTCAGTTGGTGCGTAGGCTCCTATTATTGTTATTTTCCGTTGTGCCCCTTTCATGCTTAACACTGCCAGTCTTCCGTTTATGGGTTGGAAATGCAGAACTCTTTCTCTCATATCTTTTGACACATAAAAGGCAATACCCTTTTGTCCTTGCTTTTCTTCTCCACTGTAGAATATACTAAAGTTATTCCTTTTAATTTCACCACTTTTTGCCCATCGGGTTTCTTGTAGTGCTGCTATGTTTACCTTGTATTTTTGTAATTCATTTACTATGACCTCCATTTTTCCTATTTCTAGAAGAGTTTTAATGTTCCAGGTTGCCAGTTTTATTATATTTGTTCCCCTGATTTTCGCAGTTTTATTCGTACTATGTTGCCCGCTCTTTTTTATCGTTTTGCTATTTTCCTTTTTCTTTGCGGTGTTCGTCATCATGCTTCCGTCCTTGTCTGTGAATTGCTATTTGATTGACAAACTTTGACGTTGATTGCCATCCTTGTTTCCTCTTTTGGTGCTATTTTTGTCTATTAAAGGTGCGAAGAGTGTCTGTACCACTCTTGGTTTTTTTGTCGCACCTTTACTGACTGAACTTGTGTTTGTATTATTATCTATCGTCTCGTCGATCATATCTTCTTCCTGATCGTCCGACCCTAGTTTAGATCTGTTTCTTTTTGCTTTCGGGCCATTTTGTTCGTTGCTTACTTTTTCTACATCTCTTTCCTCTAGTTCCTCTTCTTCTTCTTCTTCTTGATCTTCGGTTAGATTATCGTTAATTACAGCTATATGCTTTTCTTCCTCTCGTCTTGCTTCTGTTTCTCCTATTATTATTAGTCTATCATATTTTATGTATGCTATTTTCCCTTCCTTTCTAGCTGCAATTAATTCGGGTTTCAGCTGCTTCCTTTTCTCTATTATGTGTTTTGGGTAGTCTTCTTCAATGTAAATGTTGGTGTTCATCAATTTTCTTCTGTTGGAGAGGATTTCTAATTTTCTTCTGTAAGTAGTCAGTCCGATCAAGATAGGTGCTGTTCTATTTTTTTTGTTTAGCTTTCTAATAAAGTCAATTTCCTCTACTTTCATGTTCAACTCCATTTTGTTTCTTATAATGTTTACTACTAGCTTTTCTATGTCCCAATAATTGCTGCGTGGGTCTAGCTCTATACCAAAGAAAACCAGATTCCTCTTTCTTGAGTTTTTATCCAACAATTCAATTTCTTTTGCATGTTTTAGTAGTGATGTACGCGTGGTTTCTGAATGTTTTTGTAGCTCTTGTAATTTTACATCGATATTTTTGTTTATTATTTTGGTTTCTTCTCTGAAAATCGCTCGTATCATTTCAGCAGTTACTTCGCCCATTTTACTATTTATTGTGGTTCATTAACTAGATACGTATTTGCGGAAAAACTGTAATTATGAGTTGTGCACAGAAAACTGTAATTGTGGGTAATGTAAAGAAAACTGTAATTTCGAACAGCTGAAATTTTTAAAACGAAAACTGTAGTTTTATACCAGTTTTAACAAGAAAACTGTAATTTTGTACCGCTGAAGTTTTAAAAAGAAAACTGTAAGTTTGTGACCAGTGTCGCCAACCAGGCGTCGACGAGCCAGTTACGTCTCCAACTTACTTGATTCGGTTGAAAACCCAGCTCGGCGCTGACCTAGCTGAACTATACGGATAGAGATGTCGCTGCTTCTTGAAATTTTATGAACAATTTGATAATAACCGTTATCTTAACCTCACTTATGTTATTACAACTTAAATTCATTTAAACTATTTTATTTTACTTTTCCCGGCCGAAATAATATTTGTGGGTGAAATAGGCCTTCTTACCTCTATTCTGTTTCTATTGCCATCACAAGGACTTTAGTTATACTTGAAAAATACTTGAGATTTACCAGAGCACATGTCACACAACCACAACACACCTGCCTGTTTTCTATGGACGGCATAGAGAATTTTAAAGAGTTGCATGAAAGTTTTGCTAATATGACTTGCTATCAGATTAAAATTATACATGATAAAAATATTAAAACAAATGTATTTTTTTTGTAGCTTGATTCTTATTCTTGTTATGTACAGGATACTTGGCAGCTAAATAAAAATTTGTATATATATTTGATGTTAAAATAAAAGGTAAAACTATATTTCTACATTAAAATGTCTTCAGTTTACATTGTAAAAAATTACGTTTTCTGTAAGCCAAAACAAAATTATATTTTTTTAAATATATAATAAGTAGAACACCTAATTTTTATTTTTTGTGGCTTTTTAATAATTTCCATTTAATGGCAGTTTTTCAGTTCTAGCTAAGCAGCAATTCTCGCACTGTGCGCTTCCAGGCGAATATTTTGAGGCCAGTTTCTTGTTCGCCACAGACGCGCTTGAATTAGACGAGTTTTTACTGCGTTGTAAATACACCATACTATTCTGTCCCATTTGTAATGTTTACCCTGTATTTGTTACGTCTTATTTTCCCAAATGATAAAGTCTGAGCTATGTGCAAATTATTACTTTAATCGATTGCAGTTAAAGCAAAAATAAACAAAATTCTATTTTTTTAAAGAGCTGGCCCTGTATATACAAGGTTATCATAAAGTAAGGGACATATTTCAGCATATTATATATTTTTAACAAATTAAACTAATAACAAGAAGTAAATGAGATTTAATTGCTTAAATAATGAAATTTTGTATAGCCAAAACTGGTTACCCCAACTGTTGAATGTCACCTCCATTTTGTTAGTGTGAGATTACCAACCTTTCATCCAAATTATACATTCTTATGTAACATTTCTGGTTGAATTACACCCATATGCCCCCTAACTTCGTCTTTTAATTCTTGCAGCGTTGTTGGCAATGTTCTAAACCAATTTTTTTAAATAATTCCACAGCCAGCAATCCGCTGCGTTAAGATCAGGTGGTCTTGTTGGCCATAAATTCACAAAATGTCTGGTTAAAATTAAGATGATTTCGTTTTGAAATAGTTGTCATGACAACACTTTTGTTTTCCCCAGATACAATACAATCTCATTATTTAAACAAAGAGATTTCACTACTTTTTGTTGACTTGATTTGTTAAAATTATATAACAAGTCACAATATAACCCTAACTTTATATTTCTCCGAGAATTTCTCGGTTTCATGCCAGGTAGACATTATGTATATAAATAGTTGTTGAGTTATACCAGCAACAAATAGACAGACTGACGGAATTGAGAAAACCTGTTTTTCGTCATCTAGGGATCATGAAGTGAGATCTGAAGAAATCTCGGAAGGTGATTTTTTTGTAATTACAATACATACTACCTTTGTCTTTTAAATGAGAGAAGTAAAAATACATCAAAATTCAGATATATTAAAAGACATTATGAAAAAGTTCATTATTTTTACCTTAAAACGGCTTTTCAAGATTGGACACCACAGACCCCACCTGTGGGATGGTGTAATTTTCTAACCACCCGTGGACTGGAGGGTTAAGAGTAGGGTGACCATCTTTCAATTTATATAAACCCTGAGATCCTTTGTTGAGTAAGAGTAAAAAAAAAGGTTTTCTTCAATGAGAAATACAGAATGTTTATAGAAAACAAAAAGCAAGCAATTAAAAACAACGTTTTCATTCTTACTATTCTTCTTCTTCTTCTTCTCCAGCCTATATTAATAGCCACTCTTATTAATGGCTAGCAAATATAATACAGGGTGTAAATCAAATACTTGCCCATATCGTACGTCAAAAATTGGCCAAAAAAGTTCATATAAGCATAGTTTCAATTCTCAATCTTTACGGAAACACTAATGGGGAGAAGGGGAGGCTTATTTATGAAATGGTTTTATTTTTTTCGTACGATTTTAAGAGATTAAAATTAGCAACTCGTATAAATGTTTTTATTAAAAATTCTTAACGTAAAAAATTTTGGGTAAAATCATTTGGAAAATCTGTTTTACTTGAAAACGTTTTAGCTCGTTTTAGTTTTTTTCTTAAAACCAATACTTTTTTACGAAACAAATACATTATGGGTTGCCAATTTCAACACCATAAAGCCATATACATTTTTTATAAATCTTAAGGAAGTCTTCTATTGGTAGAAAATATCTCCCTGTCTGAACGCGTAATGTCAAAGGTGCTATTACAAGAGACAATTTCCTTTTTTTTTACTTAACTGTCGAATGAACTAGTGTTTCTTTTGTTGTTTTTTTTATTTTTATTCAATTTTCACTTCTATTAATACTGTTTTTTTTTGTCACAAATACCGCGGAAATATCAATAATCAATAATTTGAATATCCTTTCCCAATTTTCAGTAAAATGACAAAAATCCAATTTCAACCACCCCACCCCCCCGGTATCTCCCTAAAGGTTGAAAATTTAACCTATGTTTAAATGTACTTTTAACTAAAATTTTACCATTCTTTACTCAAGAGATAGAAATCACAAAAGAACGAGAAATACAAAAGTAAATTACCTCTAGAATCAAATGAAAGTAGATTAAAAATAAAACGATACTCAAAAATTCTGTACCTAATTATATGGAATTTCCAAATATTTCTCCTTATTTGCGGCTATTATATGAAACGTATTTTATTTTCATTGTTATAACTAACGGTGAAGTTAATTTTAGACATTATCAGAAAATTAGTGCAACCCGGAGAAATTATTACAAAACCCGGAGCCCGGAGACACGGTGTCTAAACCCTGAGACTCCGGGTGAAACCCTGAGAGGTGGTCACCCTAATTAAGAGCGCAAATGTTCAAAGAGACATTGCCGAACACCCCACTATCTACCTGAACCGGTATTGACAGGATGGGGGGCTTAGCTAGGATTCAATCTATTGCTCAATTAATTTTGTATCCATCAATTTTAATCCAAATTAACAAGTGTATAACCAATATAATATAATGCTATATTGCTATATTGTCAAAGTGTTATTGCATGCACATAAGCACATCTGCATGTATGTATGCCCTTAGCTAGGGGATTCCCTCGATAAAAAAGCTTATTTACGTCTACTATTAGGTCATTCAGATTATTTCTGTCAAGGTTATTTCCCTGTCTGAATCTGCTTTGTTCACTGCATTAAAGGTACAGCTGATAATGTACAGTGAATAGGTATTTGTTTTCTATTCCGGTTGGGTGGAAATGTTTACAATATTTTTTTGTCTTTGTATTAGGTATTAAAAACTACTGCAATGGAGTTAATATTTTTCCTCTTTCAAATATTCACAATTTGTGCATTCACGGTAGTTTCAAAAAAAGGTGGCCTGATAATTTATGTATTGTGGTACTGCACAATTAAAATTGTCAAAAAAGGAAATTACTAGTGTTATCAGAAGCGGTTTAACTATGAATTTGGAGGTCAGATAAAATACACTACATTCTGGCATGTTTGCGATCAAGTATGAAGTACAGCACTGTGTTTTCCACATACAGTGCGTACATAAATCTGGTATATACGAGAATGTAATATAATAAAGTTGAATGAATACTTTTTGTTACTGTCTATTACTTGATGCGGTTTGACAAACAAAAATGGAGTTTAGTCTAGGTTTTCTTGTTTAAATTTACATTAAATCCATTATAGCATGGCTGCACGAGACAATAAAATTTGGATTATGCAGAAAAAATCCAAATTTTCAGCATTTCTGAAAAAAATGTTATTGCAATATTTTAAATTCACATATTTAAATAAAACCAGCAGATAGATTCGTGCCGTAATATGCAATATTAAATAAAATTAATGCAATCTATGTATTTATATTTGTTCCTATAAAAAAAGAAAGTAAATTATTATCAAGTTTATAATGAAAGCAAATAACACTTCAAACCTGTTACAGCACTTTGTAATGGAAGATAGACGGTCGGCCTTACCTTTTGGCGAAAGTTATATTAGTTATTTTGCCGGCTGGTAACTATCGGCCTAATTGGGCTAGCTCGCCGCGAGGGTCGCAGGGTTCCAGCTATGCTAAAAGAGAATACAAAAAAAAAGGACTGGGCGCCAGGTCCTAGTCTCAGATCCAATTCCTCGTGCCGGACCTTACACAAGGTCGAAGATAAAAACCAGCAAGTCAAAAATAAACAAATCAACCAATGAATAGATCACAGCTTTATTCTAAATATATTGGTACGTACTATAGTGCAATGCTAACATAAACTAAATATATATAGATCACAGCAGGCAATATTCTTAGCAACACCAAAGAAAACACACAGTATGCGACATGCAATAATAAATATCAATACAAATATAAATATAAATATCGAGCAAATAGTAGCAGTGACTATGACCTGAGAATGGGCTAACCCATTAAGACATTGCGCGGTTAAAAACGGAGCGTAGCGAGTATTAAATAAATTAAATAAAAAAAAAAATAAATTAATTAATCCCTGTGAGGCAGGATGTAGCAGGGCCAGGTTATGCAAGCGCTCAGCTGATGTGAAACCCCGAATATCAGCTCGGTAAGATCCTAAAGTAATTAATCCAAAATTTCTAATGTCAAAAACTACGAGGTTATATGGCCATATAGTGCACAGAGCAGTTTTATTAATGGAAATACATCAGATGCATAAATGAACGCTAAAGCAATCGCTTGAATAAACCTTCGGCAAACTTGTACCTACGTAAACTCGCAAATAAATTACAATAACGCGGAGAAATCGCGAACGCCGCAAACAGAGTTCCGACAAGATAATTAACGGGCTCACGCGACTCCCAAGTAAAGCACTCGGCTACCGAAATCGGTTCTCTAGCCACGACACGCTAACAAAAAAAATGACGTCAGACCTCAGCGACCGACATGCAAATGGCGTCGAGACAAACCCGAAGATATCGAGCAAACAGCAGGCAGCATGCGGTAAGTACTGCCTTAAAACTGAAGTAACTAAACGAAAGGTCTAACATACGATTTGCAGGGGAGCTCGATGGGGCGCGGCAGCCGACAAATCCCCAGTCTGCAGCGGAACCACCGAAGCAGGGCTCTAGTAAGTTAATCTGACGTTAGTTTCCCAGGTTGCACATAAATGCAAGTAGGGCAGCAGCACGAGAGTTAATTGAACTGTAAATTCGTAGGTTCCACGGAGAAGCCGTGGCTCGGGGCCAATTAAAAACCGAAGGCTACTACGGGATTGAGCCGCAGAACTAATTTTGCAAGAACTCAGGTAAGCTCGATTAAGGATTCAGTAAAGACCACTAGCCTGCACAAAATGGGCGCTCGAAATTTGTAATAGCCCTATCATAATAACACATTAAAATTATACAAAAAAAACATGCCCTAACATCTAACTCGACAAAGCATTGCTGGGCCAAGAATATCATACATGCCCTAACTGTTAACGAGACGAGATTCTAATAACTAACTATGGAATACACCAGGCACAAATAGCTTTATCAGTTTCTTGCCTGTAGTAAAAACATGTCGGCTTCTAACCTGGCGTGCGGAGGCCGGGGACGACAGAAGCGATGGAGGTTACGGCAAACGCAGCGAGAGGCCCAACGGACCTAGGGAGCAGTGACTGTATCACAGGTGAGTGCAGTGCTACCCCTCCAGCGTAGCTACCAGGGAATTTGTCGAGCTCCTTGACAATTCGATGGTTACAGGGGCCGAAATCGACGGTTTGGGAGGCCCGCAGAGTGCCGTCGAACAAGGAATGCTAAGCCTCTTCAGGGGGAAGTTCAACCTCTCGCAGGAAGCGTCCGAACTCTCCCAAGGTCGTAGCCGACAGGAAATGGATCCCACAGGGAATGAGTGGCATCCGGCAGTAAATCCAGTCCCACAGTAAATCGAAGTCCACAGTAAATGGCTATAACGCACAACGCCCAAATAAGTCCCAAATAAGAAGAAACTGGCCTTATCTTACCTCACGCTGGAATTGAGCCAGAAGAAAGGGCAGAAGCAATGCTGACCTCAAACGAATCCGCAAAAGCGAAAGGACGTAAGTACAACCAAATCAAATACGAACGTCTTAAGGGCACATGTGCTTTTTCAGATCCTCCGAAAAATCAAGACGGAGCTGAGCTATACTAATTAGCTCAAAAATTTAAGCACACGGCCGAGGCACTAGCAGCCTGCACCAAGTTTAAAATGGGAAAGACCTCAAAAATTCCACCAGCTTCCAGTTATCAAAACTTTCCAAAATTTTTGGGCCAGTAGATGCGAAAAAAAACAGCCTGAAAAATTTGACTGCAAGGAGTGATATCCTTTATCTAGCAACAAAATAGAATAGTGCAGAATAATTTGTAGCAGGGGTTGCCTAAACGCCATATACAAATATCTGTAGGAATATGACCAAAATAAATTTAATTAGTAGAATATGGGTAATTATTCGAAGAGTTGCTTACCAAACTGCTTGATAATTATAGGCAAATAATTAAAAATAAGATACAGCTAAATATACCTAGTTTAAAGCTTGCAACCAGTGACAAAAGCCAACCATAAATATTCAAGTTCAGAAATTCAGCTAGCAGAAGTCCAATACTACGGGGGACACTCCAAAAGTATCGTAACAAATTCTCCCCCCACAAAAGGGAGGGTAAATCACCCCAGATTTACCTGACCATACAACTGCTATCAATACCGAATTGCCAAAAAAAAAAACGATGCCTGCCGGAAAGAAATACAAAGGGAAGAAACAGAGGACTTAAAAGAGTAGACAGGAAGAGAGGATGTAAGAGTTCAAGCACATCATCGAAGACAACTAGACACCAACCTCTTCCGTCGCTGCAAGATGATGTGAGCTGCGCCGGTGGAAGGGAAGGTTACGCCAGGTTGCAACAAAGATGCACCCGAAACGCAAACACCTCGGAAAAATGCGGAGTTGGAGACAGGAAAGCGAACGACACAGAAGAAGGAAGGGAAAGGAAAACCAACCTCAACCAAGGGTTAAGTACTCAGGCCCAGGATCGACCTACAGCACTGAAGCTATCTCCAAATGACGGAAGATAGAACTGATATCCAAAATAACACGAAGTATAAAGAGAACGAGCACAGCAAAAAGAGGGAACATCCCTTTCAAACAAGAAAAAAAAATGAGACAGAGAAAGATGCGAGAAATGAAGGGACCAGATGTTTAGGTCGGGACTCCAATTCGAGAAAAAGGAAAGGTGAGTTGGGTCCCAAGATTCCGTCCGACGTCCCCAAACCAACCTTCCAAAAAGACGTAGACTAGACCACACAAACAAGAGACAAGGTTAGCGAGAGGGACAATGCCTTGGAGAAAGATTCAGGTCCCAATAAATCCGACAAAGTCGATGCCCTAGAAGAGCGAACGAAACCGTCCTCAGAAACCAGACACACCCAAACGCACACCCGAAAAGGACAGAGGCTCAACAAAAGAGTAGGGTTCCGCGAATCCAGACAACGCTGAAGCCCTAAAAGAGGGCAGAAGAAACCGTTCTCAAACATCAAGCATGCCCAAGGCAAGGAGTAAGTTTCACTTGAGGATTGAAATCCGCCTAAGCGAGGGAATACCCTATCAACCAACCAAACACACAGAACGTATAGCTGACGGCAATAGGCATCATCAGCTATACCTCAAAAATCCAAAAATCCAAAAGGGCACCCTACAAGCATCCACCAAGCTCACTCAAACCTCACCAAGAAAGCGGACAAAAGAAATCCTAAAAGAAATGAAGTCAAGCAATCAATCACTATACCAATCTATCCCAAAGATGGCTGGAGAGATTATCCAAATCGCCGAAACAAAAATCCCAGACACATCGCCACCGAATAACTAACCTATCATCAATCCACACAAAGAAGAAAACCAATCAAAGAAGAACTACTCTAAAACAATCCAAGGAGGTTCAGGAGATTATCCAAATGTGCCGAAGCAAATCTCCCAAAACGCATCGCCACCGAACAACTTGCAAACAATCCGAAGAATAAAAGAGGAAAAGAACCAATCAAAGAAGAGCTAAGCCAATCCACACTAGAAAGATGGTTTGAAGAGCCTATAAATCCACAAAAGTGTACCCCTCAAACGCACCAATCACACTCCAAAATACTAATCATCACTCCAAAGGAAAAAGCAAGAAAACAAACTACACAGAGAAAACACAATGTAAACTCAAGCAAACTAAGTCAACAAATACTCAATAAAATACACGAACACGCAGCCAATAAAAATACAAATCATCAAAAAGATTCATCAAAAAAAACAACGATAAGCAATTCTATAACTAGGAGTCAATCATAAAATAACACAAAAAAAAAGTCAATACAATCTAACACCCTAAAAATTCGATTTGCACTATAGTACCACCAAGTACCCTAATAACGACGTAGTCAAAAATCCTTTCAAGGCCCCACGTTGGGCGCCAAAATCTTCTTGTAATGGAAGATAGACGGTCGGCCTTACCTTTTGGCGAAAGTTATATTAGTTATTTTGCCGGCTGGTAACTATCGGCCTAATTGGGCTAGCTCGCCGCGAGGGTCGCAGGGTTCCAGCTATGCTAAAAGAGAATACAAAAAAAAAGGAGTGGGCGCCAGGTCCTAGTCTCAGATCCAATTCCTCGTGCCGGACCTTACACAAGGTCGAAGATAAAAACCAGCAAGTCAAAAATAAACAAATCAACCAATGAATAGATCACAGCTTTATTCTAAATATATTGGTACGTACTATAGTGCAATGCTAACATAAACTAAATATATATAGATCACAGCAGGCAATATTCTTAGCAACACCAAAGAAAACACACAGTATGCGACATGCAATAATAAATATCAATACAAATATAAATATAAATATCGAGCAAATAGTAGCAGTGACTATGACCTGAGAATGGGCTAACCCATTAAGACATTGCGCGGTTAAAAACGGAGTGTAGCGAGTATTAAATAAATTAAATAAAAAAAAATAATAAATTAATTAATCCCTGTGAGGCAGGATGTAGCAGGGCCAGGTTATGCAAGCGCTCAGCTGATGTGAAACCCCGAATATCAGCTCGGTAAGATCCTAAAGTAATTAATCCAAAATTTCTAATGTCAAAAACTACGAGGTTATATGGCCATATAGTGCACAGAGCAGTTTTATTAATGGAAATACATCAGATGCATAAATGAACGCTACAGCAATCGCTTGAATAAACCTTCGGCAAACTTGTACCTACGTAAACTCGCAAATAAATTACAATAACGCGGAGAAATCGCGAACGCCGCAAACAGAGTTCCGACAAGATAATTAACGGGCTCACGCGACTCCCAAGTAAAGCACTCGGCTACCGAAATCGGTTCTCTAGCCACGACACGCTAACAAAAAAAATGACGTCAGACCTCAGCGACCGACATGCAAATGGCGTCGAGACAAACCCGAAGATATCGAGCAAACAGCAGGCAGCATGCGGTAAGTACTGCCTTAAAACTGAAGTAACTAAACGAAAGGTCTAACATACGATTTGCAGGGGAGCTCGATGGGGCGCGGCAGCCGACAAATCCCCAGTCTGCAGCGGAACCACCGAAGCAGGGCTCTAGTAAGTTAATCTGACGTTAGTTTCCCAGGTTGCACATAAATGCAAGTAGGGCAGCAGCACGAGAGTTAATTGAACTGTAAATTCGTAGGTTCCACGGAGAAGCCGTGGCTCGGGGCCAATTAAAAACCGAAGGCTACTACGGGATTGAGCCGCAGAACTAATTTCGCAAGAACTCAGGTAAGCTCGATTAAGGATTCAGTAAAGACCAGTAGCCTGCACAAAATGGGCGCTCGAAATTTGTAATAGCCCTATCATAATAACACATTAAAATTATACAAAAAAAACATGCCCTAACATCTAACTCGACAAAGCATTGCTGGGCCAAGAATATCATACATGCCCTAACTGTTAACGAGACGAGATTATAATAACTAACTATGGAATACACCAGGCACAAATAGCTTTATCAGTTTCTTGCCTGTAGTAAAAACATGTCGGCTTCTAACCTGGCGTGCGGAGGCCGGGGACGACAGAAGCGATGGAGGTTACGGCAAACGCAGCGAGAGGCCCAGCGGACCTAGGGAGCAGTGACTGTATCACAGGTGAGTGCAGTGCTACCCCTCCAGCGTAGCTACCAGGGAATTTGTCGAGCTCCTTGACAATTCGATGGTTACAGGGGCCGAAATCGACGGTTTGGGAGGCCCGCAGAGTGCCGTCGAACAAGGAATGCTAAGCCACTTCAGGGGGAAGTTCAACCTCTCGCAGGAAGCGTCCGAACTCTCCCAAGGTCGTAGCCGACAGGAAATGGATCCCACAGGGAATGAGTGGCATCCGGCAGTAAATCCAGTCCCACAGTAAATCGAAGTCCACAGTAAATGGCTATAACGCACAACGCCCAAATAAGTCCCAAATAAGAAGAAACTGGCCTTATCTTACCTCACGCTGGAATTGAGCCAGAAGAAAGGGCAGAAGCAATGCTGACCTCAAACGAATCCGCAAAAGCGAAAGGACGTAAGTACAACCAAATCAAATACGAACGTCTTAAGGGCACATGTGCTTTTTCAGATCCTCCGAAAAATCAAGACGGAGCTGAGCTATACTAATTAGCTCAAAAATTTAAGCACACGGCCGAGGCACTAGCAGCCTGCACCAAGTTTAAAATGGGAAAGACCTCAAAAATTCCACCAGCTTCCAGTTATCAAAACTTTCCAAAATTTTTGGGCCAGTAGATGCGAAAAAAAACAGCCTGAAAAATTTGACTGCAAGGAGTGATATCCTTTATCTAGCAACAAAATAGAATAGTGCAGAATAATTTGTAGCAGGGGTTGCCTAAACGCCATATACAAATATCTGTAGGAATATGACCAAAATAAATTTAATTAGTAGAATATGGGTAATTATTCGAAGAGTTGCTTACCAAACTGCTTGATAATTATAGGCAAATAATTAAAAATAAGATACAGCTAAATATACCTAGTTTAAAGCTTGCAACCAGTGACAAAAGCCAACCATAAATATTCAAGTTCAGAAATTCAGCTAGCAGAAGTTCAATACTACGGGGGACACTCCAAAAGTATCGTAACAACTTAGTCATTTGTTAACATTATATGGCTTTATATTTTAGTAAAGGGTTCATCATTTTTAAAGAAAAATTTTTATAAACTTTTTTAACGTTGTTATAAACTTATTAAACAATCAGCAGATATTAATGTATTTTGCTTGGTTTTGATGTTTGAATAAATAGTCTGGAATGTCTGAAATTATACACAGAGCTTGCGGAATCCCAAAACTCTTTAGTTGTTTCAAGTTGAAATGCGCCCTTTCACTCCGCCCTACACTTACTGAATTATTACTTTAAAATGCCCTGGGTTTGCTAGCTGATTCAGTCGGTGTGCTATGAGACTCTTTTTCCATCCCCAGAGTAGCTAAGGGGAAGCTAATATTGTTTAAGATCCGCTTGTTGCACCTTCAAAGTTGAACTTACAAACATAAACACCAATGATAATAAAAAGCCAACAGCTTACAATGAATACATATACTGTGTGAACAAAGAGGGACACACAAAGAAAAATGTACATAAAAACAAGCATACAAAGCAGTTATGCACTGCGCATAAGAAAATGCCTAACTAAATTACGAACGTTCAGTAGCGCCAGCAAAGTTAATTCCGCACATAGAAAATAGTCGAACACGCAATTGTCGATTCTTGTTGGTTTTCATTAGGGCTTGTCGTTATTCACTGCCTATGAATGCTCACTCAGTATGTGTCGTAAAGCCGTCCGGTAATTTACCATTATCAATCAGCGCATTCTTGCGAGTCAGATGTAGATCAACTTCTCGAAAGGTATATGAAAGAACGTCTCGGAGAAAAATTGTAGTCGTCTGTGGTTACGGGTTAAAAATAATATTTTTTATTCAAGTCAACAGCTGGACTAAAAAAACAATATGTTTTTGATATACAGGGTGATATGGAAATGAGTGCAAATATTTTAACTCGTAATAGAACTCGCTAAACTGAACAACTTCTCTATTTGTCATTTTTTCGAAAACGCCCTCTAAACTGAGTTAAAACTCAAAACAATTTTACTCTAAAAATGCATACCCGCCTATGGAATAATATTTTAATTTAATGGCAGAAAACACAAAAAACATTTCTTTGATATGCAAACCAACAAAAACTGCATATGTATTTGTTTGGTATTTAGCTTTTAATCATATTAGTTTAGTTTATTTCATTAGTAATTCTTAATACAAGTAAATAGCTGTACATAAATTTAGTGTAGTTTGTAATTCTACCTAGCGGTAAGTTTGCCCACTATTGGTGGAACGTCAAGTTATGGGGCTTACTGTCCCCTCTCCTGTCACCCCTAAATCTTGGGTCGGTGGCCCACATAGCAAGAGATGAACCTAAGACGAGTTGGTGAACGGTCGGTCAACTGATCCCGTTTTTTGTTGTTTTGTGTAACCGCTCGTGTTTATCGTTTTGTGCTCCTGGAGTCACGGGTCAATCGACGTGCCACTTCCATCCTTTATGTCCATCAAGGTAAGTCCCTATACAAACTTCTACTTTGCGTGGGTATTATCGAGTCTTACGCTCTCCGTTTAGGTAGAATTAATTTAGATATTAATTGTCCTGGTGACAAATACATTTCTGGTCCTTCGAGCCGGATCTAATCAATTGAGATTATCCGTTTTTTGTGTAGTAGAACCGCGTGAAATTTGTCGAATTTTCCAAATTTTGATATCGTTTATTTTCCAAATTCAAAGCTCCAGCGCAGGTACAGCCATTTACGAGTTATTATTGATTTAACGTTATTGATTCTTGTATATTGCGTATGTTGTTAAGTTTCGCCGTCCCACATATTAATTTTATGCCTAATTTGGTCCGCATCTTTGCATCCATTGTCGCTCGTTCTCGGAATTTCCTAGTTTGGTTGCGCCGGGCATATGGTCAACAAGTGACCATCGTAGAACGGTTGGGTTTTATTGCTTTTGCCTTTATTGCTGTGGTACTGCAGGCGGCTGTCGATCCTCAAAGTTTTGGATTTTGGATATAGCCCTTTGTCGCAGTTTCCGCCGCCGCTTACCAATAAATCATGGCGAATCAGCTTAAAATGAATTTGGCACTCCGCAGTACTTTAATTAATCAATTATTGGAAATCCGTGACCTAGCTTCTTCATCTCAGGAAGAAACCGCGTTACGTCCGTTATTCAAACGGCGACTTGACAGGGCAAAGTCGATTTATGATGAATTTCAACCCTTGCATCGCGCTATTATTCAAAATATATCCACTCAAGCTAATCCGGACCTAGCATCCGAAGAGGCCATTAGGAAACAATTTGATGATGCCTTTAATAGTATTGAAGCCATTTATTTTTCTTTGTTTCCTGATAATGAATCGTCGCCGAGTTTGAGCAATCATAATGACAATTCTTCGAATCGTAGCTTCAATCATTCTAATAATATCCGTTTGCCGAAGCTGGAACTCCCAATTTATTCCGGCGAGTATAGTCAATGGACAGGTTTTATCGAATTATTCCGAAGTGCCATACATACTAGATCTGATTTGTCTGACATTCAAAAACTGCAATACCTTTTGAGTTGTTTACAAAATGAGCCATTAAATCTTATTAAGTCGTTGCCTTTGTCACGAGATAATTATAAAATCGCATACGATACACTCGTCGACCGCTACGATGATAAGCGTAGATTGGCTAAATACTATTGGACATCAATTCATAATTTTCCAAAATTAAAAGCAGAATCCGCGAGAGACCTGCGAAAACTCTTTGACCACGTTAAAGAGAATCGTTTGGCCCTTAAGGCTCTAAACATTGCTAATTCGTTAGAGGACTTTATGTGGTTTAGCATCCTTTTAGATAAGCTTGATACAGATACGCGAAAATTATTTGAATCGGAGATTAGGTCTAAGGCATCGGATATTCCAACGCTAAAACAATTAGAAGATTTTATTGAAAGTCAATGTCGCGTCTTGGAAAGTGTAGATAACTCAGCCAACAAAGGGTTCAAACACCTGTTTGCAAAGCCGTCTACTAAATCGGCGTTCTTAGTAAATAAATCCTCGAATAATAAACTTACTTCAGGTAGCGAAAACACTTCGAAATGTCTAATTTGTCAATTGGCACATACAGTTTATGCGTGCCCTGTGTTTGCGGCAAAAACGCCGCACGAGCGATTTGAAATGGTCAAATCGCATCGTCTTTGTTTGAATTGTTTGCGCTTTAACCATATGAGTAATTCTTGTCCATCAAAATCGGTATGTAGAAACTGTCGCAATAAACACCACACGATGCTCCATTTTCCGGCAAGATCCCAAAGTTCGGCGAATGCTGAGGTCGGTGTAACTGTTCCACCCCCCGAGGTGCAAACGAGCCTAACCGCTTGTGCGAGCGTATTGTCGTGCGAATCGGTTTTACTTTCTACGGCTATTGTGGAAATTCAAGACGCTCTCGGTAATTTTCAGAAGTTGCGCTGTCTCATTGATAATTGTTCACAGGGTAGCTTTATCACGCAAAAGGGTTTAAGGCGTTTGGGATTAACACTTACAACATTTAAAACCGTTATTCATGGTATTGGTTCAGAAACCTCTGAAAAGGCCTTGCTTTCTGCAGGTTTTGCAACATGTTGTCTTCGTCCTTGTTACAGCAATAAGCCGGTGCCTGTATTTAGCATAAAGGCCCATGTAATCCCTCAAATCGCCGGAAATATCCCGGCTAGTTCCATCGACCCTTCTAAATGGAATCATATTTCTGGCTTAATATTAGCTGATCCCGAATTTTATCGGGCCCGCCAAGTAGATTTATTGCTAGGTGCCGATATATATGCACACGTGATTAAACCTGGCGCAATTTTGAGTACGTCCCAAAATGAACCAGCAGCTCTTAACACGGTCTTCGGTTGGGTTGTTAATGGATGCGTTGGTCCCGCGTCAAACGCAGTTGCTAAAGCTTATCTGACATCGGTCGAAATTCCAACCCTCGATGACACATTGAAAGCGTTTTGGCGAACAGAAGAACCCCCGCAGATATCTACGGTCGACGCCGCGGATGCCATTTGCGAGTCGTTATATTCATCTACGGTATCCCGTAATAGTACTGGTCGATATGTCGTTTCGTTGCCGTTCAAGGTGCAAAATCCAAAATTTCCCAATTCGCGCGATATCGCCTTAAGGCGGCTGCAATTGCTCAAAAATCGCCTTATGCACAATCCTTCTTTGAGAAGGGAATACGTCAACTTTATGGACGAATACATTAATACAGGGCATATGGTCCTCGCATCGGGGGATCCTCGTCCCGATAAATTTTATTACATTCCACACCATTGTGTGACGAATTCAAAATTTCGTGTTGTTTTTGATGCCAGTTCGAGAGCTTCAAATGGCTTATCGCTAAATGACACATTGTATTCTAGGCCAAAGTTGCAGCAAGACATAGTGTCTGTGTTATTAAATTTTTGCGCTCATAATGTAGTAATAACTAGCGACATTAAGCACATGTTTCGCCAAATAATCGTCTCGACTACAGACTGTGATTTCCAACGTATTCTATGGCGCTCTTCCATAGATCAGCCTGTAAAAGAATATATCTTGAATAGGGTCGCATATGGAGTTACTTCATCGCCGTTTCTTGCAATTAGAACTCTTATTCAATTAGCTGATGACGAGCAACACCGGTTTCCCCAAGCATCTTCTGTCATTCGAAGAGATATCTATGTCGACGATATTGCCACTGGATGTTCCTCCGTGGCTGAGGCCTTAATCCTACAGGATCAACTGATAAAATTGTTGCGTTGTGGCGGATTTGAATTAAGGAAATGGGCTAGTAATTCTCCAGCGTTAACCAACCACCTAGACCCCACGTATCTGGTAGAGAATATGGTATCTTTCGATTCCGGTGAACCTTGCTCCCCTTTGAAGATCCTTGGCTTACAATGGTCCCCATCAAGTGACAGTTTTAGATTCCAGGTTGAACCTATTGATCGTCCCTGTTCCAAAAGGCACATCCTATCGGAAGTCGCAAGGGTCTTCGATCCCATCGGTTTCTTAGCGCCGTTAACGTCCTTTTCGAAGCGGCTTATACAACACTTATGGTGTCTAGGATTAGGATGGGATGAACTGCCTCCCTCGGAAATATATGATCGTTGGGAATTATATAAGTCGCAATTAGTGGATATAGCTCATATCAAAATTCATCGCCAATTAATTCCTGCGAATTATGTCAACTGTGAGTTGCACGGGTTTTCTGACAGTTCCGAGGCCGGTTTTGCAGCGATAGTGTACCTTCGATTTGTAATCGATCCGAATGAATCAGTAGTGAAGTTTATGATGGCTAAAATCAAAGTTGCCCCCTTACAACGGCGACCAATTCCTTAATTGGAATTATGCTAGCCAAACTTATTTGTTTTATTTGCTCGTCCTACTCGTCGTTTGTTAGCTTCGCAGCAATTTATGCGTGGACTGATTCTACGATAGTTTTATCATGGCTTCCTTCGTCTCCGCATCGGTGGAAAACATTTGTTAGCAATCGCGTTAGCTACATTCAAGAACGAGTACCAGCATCTTCTTGGCGCCATGTTCCTTCCTCTGATAATCCCGCGGATTGCGCATCCAGGGGACTTCTTCCTCGGGAATTGCTGAACCACCTCTTATGGTGGAGCAGCCCTTCTTGGCTTTCAAAAAATTCTGACGAATGGCCTACCCTAAAAGATTAAAACTCCTTGGACATGGAATCAGTTTTACGCGAAGAACGCAAACTTGTGTTGATGGCAACAACCGTGAACGATGAGCCATTTAATCCATTTAATTGCGATCAATTATTGTCTCGATTTTCATCGTTACGGAAAATAAAAAGGATCATTTCCTATTGCATGCGGTTCGTGCACAACTGCCGCAACGCTACTACACCGCGATTCGGGTCCATCACTGTAGGTGAACAACAAAGGGCCCTAAATCTATTAATTAAACATGTTCAGCACATATCGTTTCGTGATGATATTCGAAGATTGACTTTAAATCAACAATGCTCCAAACCAATTAGAACACTCGCTCCATTTCTTGATTGCGAAGGAATTGTCAGGGTGGGCGGTCGTTTAGCTCATGCTAATATTTCCTATGGCAGTAAACATCCTTTTCTATTGCCCAAAAATCACAAGCTGACCGAGATGATTATAAGTTAATTCCACGAAGATTATTTTCATCCCGGACCTCAGACGTTACTTTATTTATTGAGGCAACAGGTTTGGATCATAGCTGCTAAAAGCGCAATTCGTCGTTGTGTTTCGAAATGCAATCGCTGTTTTCGCGTTAATCCCCAATCGGTCACACCTCCAATGGGGAATCTTCCCGCTACCCGGATTACCCAAATTAAACCATTCGCAGTCGTAGGAGTTGATATGGGTGGCCCATATCACATCAGGTTAGGTAGACGTCGGGGTCTTGCGCCACAAAAGACTTACATATGTTTGTTTGTATGTTTTGCTACTAAATGCCTGCATCTAGAATTAGTTTCGGAATTATCAACCGATGCATGTCTGGCAGCGTTGCGCAGGTTCGTCGCTCGGCGGGGCCGTTGTTCCTCCATTTTTAGTGATTGCGGAACTAATTTTCTCGGTGCCAATAGAAAACTTATTAAATTCATTAAGGACGCGGTCGAGTATGAAAACATTTCCTGGTCATTTAACCCCCCTTCGGCCCCTCACATGGGAGGGGTCTGGGAAGCAGGAATCAAGTCAGTGAAGTCCCATCTGGTTAGAGTGATAGGCGATCAAATTCTGACCTACGAGGAATTTCTCACCGTACTCGTACAGATCGAAGCTATCTTAAATTCTCGACCCCGACCCCTGTGCTCGCTTAGTGCAGACCCCAACGATCTTGCAGTGTTAACACCGGGGCATTTCTTAACTCTCGAACCACTTTCCGCTGTCCCAGACGAAGATCTGACCAATCTAACAACCAATCGTCTGGATCGATGGCAATTGCTCCAACGCATGCGCCAGGATTTTTGGCGGCGATGGCATTCGGAGTATTTACAAAAACTCCAACAGCGTTCGAAGTGGTTAAATCCCACCAAAAACCTGGAACCGGGGCTAGTAGTTCTGATTAAAGACAATTCCGCTCCGGCTCTGCAGTGGCGTATCGGCAGGGTGGAAAAGGTGCATCCTGGTATGGATGGAGTGGTGCGAGTAGCCACAGTTAAAGCGACCAGTGGTAGCTTTCAGCGCCCGGTGGTTAAATTATGCCCTTTGCCCTCCCAGTAACCATCACCGATCTCGGATAGAAAAATGCATGGCCTTTTTGGTGGGCGGAATGTTTGGTATTTAGCTTTTAATCATATTAGTTTAGTTTATTTCATTAGTAATTCTTAATACAAGTAAATAGCTGTACATAAATTTAGTGTAGTTTGTAATTCTACCTAGCGGTAAGTTTGCCCACTATTGGTGGAACGTCAAGTTATGGGGCTTACTGTCCCCTCTCCTGCCACCCCTAAATCTTGGGTCGGTGGCCCACATAGCAAGAGATGAACCTAAGACGAGTTGGTGAACGGTCGGTCAACTGATCCCGTTTTTTGTTGTTTTGGGTAACCGCTCGTGTTTATCGTTTTGTGCTCCTGGAGTCACGGGTCAATCGACGTGCCACTTCCATCCTTTATGTCCATCAAGGTAAGTCCCTATACAAACTTCTACTTTGCGTGGGTATTATCGAGTCTTACGCTCTCCGTTTAGGTAGAATTAATTTAGATATTAATTGTCCTGGAGACAAATACAGTATTGATAAAACCTTTAGTTCACATCTGGTCACCAACGTACTTTATCAGTTGAGGTAGGTAAGTTATTGACTGTATGTTTTTTGTGCAAGAACTTTGCAGTTTTAATATGCTTGTGTCGTTCACCTTTAACTAAGATTTGTTCACCAAGCGGCTGGACAAATTTAGGGGAGATAATATGCGATTAAATGAAAAACGATAGATACAAAAGTTGTTCATTTTGGTGAGCTCTATCACTGGTTAAAATATTTGCACTCATTGCCATAACACCCTGTATAAAAGTATCCATTTCTGTATTTACAGGGTGTTAATTATGTACGCAAACAAACTTTAAGTGGTGATTCCTTGATCAATTCCAAGATAAAAAGATCATACAAACATGGGACCTAAACGTCTTCGTTTTCAAAATACAGGATGTTGAAGTTTAAACAAAAACTTGGTGTAGGTTAGTATTTCATAAAGTAGCATTGTTTGGTTAAAACAAATTTAATTTATTTCCACCAGTGGCGTGCATCGGGGCCAAGTCAGTTACCTTATTTTAGACAAATCTGGTACGCCACTGTTTCTTAGCCAATACGACAAGTTTTTTAGCTTCATCCATTGAAAATATACAAAACATGTATCTTTTATTTTTCTGATAGAATACACCTTTTTCGAGAAAAACGGAGAAATCTGTAACAGCAATTTCGTTCATTGGACGTTAATGGGACCTAAACGACTTTGTTTTCAAAATACAGTTTAAAGAAGTTTTAAAAAAATATTTAATAACAAACAATCTTACAATAGCTACAAAACTTTTGGCTAAAATACAGTGGCGTACCAGATATTTCTAAAATAAGGTAACTGAGGTCGCCCCGATCCACGCCACTGGTGGAAATAAATCAAATTTATTTTGACTGAACAATGCCACTTTATGAAATACTAACCTATACCATGTTTTTGTTTAAAGCCGTTTAGGGCCCATGTTGGTATGAACTTTTTATCTTAGAATTGGTCAAGAAATCACCCCTCAAAGTTTGTCTAAGTACTTAATTAACACCCTGTATAAATAAATAATAAATACGTCAATAACAACGCCAAAAACAAATTTTAAAGTTAATATTTCTAAATGCACAAAACATTTAGCTAAAACCATGAATTTTCAAAATATCTAACTTTACGTTCAACTCGTTCTTCATAAGTTACCTGCTGTCAATGCAAAACTCAAGTTGCTGATTGTGTTATATCCAGAAATAAAGTTGCTATTTTTGGAGTCTAGTGCCTCACATACTGATAGGAGCCTTTCATGTTGTAGCATGGTTCACTTGCAGGTTATAGCAAAAACAAAGGAACTCCACACCAACACTAACAACAGGAAACCTGTAGTTCTGACAGAGCATATCGAATAAGTGAAAAGCTTTTGTTACCTTGGAAGTATGATCACTGAAAATGGAGAAGCAGTGGAAGACGTTCACAATCGTGTAAATAAAACAGAAGGAACATTTGCTCAGCTGCGACCCATATGGAAAAACCAAAACATCTTGTTGAGGACTAAACTAAGCATCTTCAAGTCAAATGTGAAGAGCGTTCTCTTCTACAGGTGTGAGACGTAGAAGGTAAGCGGCGAGATCATGAGGAAGGTGCAATTTTTTATCAACAGAGCATCACCAACGAAGAACTATGGGATGCACCCACCAATGCAAAAGCAGAGTACCAGATAAAGAAATGCAAGTGGCGATGGATTGGTCACACATTGTGATGCGCACCCGGGCATATTCCAAGACAGGCTTTCCAGTGGAATCCCCAAGGAACACGGAAGAGAGGCAGACCACAGCAGAACAGGTGTAGAACAGTGGAGTCAGAGCTGAAAACAGTTGGAATAAGCTGGAGACAGAGAAAGTCAGCAGCTGCAGTGGAAATCTCTTGTCAAAGCCCTATGCATCCCGGAGGTGCAATAAGAATAAAGTCAAAATAAGTGATTTGCAAGTAAGGTGAAAGCAGGGGGATCAAGTCCAATTTGAAGGACTAGACGTACAAATCTTGCGCGTTCTAGCTGTGAGGTGGGTCAATTTGACAACTAAAGACCACACTCCTCGTAATTGGCATTGAACACCTCTCTTGTAGGAATCTGCTAAATGGCGTTATTTTGCAAACAAATGCATCGGTATGACAAAGAGGGTTGACTGGCACACGGACATACTGTCCAACAAAAGGGATAACTCACCCCCGGGCTTAAGGGGGAATTCACTAACAAAAAATAACTTTTTGCCACTGGTTTGTGATAGTGTTAGATCAAGAATGCGACAAAAAATGCGGTTGGAAGCAGAAAAGGAGCAAGAGCACTTATTTTCTCTGCCCAACTCATATGAACGCCAGGATTGCACCATATGATGCAAGAATTTCCATGCCTAAAGTGATTCATAGGGACCAATGTCGTCCAACTTGTCTGTGACTGCCGACTCGCTGGGGCCAACAGAGTAATTAAGGATAAGACAAGGACTGGCAAAGCAGCAATCAGAGCCCATCTGTGGACCACTACCGAAAGTATTTAAAGGAATCTGCATAAAGCGAGACGATGAAAATTAGGAATCTTTACAAAGCAGTTGTAGAAGGCGTGCTTTATTGAAAAATGGTAGTTCTGTAAGTGTGACGCAACAGATGTCACCAGACACTCGCATTTGCAATCGACGTTGCCCAACCAATTTTTAAAATAATGCCAGCCATACCTCTCATTTGGTGATAAACAAATTAATAATAGTAAAATGTCTACTCTTATCAACGGCATACAATCAAAGCAAAGCTGCTAAATTTGATTGAGCTTGATGTAAAGGGGTGAATTAATATAATTACAATTGTGGCCAAAAGAACCAGGACATTTTTCTACCAAATTCTCAAAATGTGTCGCAATGAGCAATTATTCTCGCTTTATCCGTATTTCCAATATGTGCCAGCATTTTTCTGAATTGAATGACTTTTGATGACCTTTATGAACTACAATTGTCAGTGTCAGCAATTTTTTTGCATTTTGAGGATTAGTTCAAAAAAGTGTCCCGTTTTTTGGCCACAACTGTAGCTAGCGATATCAGTACATTCACGTTTAAAATTTTCTAAAATTAAATAATGTTATACAATCTTAGAACATAGAAAAACTAATTTGATGTTGGGTTGATAAAAGTTATGTAGTTGCATGGTAATAAAACAGAATTAATTAAATTATCAATCACAAACATTGAGCATAAATCAAATAATTTAAGACACTAGATTAACAGGTCTTTGTGCACGGAAGTTCATCTAAATTCAGCATGAGCGATAACAAGAGACACATATGTTTTTTAAATTAAAAAAATCATGAAATTAGAAAGTTCAAAAGTTACTTGTATATACAATTGGGACTATTTCTCGAATTTTAATGACGATTTTTAAGTTATTCATTGCCAATTTATAAAAAAAGAATTATATAAAAGGCAAATATTTTTTATTAATTTTTATTCATACATCTGTGATACATGTAACAGTTAAGTGATAGCTTTTGTAAATAGTTATTAGATGTATCTTTAAGCAGCCAGTATTTCTTAGAATTTGACACACTCCTGCTATAAGTTCTTCACAATTGCTTGAAAAGCAGATAAAAAATGCACTTGATTTGATTACACTTTACAAGGTTAGTAAATCCCCTAAAGTGAGTAATATACCTTTATCACTTCGCATTCGGAATGAGACAGCAATAACAGCACAGTTAATAACAGCACATCTGTGCAATTTATTTAAAAAAAAATGTGACTACATATCGACTGTCAAGCACTCCAAAATAGGGTTACCAGATGTCTCCTTTCTAACGGGATAATCCTTGTTTAGGTTATTGTGCCCCATTTTTCCAGAAATAATTAGACAGAATGCAATTTGTTCCGTTTTTACTTTTGATCTAAAATATTCACCTTTCAACATTAAACTAATAGTTAAAATTAAATTAATACAGTCAGCTCTCTTCAAATTTTTATTGAGCTATAAGAGTAATGTTCTACTCGAGCAATAATTGTTTTTCAATTGCTTCAGCAAAATTCTTGGCCTGTGCAAGGCAAACGTTCTTTAGCAAAATGCAAGCCCAGTTCTTCTCAAGTAGGCTTGCCATACGACAAGTAAGTTTTACGCTTTATCGATTTTGAGCAATTTCTGCAAATTCTGTTGCAATACCTCAAATAGCCTACGATTGATATTTTTTTTAATCTCCTATCTATCTCATCATTGAGCAAATTCAATGTACGAGACATTCTATTTAGTGGTGAGTTCAAGCTGAAATTTGTTCTTGAATAGCACTGCTGAAAAAGTGAGTTGTTTCTTAAAATACAACTTGCAATCTGTACATTTACCAGATTTAACAAAGGTAGAAAATTATTTGTGATTTTAAAATCTTTAAAAAAATTATAACATCAGATAACGATCTTCTGTCTTTTAGAGTAAGAAGATTAGAATATTTACAGGAAGACAAATAAGTAGTACACGTATTGGAGTTCTTTCTTGTTAAATAGGTTATAAAATTCATTTGAATTTTTTCGAGCCTATTTATATATATTGCACAATGTGGATTCCAGATAGAACTACAATAGCTCAGATTTGCGTGAACAACGCATTGTACAACATAATAACAGCCTTGGAATTAGTGAAAAATTTAGTTGTTCTGATTATAAAACCAAGTAATTTATTAGCTTTTCTGCAAATAACATCTATATGTGTGTCAAATATTTTTGAATCTAAAGTTATTCCTAAGTCTTTGACAGAGTCTGTTTTTGAGAGTATATTGAATCCGATAGTAGAGAGAAAAGAAACACGATTTATGTTTCTAGTAAAAGATATCTGACAACATTTAGAATAATTTAAAGTTAATTTGTTAGTAATGCTATAGTTATCAAGTCTTTGAAGATCTGAGTTAAGCTTTTGGCAGCTTGATTTTGTATCTGAAGAAATATCTTTAAATCGGATGTGAACATTGTGGAACACCAGAAGAAGTTTGAAAACATTTTGAAAGATAGCCATTAACTGAGACTGAATGCGAACGATTTCTAATAGAGGAGCATAACCACTTCAGAAGAACACCATGCATACCGGCCCCAAATAATTTTGTAATCAAAATATTATGATTTATTTTATCAAACGCTTTACTGAAGTCGGTATACACGGAATCCACCTGACAGCGGGCTTTCATCGATTTCAGAATGTAGTTGGAATAGAGTAGTAGATTTTACTCAGTTGACCTATTCTTAAAAAATCTGGTGTGATACACTCACACAACTTCCTTTTACAGTGATCTTATAATTAGTCAAAAATTTCATTTTTAATTTTTAACCATTTGTTAAAAATTTTCAAAAATTACAAATTCTACAAAAACGGTACAAAATCGAGTGTTAGTTGAAGAGACAAATTTTCTCTAGAATTTTAAGGTGAATTCAAAAATGTAATAATATACCGGGTGTTTTATTTAAAATAGGAGTTAATAAAAAAAATAGAAAAAAAAACAAAAGAAACCCACTTTAGAAGTATTCAACTGGAAAATCACCTATCTCACATCAATACACATTAAAACTGTAAGAAAAATGTAAAGTTTAAAAAAAATCGTTAGAGCCGTTTTTGAAAAAATCGAAAAAAACTGAAAAATCACAAGAGTAAACACCTACTTCCGGTTATGCGTTTTTCTTCAAAAGCTTGCTGTCTCATCTACATAGTACACAAAACTTATATATGAAGTTTCAACGCCATACCTCTTTTCGTTTTTGAGATATTCTGTTCACAGACAGACAGACAGACACACAGACACACAGACAGACAGACACACAGACCAATGAAAAAAAATATGTTTTTTGGGATCAGGGGACTCTAAAACGTGAAGATCCGTTGAAAACTCAATTTTGAATTTTTGGGGTGAATCCAATACTTCCTTTATAGTAAAAGGAAGTAAAAATCCATGTTACTGAGAGATAATTAAGTTATATAAAAGAGAATAAAGGTGATCGTATATTATTGTTTCAAAAAGTTTCGGTATGGCAGAAAGCTTAGAAATTAGTCTATAATTTGCAGCTAATGAAGGGTGTCCAGATTTAAATACTGGAACAATTGATTTTTTCCAATATGTTGGGAATACGCCTGTAGCAAGCAATTTTTTAAATAAAATGGAAAGCGGGTATCTTATTAGGGGTTAGCAACGTTTTAGAAGGAGTGGAGGAATATTATCAATATTGTCAAAGATAACCTCAAATCCTTCCGGAAGCCATGAAATGCCTTCGAAACGCAACTGATGTTATGTGGGATGCAATTTGCATGTTTTGATCATCCTAAATTACTATGAGTTAATTGCTCATTAACATATTGACTGCTCATGACGCGGATTGGCATTATAGGGAATGTTTACGATGTGCTCACGACGCGTATCCGCTCATTATGATATTACTCGAGCGATGCGGATCCGAGTCGTTGGCACATGGTAAACACTCATAGTAATGCGGATCCGCGTCATGAGCAGTCAACGTGTTAAGCACCGCTTATACGACAATACATTTTAATATGAGATGTTTATTTACTATTACCAAGATTTTCTCTTATATTTAAGTTGCTGCTAACATTAAAAAAATAGTATTCTATTTATTGTTTTCTATTTTTTAAAGGTTTTTGTAGATCATACTAATTTCATAATAGTAAACACAGCCTCTGATGGATAGGGTTGCCAACTGTCCTTTATTTCAAAATAGTGTCATTTGTCTTTTAGTAAGGTGTCAAAGGACGATAAATATCCTTAAAATTCAAACAGTTTATCGGTACCTCAAAAAAACTAATATTCAAAATAAAAACATGTCCCATTTAACGCTTAATAGTAATTTGTATACCAAGGCACTGAAGTTTTATCTTTTTATCACAAATGTGGATTTAGTTGCAGAGGTTTATTGATGTGAGATAGGTGACTTTCAAGTTGAATACCTCTAAAATGGGTTTATTTTTTTTATTAACTCCTATTTTAAATAGAACACACGCTATATTACTACATTTTTTAATTCAGCTTAAAATTTTAGAGAAAATTTGTCTCTTCAACTAACATTCTATTTTGTACAGTTGTAATTTTTGAAAATTTTTGACAAATGCTTAAAAATTAAAAATAAAATTTTTAGTTAATTATAAGATCACTGTTGATGCTTTTAATTTAATACTCACTTTTTTTAATATGATTTTATATCTACTTATATGCATATTATTATATTAAAAATAGAATAAATGTTCCTATATCTTATATTAGTATGTATTATTTTGGTGATGCACCAAAAAAAATTTTGATAGACCAAAAAGGGGTTTTTTGGCTTGGCACCAAAAAAAAATTTGCGCCTTTGGCGAATTGCCTGCGGTGCTGGCTTGTCCTTTGATTTTACATTCAAAAGTTGGCAACCCTACTGATGGAATTCAAGATTTTTATTTTTCTGTATACATTTATGAACAGAACAATGTTTGTAATATTAAGAGGTTGAACAAAACAATTAATTTTCGTCATTTTGGTTCAAGGATTATTTTGAACAATTGTTAAATGAGCAAGAAGAAGACATAGTACAACAACCAGTAGAAGAAGCTAAGAGATCACCAGAATATATGCAAGATGAAGAACAGGAAGAAATTGAAGAGCCAACAGAACAAGAAATAGAAAACGAAATAAAAGAACTTAAGAATAACAAAAGTCCAGGAGAGAATGGGATCCCGGCAGAAATTTTGAAGCAAGGAGGAGCACAGTTACACAAAAAACTGCAGCAGCTTATTTGGAGGATATGGAGAGAAGAAATTATGCCGGAACAATAGAGAAGCGCAGTGATATGCCCGTTTTGGAAAAAAGGCGATAAGACAAAATGTAAAAATTACAGGGGGATTGCACTACAAGACGTGACATATAAGATATTAGCTAAAATAATACGCAATAGATTAAAACGATATGAAGATGAAGTGGTGGGAGAATATCAAGGAGGCTTTAGACCGGGGAGATCGACAACTGACCAAATTTTTACACTAAAAGCAATACAAAACAATAGCTGCGAAAGAAAGCTGCAGTTATATATTCTCTTTATTGATTTTAAGCAAGCGTACGATTCAATAACTCGAGAGAAGTTGTACGAGGCACTAATAAAGCTAAGAATACCAGAGAAATTGATCAACCTGATAAAGATGACTTTATATGACACAAAAAATAAAATCGTAGTAGAAGGAAGTTTCTCACATCAATTTACAGTAAAAAAAGGGTTAAGGCAAGGAGACCCATTATCCACAGACCTGTTTAATTTAGTGCTAGAAGCAATAATAAGAGAAAGTGGAATCCAAACTACTGGAACACTGTACCATAATAAACACCAACTTGTAGCATACGCCGATGATATAGCAATATTAACAAGATCACGGCAGGAACTAGAGAAGACTTTTGCTAGGTTTGAAAAAGAAGCGAGGAAGTATGGACTACGAATAAACACAGAAAAAACTAAGCTTATGGAAATGCAGTCTGAAGTGACGAAAGAAAACAAATACATAAAGATCCGAGTAATAGAAAGAGAATATATTTTTGAGAAAGTTGAAAGCTTTGAGTATTTGGGTGTAACAGTAACAAACAAAAGTCAGGAAGATAATGAAATAGACAAAAGGATCTTAAAAGGAAACAGAGCAGTCGGATCACTATCGAAGATACTAAAGACAAAAAGCACATCTAGAGCAGTCAAAATTCATGCATATGAGTCAATAGTACGACCAGCCGTCCTATATGCAAGCGAAACGTGGATAATGACCAAACAAAATGAAAATAAACTAGCGATATGGGAAAGAAGAGTTTTAAGAAAGATGTTTGGTGGCGTTAAAACAGCCGAAGGAATATGGCGCAGGCGTACGAATAAGGAGATAATGGAGATGTATGGGAAACCAGGAATTGTGCAAAAGGTTCGAGCACAGAGGGCTAGGTGGTTGGGCCACGTTATCCGAATGCCACAGCAAAGAATTGTACAAAAACTACTGTATGGAGAAGAAGTTGGCAAAAGGAGAAAAGGACGTCCAAAGAAAAACTGGTTACAAGAGGCGAAAAACGATTTAGAAGAAGCAGGAGTAACAGATTGGAGAACTAGAGCAAAAGATCGAATGAAATGGAAAGAAGCCATTAAAATGATAGAAGCCAAGGGCCATCATGGCCTGTAGCGCTGATATATATATATACATTTATGAACAGAACAATGTTTGTAATATTAAGAGGTTGAACAAAACAATTAATTTTCGTCATTTTGGTTCAAGGATGCATAACTAGTGCACAAAAACCATGCATGCGATAAACACAACTTTTTTTTACAAAAATATTGTTTTACAATTTTTTTTTTGTAAAAAATCAGCGTTTTTGAATTGCGCTGTTATTAGGGTCATCTACTGGATGGCCTGAAGAAGTTCCACCTACTTCTTGGCTTCTTAGACGGATTTCCGGTGGAAAACTTTTGAGTAGTGGTCGCTGATGTAAATGGTCGTTTGTTAGAATCAAAGCTGATTCTTGTATATATTAACGTCCTGGTATACTAACGTCGAAGTTGTTTGCAACATAAATTATCTGTGAGTTCATTGCAGGTACATTCGATGTAAAAAAATTTAAGAAGGCAAAACAATTCACCAACGTAAATGGTCGCGTCAAGTCCCACAGACTTTTTTCCAAATACGAACACTAACAACTGTGCTTATGCCGATTATCGGGAGGCAACTAAGTCTAAAAATTGAAAGGTATCAAAACGCACAACCCTCTTATACATCCTTTAACAAATTCCCACTGAATAACGTATTCATCGGGTTTGTGAGACTAGGCGCGACTACTGCAGGGTTAATCCAAATTAACCCTTATGGACGCGCGTAGTAGGTAAAAAATACCCACACCTAGAGTTAAGTGTTCCAACCGACTTGTTTTTAAAGTTACGTGCTGTCGCCCTTCAGTACCTTCCAAATGGATTGTTCTGAAGGCATACCTAGAAGCATTATATTTTTAGAGCAACCACCAGGGCCGTTCCTACCGGTGGGGTGTTGCGTGTCCATCACGCAGGCGGCCGATTGCAAGGGGCGGCCGCTTGAAACCGATTTTATACAAATTTAAATTTAAAAAAATAAGTAATTTGAGAATAAAACATCTCTGAAAAATGCAAACCACGAACAAACAACAAACACCACTTTATTGTTAGTCGAAATCCCAATTTTTGTTTTTTTTTTGCGTTTATTACAGATATTTTAACACAAAATCAATAATAAATTTGAAACTATTACCAATAATTTGTGTTTTCATTTTTCCCTTTCAAATAATTAGCACCCTCTATCAACCAATGTCCAAAATACGACAAAAAACTAAGATAGGAATCTGTAAAATAATATCAAATCTTTCTTGTGAAGTCCCGAATTGGTTCGTACTAATTCAAGTAAATCCCCGGGTGACGTATTTTACCGACGAAAAAATGCGTTCATTTGTGAATGGTGGAAGCAATATGTAGGTGTAAAATACTAAGACCCATTGTTATTTTTGTGCCCTTATATGGAAATAAAATATTGTGGTACTGATTAAAGATCTATATTACTCAGTTACTTCTATCATACTTCATCATAATAAAACGTGTGTTGTAGAGCCTGGTTATTAAAGGTAAGCCATTGATATACGTGTTTTTAATTTATATGATTTTCACGTAATAGCTGCTTTGATAGTCTATTAAGACTGTAATCTAGAAGTAAATTAAAATAAAACTTTTTTAAATTTATTCAGATGTCAAGCTCGGAACGACGACGAACTAAAAGACTCTCTGGAGCCGCTTACAGAAAAAGACAACTGTCTAAAGAAACTGAAAAAGAGAAGTTGCGGGGCTCTATAGAACAATTTTTGAAAACTCCTGAAGCAGAGGAAGAAAGTGGAAGCACGGCTGGAGATCCTTTTGTTTCAACGCCTGACAGTCAGCAAGTCGTCCCCATAGAGCCACAGATTCCATCAACTTCGGCAGAGTCTTGTACTCCAGAAGAACCAGAGGACATTGAAAGTGGGAGTTTAGAAGATCCAGATTCATGGCCTAAATCACTTGATAATTCAACAATTGAAGTATTAGTAAAAATGGGACCTACACAAGTAAAAAATTTTTCATTTCCTTTAACAGAACAAGAGCGCTTTTCGGTTCATTATTATACACGAACATTAGCAAATGGTGAAAAAATACCTCGTATGTGGCTAATTTATTCCATTAAGTTAAATTGCGTTTTTTGCTTTTGTTGCAAAATTTTTGGGACCAAAAATATTCAGTTAACAGATGCTGGTTTTTCAGATTGGAAACATCTTTCTAATAATTTATCCAGACATGAACGATCAACTGATCATATTCAAAATTATAAATTATGGACTGAATTAGAAAAAAGATTGAGTACTTACACAACAATCGATCACCAAGAACAACGTATTTTTAATTTGAAACAACAATATTGGTGTAATGTTTTAGAACGTATTGTTGCAATTATATTATTATTGGCAGGACAGTGTTTAGCATTTCGTGGGTCATCCAATAAATTATTCGAATCAAACAATGGAAACTTTTTGAAGACGGTTGAAACATTTGCAAAATTTGATGCAGTTCTTTCGGAACATCTAAAAAATATTCAAATCAGTAAAATTTCACATAAACGTATGCCTCATTATTTAGGAAATAGATTACAAAATGAATTGATCTCACTTACAGCAAATAAAATCAGAGAACAAATTAGGGAGTTATTGTCAAAAGCAAAATATTATTCAATTATTCTAGATTCAACCCCAGACTCAAGTCATACCGAACAAATTTCATTCGTTGTTCGATTTGTTATAATAGATGATAATAAACAAATTAAAATTTGTGAACATTTTCTCGGATTTTTTCCTATTATTGATGTGACTGGTGAGGGTTTATACGATTTTGTAATAAAACTTTTGAAAGATTTTAATATGGATATCTACAATATGCGTGGACAGGGTTATGATAATGGTGCAAATATGCGCGGAAAACATGTAGGATTGCAACGGCGAATTTTAAATATCAATCCTCGAGCAATGTTTGTATCTTGTGCTGCTCATACCCTAAATCTAGTGGTTAATGATTCTGCCAATGTTACCTTGCAAACATCGGAGTTCTTTAATCTTATACAAGAATTACATACATATTTTTCTTCTTCGCCATATAGATGGAATGTACTTAAAACTAATGTACCAAATTTCACATTAAAAGCTGTTAGCTCAACTAGGTGGGAAAGTAGAATTAAAGCTATTACACCTCTGCGATATCAATTAGGGAAAATTTATGATAGTCTAGAAGAACTTGTAAATGACAAATCACGCGACATTAACACCAAACAACAAGCCCAAGCATTGGCCTTAAAAATTAATAGTTTTAAATTCGTTTGTTCTGTAATTATTTGACATGATGTTCTGCCTAAAATTAATTCCATCAGTAAGATGCTTCAAGGTGTGAATACAAATCTAAAAGATTGTTCAAATGCATTAAAAAAATTAGTACATTATTTGGAACAGAAAAGAAATGACCACAGTTTTGAAGCGTTTATAGAAGAGGCGAAAATACTTGCTACAGAAGAACTTGATATAGCAACGGAATTTTCCCCAAGTAATATAATTCGTCCACTTCGAAAAAAAAGACAATTTGATTATGAAACCCCTGATGAGCCTATACTTGACCCAAAGTTGAATTGTAAGATTAATTTTTATTTTACTATTTTGGATACCGCCAAAGTATCTATACAGGAACGTTTTGAACAATTACAACGTTACAGTGACAATTGACAATTTCAAAGTGATTTATGAATTTCCTATTATGGACGATAATTCAATGAAAAAACACTGTACAGATTTATCCTTAAAATTAGAAGACACTGTCAGAAAAGAGGCTGATGTAAACGCCGTAGAATTAAGTGATGAATTAAAAAATTAAAAATTACATTTCCAATCTGTTGAAACACCATCTAAAATTCTCAACTACATTGTTACAAATAATTTACTTGCGACTTTCCCAAATACAGCAATTGCCTTAAGACTTCTACTGACTTTACCTGTCTCAGTTGCGTCAGCAGAAAGGTCTTTTTCAAAATTAAAAATAATTAAAAACTTTTTACGCTCGGCCATGAAGCAAGAAAGATTGTCAGATCTTTCTATTATATCTATAGAGAGAGACTTGGCAGAAGCAATTGATGTCAAGAACCTTGTGACCACTTTTGCGTCTGTCAAAGCTAGAAAAGCTAAATTCTAAGATATTAAACTTTGTATTTGTTTTTTTTTTTTTTGTATTTGTACAATTTTATTTTATAGGAGTATTTCTTTTTATTTTATTTTATAAAATTGTTATTAATAATTTTTTTTAACGTAAATATATTTTTTAATTGCTTGGAGGGGGGGGGGGGCGGCTATTTTATTTTTCACGCAGGCGGTCAAGAAGCTAGGAATGGCCCTGGCAACCACTACTTGTCGGCTCTAGCATAAACTATGCCAGGATAGGGATGTGTGATCTAGATCGATTTTTCAGAAGATCGATTCTTTTACTCGCGATTCTCGATCTTTCTATTTCCGATTTTTTATAAGATCGATTTTTTTGCCGACAGATCAGGTTTTCGATCTTCCATGGCATAGCGACACAGGAAATCCTGTCACCGCGGTGCGTGCCACCAGCTCTCTGTTAAAATAATTTATAGATTACTTTCGGTAAATGACCGTTAGCTATGTTTAAAAAGTAAACAAACGCTGTTTTACAAGAAACTATAGAAATCTGACAAAATTAATTTTAGTTGTAAATAAGATGCTTTATATAATGTGTAATTATTCAAGAAATCTGTAAGATGAATGAAAGTTTTAGCAAAAAATCGATCATTAGGAAGATCGATCTTTTGTACCACGATTTTTAATAGTATCGATGTTGTGGATTCCGATCTGGATCGATCCAGAAGATCGATCTTCTGGAGAGAATCGCACATCCCTATGCCAGGGTAAATTTTACCCATGGCGCGCGTCCTTACGTTTTATAAGCTGCTAGTTAATATTTGTGACTTGTGCAGTGATTTTTGTAGTGACTGGTATGTCAAAATTGCTTAAATAACAACAGTTTAAACGTCGAGGAACAAGACGAAAATTTAGAAGACGAGTAACAAACATTATAGGTCTTCTTTTCTGTTTTTGTGTTACTCTCTAAAATTGTGTTCTTTATTTTTATATTTTGTGTGTAATGGAATAAACTAAATAAATATTATTATTTCTGCACTAATGCCTTCTAAAACCAATTTGTGCAAGAAATTATACCTAATAATAATAATTTGAGTTTGTAACATAAGATAGCTACTCTGATCTAACGGATAGTGGGTAAAATATACCCTGCGCGCGTCTTCATGTGATATATATTCGCGCGCGTCCACAAGGGTGTTAACAAGTGCATAACCAATATAATATATTGCTACATCGTCAAGTATCATTGCATGTACATATGCTACACTTAAAATTGTTAATCTGGGATACGATAAAAGCTGTAGTACCTAGTTGTAGTATAGAAACCATTGTCATGTAATTAGTACTTGGTGGCAAATATGCCAGAATGTAGTGTATCTGACCTTCAAACTCATAATTGAATTCCGTCTGATTCCTTGTGCAACACAGAAATAATTAGGCAGGCATGTTAAAAGCCACGTTTTTTTCAACTAAATGGTTCAGATTTGAAATCACCGTAGGTGCAAACTGCTCGAAATAATAACAACATAAAGAATTATAAAAAGCTAAGTAAGCATTCACACTGAATCCAGGGAATGGAAAACAAATAACTGCCAGCTATGCTTTTATTTTAATACCAACGCAGATTCATAAACAGAAATAACCTTGATGACCTAATAGTTCAAGCTACAAATAAGCATTCGGCGAATCCCCTAGCTAAGCAATGCAGCCAGAATTACATCATTAGACATACATACATGCAGATTTCATCAAGTTACAGTTTATAGTTATGAGTTTTCAACTGTAATCCGTTAAGGAAATGTTATGATTGAGGCTGGAGACTGAAGAGCCATTTAATTAATAAATAAATAGCCAGTATTTACGGTTTCATATCTCAGCAAGTTTTTGACTTTGTATACATTTTTGACAATATGAAAATGCAGAAATTACGTCGCCGTAAAACCGAGTGGTTGTAAATCGCTACACAGCTCGTAACTTCGTTAATAATGGGAATATTGAAAACTACTTTTGTTTTAAACGCCAGTGTACTGCCTAGAAATTGTCCTAAACCAATTTATATCACACCTGTTTTTGCGTAGTGATACAACACTTTGGTTTTTTTAAATGGAACACTCCATATATTTTTAGATATTTGAAATCAGCGCTAAAAATTGACAGCATGTTTAAATTAAAATTTTGGAACTTCTGTTTTTAAATTTAACAATTAAAAAAATGCATTCTAGGTTTTCTTGTTTCAATTTATATTAACCTTCAAGTACTAACGTGTCTGTTGTGGTGCATTAGTACTAACATGACGTCTAGGAGACTGGCATATAGTTATTTACGAATTTATTACTAAATTTTTTTTAAAACAAAGTACTATGCAATGATGTATCAAGCGTATTTTAATCACATAAAAAATATAAATTCATAAAAATATTAGCATTTACAGAGTCAAATAGAAAACCGTGTTGAACTTTGTAGGTGTTAACTTAATTACAGAAAAAGGCAATTTTTAATTTTTTTTTAATTATCAGCAAACATATTTCAACAGACAATGGTATTCTAACACAACTTAACGAAAAAAAATACATATAAAAATTCACACCACCCTAAAACTAGACAGAATTAGTGCAAGATGAACACAGGGTCACTAAGTATAGCAGAACTTCCATCAATATTATGTTCTCCGTTACTGTCCTCACTGTCTAATTCATTATACTACTGGAACACTTGTTGCTCGAGCAACTGTCTGTTGATCTAACAGTATTTGAGCAAGTTGGTTTTTGATCCATCATGCAAAAAGAGTAGCATGCAAACTAACGTCTCTGAGACGGTATTTATTTTTAAAAACAAATAACTTCCGTACAAAACATCCCACCGCAGCAAAATTTAAAAAACTGAGTTATTTTTAGGTAATTTGAAGGTAGATGAAGGATCAACCATAAATCTTAACTGGAGGGGGAAATATTACACACGCTTCGAACATTTCCATCTCTCAGACGTAACGTTAGTAGGTACTTAAGGGTTAAATCTAAAATATTCACATTTCAACATTAAACTAACAGCTAAAATTAAATTAACACAGTCAGCTCTCTTCAAATTTTTATTGAGCTATAAGAGTAATGTTCTACTCGAGCAATAATCATTTCTCAATTGCTTCATCAAAATTCTTGGCCTGTGCAAAGCAAACGTTCTTTAGCAAAATACAAGCCCAGTTCTTCCCAAGTAGGCTTGACAAGTAAGTTTTACGCTTTACCGATTTCGAGCGATTTCTGCAAATTCTGTTTCAATAGGTACCTCAAATACGACTGATATTTTTTTAACCTCCTATCTATCTCATTAGTGGTGAGTTCCAGCTGAAATTTGTTCTTGAATAGCACTGCTGAAAAAGTGAGTTGTTTCTTAAATTACAACTTGCAGTACGTACATTTACCAGATTTAACAAAGGTAGGAAATCTATTTGTGATTTTAAAATCTTACAAAAAATTATAACATCATATAACGATCTTCTGTCTTTTAGAGTAAGAAGATTAAAATATTTACAGGAAGACAAATAAGTAGTACACGTGTTGGAGTTCTTTCTTGTTAAATAGGTTATAAAATTCATTTGAATTTTTTCGAGCCTATTTATTTGCACAATGTGGATTCCAGATAGAACTACAATAGCTCAGATTTGAGTGAACAACGCATTGTACAAAATAATAACAGCATTGGAATTAGTGAAAAATTTAGTTGTTCTGATTATAAAACCAAGTAATTTATTAGCTTTTCTGAAAATAACATATATATGTGTGTCAAACATTTTTGAATCTAAAGTCATTCCTTTAAGTCTTTGACAGAGTCTGTTTTTGAGAGTATATTGAATCCGATAGTATAGGGCAGGGGTGGCGAACCTTTATTCATCTACGTGCCATTTTTTCTAAAGAAATGTTTAATGCGGCCATGACGTGCCATCAAACAATCTTGACTTAGTGATTAATGGGGAAAAAATAAAACTAAATACTATCAACTTAAAACTCTTTATTTGCAACCAAAAATATACATTTTGTACAGCAATAGTAATGTTGTTTATTTAAATAGAAAAAAAATGGTGCCACTTCTGCTGTTGTAAATTAGATGCTAAATAACTTATATTAGCTTCATATTTTGTTACTTTCAGCAGAATGCAAGCTGAACTGGAGTCACCTGACAAACGGCTTCTAAACGAGTTTTTAATGTTATTCATTTCTGAAAATAATTATAGTTTATGAGATACATTATGTCAATAAAATTTTAAAAATATGTGTTATATTATTAATGCATGATTTTCACTATTGGAATAATAAAAAATCAATAAGTTGTAACATGTTTAATATTTTAAAAGTTACAAGACGTTTCGCAACTTATGGTTGCATCTTCAGTTGTTATTAAAAATATATAGTTTAAAAATTGACTTTACATTAATAACGATATTATATATTTGAAATTTGACATTGTGTTGAATTAATTATGACCGTTTTCTAATAATGAAGTTTTCATTTTCGTTTTTATGTTAAAATTGAAAAATTTTATATGTGTAACATGTTGATTAATTTAATTTACATTCAATCATTTATTAAAATAAATTAAATTAATCAACATGTTACCCATATAAAATTTTTCAATTTTAACAGAAAAATAAAAATGAAAACTTCATAATTAGAAAAAAACTCGTAATTAATTCAACACAATGTCAAATTTCAACTATATAATATCGTTATAAATGTAAACCCAAGTTTTAAACTATATATTTTTAATAACAACTGATGATGCAACCATAAGTTGCAAAAAAAACGTTTTGTAACTTTTAAAAGTTTTAAAATATTAAACATCTTACGACTTATTGATTTTTTATTATTCCAATAGTGAAAATCATGCATTAATAATATAACACATATTTTCAAAATTTTATTGACATAATTTATCTCCATAAACTATAATGTTAAATTTCTAAATGTCAATTTTCACAACTTAAATTCTGAAAATAATGACTCGCAGACATAGGTAGATGAAAATATTGTTAAGATAGCAAAAGCCAGCTTCTTCAGACAGATAAATGTGTCAGGAATAGAATTCCACGTTACCATAATTTTGATATTGGCATTTTTACTCATATTACCTGATACAGATAGTCTTTCTATTTCATGAAATTCCAACTCTTTCCTTGTTTCGACAAATTTTTGAATCTATATTGAACTAGACTGGAAATCAGTCAGCTGCATTTCAATTTCCAACCAATCAAATTTGGCCAAGTTCAGTTTATCAAGTGAAGTCACATCAGGATACATAATAAACTTGAGTGTTTCTGATAATTCTTTGAACTGAGTGTTAGGGATGAAATATTTGATGGTTTTGGGGTGCGTTATTTTTAAGTTTTAATTACGAAGTTTCCACGCCTGGAATGTTTTGAGCCCTAAAATGTGACACATTCTTAATAAATATATTTGGCGTTAAATCGCGAGTTCTTGTTTTTGGGGGAACTCGGCATAGCAGGTGCAACCGCTGAAGCGTATCGAGGAATGCATGTTTGACCGGGGGTTGAATTGGAATCGGGCTCGGTTAGAAATGAAATTAGAAATAAGGCAGAACGTTTTGGGGTGCGACAGCGGCGCGACGTGTGAGTGAAAGTGGTCTGTTTTGCGTAATTATTTCTTGGCGTAAGCGATTATATGCGAACCAATAATTAATTATAAGGTGATGAGTTGCATAATGCGAAGCGAAGCGGCGAGCGTAGCTAGGCGTAATTAGGTAGAGGATTAATTTAACTAGAGTAAAATGTACGTACTATAGTAGTTAGTTGAATGATGTTTGGTAGATTTTTGGCAATTACAGCAAATGATAAACGTCAGAGGTTCTTGCTTGTGCTAGTGGATTATTTGATAATCAAAGGGTTGGACCCCGCTGGAGCACGTAGTCCGCACAGTGGTCTGTGGAAGCACGTAGTTCCACAATCGGAAGCACGTAGTTCCGTAATGATAATGAGCCCGGAAGCACGTAGTTCCATGATGGGCAGTAGCCTAGCAAGATTTACGGTAATTGCTTTACTGTGAAAGATCAGTATACTACGGTAGTTATTACCGACTCTGTACGGGTTGTAACAATAGTTAATCTAGTGGATTACTATTGGGCAGTACTAGCGAAAAGTACCGACAGCTAACTCAACCAGTGAAGGCGGCGATGAGGTGCCAAAGGGTTGAGGCTGACGGATGTAAGGCCCAGCATTGTGATGCCACTGCCAGGAGTACGGAGCGGCCTGGGGGGCGGCCACCCCCGGTGAGTACAATTATTATTATCGATGAGATTTACAGGTCAGTAAGTTTATGTTCTTTTACATTTAACTGCCTGCCTCCGCCACTGGGCCAAGGAATGTTCGAACCTGCACTGTTTGCGCCCCGTTGCCGCTTTGTGGTCATGGGTGAGTTGCATCCATCACGTTGACACATTTCAAAAGTATCGGAAATTGAATTTTAATATAACACACATAAACTCCCGTGTAACATGAGAAAATCTCGATGAAAATTCTTTGATTGAAGAATTAATTACCAAATTAAACTCTTAAGTGACTTTTGCTTGGTCTGGTTTTTCATGTAAATCCAAATCTCTGGTGATTTTTTCAAGTTCGGTAAATACTTGTAGTTTTTGTTAACAATATCGTTACTTACTACTTGCAGTTTAGACTTGAAAGCAAGAATGAGATCTATCATTAACAATCATTGTTTTATTTGCGCCTTGAAGCTTTATGTTCTATTCATTGTTAAATATAAATTGTTTCGATTAGGTACCTAAATTCCTTAATTAATGCTGTGCCCAAATTATTTTGTCGCGTGCCATCAATGGCACACGTGCCATTGGTTTGCCACCCCTGGTATAGGGAAAAGAAACATGATTTATGTTTCTAGTAAAAGATATCAGACAACATTTAGAATAATTTAAAGTTAATTTGTTAGTAATGCAATAGTTATTAAGTCTTTGGAGATCAGAGAAGCTTTTGGCACTCAACTTGATTTTGTATCTGAAGAAATTTCTTTAAATCGTCAGCGTACAATAAAAGTTCGCTATATTTAAAACAAAGATTAATATCATTAATGTATAATGTAAATAACAATGATCCAAGATGTGGACCTTGTGGAACACTAGAAGAAGTTTGAAAACATTTTGAAAGATAGCCATTAACCGAGACTGCCTGCGAATGATTCCTAATAGAGAAGCATAACCACTTCAGAAGAACACCGTGCATACCGGCCCCAAATAGTTTTTTAATCAAAATATTATGATTTATTTTATCAAACGCATTACTGAAGTCGGTATACACGGAATCCACCTGACAGCAGCCTTCCATAGATCTCAGAATGTAGTTGGAATAGCGTAATAGATTTAACTCAGTTGATCTATTCTTAAAAAATCCATGTTGCTAAGGGATAATTAAGTTATATGAAAGAGAATAAAGATGGTTGTATATTCTTGTTTTAAAAACAATTGATTGTTTCCAATCTGTAGGGAATATGTCTGTAGCAAGTGATTTTATAAATAAAATAGAAAGTGGGTATGTTATATCCGGTTTGCGGAAAATTCGTTCCCCACATTTTGTACCCCACATTTCGTTCCCGGGATATTTTGTCTCCCCACATGTCGTTCCCGGAAACTTCGTTCCCTACCGAGCTCAATTTGTCTCCTAGATTACAGGGTGTTGAAAAACGAGTGCAGCGAACAGAATAGAGTTAAAAAATGAAAGATATTTTAATTAATATAATAATAAACTTATAAGAACTATATACAGTATGTCCCCGGCTTGAGTTTATAAGAGGAAATTACATTTTATTTTTAGTTTTACATAAAAATATTACAGTAATTAAAATTCCTGTTTGGTTTGTAGAGAATTTTAAGTAAATTTCGAGTTTTTCAAAAACAAGTCGACCTTGACAGTTAAGCAAACACTATTTTCTTTTCAGGTAAACTACCCTTTTTGTTCATGATTTACCAGAATGAGAAATTATGGCCCTATACAAAATATCAGGAAGCTACTTAGATTAAACCGTCATTTTTAATAAATACAATTTATTTTGTTCTTATAAGTTTATTATAATAAATAAATTAATTAAAATATCTTTCATTTTTTAACTGTATACCGATCGCTGTACTTGTTTTTCAACACCCTGTAATCTAGGAGACAAATTGAGCTCGGTAGGGAACGAAGTTTCTGGGAACGACATGTGGGGAGACAAAATATCCCGGGCGCGAAATGAGGGGTACGAATTGTGGGAACGAACTTTCCGTATCCCGTTATATCCCTACAGCAACATTTTAGGAGTGCAGGAATATTATCAATATTGTCAAAGATAACCTCAAATCCTTCCGGAAGCCATGAAAATGCCTGCGAAATACAACTGATATTATGTGGGATGCAATTTGCATGTTTTTATCCTAAATTACTATGAGTTAATTGCTCATTAAGAAGAAGAATCACCTAAATCCTATTTTTAAACAAACTTATGACCTAAATTTGATTATATACAACTAATCGATAAATCCTACAGCAAGGAAATCTGTTTGTGTTGTTGATTATACTTTGGAAAATGAATTTTGATAGTTACTAATTGGTTTTAATTGCAATATTTATATATACTGCTAATTTGGGGTAAAAGTTTCTCATTTGCTTTTACTTATTTATTAAACACTAAACATGAAATATCGTTTAGTATAATTATAGAATATCTCATGCAGTGGAGATTTTCAACTTATTTCTTTCTTTGGTCCACTGTGTATGGCGCTATGGCAAAAAAAAATTGACAAGCTTATAATAATTCGGTATGAAACTTGACAGTGATTGTTTTAAAATATTTTATCCATTTGAGAGGGAAAACCAAAATTTTAAGTTTCTGTATTGAGATTTTTTCTAGAAATACCTTTAAATTGTATTTATAAGCTATTATATGTGCACCAAGTACAGTCAGACCTCGCCGTTCGCGGGGGTTACGTTCCAGAAGAATGCCGCGAAGCGCAAAACCGCGACACGCGAGTAAACACATAAAAGATAAAAACGAGGTTAGGTTCTATAAACTAGATTTATTTATACTATGCAACTTCAAAAAATTCAAAAATAAATAAACGTGCGTATACAAACATGCAAATACGTACATTTTCAAAACATATTCAAACTAAAACAAAAAACATTAAATTTTACAATTTAGTTCAGGTCCAATTTGGTAATAAGAGATTCAAATAAATGTGCTCGATAAGTGTGTTTACAAGTTCGTGATAAATAATGTTATTTAGGTGTTCATGACATAAACCGCATACGTCTGCTTTATTTACTTACGGCCGCTCTTATGAAGGTCACTAACCTGACGTTAACTTTAAATCGCTGTTAAAATAAACAAAAGCTGATCAAAACGTTGGAGCTTATGACATATTATTCATTAGTAACCTAATTTTTATTCGCTTTTGTTTATTTTAACAGCGAATTAAAGTTAACGTCAAATTGGTGGCCTTCGTAAGACCGGCCGTTAGCTTGTGAATGTTGAAACAGTTAATGTTGGCAATTCCATCCGCGAACGGCAAAGCAAATATCCGCGAACGGCAAAGAAAAGGGAGCACAAAGGTGCCCCGCGTAAAATCAAATCAGCAAACCGCAAAGTCGCGAACGGCGAGGTCTGACTGTATTTCGTTAAAACTTAAGCTTAACATAATTAAAGTAGGGGAAAGCTTATAGCGTCCCCACTGGGTTTGACGTGCAAGCGCAGAAAACCCCCAAAAAGCAGTGATTTCCAAAAAAATTATAGAACATTGTGTACTACGTACACACAAATCTTAAACTGAAGCTAACCTAAAATTATACCTCCCAGACCAAAAGATTCACGTATATGTGTGTGTTTATATACGAGCGCACATATCTTTAAAAAACTCCTATTCGACCGCGTCGATTTCATTAAGCGTGGTTTTTGCCAGTTCTAATCCGTTGAAATGGCGGCTTGAGAGCCGCTGACTTGTAGAACCATTGCGCTTGCGCGAAGAGTGGGGACACTACATTGAAGTTTGGCCAAAAGTAGATGAACTTGAAAAAGAAAACAATCTGAGTATTACAGCCTGTGAGACCTAGCCCGTCAAACAATGTAATTTTCAAACCATCTGTAAACTGGAGGGTTACAGCAGAAAAATACAGAATTCATTTTTTTTTTAATGTTCACCCTGTATCTCTTGATTTAGAGCAGTGATTTCCAAAGTGCTTCAGATGCAATTGGGAGGCCTTGAATAAAAATAGGGGGCGGTAAAAGCATAAAGAAAGAGGAAAATGTAAGAAAATTGTGAAAAGCCGTTCGTAAATGTTTCATCTGTTAAGTAAACATGTGTAATATAGTCACAAATCTGGTACTGAAAAAAGAAACTGACTTGCAAATAACTAACTGTGGTGATTTAAGAATGCTACTGACAAAGATAAGAGCCAAATCGATACCAGCACATCAGGTTCAACCTTCTCATTAAAATTATTTTTATCTACGACAGTGTGTAAAATTGCCTTTTAGTTGGCAGTTTTAAATTTGTAAAACGACTGTTTAATAACATGTTTTTATTAGTTTACGTCGTTAATAGCAACGTGCTTAAAAAATTTCATTAGGCACGTAGTTAGTAGCAACGTGTTTTAAAATTTTTAAAACACTCAATATTAGGACCGGTTGCTAGTAATTCTAATTTACATTTAATTTTTTTTCATATTCACCGTGTTTTCTAGATTGTATTGTAGATAAAATATTGTACAATACACATGCGTAAAGCATCTTTAGTCACTCATGGGGCTTAAAACGCTCGCTCACTCGCGTTTTAACTCTACCCCACTCGTGCCTAAAGAGTAGCTTTACGTACTTGTATCGTAAATTACTATTACCGTTATTGCTATCTGATTCTTATTATAATATTATCAGTAGTGCAGCAAGATCCAGTAGACCTGCGCGGTGACACATATTGAGGCAGAACCCATCTTGCTACACTACTATTATCCTTGGTTATCTTAATTTTCTGCATGTAAATGCTAAGTTAATACGGCCGATTTCAATAAATAATTTTATAATTTTAAGCATCGACGAACTTTATCTAGAACAATATATTTTCTTAGAGAAATATAGATACATTAAATACCGCAAAATTGTCACTGCATCTTTCATACTTCCTTCTCCTGAGGCGAGGAAAGTAAAAAGTACAGTCGTGTGCAAATAAATCTGGGACAGTGTTTTTTTCACATGCAGATTCAGTTAAGATTTTGAAGAATATTTCCATGGATTTCCTCTTATCAGAGAGAGTTACGGGTTTCAGTACCTGTTAAAGTTTAATGTAACTCTTTCTGATAGCAGGAAATCCATGGAGATATTCTTCAATTCTTAACTGAATCTGCATGTGAAAAACACACTGTCCCAGATTTATTTGCACACCACTGTACATACCATTATGTAACCAATAGAATATATTAAATAACAAGAACACGATAGTGTGTGAAGAAAAATTTTATGACACTAGTTCGTAAAATTTGACTTAAAAAGATAACAATTCAATTTTACCAATATAAAATACTTGTATGTGATGAATTTAAATGTAATAGCAATTAAAGTATTATAAATAGTAAAATTTGCGTCTAAACCAATGAAGATTTCAAGTACGTGTGCGCAAAAGCCATTTGAACAAAGTCGCTGAATACGGTACGACAGAAAGAAGAATATTGATGGGGAAGTCCATTTGCCAATTACAAACAAGGTATGAGCTCGAAGAAAGAAGATGTCATGATGTAAGTGTACACCAACTTTAATAGATAATAATCAGATCTGAGAATACAGGTACTCCAGCACCTAGGTACCTACCTATCCTATGTATTTCATACTAGCTGACCCAGCAAACGTTGTTTTGGATTATGACATGATAGGAAAAACTGTTCAAACCATTAAGCACAGAATCATAAAAGTATAACTGCCAATAGAAAGTCGTACAGTGTATGGAAAAACACACTTTCGATATTTTCAAATTTTCCGGCTTTCCCTTTGGATTTTTCCGAATTTTCTTTTTTGGTAAACCATCTCGGGAGTAAGAGGAACAAAACAAAAAAAAATCATCCAAATCGGTCAAGTCGTTCTCGAGTTTTTGCGTTACTAACACACGGCGATTGATTTTTATATATATAGATTAATGTAAAAAAAAATGTATATATATTTTGTATCTTTTTTTGTATATAAATAAATATCTACCTATCTATCTATCAAGCAGTAAGTAAATGAAATAATAAAAAGTATAGAAGTGATTTTAATCAACTATTTAGAAAATTTAACGACACACTTGAAAATAAGTGTTCTAGAAATGAAGGACTTTTAAACAATATAAGATTAAAATTTGTGTATAACCTAGTTAAAGATAGTCATAATGTAATCATGCTGTATTACCCATACAAAATTGAGTTCAATACCAAATATTGATTTACATATTACCTAAAGAAATTGATTTAATATAAAAAATACAGATCTATAGTCATGGGCGTAGCCAGGGAGGGGCAGGGGTGGCCAGTTGCCCACCCCTAAACTTTTATAAAGAGCAAACGACAGATGATTTATAATCACTAATGCAATTCAGATTCTACAAGATTTTAAAAAAAGAAGCTCGAATAGGTTATAAATATGATTCTAGATAAAAACAAATGAGGAAGAAGCACGCTCATACGATTCATTCCACTGTATACCGTACTATCGAGCTGTACATGTTACAACAAGGGTATTTCGTTCTGGGATAAGTACTAATTTTCAACTCGTAATTATTCGTGGCAATAGCGTGGTTTAAAACTGATGAAAAAATAATAAAAATGGAAATATTTTCAGTTCGAAGAAGAAAATTCAATGAAGTAATGGGTAAGTATATAATGGGCTTACAAGCTGGTATCATGATATTCATGGCGTAGTAGCGAAAACCTTCACTCAGATTTGTCCCTTAACAGCCGTTTCTGAATAATCTAGATGTAGATGTAAATACACGCCAAATATCGAACAAGCAGGTTTTTGTCCGACTTCTAATATCTGACTGTGTATGTGTGCGTTCTGTTCCGAGAAAAGAGTGAAAACCTACCATGATACTTGAAAACTGTACAAAATACACAGTTATTTTATGTAATTTTAAAAATCAGGCGGAACTGTGGTACAATCCCAGGAGTAATATCAGAAGACCGTTTTAGTGAACTATGGCTGCCAAGTGTACACAAAAAAAATTATACTGGAAAAAAGGAATGAGCTAGAAGATGAGGTCATAAAACGATCTGCAAAAGCTGATGATAATTTAACTTATAATTTTTTTAATCTGTAAAAAATTAAATAAAACTATAATAATAGTGGTTAATTGTGTATGTAAATGTTTGCCCCCTCTAACTCTAACCTTGTCTATAATCGTTTAAAACGAGTTTTCTATTAGTGTGTGGGGGGGGGGGGAATTTTCGAGAGAAAATAAAAATCAGTGCATGCATTAAAAAGTATGTAGTCCTGCCTAAATCAATACAAATGGTCAGTTAAGACATCATAGACCCCACCCATGCGATGGTGTAATTTTCTAACAACCTGTGTGAACTGCAGGGTTAATTCACTTGATTGACTGGTTACTTTTCTTTAAAATATCAAAATCTTAATGATTGAAAATATTTAATTAATAAAAAGAGGAATTCGTTACGCTTAACTTAAAATCACTGTAGTACAGATTCAATTTGTTGCTAAATTTATTCTTGTATCTGCCAATTTTAATCCAAATTAACAAGCGCTATAACCAATATAATATATTGTAACATTGTCAAGCACCATTACATGTACACATGCTACACTTAAAATTATTAATCTGGGATAGGATAAAAGCTGTACTAGTTGTAGTATAGAAAACATTGTGATGTACTTAGTACTTAGTGGCAAATATGCCAGAATGTAGTGTATCTGACCTTCAAACTCATAATTGAACTCCTTTCTGAGAATTTTTGTTGTGAAATACAGAAATAATCAGGCAGGCATGTTTAAAGCCAGGTTTTTTTCAACTATATGGTTCAGATTTGAAATCACCGTATGTGCAAAAATTGTAACTGGTCGAAATAATGACATAAAGAATGATAAAAAAACTAAGAGAGCATTCACACTGTATCCAGGGAATAGAAAACAAATACTTGCCAACTCCCAACTGTGTTTTTAACCCCAGCCCAGATTCAGAAGCAGAAATAACCTTGATGACTTCATAGTTCAAGTTATAAATAAGTATTCGGGGGACTCCCCTAGCTAAGTAATACAGCCAGAATGAAGATATAAATGAGCATTCAGGGGAATCCCCTAGCTAAGCAATACAGCCAGAATGACATCATTATACATACATGCAAATTTCCATCAAGTTGCAGTTTATAATTATGAGCTTTTAACTGTAATCTACTAATGAAGATATTATTCAGGCTGGAGTGGAGACTGAAGAGCCATTTAATTAATACATTGCCAGTATTTATGGTTTCATATCTCAGCAACTGTTTGACATTTCATATATTTTTGACAATTTAAAAAATGCAAAACTAGAGTTGCCGTAAAACTGATATACAGAGTGTTTGTAAATCGCTACACAGCTCGTAACTTCGTTAATAATGGGAATATAAAATAAAAACTTTTGTTTTAAATGCCAGTGTACGGCCTAGAAATTGTCCTAAACCAATTGCAATCACATCTCCTATTTTTGCGTAAACTTTGGTTTTGGTTTTTTAAATGGAACATTCCATATACTTTAACATATTGAAATCGCCACTAAAATTTATGATGTCTTGTCATGTCTTGTTTCAATTTATATTAAATCAGTTTCATTATAAGCAAGCATGGCTCCACAAGGCATAACATTTGCATATGCGGGGACTTTTTAATAAGAATCTTGTAGGATTTTTTTTTTAAAAGTGGAAGTCTACGTAAAAGTATATAAAATTATACATTTGGAAAATCACACTACTTCTTTGAAGTTTCAAGTTTTTTATCGTTGCTGAAAGAAAATCAATGGGAATTTGAAAATCAAATTTTATTTAAGTCTACAGTTGACTAAATAAACTAAAACAATTGGCTTTAATTTTAATGTAGCGCAAAATAATTACATTTTTTACAATATCCAATATCAATTTCTACATTTATAAATAATAAGAAATACCTGTCAATAAAACCACCAACCACAAATTTTAATCTAATATTTCTATATCCACAAAAGTTCCTTAAAACAATTTTCAAAATATCTTTAACCTTCAAGTACTAACGTGTCTGTTGTGGTGCATTAGTACTAACATGACGTCTCAGAGACGGGCATATAGTTATTTATGAATTTATTACTATTTTTTTTAAAAACATAAAGTACTATGCAATGATGTATCAAGCATATTTTAATCACATAAAAAATATAAATTCATAAAAATATTAGTATTTACAGAGTCAAATAGGAAACCGTGTGTAAATTTGTAGATGTTAAGTTAAATACAGAAAAAGGCAATTTTCAATATTGTTTTTTATTATCAGCAACCATATTTCAACAGACAATGGTATTCTAACACAACTTAACTAAAAAAAAGTGAGAAATAAAAATACGTATAAAACTTCACACCACCCTAAGACTATACAGAATTAGTGCAAGATGAACACATTAGGGTCACTAAGTATAGCAGAATTTTCATCAATATTAGGTTCTCCGTTACTGTTCTCACTGTCTAATTCATTATACTACTGGAACACTTGCTGCTCAAGCAACTGTCTATTGATCTAACCGTATTTGAGCAAGTTGGTTTTTGATCCATCATGCAAAAATAGTAGCGTACAAACTAACGTGACGTCACTGAGACGGAATTTATTTTTAAATATAAATAACTTCCGCACAAAACATCCCACCGCAGCTAAATTTTAAAAACTGAGTTATTTTTAGGTAGTTTGAAATTAAATGAAGGATCAACCATAAATCTTAACTGGAGGGGGAAATATAACACGCGCATCGATCATTTCCGTCTCTCAGACGTAACGTTAGTACTTAAGGGTTAACTTTAAATTCCGCTTCTTTATAAGTTACCTTACTATCTGTGCAAAACTCAAATTTGTTTGTGCTATTCGCAGAAAGTGAGATGCTATTTTTAGGGACTATTAAAATTGTATGATACTTATATTTTATTTCAGTCCCTAAACTTAAAAAATAGTAAAAAGAAAATAAAAACTAGCAAGATGTAGTTAGAAATCAGCTATGGTAGGGCAATTCGATGTGGCACCCATATACCCTAATCCCAATATTTTCCATAAAATATACAGAAAAATCAGTGACAACATTTCTGAAAATGTCTAAGCCCCTGGGCTTCTGCCTCTGGACTTCTGCCTCTGGACTTCTTGCTGTACACGACCCCACTCATTTAAATTTCTAAATGTCCCGCTTTCCAGTATTTAAATTCTGGTGTTTATCAAACACGAAAAAATAGTGGTTTCTGGACCAAAATTTTTAAAATCCGATATTAAAGGGACGGCAGCTTCTTGAAGGTCAATTGTTTATTTCTTACTTTTCGGTAACCATTCAATTGAGCTGATATTTGGCACGAGTGTTAACATTATTAAGTTGTACTATCGGGTACTGAAATTAACTTCTTACAGCTCCACAACTCAACAATTTAATTTCTTATATCGTATCTTCCTTTCAACATTTATAAAAATTAACTTGATAATTCTATGCTAATAAAATTAAAATAAATTAATTTAGTCAGAAATTGACTTCAAAGATACATCAAACTTTTCATATTTGCAGTAAAACAAATTGATTTATCTCGAAAGCCAATTTCAGATCGATTTGGTGCAAAAGTACTTGTTTTTTTAAATTTTATTAGCATATATTCCAAAATTAAAGCTTCTTTTTATAAATGTTTAAGGGATAAACAGCATCCCTTAATATCTAGCTTTCAAAATATTGATGCAGGAACTTGTACCATATATAATATCCCAAAATGTCTGTATCTAATCTCAGAACATCCTATATACTTCAACATCTGCTAACACACAATCAGGGAATTCCCCTACTGAAAAGTGCTGCCCTATAAAAGACCCACGCATTTAGCTTCATGTCATAGCTAATTCTGGTTTCACTGAGGTCAGAAGTGTGTTTATATAAGTGACAGTAATCTCTAACAGGTATGTACTATGTGCATATGCCCCTATAAATGTTGTAATCATGTAATTAAAAATATTGTATTGGATATTCTGCTATGAAAATCATTAAAAGCAAACTGAACTTTTCCAAAACATTTACTGTTGCTAAAAAGGACATTTTTATTGCTCCAACAGTAACGATGGATCGTGCTACCCAAGGCAACCGAACCAACCAATGCAACCCGACCCATACTCCAAGTGGTCCAGGGCGTACTTCCAGTTACCAAGGAACTGGTACCAGATCTGATCTGAACAACCATTCTAATCAGATGAACCCCAACAACACCAATTATGGAGGAAGCCGCAAGAAGTAATAATTTTGAAACTTGCAGAAATGCCACCCGACCCAAGGCGTTTTAAATAATATATAATTTTATATTTGCGGCATTGTAAATGTGTATAATTATGTGTTAAATAAAGCGCTTTTTGTATTATGTATTAAAATGTTTCATTAACATTTTATCTATGCTGATATTTGGCACTGAATTTGATTTCTCTTTTTTAATGAAGAGTTTATAAAGGAAATTTGCAGTTTTAAAACTGCTCTACTTCACAGTAAATTTTAATTTAAAAAAAACCAACTGTTACAACTTACCGCTTCTCCGTGATCTGCTTTTTCAGTTTAGAGTATGTTGTAAGCACAGGCAGGCACAAATTCAACTGTGCGATAACCACTGCTATGTTATTCTGAACCTTACGAGCCTGCACAAGCTCCGCCCCCGATTTGGAAATGTTTTGTGCAGAACTTTGTAGCTGATTATCTAACATGACTACCTCCGTCTACAAAATTAACTATTAGATACTACTGTTTGCAAGAGCTACCAGAACTAACATTTAACTTCTTTGCCTGTGATCGAACTTCTAGTAATTCCCGAATGGAATCGATAAATCCCTGATAGTATACATTACAGAGCCGCTCTATGTCTCGATCGTGATGACGAATGCGTTGTTCCAGCTTGTCTTGAAAAGCACTGTGCTCGTCATTGTCATAGATTGCTCTGTAATAATTCAACACATTATAAAAGTGTGGTGTTCAAATTTTACGCCCATTTACCTAAAAGTGGGGCCCCAGTAATCATCGATACCTTCTATTTCTTGCAGGTATAAATCATGCTGTGTATTTGAGATTTGATGAATATTATCGGCCCGATCCATCATAACTTAATATCCACAGAACAATATCTTTAATATTATAAATTAAAAACTGTTTTCTTCATTTTAGGTTATGTAAACTTCATGTAAGTACCACCAACTGCAAACAGTCAAATGTTCCAAAAATTTAAAATCGATGGTTGATGTTTGTTGATGTAGATATTTTTGTAGGTTAGATTGTTTATTTTACGGTTTTTACTTGCGTTTGGTTTACTTGAAATAAAAGGCAACTTTAAATGCCCATCTGCCAAATAATATAACATGGTTGTGAACGCTTCACTAACCTTCGAAGTACTATTGTATCTAAACTCGTACTACTTTGGATTATTTGCTGTGTGTGAAATCGGCATGAACATTGTCAAAGCAATAAACTTAATGTTGCCAAATTTCGGTACTGACTTTGGTATTCTATCGGCCGTATGCATATTAGAATTGTTTAGAGTAATCCTTGCTAGAAGGGGCAACTTGACGGAGAAAGGCAAGTGATGCATATGTTGTAGTTCTCAGCCCTAACACATTCTTTTCTAGCATGGCCTGTGCTGTTGGCGATTTCACTTACTATACCATCAGCGGTTGGCGTGGTTTATTTTGTTCTCTGGCAGAATGTTGTGCTAAGGCTCGAATATATTATATGTGGTATTCAGTTTATATTCCAAGTAGCCGAGATATTCTTCGGCGTGTTATGTCTCTTACCAGTGTGCAAAAACCCAGAGTATTAAAAGTATTATTCGTAAATGTTATTGACACATTCCTAAAAGAATTTGTATGTATAGCCTATGTTGTATGTGTTCTAGTCACATAATCGTATTATTTGTATTTATTGAAAATTATGGTCTCATTACTTTTAGTTTAAGTAATCATTGTTTAAGAATGTATTACAGTAGATATATTTTTTAAACATTTATAACTTGTACAATATTTCTGAAGGATTAAAGGCTCAAATGTGTAATATTTTGTCTACTATAAATACAAATTGCCAAAATAAATAGCAATGTAGGAACTAAAAAGACATGCATGTGTGGATGCTACTTATATTGCCCATGTTTTTTCAGTAATTCATACATACAATGAATCACGAAGGTGAGCGGATGGCCCCGCGAACAAATGCTCGCCTCTCAGGCGGCCGGCCCGGGTTCGAATCTCGGCGACTCTAGAATTTAAAAGATCGTACACTCCGCGGCTACCACGCTAACACCTGCGGTAGTCGTTAACCCTAACAAGGGAACTCTTCCTCAGTGTCGACGGGCAAGACTAGCCACCTACCCGGCCTAAGGGTAAAGAGGGCTCATAGAACCACTTTGTGGTTAAAACAGCCCATTGGCCTATAATAAGAGGAAGAAGAAGAATAATGAATCACAAGGTGAATAGTTAAATTGAAAATTCATTTTATTTTTTCCTTAATTTACGGTATCCACAGTAAACCTGGTCCTACCCATGGGCAAATTGTATCTTTCATGAAGATAATTTGGTACCTCAATACTTTTGTTAATTACAATGACCTGTTTTACATTTTTAAATACATGCAATGCATCAGAGTCACTTGCTGGGTATGGACAGCGGCGGACTGACAAGAAAGAGGCTCGATAGGACTTCAGCTCTAAGAGGCCCATGGCAGTTTATAAAAACCGGGGTACTTGCCTAAGAATAGGAAAATACAGACACTAGGTATTTATCAATTAAATACGAAGTGAGTCGTTTAGAACAATGGCGAAAAGTGCATATTATTTTCAAAATGTAATAAAAATTGATAAACTCGATGACATCTTTCTTACTGCTTATAATCGTAAAGGTTTCCAATAATTCGTGAGAAACAGCCGCCCCTTAGCGAAGAAACAAGAAACCTGCTTGCAGCTAGCAAGCATTAATATACAGGTATTCCCAAATAAAGAAAATGTTAAAATTTGTCCGTAATTGCGTCTTACAGAAGCTACAGCCCTAAGAAGGGTAATAAAGAAACAATATAGTTAATAATTGGGTTTCATTCTTTATGGCTAAAGTGTCCATTCGTGCCGGATTTTGCAGGATAGTCCCGGATTTGACCAACATATATGTCTTGTTCAAGTAAACGTCTTGAAAACGCATTTTCTCACACATGAATTTTTTTCAGAATAAACAAAATGTGAACAACAAAAACTCAACTGTCTTTAGAAACATTAAAATCCTGTACTTTTTGTAAAATATACAAATTTTAACAGTTCTTATGAAAACCTACAATCCGATTACACGGAACTTTCATCGCAGAAATTACATCAATTTTGAAATTAAAAAAATGTTATAAGTTATAATAATCACATTAGGACATCAAAGTATCGTGAAATCAAAGATATTTCATATAGTATGTGGCTATGGAATAGTTCCTAATTTATGAATGCAACTATAAGTCACTTCAGGATAGTTCATTAATTACATCGCGAAGCGGAGTGTGAGCAGATCGAGTCACGTGTCTAGCAAACATCAAATATCTCAAAATATTTGCTGAACGCTCAACTGTCATCTATCATGAAATGCGCAAGTATCAAAGTAAAACAAAATTTCATTGATTCGTGCATTCATAATCTTTAGCCTCTTACTTCGGTGCAAGGACCATTCCATAGATAAAGAGGAGAAATATATAGCCGACTCTAATTTATTTTTACATGATTTGTAGTGCCACTTGTACAGTCTTGGTGTCAATAATTGTTATTTTTATATATGTATTCATCATATGATACTTCTGACACAAAAAAAAATCTCATGGGCAAACAATAGTTTGAACATTTTGGCCAGGGTGAATTTGGCGACGAGCGGGAATCGGATCCTGTGTCGATTCCGGGGTTGCGTACAATGGCTCTAGACCAGTGGTCGCCAACCTCTTCAATGTGTTGAGCTATTTGTTAATTTTGGAATAAACAGCGAGCTACCCACACGGAAGCCACGTAACGCAACGTAAATGAAATAATCCACAGTTAATTTATCATTATATGTATTTATTTTACTATTTATTTAACTGGTAATACATAATACATAGGTACTAATAATAACTACATTCCTACCTACCAAACGAAGTTGTTTGTAAAAAATAAACACAAACTTTTATCCAGCCACAACGGCATGTCACGTAAGATTTTAAAATAGTTAATAATAACAACAAAAAAGTAACGCACTATCATGACATAACATTGAAAAATAAAAAAGCACGTTCAATGAGAAGGCTGACACTCAGACTCATCGATAATTTTTTTAATGTTTGCAGTATAATTTGATACAGCCATTCGAATACAATTATCCAAATGTTCATCTGTAAGTCGATTGCGATATTTGTTTCTTAATAAACTTCATATTGGAAAAAGAAGATTCACACAAATAGGTTGAACTGAATAATGCTTTCACTTTCAAGGCAACAACGGCATAGAACTGAATATTTGTCTTTACTTACAATAGGCCAGATACAATTTGGTACTTGAGGACTAACGATTTTAAGGCTAAATCATTTTGAAAATCAATTACTTCCATTTCTGTGCAGCGATGTCTTCGCCAAAGTTCTGCATAACACAAGTTGCAAACTGTTGGATATCAATTTCCATAAAGGGTGAACAACAAACTGCGCTACTAAAGCCATTTCGTTGAAATCCTTAAAACGATTTTTGAAGTTATTCTTCAGGGTAGAAACTATTTCTACATGATATTTGCTGTCATAGGGTTCTAATGGATTTTGAGATATTTTTTCTGAAAGAATAGGAAAATGCTTGGCATCGCTGTTAATTAGGTTTGTTCCCAAAACTCAGCTTTTTTGATAAATGCTTTTATATCAGAAATCATTTCTGCAAGTTCTTTGTCTCTCCCCTGAAGCTGCAAATTAAGTTCGTTTAATTTCTCGGTAATGTCCACGAGAAAACCAAAATCTCTAAGCCAGATTGAATTTTCTAGTTCCGAGTCGGTTCATCGCGTTTTTTGAAAAATTGAACCTATGCCAGATAGGACATCATTAAAACGTTTCAGCACCCGTCCTCTACTTAACCATCGGACTTCAGAGTGAAGGAGTAGGTCCCCGTATTGACAGTCAACTTCATCGGCCAAGGTTTTGAATAATCTTCTTTGTAACGCTTGAGCTCTAATCTTGTTCACAATTTTACCACCAGTTTCATAACGTTGTTTAGTTTCAGGAAATTTCCACATAATGCTTCCTGATGGATAATGCAGTGGTAAGAGAGAAATTGCGGAAAAGTTTCATCTTTACGACATAACGCCACCAGACCCTTATCAAAACCCACCATAGCTGGAGCGCCATCGGTTGTCAAGCCTACCATTTTCGATATTGAATTTTCTCGGAAGAAATAATATTTTTTAAATGAGAAAACAACTCCTGTCCAGTAGTGTGTCCTTTCAGTGGATAAACTTCAAAAGATCTTCTTTAATCGTAAAATCACTAAAAACCATCCTGACGAACACGGCATCTGGGACAGTGTCAACGACATCTGTTGATTCATCCAGTTGAAGTGAAAAATAAACACAGTTATCTAAGTCAGTTCTTAACTGTAAAAAAATATCATTGCTCATTACTTCTACACGTCTCATCACTGTATTAGCAGAAAGTTGCATAGATTTTATAGCTGAAACTATCTCGTCTTTGTTTCTAAAGTTGGCAAATAACGAGTCAGCAGCTTCTAAAAACGCCTGTTTTATCATTTCCCCGTCTTCATAAGGTTTCTTTTTTTGTGCAATTATCTGGGACACACGGTACGATGCTTCAGTTGCAGCTTATTTTTGTAGATTGTTCTTAAAAATATTGATTGTTGTCCAATTAACTGCTTTTTTAACTGTTTCAGTTTCTCCTTTCTGGCGGCAGAATGTAGTGGGAATGATTTTTCAAAATTAGAATGTACAGTTTTATGATGTCTCTCAATATTTCCTTTTTTAGCAACGGTTTTATCTTTAACTTCTGTAAAAAAGTATTGTTCTTCCCATTCCGAATGAAAGTGGTATGTCTTTACCTTCTTACAACTGCTTGCCATAATATTATTTTTTGTTGTTCACTACTAACCCAACCGCTGGACGTTGGTTACGCGTTCAGTTTTAACTAAGCGCAATGTCGCCGCGCCGTGCGTATTTATCCCGTTCAAAGCAATCCAGATCGTTCTCGAACACTAACGCACTGGTCCGGCTGGTCGGTTCTAGCCGATTCTAGCCGATTCTAGCTTGATGGCGTCAGCGGCAGATCGCTCGCCGCAACGTTGCCGCTGTTTATGTTTAATATTATGACAATTAGATTTTTTGTGGAATTTTAGGAAGCTTCTCTGATTTTGTATTTTTTAAATTAAAATCGTGAGAGCTACCAGAAGTGCCCCGCGAGCTACCGGTAGCTCGCGATCGACAGGTTGGCGACCACTGCTCTAGACTGAAGTTGTCCTTGGTGGTGTCTGATTCTGCTTGTGATGCATGATCTTGCATGTGCTCCTCCATACTAAATAGCCTATTCCACACACTAAGCAGATAACGAAGAGCATAGTTAAACTGCTGACAGACCTGTTGTGATTGAAAAGTGTTACAGGATTAATTGCTCACTACGACCCCTAACGATTGTTGGCAATAGCGCTCGCCCGGCGTGCACCCTCCAGCCCTAATGCCTCGGCTAGAAAACTCGGTCGGGAGGGGGGGTTCACACTCCAGGGCGAGATACCACGAACGGGGTGATGGGTGACAAATATGTAAAGATTAATTGAAGGGCGCCACGACCTTTGAAGGTGTTAAGTCTTATCGTTAACTGACAACTGGCCAAAAGCCGAAAACCAATCGCAGTAGCGTCGTGTCATACTCCAAGAGGCGCTCCCACGGTACTGGCGTTTACACCTACCTTTCTGGTGTCCTTTCTCCAGTTGCTTGGGCCCTGTACAAAGGAATACATACACAACGCAACAAGAACCTCAATTCTTGTCAGTTACAACAAATACACATCTATTCGAAATAAAAAGCAATACGTTACTTAAAATGGGCAATCTATTACCACAATATATGTACAAGCCCGAAGGCAATTTGATCAAATAGCAAGTGTAAAAATCGGGTTTAGTAAACGGTCTTACAATACAATAAGGCTAGAGGCCAAGGAAGCGGCATGTCCGCTAATATGATGGTCGCCTAGATCCCGGAATAAGCTTACTTAATAGCCTAATGGCCTACAACAATTCCAGGAGCCAGGCTCCCATTTAGCTTATGCTGAAGGCTTATATTTCAAAGTAAATAATGACTCGGGCGCTTAGTACACGGCCCACAAATAACATGCACGATAAGATGAGGATTCGCAACTTCGCACTCACTGTAATATACGCGATACACTGTGTAAAACTACTATTACAATACCTTAATTCATCAATAAGGCTCCAAGCAACTATGTTGTTGATGCAGCGGTGCCGGGAGATCTCGACTTGGGGTATTCTGCGACGCTCTTGGCCATGCTCTCGAACGAAAGCGGTGTCCTGAGACAGCGATAGCTTCCAAGAATGTGCTGATGACGGTAACCTCAAATGCCTGAAGGAACTGTATGGGCAGCGGTACGAGCTGCGGGTTGAAGTAACCTGATATCCCCATGCGGGAGAACGGGAGAAGTCTTGAGACGATACGGCAGATTCCGAAACGACAAGAACTTCGATGCAAGAGTAAACCTTTGTAATGGAATCCCCACGACGATAATCCGTCCGAAGAGGTGTTTAAAGCTGCCACTTAAGATAAATGGGAAAGTCCAGGCTTACAACATTATGCGGTACTTACGACAATTAGGTAGGACTCAGACAGAAAAATTACGTCGATCGGTAGCGATCGTTCAACATTTCAAATGCATATACTTGAATGCGCCTACTCTGACAATGTCGAACGGTCACGATCGATAGCGGTCGATATCGACAGTCCAGCACGAAATTCAATTCGACTGGAAAACCTTGTTGTTGGACGATAGCGGACGATGGTTGGCGCTTGCGTAGTTCAGTGCAAGTTGCAGAGAACGATACTCAATGCACACTAAACTGTATAAGCACGTGGCTCTATAACCCAAAGTTTGTTTTTGTTTTCTAAAATTTCAAGACTGTGACGGAGTACTATAAAAACTAAAATACTACAAAATTTTCAGGTTATGTGTGTTTACGCTAGAACAGTGACCCTCATGGACGCTGGATGCCGAACGACGCTATTAGGTGTTACTTACATTTTAAGCGATTGCGGGCGATCGTAACCGTTCGATTGCGAACGCCTGCTAGCCTGTCAGAGTCCTGCCTTAGCAACAACCCTCAAACACAACGCGTGCAGTTCGAGACACAGTAAGGCGGCACATTTTAGGGCTCGCAACGGTACCAAAGAAGAACGAAAGCACATACATTAATTGGGAAGCGGTAGCGGAAGCGAAACTATACACTTTTAACTGAATCACCTCGCGGTCGATTAAAGCGAAACCGCGAAAAGGTGAACTTGATACTCGTCTGTTGTAGTCCAAGACTCGGCGGGAAGTGAGTTTAAGCTGCTTTTGCAAAGTGCAACTGCAGTTGACGCAAGGCGCGTGACTGCGCTCCGTCTTATCTGACTTAAATAAAGAGCGAGAAGTGGTGCGGAACTTTACAACGAACTAAATCGAACTGACTCGAAAGTTTATACGAACTTGCAGGAACCTTGAAGATAACGAATACCTAGAAATTGCTAAGCTGGATACATTCATAAATGAAACTCGCCTAATAGGACTGCACGGCAGTATTCATAAACGTTTTACGGCGGAAAGTTTTAAGGCAGGCTTGGTACAACAACAAATAGGTGCAAGGAGTTCGGTAACCTAAGACTGCATTACGGACAGAAGGGAACAAAGCTTGAATTGTAACCTACGCCAAAATAAGCCTGACGCGACAATTTGAACTACGGCGAAGCGTTAATATTTGAACTGGACCATGCGAAATAGAGTTTGATAACCTTAGTGCAAAATTACGACTTTAACTTATATGACTCGTGAAAATGCTAGGATTTGAGCTAAAGTAATTGCTTTGGGAAATTGTTCTTAACAAAGTGTCTCCAGTTTGTGTTGGATAGGGTCATGAATGGCTTGTTGCTGATATAGTAACACACCCATGTGGTCTGATGTTTCCAGATTGGTTCCTCTGCTAAACTTGGATATTTGTCCCCAAAAATGTCGCCTTGATCGTGATGTTGACTGGGATGACCTTGTTGAACGTCGCGATGATTGGGATCGTACTAAATGATCTCGCGTAGAGGGTATGCTGCCTTTTTTGGATGTAACACTATGGTGTGATTTGGATTACTCCACTGATGGCTTTGTTGGCTATAAACATCCACGTATTGGCCTTGTACAGTTCCTTCCATGTAATGGTAGTGATGTTGTGGTGGTACATCTCGTTGATTATGCAGCTGGAGTTTTTCTCGATGCTGTTTATGACTGTGGGTGTATATAGATAGGTGTGCTCCTTTATTGGGATGCTGACCTCAAATTTGTACTGCGGTATGCTGAAGTAAGTACTTCTGATGGTTATAATCAATGGCTAGGAAGTGAGGGCCGACTGCTAAGGTTGCATACTGTCTATTGTCGATCCTCCTAGTATTGCTGTGAGTTTAACAACCTCATATTCCGTCGTCTCGGTAGTATAGAAATAGCCACACATCCTAATGGTTTCCTCTGTCTGCACGACCTCCATCTTGTACACTGGTGACGGTAGTATCCGTAGGTTGGGTAGCAACTTCATAAATAGCTGCTTAATTAATGTTGCTATTTGAGCTGGTGATACAAACGCAAATAGATGACTTCGTAATTCATGAGGTAGATTCCTTCGTTAAAATTCCTTCGGAAGTTTTCTAACTTTGTCGTGATCTGGTTCTCTGTTTCGTTTATGGTTGTCATGGCGGCCAGCATTAATTTTGCTTGATGGCTGGAGGCATCTATTAACACCCGCTGATTTTATTTAAATCAGCGATGTCGGTATATACTTCGTCATTCACCCCAAACACTGACGTAAGAAATTTCCCAAGTAGTCCTCTACGTGTGCGGTGTTTAGCAATCATTCGGATGCTCTCCATGTTTCATAGAATATAGAATCCGGTCTTGTTGCTCCAATATGTGATGTGTTAGTTCATCACAAAGCTTGTCTTCCGTAACTCGTGCTACATAATTGTTTAAATTGTGCAGCGGTAGCATTGATTCCTTGCTCATCTGTGTGGAATGCTGGTATCGAATATTCTATCCCTTATCTGAATGATTCCTCTGTTGAGTTTTGCATTGCCAACGTGTTTCTACATATACTCCAGTTGTTTGTAGCGTATAATTGGCCCAAATTTCCTGGAATCATGTTACACACCATGGAGCATGCATAAGATAAACGCTGATTGCACTTTTATATTTTGCTTCTGTGTTGGCCTTGTGGTAGGTCGTGAATCGCTGAAGCTTGTTCGTGCTTGATTTCCCTCGTCGTTTATCGATAGCTGACAAGTCGTTGTAATGGGTCGTTTGAATCGAGCTCTGTCTCTGTCCTGGATTGTAAATACCTGTCAGCCCATCTTTTCTTGGTTGCGTATCGATCACTCGTGCTAACGGCCAATTGTTAGCAGAGATATTATCTTCTTTTAGGAGTACCAAGTTTCTTACTGCTATGTTTCGTTTTGGAGCCTTTCACTTTCCACGCTGTTGAAGCCTTGATAGATATTCCGTTGACCATGCTTTCCATCTCTCTTCATTGTTTGTAGCAGCTTCCACCTTTTTAGGTGACTGGCAGTAGAGATGCTTTCATTCGGCTCTGCTGGAGTAATAAGTGCTTGCCCAATCAAGAAATGTCCTGGGGTGATCGCTGCCACATCGTTCGGATTGTTGTACAACGGTGTGAAAGGTCTTGAGTTGAGGCATGCCTACATTTGGTATAACAATGGTGTTAGTTCTTCGAAGGTGAGCGTGCTGTCCTCAATGACTCGCTTGATGTGGTACTTGATTGATTTCACCCCTACCTCCCAGATCCCACCCATGTGGGGGCTTGCTGGGGGTATAAAATGCCACTGGATCGCTTCGGTGCCCAATCTGTTTCTAATTTCGGTATTCAAAATCTTGCTTCCTCCCACAAAATTCGCACCATTATTACCGTAGATGTGGGCGCACTTCCCTCTTTTTGCAGTGAATCTTTGGAAGGATGCTATGAAGGCATTAGCATTCATGTCACTAACTGCTTCGATGTGAATAGCCTATGTGGCCAAACAAATTAACACGGCAATGTATCATTTGTATGATTTGCTGCCTCTTTCTTTGGACACTCGTAGCTGGATCGGTCCAGCGTAATCCAATCCCGTATTTGTAAATGGGATCGATGGTGTCACTCGTGTAGGAGGTAGTTGTCCCATTAGTTGCTGCATTGGTGCTGCTTTGTGTCTTGCACATGTAACGCATCGATAGATGATCTTGGAAATAATTTGTGTGGCCCTTATTATCCAGTACTTTCTTCTCACGAAAGTCAATGTTGCTTAGCATCCTCCATGTAAGGTACGATGATGAGCGTCCCGGATGAATAACTCTGCCAGATGATTGCTGCTGGAGATTATGATCGGGTGTTTCTCACCATAGGGTAGCAGTGAATGCTGTATTCTTCCCCCACTCGGAGAACTTTATTGGCATCTAGAAACGGGTGTACGTTGAGTAACGGGCTTCTGTTCACCGTCCTGTCTTGCTGAAGCAGCTGATATTCCTTCAGGATATCGTGCCGTTGTCCGGATTTGATGATGCACTTTAGGCTGTCCTGCAACTCCGTGGTTGATAATTGCTGGGCTGCTGTTTTACTTCCTGTATTTCTTATGAACCTCTTGCATTAAGCGATCCAATCATGTTGCTGAGTGATGAGAATCTTGCTAGTACATCAGAAGCTTTACTGACTGCTGTATGTACGGATAATTATTGTGGCTTCCTTTTTCTTCTTCTGCGGTGCCTATCATTGTTGTCTAAGCCTTTATTCGCTCCTGAGTACCTTTTTCCTTTAACCATCTAAGACCATGAAACCGTAATAGGTGATTACGTAATTTGGATGGTTGTAACCCCTTTGTGACTAAATCTGCTGGGTTATCTACCGTCTTCACATGATTCCAGCAATGTTTTCAAATACACTTATGTATTGTAGCGACTTGGTTGGCTACGACATTTTTCCATTTCTTTGGACCTTCTTTTATTCTGGCCAGAGTGATCATTGAGTCTGTCCAGGCATAGTTCTCAACGTCCCTTATGTCCATGGTTGTGATGGTATTTTTTAATAATTTGGGCAACAGCTCTGCAGCACATAATTCCAATTTTGGCAACGTCTTCATCTTGAGGGTGCCACCTTTGATTTAGCTATTAGTAGTGTCACTGTTGTGGCCCCTGATAGTGAAAATCTCTTCATGTAGATTGCCGAGCCATACGCTTTTTCTGAAGAATCTCCGAACCCATGAACCTCAATGTGGACGTCCTCTTCATAGTTCGTCCATCTTGGAATGTGCACCTCTTCTACACTCGGTAGCTCTTGCCGGAATTTTTTAATTTTTTTTGCGATTTCTCTTGGTAGCTCAGTGTCCCATGAATACTGGCCGACCCATAGCTTATGTATTAATAGTTTGGCCGCTATGATTATTGGTGCCAGTCAGCATAGCGGATTGAAAATCTGCGCGATTTCCGACAGGATTTTCCTCTTGGATATCTTGTCCTCTGGCTGCTGCTTGACTTTGTATTGTAGCAGATCGCAAGCTGGTGACCAATTAACTCCCAATGTTTTCCTTGTTGTGTCTTCTTTGTCCCTTATTTCGATGTTCATGCTCTTTTCAGCATCTGGCAGGTTGGTAGTCCATTTCCTTAAATTGAATCCTCCAGTTTTCAACATCTTGGTTAATTCACTTTGAATGCTTCTTGCGTCTTCTTCAGATTTGGCTCCCGTTAGAAGATCATCACCGTAGAAGTTTCTCATGGCTATATGAGACGCCCTTTTGAAGTTTTGCTGTTCGTCTTCTGCTAGTTGTTGCAGGGTCCGAATGGCCAGGTAAGGAGCAACGGTTGTGCCGTAACTCACCGTGATTAACTGATATTCTTGGAGTGGCTCCGTTTTGGAAAATCTCCACACAATCTTCTGGTAGCATTGATCATCTTCAGCTATATGTATCTGTCTATACATTTTTTCGATGTATGCGGTTCAAATAATGCTAACTTCTCTATCAAGAGTTGTCCCAGTTTTTTTGTCTTGCACAGTACAACATGAACAAACCCCAATGTATAATTTAAAAAACTAGTTATTTATTTTATAATATAAAATAACATAAAAATATAATAAACCTCTGAATATAATTTTAATATTTAAAACAAATTGAAAGGAAAATTCAAAAAATTTTTAACATTTTACAAATACTGAATTATGCAAGACGTTGGCATTGCAAATTATATACCTATTGCTCTAAGTTTTCAGTTGTATAATTTGTTCTCTTCGGTAAATATATTTGTTAACTGGGAAAGAGGTGCCACCATTCGAAAATAAAATCAAAGGACTAAGATAGTCTTTGGCCATAGGCAATTCGCCGAAGGCGCAAATTTTTTTTTGGGTGCCACGTCAAAGAAACCGTTTTTTGGTCGATCAAATTTTTTTTTTGGTACATTCACCAAAATAATACTAATATAAGATATAGGAAAATGTATTCTATTTTTAATATAATAATATGCATATAAGTAGATATTGTAATTTTAGTTTACGACTGGATTATTAATAAATAAATTCTTGTTGGGTAATTTTAGCAGTCATTCACGTTGCAGGAAAAAATGGAAATTCCACCACAATCAAACACTTTTGGATAAAATAAAATAAAATTTTTCTAAAACAATATATTGTAACTTCCAAGATGTAATAGTTAAGCTTTAAACAATCTATAAAAATCAAATAATTAATTAAAAGTAATTCCTAATTGATTAAAATTTAAAATTTCAATATGTAAACCAAATGTAAACTCAGAATTAAACACTGAAGAAGGCTTACAAATAAGACTAATATACCTATATTGCTTAGGAAATTTGTAAAATTTTTTCCTGCAACGTGAATCACTGCTGAAATTAACCCAACAAGAGTTTATAAGTAGATATATATAAAATCATATTAAAAAAAGTGAGTATTAAACTAAAAGCATCAACTTCTGTCTGTCCTGTTTAACAAACACAATAACACATGTTCGAGTTTGTGCACCACCCCGGGGCGCCAGTACCAGAGCCACCACCTGCAGCGGGCAAGACATTCTAGCTCGAGAATCGAAAGAAGAAGGTCGCACGTTGATATGTAGTTTACGTTTGTAAAAGTTAAAATAAAGTAAATAAGCAAGATCCATAGTTCCTTATACAGTCCACAAAGTTCGAAGTAGAAGTGCTAAGCCGTGCTTCTAGCAACAGCAACATTTTTTGGTCCTCCGACCCGTGTCTGGTATGCAGCCAGGTCGTGTGTTTGGACGAGCACGCCGCCGTTGAAGATTTTGCGAGAGCAAGGTGAAGCGAAGCCAGCTGCTTACGTGAGTGAATCATTCCTTTTTTGCCCTTTCCTAAACTTAATAGCTTCTATTATGACAGTTTATTTCAATTCAATAGTACGTTTATTGCATGTGTAGCAAATATTCATATGTAGTTTCGTTTGTCCTGTAACTGCGTAACTTCGCGGCAGCTATTTAAGGGTCGTACAAAACATTCATTTGCCAGTTTCGTTGGCTGATTACTATTGTTTGCACGCTGTGTTTAACTAAGGTTGTCTGCAGTAGTTGTAGCCTGCAGTTGTATCGATCGACGCATAACTTATCTGTTGTGAAACGTTATTTCAAGTTTGCTCTATTTGTACCGCCTTCCCATTGAATTTTATAGTTCGTACGCATGTAATAATGGCGGAAGATCATAAAAGAGCTTTAATCAGGCGCCGTGCCGCCGTCAAATCCGCGGTCACTCGCTTTACAAATTTCATACGAGACGCAATAGATAGTACATCGCTGCACGAGATAAAGGCACGAACGGAAAAACTCGAGCTGTGTTTAAGCGAGGTTGAAACTACTGAAGCGGAACTTGAAGTGTTAGATGACGCCGACAATGTTGTCGAGCATGACTCCGAAAGAAACGACTTTGAAAATGCGTATCTTTGCGCCCTTGCAACCGCCAATCGCATGATCGAATTGCGATCAGGTGTTGTAACTTCCTCCGCTCTGAATAATTTCACGCAGTCCCAACAACAATGTAATTCGCTTAGTACAGTGCGACTACCTACCCTAAATTTACCCGATTTTGATGGCTCTCACTGCAATTGGCCGAAATTTCGTGACAGTTTTTCTACTTTAATACATGAAAATTCGATGCTTACAAATATTCAAAAAAATGTTTATTTGCAATCGCGCCTTAAGGGAAATTCTGCAGAAGTAATAGAAGCGTTAGAGGTTTCGAATGATAATTACACTGTTGCGTAGAAACTATTAACGAAACGGTTTGAAAACGATAGACTAGTCGTAAACATTCATGTAAAGGCTTTGTTCGATTTGCCAGCAGTTCACAAAGAACATTTTACCGCATTGAGAAAACTTTTGGACGAGTTTTTGAAGCATTTTCGCGCACTTGAAGCACTACAGCAGCCCGTACACGGTTGGGACACTTTGTTGGTACATCTAATCGTAAACAAACTAGACAACGGTACAAGAAAGGTATGGGAAACGTCCCTAACAACGCGAGAGTTTTCCGACAGTACAACAACTTATTTGTTTTCTTACTAATTGATGTGACGTCCTCGAGATGATGGCAACTAATATTGAAAAACCTCAAGATGCTAGCGCAAAGCAAAAAACCGTGAGCCACTTCGCAGCCCGCTCAAATACCTCCACATTTTGCAAGAAATCACACACCATCTACAGTTGTCAAGCGTTCGCAAGGTTGAGCGTCGACGAAAAATGGAAAATATCCAAATCTTAAAATTATGCTCGAATTGCCTCAGCTCAAGCGCATTTTGTCTCAAAGTGTAGCGCAAGGAGTTGCTTTAAATGCGGAAAGCGACATCACACCCTGCTACATGCACCAACAACAATAAGCAAAACTTAGATGCCCCCAACTGAATACAGAAGTTCCACCCAACAGGAACCAAATATTTCGACTCATTGTTGCCAGTCCGAAGCGCACGTGTTGCTTTCGACGGCGTACGTTTATGTAGCAGATCGCGTAGGGAATTTAGTAAAGGCACGCGCACTAATAGATAGTGGTAGTGATTCAAACTATATTACTAGGGAGTTACACGAAAGACTCGGTTTAAAAGAGACGCGCATCACGCCAGTCACGGTGGCTGGGATAAACGGTACGGTCTCCAACTTTTCGCATATTGCGCAGATTACGATTAAGTCACTTCACACGGTGCTTGAGAGAGATCTCAATTTTCTGATAATAAATAAAATTACCGGTAGCATACCAATTGTGAGGTTTAATACGGATACAATCGCGATTCCGAGAACGTTAAATTGTGTGATCCAAACTACAATATTCCCAGTCAAATCGATTTGCTCATAGGAGCGGAAGTTTTTTATGAATTATTGTTGAATCGTAAAATTTACATCGGAGCGGGAAACCCCGTCTTACAAGAGACGGAGCTAGGTTGGTTGGTCACTGGTAAAATCGAAATGGGCTCACAGAAGCAAGATAGGAATCGAAGAATGTGTCACTTGACACACGCGAAATTTGACGATGATGCACTTCACGAAGATTTGCAAACGATTTTGGAAGCTAGATGATTGTGCAACGGCACAAACGCAAGCACCGGATGAAAGGTTCTGTGAGAAGAACTTTGTAGATACTACGACCCGAAACGTAGATGGACGATTTGTAGTGTCTTTGCCGTTCAAGGACGAACCCGTGGAGTTAGGAGACAGTGCAGAGATGGCGCTGAAGCGACAGAAGGGGTTGGAGTCTCTTTTTAAAAAAGACCCAAAACTCAAGGAAGAATACGTGAAATTCATGAAAGAATATGTCGACCTCGAACATATCGAAAGACTCGGAACGCTGGAAGACGTTCAGCGAGAAACTAACGAAACGCATTACTACATTCCGCACCACGCAGTGCTCAAATCCACAAGTTCAACTACCAAGCTCAGGGTGGTGTACGATGCATCGGTAAAGACGACAAATGATAAATCATTAAACGATTTCCTCAGGGGAGGCCCCGGTTGTGCAAAGCAATCTATATTCGATGTTGATTCGCTTTCGATGCCACAATGTAGTAATATCGGCGGACATAGAGAAGATGTTAAGACAAGTCCTGCTGAATCCGCAGCAGAGAGATCTCCATCGCATCGTATGGCGCGAAAAATAATACTGAACCACCGGATGCTTACAGATTGAAGACGGTGACCTATGGCACCGCCCCGGCTACATTCTTGACGACACGGTACATAAAGGAGCTAGGTATGCAGAGTGTGCTACAGCATTCCTGTTGCGGCTCAAGCGATTATTGAAGATATGTATGTGGATGATTTGATCTCTGGAGCAGATACAATCGAAGAAGCAAAAAGGTTGAAAGACAACATTCTAGAGATCCTCTTTAGGGGGAAATTCCAGGCAAGGAAGTGTAGGTGCAATTTGGAAAATGTGCTAGCAGATCTGGAGAATACGGAGGCGGAGAAGCATTTCATAAAAAATGCGAGCGAATTAAAGGACACTTGGAGTAGCTTTGAATTCCAACCAGAACACTTTAGCTTTACAGTGGATACATCGGTTGCGAGCGGAATCACAAAATGTACATTTTATCTACAATTGCCAGGGTCTTTGATCCGCTAGGGTTAGCCTCGCCAATTGTTCTGCCCTTGAAGATATTGATTCAGTAACTTTGGAGTGCCAAGCTAGGCTGGGATGACCTAGTTCCCAAGGGACATAGAAGATATGTTTATCATCTCACGGCAGCAGATCATGTTATTACACGCGCTGGAAATACCACGCCACATACTCACTCGTAAACCCGAAAATGTACAGATACACAGTTTCTGTGACAGCAGCGAGAAAGCGTACGGAGCAGCAGTCTACGTAAGGAGCGCCAATTCCGATGGTACTATTCGCGTTAACCTATTATGCGCCAAGATCCGCTTGACACCGCTGAAGAGGGTAAGTTTGCCTAGGCTAGAACTGTGCTCAGCAGTTCTGTTAGCGAAGCTGATAAGAAACGTGCTGACAGCAATCAGATTTCAATATTCTAGAGTATTTTACTGGTCGGACTCGACAATCGTCCTCTGCTGGCTGAAATCTGACGCATCACGATGGAAGACGTTCGTTGCGAATCGTGTCGCACAAATCCACAATATCTGCGGACAGGAGCTTGCTGGCGCCACGTGGATGGAAAGACAAACCCGGCAGATCTAGCTTCAGAGGAGCCAAGGTACGCGATTTAGCAGAGGCCGGTTGGTGGACAGGCCCAAAGTGGTTAACCAAACTTGAAGACATGTGGCCCTTGGAGGCACGTCACAACAAGGCGGACACAACCTTAGAATCCCGCGCGACGAAGACTACTTCGACAGAGTTTGGCCTAATTGCAAGATATTCGAACGTAAGCAAGTTGGAGCGAGTGGTCGCCTGGTGCGGGCGCTTTAAAACCAACTGTCTTGGCAAAACGAAGCTGTCAGGTCCGTTGTCGATCGCCGAACTAAAAGAAGCATTTACTGCACTCGTCAATACGACACGAAGAGATGAGTTCAGTTCCGAAATAGAAAACTTATCGACAGGAGGAAATATGCGCACATCGAATCAGCTATCTGCGTTGCGTGTTGGTGGTAGGTTACGCCACTGAAATTTTGATTATAATAAGAAGTATCCGCTGATTTTGCCTAAATGTCACCCGTTAACGGAATTGGTAATCAAACGAGAACATTTACGTCACATACATTTAGGTGCAACGTCATTGTTGGCAGTAATACGCGAAAGATTTTGGCCAATCGCAGGCCTAAATACGGAAAAGAGTATATTGCGCAAGTGCGTGATTTGTCGCAAGCTTAATCCTGTAAAGTCCCAAATCACAATGAGCAATTACCCGCGGCTCGCGGTAAACCCCGCGAACCATTCGCCAACACAGGTCCTTGAACTTTGCGGGTCCGTTTTTAATCAAAGAAACGAAGCATCGTACACGAAATTCGTGAAAGTGTATGTATGTATTTTCGTATGCATGGCGGTAAAGGCAGTACATATAGAGCTGGTCACTGATTTATTATGTCAGGCATTTCTTAATGCTTTGAAGCGTTTTGTCGCACGCAGCGGCATCCCGGTGATGCTGTGCTCGGACAATGCGACCAACTTTGTCGCAGCAAACAAGGAGTTGAACGATGTATGCAAACAATATTTGAAATATATTGAGTCAAAAAATCTTAATTGCTTCCTCACGGAGCATAAAATCGTTTGGGAATTCATTCCTGCGCGTTCCCCTCACATGGGAGGCTTACACGAAGCTGCAGTTAAGTCTATGAAACGACATCTGAAAGTTATAATGCACAATCAAAATTTAACTTGTGAAGATTTCTCCACAATACTCTGTCAAATTGAAGCCATTCTCAACTCACACCCCTTTTCCCCACATCCCCTGATCCTGATGATCTCACAGTATTAACACCTGGACACTTTCTGGTGGGAGAACTGCTGACAGCGCTGCCAGATGGTCGATCCATGGAGTCAACAGTCACGACGCTAAAACGGTGGCAACAACGGCAACAAATGAGGAATAATTTTTGGAAACGATGGGAGAAGGAGTATCTCTGCCATCTCCAGACTAGAGATAAATGGAAGACAACCCGAGGGACAAGATTTGCAATAGGCGACTTGGTCCTTGTTCGAGATGACACCATCAGTCCTCAAGACTGGAGGATGGGCCGGATCACAGCGACTCATCCAGGAGCCGATGGAGAAGTTCGAGTAGTTACACTGAAGACGAAGAATGGTATTACCAAAAGACCTATAGCCCGATTATGCCGCCTCCCGATGGAAGAAGACGTTGAAACCCCTAGGGCTTTCAAGGTGGGGGAGGATGTTCGAGTTTGTGCGCCCACCCCGGCGCGCCAGGTACCAGAGCCTCCACCTGCAGCGCGCAAGACATTCTAGCTCGAGAATCGAAAGAAGAAGGTCGCACGTTGATATGTAGTTTACGTTTGTAAAAAGTTAAATTAAGTAAATAAGCAAGACCCATAGTTCCTTATACAGTCCACAAAGTTCGAAGTAGAGTGCCAAGCCGTGCTTCTAGCAACAGCAACAACACAAATAAAAAACTAAAACAAACCAAAAACAGTTATTCTACTCAAGTGCATACTTAAAAATCTGGTGTGATAACGCACACAACTTCCTTTTACAGTGATCCTATGAATAGCCAAAAACTTGATTATTAATTTTTAAGCATTTATCAAAATTTTTCAAAAATTACAAATTCTACAGAAACCGTACAAAATAGAGTGTTAGTTGAAGAGACAAATTTTCTCTTGTTTTGAAAACTCTTTCCAGATTGCACTCCCGCTGGATTGTTTAGAAAATACGCCCTCCAGCTAGCTAGTCGTGCAATCTGGCAAGTCACTATGCACTTAATACATTACTGTTGAAAACTGCGCGAACAATTTCAAGGTATTTTTAGAGTGGTCCACGATACTGAATTTTTTTCATTTATTATAATAAATTTGATATTAATGTTATTATTGTGCTGTAATCATTTTTATTTGATTGTTTAATTAAAAAGTTGATTGTTATTGTTCGTTAGTTGTCAGTCTTCTGAGTTTAACATATTAGTTTGTTTTTGCAATTTCATGGCACCAGTGATTTTCGTAAAAGAAAAAAGAATTTAGGGTCAAGTGGGGTAAGTGCGTGTTTAGGGTAAATGCAGCTTTGAAGTTTTACATACAAACTATTTAAATGCAAAGGTTTTCCCGCCATGCCACCAATCAGTCCATAGCTGCGTTCGGAAAGGTATCTCTGTCAACTCTGTTTCCTCGAATACGTTCGTAGAAAGAGATCGATAATAGCCATCGGCGCGGGTGGAAGTGAGATGAATGAACGATCTCGAGGAAACAGAGCTGTCAGAGGTACCTTTCCGAACGCAGTACATTAGGTATTGTTCTGTGGTCCACAGTGGGGTTACATATTATCTATGTCATAAATTTATGGTCCACATGGGTACTTTTAAGGTATGCAGTGATTGTGCTAGCAAGTTTTGTTTATTAATCCGGGAAATAGTCAATTGTAAGTATACTTCTGGGTGTATTGTAGGTACAATTTACAGACCATCACTTAGAAATGGTTGCAACACATAATTTGCAATAAATTTCATGATTTTATAATTTTGTGAGACAGGTTATATGACAACCTCCCCTCACTCTTGGCCAATTGGGCAAAGTACATTCCAGGCTAAAACTATTATGGGTGGTGCACTTTCCCCATGAATTTTGTATTTTTTGGCAACTGCACAATGTAGCATGTTGATGGTGTATTGTATTTTTTAGTTGAAAATGCCACGAAACTACCAACGGCGCTCTAAAACAAAGCCACATACAGTGGCCCAGTTAAATGAAGCTGTGCAGAAATGTAGAAATGGAATTTTGCCAGTTAAGACTTGTTCACAACGTTATTCAATTCCGGGAAACTTTGTGTGATCACCTCAAGGGTCGTCGAGGAAAAAAAGGCTCCACAATAGGTGGCGGCGGATGACCAAGAGGACTTTCAGCACCAGCAGAAAATGAATTAGCTGAATGTCTACGAATTATGACCAAGTGGGGGTTTGGGTTAAGTCGAACTGAGGTGATGGATCTGGTTGAAATTTATATTATATCATATTATATAAAACTCCCTTCAAGAATGGTCGTCCAGGTGAAGACTGGTGGCTGGCTTTTTAAAAAAGGCACCATCTGTCCATCAGGAAACCGGAACCCCTAGAACATACTCAGAAATACACAAACCAATCTGTTTATTGTTTATGGATTTTTTTATCTGTTATAGGCAACAGTAACCGGACTTAATCTGGCAGGAAAACTCCAACAAATATGGAACTGCGACGAGGCAAGCTTGTGCCACGACCCCAACAAAGGCAAAGTGATATCTAAAAAAGGCAAAGTTTGCCATAGATACACCGCGGGTTCAGGTCAGGAAAACACAAGCGTGTTAGCTTGTGTAAACGCAGCAGGAGAAAAACTGGCACCCCTTGTCATCTTTAAAGGAAAGAATCTTTGCGAATCTTGGATACATGCCACAGAAGATTTTCTGAGCACATTATATGCCGCGACTCCCAGAGGCTAGATGATATGCGACATATTCGAAAACTGGTTTACCAATAGATTGGTAAAAGAAATTGGAAGTGAGAGGCCAGTTCTTCTCATTTTTGATGGGCACTGCAGTCACGTTTCACAAAAATTGATTGCTTCAGCTAAGGAGAATAACGTTACAATGTTAAAACTTCCCATCCATACTTCGTATCTTCTCCAGCCTCTGGATATGTCATATTTTAGGGCACTAAAAGTCAGGTGGGGCCAGGAGATTATTAAATGGCAACGTAGCCATATCGGGCAACATCCACCGAAACAAGTATTTGCTAAACTGCTTGGTGAAACAGTGCTTTCTCTTACAGATTCTAATATAAAGAGTGGATTTAAAAATACAGGCATCTATAATGCATCCTCAGAAAGCGAAACGAAAGTTAACAAATGTGTTTTAAATCAAGAAATTTTTAAAAGTGAAGAATTAAAAAGATACAATGAAGTATAACGTGCAGAAGCCCATAGTAGAAGTCCAGAAGTTCCCAATCCAACCTCAGCTATTGACAGCGCGGATGAAGCTCCTGTCAAAGATCAATATATTCATAGTCCCGAACCAGTTGCTCGCAGTCCAAGTCAACAATTCCTAGCACTTCCAAGCTGCTCATCATTTGTGGCAACCGACACCAGTGAAATTTTAGACCAGCCTTCTCCTAAACAAAAGCCTTTTGACAATAATGTGGTGAATAAAGTGAGTTTAGAAAATCTTGTGCTTCAAAAATTGACAGCAAACAAACCGTAAATCTTAACAAGAAAAGGAAATTTGCTGGTGAAGCTATAGTGCTTACCAAAGAAGATGTTAAAAAAATAAGTGATACCTCCAATGGTGAAAAGAAGAACGTACAAAATAATAATTTAAAGAAAAAAACTCCTAACAAGAAATTAACACCAAAATCTAGTAAAAATGTAAACATATCTTCCTCTAGTGATTCCGAGATTGACTCAAACACTGATTTACATTCACTTTGTTACATGAAAAGGACCAACACCATAACAATCTTCACAAGGAAAATATTTCTAAAGAAGCAACAGAGTTGCAAAATTATTTACTCTTCTAGTGATTCTGAAAAAGAATCAAATAATGGAGCAAGTAGTTTGGTGCCGGAGTCCACAGAAAATATAATTGTCTCACATTTCCCTAGGGCTGAAAATATCAATATAGATGACTGCCCACTTATAAAGCTTTTAACAAATAAAAGAAGTTGTTATTTGTAGGACTTGTTAAAAATACAGATGACAATGAAATTGAATGGCCACTTGTGGATGATATATCAACGGTCAATAGATGCGATGTGGTCTGCAAACTGCCCTCACCTCTTAACAATAGGTGGGATTTACTAGATTTTGGTGTTGATTTTACAGGATACAATATAAACTAAAAAATACTTTGATTTTTGTATGTTTGTATACGTTCAGTAATATACCTTTAAATTTTGTTTGTTGGTTTTCTTGGAAACTAAGTACAGTAAACGCTCAATAACGTGAACTAATTCAAACCAAGTGTTCACATTGTCGAAATGTTTACATTAGCTAGCGTCGTTTTATTAATAAACACGTTGTTAAAAGAAACGTTTAATAACACAATAAAAAACAAAACATTATGACAGCGATAATACACCTTTTTAATGATAAGGAAAATAAGCTGCTATTTTATTCTGCATAAATTAGCGGGTATGTTCAACAATGACTAAAATGACATGCAAACGCATCATAAACACCCATCCGATCGACTTAGCTGTGTCGCACAGGGGAATCCCCTACATAAATCGGCTACTGCCCCGACTATAAGGGGTAAGTGCACCACCTATAGTCAAAATTATACCCATTCGGAGTCACGTGACTTGTCTGTCACTGTTCATCTTTAGTCAAATAGATGAAATGGAAGAAATTCGAAAAAAAGGCAGTTCGATTCATAAAATTTATTTTTAATTGACGTTTCTAATCAATATGTCTTCTTATTTCCTAAGAAGACAAGTTTAAAATATTTGCAGAAGAAAGAAAAGACAACATCTATACGAACGAATAGAAAATATACAACAGAACTACAACAAGCAGGACACAAGAGCCTTTTACAAAAGTGTGAGGGACATTAAGAATGGATACCAAACCAAGAGTACTATTTTCAAAAACAAGAAAAACCAGATAGTTGGAGGGGACAAAGAAGTGATGGAGCTATGGGCCCACCATTTCAAAAATATTTTAAATGACGATGAAACGGAGCAAAAAGAGGTGGAAGAGATTATACAAAAAAGGAGAAACAGAGAAGAGAGCCAACCGTCTAGAGAAGAGGTAGAAACAATAATCCGACGGCTGAAAAATAATAAGAGCCCCGGAAAAGATGGAATAGCAGCCGAGCTACTAAAATACGGGAGCGAAAACCTAGTGCAGCGGGTGTATGAACTGCTTAAGAAGATATGGGAAAAAAGAATGATACCGACAGAATGGAAGGAAGCAATAATAAACCCAATTCATAAAAAAGGCTGTAAAACAGACCTCAAAAACTACAGACCTATTGCTTTACTAAACGTAGTATACAAGGTACTAGCAACAGTAATAGACACAAGAATAAAGGAGAAGGCAGAAAAGATAATAGGGAACTATCAAAGCGGCTTCCGGAAAAATAGATCAGTGACTGACCATATCTTTTTGATTAGACAAATACCAGAAAAATTCGATAAAAAGAAGAAGCAAGTGTATATGCTGTACGTGGACTTTAAGCAAGCTTACGACAAAATAAGAAGGCAAATGGTGTACCAAGCAATGAATAATCTAGACCTCCCAGACGAATTAAGTGAGCTGGTTAGGATGACGCTAAATGAAACCTGGTGCCAAGTTAGAACACAAAGTAACATCTCGGAAAGTTTCAGAGTAAGTGGAGGTTTAAAACAAGGGGACCCTATGTCGTCAACACTGTTTAACATAGTATTAGAGGACATAATAAGAAAAAGTAAAATAGAAAGAGAAGGAAACATCATGAGTGGTTCGAAGCAATGTTTGGCTTATGCTGATGACGTGGTGTTAATAACAAGAACACAACATGAGCTAAAAGAGCTGACAAAAAGTCTAATACAGGTGGCAGCCACATACGGACTAAAAATAAACGAAGAAAGAAGTAAATATATGGTGTCGGGGAAGGCTATGCGGAGGGAATATGAAAACTTAGAAGTCAAAGTTTCAAAGTGCAAGGAAATAGGTTTCAAATAGCAAAAATCAAGCAATATGTTCTATAACAGAATATTCATGAACAGAAATTGGCAAATTTGCTTAAAATTTGCCATACTTGAGATGTTTAATGTAGCAGCCGACGTATCTTTATTATATTTAGGTAATCTTTAACATGTAAAATCAGTTTAATTTTGTATAAGAGAAAAAAAACTAGTAGCAATCTTGTTTTAGAAATTGGCAGATGTCATGATAACCTACAAAACGAATAGTCATTTATTTTATTACCCTAAAATTGTATTTTTAAGAATCGACATACGTAAAGTCACTAGATTATCACGTGACTTCGAATGGTTATAAATATGACTATACCAATTTGTTTTTAACATGTTGACTGCTACCCTAGATTCAATGACTTACTGTATAGCTGACGCATTATTTGTAAAAATAGTATATTTCTTTACATTAAAATTTAGTTAATTGTGGTACTTATGATACATGAATATTGTTTTGATTATTTTGGGCCACTACGCGGAACCGCGTCGTGCACATATACGTTGGAAAGTCCGCGTCTACCTTTTAAAGTACTTTCTAACTCTAAAGAGCATACATCAGTTAAATCATAGGTTTATTTACAAAACTACTGTGGTACATATTGTTAAATTATACATAAAAAATTAACAATAAGAAAATAATATACAGATTGTCCAAAATCCGTTTTGAACATAGGAAATTAAGGAGTACGATAAGGAAGACATAAACAAAATGAGTAGCAGGACAAAGATAGAATGTAATCATGGCTAGGTAAATTAAGTCTATGAAACAAACAAACACTTCTGTCGAATGTTTTATGTTTCATTAGGAGTATAAAGTGAAGTTTAAATAATTGAAATAATTATGTGAATAGTAAACAAATTGCTTATTTAAACCTCACTTTATACTCTTAATGACAGATAAAATGTTTGACAGAAGTGTTTGTTTCATTGACTTAAATTTAGTTTAAAAATTTACCTAGCCATGACTACATTCTATCTTTGTCCTGCTACTCATTTTGTTTATGTCTTCCTTGTCGCACTCATTAATTTTCTATGTTCAAAGCGGATTTCGGACAATCTGTATACAGGGTGATAAGATGATGGTTTGATCTAAGTAGGTAGAACTTCCTGAAATTTTGTATAGGGCCATAATTTTTATTATGAACAACTTGTCTTAGTAAAATTTTACCGTATTATAAACAAAAAGTGTAGTTTACCTGAAAAGAAAATACAATTTATTTGCAAATAAATTTCGCGGATATCTAGGAAACTAAAAATATTTTATTACAATTATTTTTGCCTATTAGCAAGGCGGTCTATATTTTTCCAGGCCATGACATTGGGCCTATAAAGTGACCTTTGGAATGGCCTACCACAATCTGGCAACGTGGCTTTGCTAACCTTTAACAAAAAATTACTAGTTTTGGACAGTAAATGAACAATATGTCAGTGCACTATCCCTGTCATTGTAATGCATGCCAGTTGAAAAAAAATCTATAAAATCACTGCTATTTACATCGCAGTGCGTCACTTCACCGTAATATTCAATTTAAAACAATTTCTAATGGGTAGGTACCTAATTTTCCATTGGAAGTAAACCGTTACTAATTTTGACTTCATTTAAAACAGTTTTTTTTCAAAATAACTTGCCTGGACGCTAGTGATATTGCAGTCAGAACAAGTCTCTTCATATTATTACCCTTTATATCTGCTCTTTTAAAGTGCTTTTCACACACAACACTAGCGTTTCCAATTCGCCAGTTCTCTAAATGCAAAATGTCTTTTCATTTTGTGCCACCGTTCCATTAGATGGAAATTTGAACACGCTAACATATGGAGCAACTGATGAAGCGTAAGTTGACTTGCAGCTTGGTATGTAGGAACACTTCAAATGCATTTTTGGAACTTTCATGAACTGCCTTGTCAAAATAGTTTTTAATGTCAAATATATTCCAAACAAACAAAACTTAGTGTGTCTTGGAATGGCCTAGCACACAATCTGGCAACAGAGCCAGTGTCATGGCCTGGAGGCTGAGAATCACCCTTTATATACAGGGTGTTTACGGTCTTATAATTTTATTTTCAAATGGTGATTAAACATCTTAAAAGAAGGTCAATAACGTTAAAATGTCTTAATAAAAGTTTTATAATAAAAGAGATACGATATGATTTAATTTTTTTCTAGATTTTCGTTTTTTAATTTTTAGGGGGTGGTTAAACACTTTAAAAGAAGGTTATTAATGCTAAAATGATGGTCAATAACACTAAAACGATTAATTCAAAAACAATTGATCAAAAAATTAACGCTAAAACAATTATTCAAAAAATTGCAAAGTAAACATAAATTCAAACGATAAGCTATTACTGAATTTTTTACTAAAGCTGCGTTCGGAAAGGTACCTCTGACAGCTCAGTTTCCTCGAAATCATTCGCAAAAAGAGATCGATAATAGCCATCAGCGCGGGTGGAAGTGAACGATCTTGAGGAATCAGAGCTGTCAGAGGTACCTTTCCGAACGCAGTATAAGTAGGCTGATGCCAATAACTTTTCGCATCTGTCAAGCTATTTCAGTAGTTGTCATGTTGTTAATTTATGGGGAAGTACACCAGAATTCTACTGCTGCAAGCCGATTGTATGCTGAGCGGTTTCCTAACAGACTAACTTCTTTTTTTTTGCAAAATCATTTGCTAGAACTGCTAGAAGAAGTACCTTTGGATGTACGTCAACAAATGTGGTTTCTTCAAGATGGCGCACCGCCGCATTTTAATCGTTTAGTTCGCCACCATCTGGATAATGTATTCAAAAATAAATGGATTGGCCGAGTGGCCCTGTTCCATGGCCTCCTCGGTCACCCGACCTTAACCTCCTAGACTTTTATTTATGGGGCCTTATGAAGACCATGGCATACACCAACGAAATAATTGATTTAAATGATCTTCGTAACCGCGCTGGAGCAGCTGCGACAACAATTTGACGGCGTTCAACAACACGGCGATAACTTCGAACAACTAGTGTAAGGTGGTTTTCTTGAAAAAATAAGAATTAAAATAAAATGTGTATTTGTTTAATTTAATTTAATATGTTTAATCACCCCTTAAAAATAAGAAAATTAAATCTAAAAGAAAATTTTAAAAAGTCATATCTCTCTTATTATACAACTTTTGTTAAGGCATTTTAGCATTAATGACCTTCTTTTAAGATATTTAATCACCCCTTAAAAATAAAATCACACGACCGTAAACACCCTGTATATATATATATATATATATATATATATAATATTACGAAGGTTTTCGCGGCTGATATGTATTAAAGGTAAACATTTCAGGGTGTCATACCGCTTAATAAATTCGAAGATTTCTCCAACTGGTTGAAGAACATCTTGAATGGCACTTGGAGTTGGACGACGTTTCGACGAAATCACATTCGTCATTTTCAAGTCCTTTTAGTCCTGGTTTGGCTTCTAGTTATGCGGCAACACGACGGACTGTCAACTTGATGTACAGCTGACTGAATAGGTTGTTTATCAATTACTGTGGCAACTAGCATTGAGGGAGCTGTACTGCTAGAACGGATGGCTGGTGTTCGTAGAGAATGGCCGGCCGTTGCTTGTAGTAACGTTGGTAACCACGATGCAGGTAAACGGCTTGTGTCGTCGCGGGTGTTCATACAATTCGGACGTTTCACGATTTCGATGGCTTCTCGTATGATGCATGCGTCTTTGTGTTCGACGCTGACAATGCTCTTGGTGTTTTCGAAATCAATCTTGTGCGAAGTATCCCATATATGATGCACTAGCGATGAAGTGTGTTCCATCTTCTTAACATAATTCTGATGTTCCTCCTTGCGTGACTTTATTCTCCGGTTGGTGTGGCCTATGTAGCTGCTATCGCAATCCCGACACGGTATCTCGTAGACTCCTTGGTTTTCCAAAGGGATGTACTCTTTAGGATTCCTCAGTATGGACTGGATTATTCTATCCGTGGTAAAGGTTGTCCTGATGTTACATTTTCTAAGGATTCTTCCGATTTTCTCTGTCGTGCCTCGGATGTAAGGTAGGTACGCCGTGCCACAAGGTCTCTCCTCTTCTGCGTCTTGCGTTTTGGTCTTCGGTGGTCGGAACGCTTTCCTAATCGCTGCTCTGCCATAACCATTTTGTTCGAATACTCGAGCAAGGGTTGCTAATTCTTGTCTTGTATTCTCCTTGTCGGCTATCCTTCTTGATCTACAAACCAGTGTTGTCAGGACTGATTGTAGTTGAGCAGGGTGGTGGTGTGAATTAGAATTTAGGTAGCGATTGGTGTGCGTGGTCTTCCTATAAACCGTGTACCCCAATTTTCCATTCTTCTTGGTGATGAGAACGTATGACACCCTGAAATGTTTACCTTTAATATATATATATATATATATATAATGTTATTTCTTGACTGGGATAGGGTTTGGAAAAACTCCAATCTCAGTGCTACGCACAGGTACCAAGCTTTAATGGTTAGATTGAATTAAAACCACTTGTATGTTACGCCTGACGTTTCGTTTTTTTATTCAAAACATTATCAAAAGCTAACACCTTGTGGACCAAAACACATGTTTTATTAAACGCATGTGAAGATATTCAAATTTGAACAAATTCATAAACAGGGGCAGTAGGCCACCAAGATTACAGACATGGGCTGCACATGATATAATACACTTAGTCTTACATCGAGTCGGTTACACATTAAAAATTACTAGCACATTTAAAATTTGATTTACAATAATTTTGTTAGCTATTTAGCCAACATGGCCGTCAATTAGATCTATATATATATATATATATATATATATATATATATATAGATACAGTAATGGTACAAAGCTGAACCACTCGAGGGTATTTGTATGCACAATTCTGAACCAGCCTGACGGACCTGAACCATATATGTGGTTCAGGTAGGTTTTGCTTTAATAAAAATTTATTTAAGCTAAAAAAATTATTGGTGCAGTCTCGTTCTATTAGGGTAATACTAGCTGCTTGCATCTCACTCGGCTTTGCCGGGTTAAAAAATCACCAGACGGTAGAAATTGCATGATTAAAATGGCTCAGGTTTGATAGATATATGTATTTTCAAGTTCGAGGGATGTGCGCATTAGGGATTGGCGCTGTTTTGAGTTCTGTATATAGTATATACTTTTTCCGATAAAGCTGAACCAATAGATTTGGCAATAGTGTATTTATGCTTTCGTTATTAAAAACCAGTCCAAAATAGTATGTTAAAGGACAAGTTTCATTAGGAAGATTTTGCAACACGATTCCAAAGGAGGAGTGTATAATTGACTTAGATTAGACTCTGATAGTTGACGGAGTATAGAAGTGTTTTCTTAACTGCGGCCAGCTTTCTTTTATTTTTAGCTTTTACTAAAGATGGCAGCCTAGCTACCGAAATGCGTATTTAGGTTCTACTTAAATATTTTAGTGGTAAGGGCTTATTTCTTAGTATTTAAATAACTTATGACACGAGTTTTTTATACTTTTTTTCTATTTTGTGTCTTTTGAACCCTTTTTTATAAATAAAATTTGACATATTTTGACATTTAAAACAAATGCTGCATAAACGAACTCATTTGTGTTTGTAACACTGTAAACGAACCAAAATATAAAAATAGGTTTTTTGCAAAATTATGAGAAACCGTCACATTTTCGAAAAAATGTTTTCAGACAATAGTATATTACAGTACGAGTGGAGAAACTAAGTGTGGAACGACACACAAGTGAGTGATTTAGTTTCCCACGAGTGTTTGTTTGTTTGTTTGTTAATGGACAAGGTCTAGGCATGCAGAGTACCAGGTACCTTAGACACCGACTGCTGTGGTCATTTGGTCAAAGTCCTATTTAGAATTTTGCCGAGACTAAGGAGTTTCAACCCTAGCAAGGGATCTTTTACATGCTACACATCGTAGTAACATGGGACCCACAGCTTTACATCACTTCCGAATGATGGCATTCTGTAGAGACTTTCATCTGCATTTTTTATTTTTGAAAACCTAACCGGGACCGGGAATCAAACTCGCGACCCTTAGATCAGTAGCCAGGATGCTTACCACTGAGCTACCGACCCCGGCCCCACGAGTGTTGTATAGTGCTTTGTTCAATCCTGCTATTAAAAATTCAATAAAACAAATTTTAATTTTTATAATTGCAAAAACATTTAGGAGGCAGTTTTCGTTGTTATGGTTCTCATCAAACAAACAATTAATTTGTCAACAAATTATAATTTTTCATCGCAAAAGTGTGTGCCAGCCTTTTTCGTAGAGAAAATGGAGGAAGACAACGGTGTATTTGTACTAGAGATGGGCGCGTGAGTGATTTTTCACTTACGTCACGCACGTTTCACGCTTGCATTAAACACTCACGTTTACGCACGTTCACGCTCACGTTTACTCACGTTCACGGCGTGACACGCCACTCACGAGGTGACACGCAGCTTTTATTCTAAAATTTAAATCAGATAGAACAGAATGTTCAAATTTATAACTAATGAAAAAAAACCCTAAACAGAACTAAAACTATGTTTTGCACCTGACATAATTTACATGATATGTTGCAATCAGAATAGTTGACACAAAAAGAAAACAAATAAAAATTGACTACAATAACTTACGACAAACGATAAATACTGATTTTTCTCAAATACATTTCTTGCAGGTGTCTTCAAAGACATTACTTTTAATACCAAAAGCTGTCAGTGGAATTGACGTTTCCCTTATTGGTATGAGTGCAAAGGTATATGTTACTAGGCAACACTTCGAATTCGTAGGTTTAAAAGTACTTTTACGTACAAGGATCAACATTTTCAGCGTTAAGGCGAGTATACAAAACAAAACATTACTTTTATTAGAATAATAAGTTCATCTACTCGTCTACACAATAAATTAGTTTCAAAATAAAACGTAATCAACATTTTCAGTGTTAAGTCGAGTATACAAAACAAAACATTACTTTTCTAAAAATAGGTTTATCTACACATCTACACAATACATTTTTGGTTTAATAATAAAACGTAATTAACATTTTCAGCGTTAAGCCGAGTATACAAAACAAAACATTACTTTTCTAAAAATAGGTTTATCTACACATCTACACAATACATTTTTGGTTTAATAATAAAACGTAATCAACATTTTCAGAGTTAATCCGAGTATAAAAAACAAAACATTACTTTTATTAGAATAATAAGTTCATCTACACATCTACACATTAAAATTTTGATTTAACAATAATATGTAATCAGCACCTGGGGCACCCTGCAGTTTTTTATTTGTTACTAAATATTTAACGTGAAATTAAGGTGAAACGTGAATCACGCCTTGGAAATTTTCACTCACGTTCACTCACGTTCACGTCACGATTTTCAAATATTAGTCACGTTCACGACGTGACACGCCGTGACACGACTGTTTTCACGTCACGCGCCCATCCCTAATTTGTACTAGATGACATTCTGGAAGAAACTAATACAGTCACATTTAATCTACTCCCGCAAAAATCTAAAAACAGGCACGTCAAGGAGTTGGAAAAATTTCGGTCTTGGATGGAGAACAGAAACGTAAATGTTGTGATTGAAAAAGTAGTGGTTGCTTATTTCAATGGATTAATAGAAAAATACGCTGTCTCTTCCTTATGGTCTACATTTTCGATGCTTAAATCCACCATATTGGTTTTTGAAGAAAATAGACATAAGCAACTAAGTTTCGTAGTTCGTAATTAATTTACCGGTTGTAATCATATATGTAATTTTGTAGGTTTAAGACCTTGTTCGCGATTTTAAAAAGTAATTCGAAAGGCTATCAACCTAAGAAAGCGAAGACATTTGATCAGAAAGAAGTGGAAAAGTTTCTAAATCAAGCTCCCGACGAAATTTACTTGCTAATGAAAATGGTTGTTGTGATGGCAGTTATGGGCGCCTGTAGGTGTGACGAGTTAGTGAATCTTAAAACCACTGATATTGAAAATAAAGAATATATATTAGTTGTCAATATTATTAAGACATTATAAACCGCGTCCTTTTGTTGTGACTGGTGCTGAAGGAAATAATTTTAATTGTTTAGCGATATATCGAAAATATGCAGCGTTGCGTCCTAATACTCTTGGCGATGGAAGATTTTTCTTGAATTATCGATCAGTGAAATGTACAGTTCAACCAGTGGGTATAAATACTTTATCCAAAATACCTAGATTAGTAGCAAGCTACCTGCAAATCAAGAATGTCGACCTATATACAGGACATTGCTTTCGGCGGACATCGGCAACACTATTGGCGAATGCTGCTGCTGATATTTTGATCCTTGAAGGACACGGAGGTTGGCGTTTCTCATCCATTGCTGAGAGCTATGTAGAAAAGTCAGTGACCAATAAAATCGAGATAGCGAAAAAAATTACTACGGGAGATACTGGCAGCAGCACCAGCAAGAAAATTTGTTTGGAAGTTGAACATGAAGGGTCTGCGAAAAATCAATTCCCTGGTATTAATCAACCGATTTTTTACAATTGTAATGTTAACATTCATATTTATAAGTAATATTGTTGATGTGTATTAGTGTTATGAATAAAATTTGGTTGAATGTTCAGCTTATGTGTATTGACAAAACGAGTGAGTGAAAATTATTTCACCCACTGTTTTCGCTCACCCGTTGCTATGTAAATAGTTTCAATGGTCAAAACAAACTCTTTCACATTTTGTATCTAAGTAAGAAACAGTAATTTTCAATAACAGGATTGAACAAAAATTGTACCCCACCGCGACTTCCGCTGTAATTGCAACTACACCGCACTACAAAATCTGTAACAAATTTTCTCCATGAATTTATTCCTGGGGTTTACTAGGCCCAAATCTAAATGCAGAATTTACTGAAATCTGAATTTTATATCTGTTCCGGCAAACTGATACCAGTAACATAATCCTCGAGTAAATAAAAACTATAAATAACTTTGTATTAACTGTGGCAACGCTGGGATGGTTCAGAAGAATTCGTTCAACTACATAAAATTGTATATTTTGGCTCAGGTTAGTGCGAAAAATATACTGGTTCAGCATGGTGTGGTTAATATAATAATATGAGTAATTTCAACTTCTTTATTTCTATGTATATATTACAGATTCGGTTCTCCCACCCCATATATACACCCGAATATGCAATTCATTTTTTTCTACAAATAGCTGGAGCAGGATAGTATGGAATACCTAATGGTTCAGGTTTAATAGAAGGATGTATATATATATATATATATATATATATATAATAATATTGAAAAATACAGTTTACACTGTTAATGAAATATTTACACCACAATATAAACAAAACCGAAAACTGCATTCACAGAACGTTTGCGTAATGTTTTGGCTACGTGCTACCCGAGAATGAAACACATTACTCATTCTCTCATAGTCTCATATTTTAGAGTCCGTCAAAATATTTCCGTATTTTTTCAAAATATAGCATAGTAAAATGGCATTTATTTTTTCAAAATATGGCATATAAAATGGCACTTATTTCAAAATAAAGCATAAAAAATGGTAAGTATTTCTTTCAAAAAGTTGAAATTTTAGAAAAAATGTCACCAGTATTATTAAAAATCCCACAACACAAATACAAAAGACAAAGTAATCTGATAAAAATGACGGGCACAAGGCAAATAAGTGGAACGTAGGTATCCGAGGTGCATTGAAGGGAAGGGGGAGAGCGCGGGGTTGTTGTTGACGAGTGGACGTAACGGGATACTTACCTGAGCGTTGAGGCGCGCGACGGGCGGTCACCCCCGCCACGGGTCATCGACCTTAGTACCTGGCACTTACCAAAACTTCTGCATATCTATTTTGAAATTTCTAAGTCCTTTTGTTGTGAATTAGCCACATAATATTGATTTTGATTGAAATATTGCATTAAAATATGGCATTTATTCAAAATATAGCATTTATCACAAAAAAGGGCATTTTATAGCATTTATGGCACCAACAAATGTAGTTCATTGCACCCCTTACTACGTGAAACGCCTAAATACGAAATCTGGCCCTAAAAGGTCCTACAGTAAGAAACATGGCAAAATGGCATTTGACGGACACTACGTCATATAGTACTGAATGCTGAAAGTCTGTTACTCGAGCAACGCGGATCCGCGTCGGCAGCACATCGCAAACACTCGGAATAACGCGAATGTGCGTCGTCAGCAGTCAACGAGTTACATGTCATGAAATTTGTTAACTTAAGCAATATTACAAACTAGCGTTCTGCACCCAAATTGGGCGCGAAATAATTCATTTAATGCAATTTGTACAAGAGTGATCCATTTTGTGTGTCGAGTTAATTTTGAGGTTAGCTATTTGAAACCCCTACTACTGGCTTACTTGCGTCGCCCTGAGTTGATTGACACCAAAATCAGGCAATTCGGCCCACGGGTTCGCTCTCAAAGTGGCGTCAAGCAAGCAACCAATGAAAATTATTATGTCGGATGGGACTAAATTTACATAGCATAATGTTCAAACTTTTACTTGTATAAATGCAAATTTAAAAAGATTCTATAGTACCGTTATAATTTACCCTAAAGTGCAATTAGCCATTTTTGGGCGTGCACTTTCCCCACTTGACCCTATTTTCGTTTTTAAACAGTTCCTTAAATAAAAATGTATAAGTAATAGCATATAAATGTTTAGTGCGTTTCGCAAGTCAGCACCCGGTATACCGTCTATAAGCCGTTCACGACCTTTTTGGGACAGAGTTGGCTATGATTTTTTCTTTTCATGTTGGACAAACTGATTCGATGATGCAGCGGTTGCAACTTTTTTTTTCTGTCAGTGTCTGTTCGACATTTTCTTGCCACCACATTGCCAGATTTATTATTTTAATATTCGTAAGAAAATAAATGATTTATCAAATGTGTAAAAATAATTTTAATTTTCGTCAAAGGAAACGTAACAATGCCCAAAATAATTTTGTTACAACAAAAAATTTTCATTAAACAATGCTACTTCCAATTTAAAAAGGACAGACCAAATTTAAAAGAACGCTAGTCGATGTGGAGACTAGAGAATATCTGGCAACAATGTACCTATTCAGAAAATATAACCATTGATTAACTAAGTAGAAGAAGATACGCAGCTTTACGGAGCTGATTGTGCTGTAGAAATGTAGCGACCTACAGATGGCGCGTCTCTCGCCGTTTTTACCGAAACTTTTTCAGTTTGCCGGCAAGAGCTGTCGTGTGAACATCTGGATCGTGCTCTGCAGGGCCCCCGCAACCGCGCGTGCAACGCGTGCGCCGCACGCGGGCGCCGCTCTAAAGGGGCGCCAAACCGGAGATTTGCATACAGTTTGAATTTTTATTTCATACTGATGTCAAAAACGACATTTTTCGGATTATTTATGGTACAAAAAATGGAACATTAAAATCCTAGTACTTTAAAGTAAAATTTTAAAATTCAAGTACGTGTTCCTGCATTCAATATAGTCAGGTTACAGCATATGCTGCTACAAGAGTATCGCCGTACCAATTATTGTAATAATAGTCCGCTGCAACGAATTGTAGGAACTGTTAATAAGACAAATAAAGCTGATATTATTGGAATACCATTTAACACTTTTATTAGGCATATAAAATCTTTATTTGATATGTAACCCAGCAACCCTGCATGCATGTTTTTTTTCGTTACTGTTATTTTATTTTCTTTATATGGTAAATATTAACTTTTGTTGTATTTGGCTGTTTTTTTTAGTATAATATTGTAAATGGTATAATCCGTAGAATAAACATTATTATTATTATTATTAGGTATTATTAAAATGATACGTCAGTTGTTGACATGAAATTTGAAATGATTTACAACTTTTTATTTAAAATTCATTAAACTTGCAGTATGAAATAAACCGTTGTATTCACCACGAACGAAAAGTGTTTTTAAAGGTCCTCGCAAGTAATTCCAATTTTCTGGTCTTTAAAATGCCACTTTTCGTTATAGATAAATAAACTGCTATTAATTTTTCAACAATTTCAAACGATTCCAATGAACAAAGCACTAAGGCACTAAAGAAATTATTTTTTTTTATCTCAATTCATAATATAATGTTCGTTGACATAATGACCTATTCCTATTGTGACAAAAAACATTATATTTTTGTAATGTAATAGCTATTCCTTTAGCTTTAATTATTAAAATAATAAAATCGATTGCTTAGTTAATTCTGTGTGCAATATGCAATACCCTGAATAAAAATTATGATAATCTTTTCGAGGAATAACTTGCTCAAGCTGGAAAACTAGCAGCCGCTCTTGACATAGAGCAAGGTTTTCCTCCGTTAAATACTGTTAGACGAAACCAAAATTGTTCGATTATGAACAGAGGTATGAGACACCTCAAGATCCAAAAACCACGCTTAAAATAAATTTATTTTTTAAAAATAATTGATCAAACACTAAGTTCTTTAAATAGTAGATTTGAAATTATATCTGATTATGAGAACGTTTTTGTTTTTTAGTGATATTTTTAAATTAAATGAAGAGGATCTTTTAAAAAGCTGTCGTGCTCTACAACAAAAGCTAACTAATCAGAAAAAGAAGGAGACTGAAGTAGAAGAAAATGATTTATTAAACGAGATTAAAGCCCTAAGGTTGTTTTCATTACCTGAAGCGTCAAATCCTTTCGACTTCTACAATATATATTTGAAAACAATCTAACCTCATATCTACCAAATATTACCATTACATTAAGAATATTGCTTACTTTACCTGTGTCTGTAGCTTCTGGTGAGAGATCCTTTTCAAAAGAAGTAATAAAAAAAAGTATTTGCGGTCTACCATGTTACAAGAAAGATTATCTGGTTTGGAAATCTTAGCTATAGAGCAAGAGATCCTCCATAAAATTCATTTTGGCAATATTATAAAAGAATTTGCAGCAGCCAACTCCAGAAAAAAACCTATTTAATTTTTGGGTGATTGAATGTTTTATTTGTTTATTGTTTGGTTTGCTTTTTCCTTTGTAACAAATTTAAAGAAGAATAAAATTTTAGTTTTTAAAATCTGTGTTGTTTCATTACAAAATTAAAATAAAATGTGTTTTTGCATTTCGCTCAAATGTTTAAACAGCTACAAGAATATTACAGCAAACCAGGAAATTTAAAAAACATATGTAACAGCTTAAAGTTTTTATGCTTCAAAATATTATTTATATAAGTACTACATACAGGGTGTTATGAAAATGAGTGCAAATATTTTAACCAATGATTGAGCTCACCAATTTCAACAACTTTTCTATTTATCGTTTTTCATTTAATCGCATATTTTTTCAATCATTTATCTCCCCTAAATTTGACAAGCCGCTTGGTATGCAAATCTACGTTAAAGGTAAATGACACAAGGTATATTATAAAACTGCAAAGTTTTTGCGCAAAAAACATGCGGTTTAATAACTTACCTACCTCAATTGATAAGGTACGTTGCTGATCATATGTGAACTAAAGGTTTTATCAGTAACTATGCAGTGTTTACTGGTTTGCATATCAAAGAAATGTTTTTTGTGTTCTGTTCGATTAAATTGGGATGCGCAAATTGCAGGCTTTTAGAAGAAGATAGTTTTTTATTTTTTTAATTTTTGGCAGGTTTAAAATATATATATCTTTATCAGGAGAAACTAAAGCTGTAGTAAAGTAATAGGTCTATATTCTCTGATACTACGACTATGTTTTTATTTGATGCATTGGGAGTTGTTGTAACTATTAACCGATCAGCATCACTTTCAGCTTGAGAGCAGGGATATTATTTGCAGCTAAAGTTTCTTTTGAAAAATCAATAAAACGACATGAAAGACATTTGCCAGAAGTTTTTCTTGATACAACTTTAAAAACCTGTCTCTTTCAAATCGAATATCTGGTGCAGTTTTCGTTTTTAGACGTCGGTCTCTTTCAGCACATTTTATTCTATGTTTCTGATAATCGACAAAAACACTTGCTTTTTCGATAATTACGTACAATAAAATTAATTTATCTAAAATTGCACCATACTGTTGAACAAGTTGCCATTTGTTTTTATGTAATAACATTCCTCCGTCCGTCACAAACAGAAAAATCTATTAATTCAATAATATCTTTTGGAAATTCTACAAAGAGGTTGTAGAAAACACATTTTTAGGCGTTGGAATTTAAACGTATGTATTCGTATGTTATATTTAAATCTATTTAATCTATTTAAATTTGAGTTAATTTAACAATTTAGAATTTTATTTGTATATAATGTTTATTAAATAATAATAATAATAATCGTACAGAATAAAAATTAACCTTTTAATGCTATATTTATAATTACTGAGTAATTCAGAAATAAAGCTATTTTGCCGCTTTAAAGACGCTATTTTTAATTTTTGATAATTTTTAACATACAATTTGAGATCAGCGACCCAAAAAACCCTATATAGATAAGAAATAAAGTTCGAATAAAAAAATACGCTTTTTCGCCATCTTGGATCCGCCATTTTGTGTTTTAGTTGAGTTTTAATGTCAAATTCGTAATCAGCGACCCCAAAAACCCCTACACATCTAATAAAAATAAAATAAAAAATAAAAAATTAGACCCTTGACTCCATTTTGTAGACGCCATTTTTGTTTTTAGACCAATTTTGAGGCCAGATTCGTAATCGGTGAACCCCAAAACCTTATGTTATCAAATGTCAGGCAATGGTTTAAATAAATAACGAAGTTATATTTTTTTTAATTAAGAATATATTAAAAAACACTTATTTGTTAATAACAATTGAAAAAATAAAAAGCACACCTTCTCACATATGGGGAACTTTTCTATAAACTTTTTCCGAAATAATAAAAAAAAAATATTATGTGTTTTTCTCGTATTTGTTTACACTTGTCTCTTTTTCAAACTTTGACGTTTTTATACTATTGGAGAAATTACTTTCTAAATATTCGTATTGTGAACGATTAACCTGGGTTTTTCCAATAAAAATACGAACTCAAGTAAATGAACAGGGGAAACCAAATATTTTGGAAATTGATAGTGAATCTAGTTTTCCCATATTTCGCCGTTAAAATACAAATACCTACGAAACAAATAGATATTAACATATGTATCGTTGGCAACGCGTGCCGTATTATTAAAGAACGTTGGCGATAGGGTCAAAGCATTGAAAGTTACATTTATAAATGGCTTAGCGTCGTAATCTTTGTTATTGGTTTATATATGTTCACTGCCTAACTGATAACACAAAGTGCAACTAAACAAAAGATAAACACACCGTGGCCAAAGAAAGGAAGTTGAGATATTTCGCGCGAACGGCGGCGGCGCCACGATATTGTGTATCAGTTGCTGGATGCGGGGGCCGCGGGTAGCAAGGAGATGCAGTACAGATTTTAACGTTGTGTTGCATATCTTTATACTTCTTTAATCAATGATATAACCTTAAACTGAAAACAACCTAACCTAACACAAAAAGTGTCAATTTCCATGAGGGAGTTTAGTTGCCACAGAGGTACTGCCAACAAAATTACTAGATGGTCACAGCCTCACCTGACCCAAAAAGATCGTGAACGGCTTATATATTATTGTTCTATCTCCATGTGCACTTCCAGAAAAATAGACATAATAGGTATTGGACTGTCATGTATTACGTATCTTATAGAGACGAAAGGATGATTACAACAAATAAAACCTGAAATTACACATTCTTTAATTCTAAAAGTTGCGCAAACACCTATACTAAAGGAACACAGACTTCTTAAAATACTTTGTACTACTTGTAATTCATATTAACATTAGAATACACAGCGGTGTCTGACACTCGACGAATGCCATTGGTACAAGTGTTTGAATGCACAGCCAAACTGGCGGAAGTAGTAAATCCTTGAAAACATATGTTGCAGATGTACGGCCGCTGACCAGTATGAGATCTCATATGGACAGTAAGTTGCGAGTTATTGGTAAACCCTTTCCCGCATACATCACATCGATACGGTCTCTCCCCTGTATGTATTCGAACATGCACTTTCATGACGTCTGAGCTTGTGAATCGTTTTGGACAAACGGAACAAGCGTAAGGCCGCTCACCTGTGTGTGTTCTCATATGTTTTGCTAATTTATTTGCGACATAAAACCCTTTATTGCAAATATTGCATATATGTGATTTTACGCCTGTGTGAGTCTTCATATGAGCTGCCAAATTTCCAGCCGTAGAATATCCTTTGCCACACACATTGCACTGCAACGTTTCACCTGTGTGAGAGCGCATGTGCTCAACTAATTGACTGTTTTGTGAGTATTTTTTTCCGCATATACTACATAAATGAGGTTTATTGCCAGTATGAGTCATCATATGTATTGTGTGGGCCACTTTTTGTGTGAAACGTTTGTGACAGATGGTACATGCAAAAGGCCTTTCGCCTGTGTGTAATCGGCGGTGGTTTACCAGCTGGCCGTTTGTTGTAAATGCTTTAGGACACATATCACAAGCAAATGGTCGCTCTCCTACAAATAATATATAATTGCAACAAGTATTGTAACTCTGAGGAGAATGAAACATTACTTTTACGATTATTACTAACTATAACTAATACATTAATCTATGGAAAGAAATAATAATTCCTTCAAGTTACCTGAGTGTGTTTTCATATGATATGAATGGGCGTTGCTTTGAGCAAACCGTCTTCCACAAATATGGCAGGCATAAGGTTTGTCGCCAGTGTGCAGCCGCATGTGCGACTTCAAATTTCCTGAATTACAGTAAGTTTTGCCACAGACATTGCACACAAATGTTTTTCCTGAATGTTTTTTCATATGCACTAGTAACTGACTCTCTTGTACGAATTCTTTGTTGCATACCTCACAACGATGTGGCTTTTCAACAGCATCCGAATGAGTTCTCATGTGGCATGCATGTGCTCGGCCCTGAGTGAAGCATTTACCACATATATGGCACTCGAATGGCTTAATACCTGTATGCGTCCCCATATGGGCTGCTAAATTACTTGCCTTTAGATATGATTTATTACACACATTACAAACTAGTCTTTCCTCGGACGTTTTTTCAACTTTGTCTTCATGCACTTCTTTTTCCGTATGCTCGCGCAGCATATGTTCAATCAGTTTGTCATTATCTTGATATTTTACATCGCAAACTGTACAAATGTGGATTGTTTCCTTATCTTGGCCTTTTTTAAGCACACCGTTTTCATGTGTCTTAATATGTTGTAATAACTGTGGTGCAGATGCAAACACTTCAGAACACACTTTACAAATATGATTTTTCTTCTTATGGATTCTCATGTGTAATTTTAACTGATTTTGTTTACTAAATGTGCTTTTACACTCAATACATTCGAAGGTTTTTACATTTATTCCTACTTTTTCTGCTGTAGCAAACTGACTGTCAATTTTTATATCATTCTGAGTGTTTGTGCAAGAATCCGAAAATATATCTGAATCTGAAGTGTTCCCTGGGAAAGCTGTATCAAAGTCTTGCTCTAAGCTAGCCGGGTGCATCAAGGAAGTGTGATGTTTACTCATATCCAAATTGGGGTCTTGAATTGTGGTTTCCGGTTGCAAGTACCTCCTTAATGTTATGTCCGATTCTTCGCATTGCAACTTTAGTAAATATGCATTCTCTATTTGCTGCGAACAGTTTGGACAGACAGAATGCGGCAGTCCATCCCCATACGTAACCTAATAAAATCTTGTATAGCAAAGAGTGCAAAAGAGAGTAATCATCGATGTTTTACCTGCAGGGAAGTGAATGACATGATTTTCGTAGCTAATAATATCGAGTTGTTGGCAATATTTGTACTATAAAGTGATATATAATTATTTTCCAGCGCACTCATGCATACTCGGCACATTTTGCTTATATCCACTGTAGTAAAACTGCTAAAATCGTTCATTTTTAGGTTATAGTAATCATAACAAAGCTATAAGATCAAATTTGTACAGCTGCGTTCACACACTCAACATTTTCTTGGTGCAATAAAAAATTACACTGTGTCAATACAACGAGTCGGCAATTTGCTGTGCTATTAAAATCTAGAATAAAATAAAGAAAAAAGAAATCAATAATCTAAATTTAATATTATAGAAAGAAATGAAACTCCATGATTTAAAAACGGTTTATCTACTCCAGTGGGATACGTAACTCATTACGTCACTCATTTGACACTATTTCCGTTAGGTAAGGAAGTTCAATACACCACTCAGTTATGTAATGGCTTCAATACCTAACTGAGTGGTGTAATGGCTTTATTACCTAACTGAAATAGTGATAAATGAATGACATAATGACATTTGCCTACTAAAATATTTTTGAAAATGACAGATCTGACATTTCTCTTAATGCACTTTTCTCAATTTTAGTCAGTTGTAGATAATATTTTGTACAATACATGTATGATAATGCATCATTAATATACTTGTGTGCTTACGCAACTCGTGTTGCGCCCTCGTTTGTAACTTACACACACGTATATTAATGATGCTCTTATCCCACTTGTATAGTATATAACTATTACAGTAGCTAAAGTTAGAAAGTGACCATATTTAAAATGTTGTATTGCGGACAAGGAAGGACACCAGGGGGGAACTTCCTATGTTGCGCCCGCCAATGCAACACCCTGTAAGCAGTACAAGTACTTGCATACTACATAGTCGTTCTCAAACCAATTCATTTTGACACATACCTACCTACCTACTTAAGGGAAAGTTGGTTGGTATCGACCATTTTAGTTTTTTTTCAAATGTTTATCGTATGAACTAATGTGCAGTTTTGATTTTGGCATTAAATAAATATTTGGTCAACCTCAAAAACATAACATAATAGTAGGTATATTATGTTATTAGGAGCAAAAGTTGTACTTTATGTGGCGTGGTTGGACGGTTTATTAGCCGAGCCACATACTTTTGCTCCGAATAACATTGTATTTTTTCTTCAAACGTTTATAACAAATTATTTACAACGTTGTGAATAAAATCCGAAAAAAATAATTTATCTCGTCAGCGGAGATAACTGCCGCTGACGAGCGGCAGATAAAGTGTTCTCCCGCTGCTGATCATGTAAGTTAGTGATACAGCCTTAGTAACAAAACGTGTAAGTCGGTGATTATATTTGTTTGCAGCTTTTTCTTGACAACGAAACTTAATATTATTATTAAGTTCCTAGGATAATAAAATTAGCAAAGCAAGATGCAGATTGTGACGTTTTGCTTATAAATCGCAAGTGTTGATGTGACATGTGACACACACAGGTAACACGACTCACGAAAACTAATCCTGGTGACAGGTGACAAACCAAACGATTTTTTCAAAAATCTAGGAAAATTTCGATAAGCAGCGGGAAAAATATAATAAGATAACTCGGAATGTATCGCCTATTAACATTTTCCGCATGCAACAAGCCGCGACTTCGTCTTGGCTTGTACTTGCCTACCTCATATGTTAATAGGGCCTTACATTCCTTGTTACTTAAATAGCTATTAGATGCCATAGCAATGAAGTGACAGTTTAGCATCATCAATCAAGCAGTATAATGTGACATTTTACTGACGTTTGAAGAAATAATAGTATATTGTTCAACGAGTGACGAAAGTATAATTTTTTTAAGCTTCGCCTCGTTTGGTAAACTGTTCTCTTGCTTAAAAAAATGCTTTCGACGAGTTCAACACTATACTTTTTCTATGACCCCAATACAAACTTAAAAAATAATGCAAAAAATTCTTTATTGAATTAATACAAAACTAAAATTTATATTTATTTTTAAAATTATTTTTGATGTAAATATTGATTTATTACAATATTATGACAATTATTTAACACTAAGGGTATTTCACAGTCAAATTGTTTATGTGAAGTAGAAGATACCACATCGGTTCTGCTAACAAATGTCATTCCAGATGGAGATGGGCCGTAATTGGTCCCTGACGTAGCTGTTGTTGCATTTTGTACAGACCGCAAAATTTTGGTCTGAGTTTGATTTTCATTGCTACTTGATTCGTCAACATATCCTTCCGCAACGTTAGTGGACTTCCAACCTCCGTGGCGTTTTTGTTGAAGAAGGTCACCTCCTGCATCCACTAGTAGCGTAGCGGAAGTTCTGCGAAAGCTATGTCCGATATATTCTTTTGAAAAAGGCAGATTTAAATACTGAGCTATTTCCATAGGAAATTTACTAAATTTGTTAATTCCGACAACTTGCTTACTACACTTTCCATTCTGATAGTTAATAAAGAATCTTGAATTAATTTGATCCATATTTAGTGGACGAAGGTTCATATATTTTTTAGAATTTTCATAAAAATTTTCAGAAATATGAAACGAACGTGATACCTTTGTCTTTGTGTTAGGTATTTCAATGAGAAGTGTATTTCCAGAATCTCTGACATTATTTACTGTCAAATATTTCAATTCGTGACAGCGGCAAGCGCCAGAAATTCCAAAAACTAAAGCAACCTAAAAAAATTTGTACCATTAAGTATTTCTTGAAACAATACATGATTACCATACTTTAGTCAGTAAGTATTTTGAATCGGCTGCATTTGTTAAGAACGTATTTATTTCTTGGGCAGAAAAAGTTCTAGACTTCTTACTTTTAAACCGCTGGATTTTCGTTTCAGGAGAGAACGTAACTTGGGATATTTACTGATATCAATATCATTGTTTATTGATAATGTTGTTTTTAACATCGAATATATAGACCATAGAGTCGATGCCTTCAAAGTTTCCGACAATTTTGCAAAATATGCAAGCAGCACAGTTTCCGAAAATGAATGTACTTGGTTATCAGCCCTCCATTCCATGAATTTACCATACATTTCTTCATACCTCTTCTTTGATTTTTCGGGTAATAAGTCCGCAGAGGTTTGCTCTGCTTGATTTCTTATCTCTGGTGGAGTATTTGGAACATTCAAGTCACTTTCTGAATCAAAATTCATAGCGAAATCACGACAAACACAAACTGAGGTGATTTAATAATGACAGCGATACAGTGACAGCAGGCAACTACATATTGATGAAAACTAGTAGGTAATTTTCGGCTCTAGTGACGAAAGTTAACGTTATGGGATTTTCTCTCACTAAGGACGAAAATCAAGCTTTCGCTGGAGTATGCGACGACGAAAACTGTCTTTCATAGAGGGTCATAGAAAAAGTATCTTTCTATAATATGAGTAATATTATTTATCTACGACCACTACTAAAAGTAGGCCTTTTAGCGCTAGCTTGTTTCACTAAAAGTGACGTTTTATAGTTTACCGTGTTTAAAGAAATCAGCTGTTACTTTTAGCACATGTGCTAAAAGTGAAGCGAGGTTCAAAACTACAATTTCGAACTGCAACAAGTGAAGTTGTAAAGCTATTCTAGTTGCTTCTTGCGTTACAGGTAAAGCGTTTTTGAAATAATTAAAGCGTTATGTAATGAATACAGTCATGTGGAGTATCAATAAGTACATTTCGTAACTCACCTTGACAGCACGGGCGTGGCCAAACAATCGCCAGCGGCGTAGGCTACTATTCATTATGAAGCAGCGTCGCAGATGCGAACCTTTCTTAAATCGATATTTATGGATTAATAACGGTAAAATTAAGGTCGTAGATAAAATATTGTATGCAACGCGTGCTAAAAGTCGTTTATGCGCGAGACATGTCTCGCGCATAAAAGTCGACTTTTAGCACTTGTTGCATAAATAGCTATTTTATAACATTTTCGCAGACTTACATTTTCGTGATTGCATAATGTGGCGGGTGGTACTGGACAGAAGTTTTATCTATTAAAAATATATGTATGTTTGTTGTTTTGTTTATAAACATTTAATACACAAAAAACCATTATGTTTCCTTACAACTTAATTTGTTTTGTTCACAAAACAAACGTCACATTGATAAAAGAGAACATACTCCTCAATATCAGCGCAGTTTTCGAGCGCCCATGCATTTCAAATGTTGTACTATAGATCCAGTCTTCATCAACACTTTCTCTACAAATAATGCAATTGGTTGTTTGGTTTTCTATTTTTGCTCGATCTTGGAATTTCAAAAATGACTTTCTCTTTCTTTAGATTCTCGGCCTCTACTCTCATTTGTTTTCCTTTTTTGCTAGTTTTCCTTTTTTGCCGGTATTTTTGGCTTTTCTCTTTTAATCTCTTTTTATTTGCAGCCTGTTTCTCTTTCTCTACTATAAGTTTTCGTCTTTCTTCAAGTTGATCTTTTTAGGGCGTTGAAGTTAGAATTTCACTTTTCTCTTCTAGATTTTTTCTTGTTTAGAATATTATTGAAGACTTACTGGGAAAAGGCGATATTTTTTCTAAAATATTTTGAGGTGTGGTTTGCAGTGTCGGAAAAACTGGGTCGACTTGAAACTGTGATGATATGTGCAGCTGAGTCAAAGACATGTCTAAACATATTGGTTCGGGTAAAGGTTGTGATAAGTGAGGCAGAATCAAAGGTGTATCAAGGTTCGAAGTTGATAAAATTTAACCTGAATATTACGAACTTCCCGGTTTTCAAGTTTCTGTAATGCTCAAGACAGAGATGAAAATATCCTAGTTTCAGTTTCATTAGGATTATTGGTTGGTTTATCTAGTGACCAATGAGCGAAGCTGCAAAATTGAAACCGCTGACAACACTGCGGTTCATCCGATAAAGGGATGCATTCACCCAACCAGCAGTGTCCTTAAGAGTTATTTTCATGTTTGGATACTTTCGCATTCACAGTAAGCAGGCTTTATTGTAAGCATCTTTGAAAGGCTTCATAACCGACCTAATGAGTGGTTGAAGCTTGTGTGAAGTGTGTGAAGGCGGGCTAAATCTGTGATCTTACGTTTGCTTTGTGCCTCGACAATGTGCTAAGTCTGTGCACACAGTTTAGGTTTTTCAAGGTTTGTAGGACATTTTCAATCGCGAGCGCTTCCCTCCGCTGCAATTAACCTATTCCAAGTGATCGAGGACAACTTGTGTATTGTTTGTTATGGGGCTTGTGGTGATTTTTCGATTTTTTAGGCAAAAATCGATATCTTTTTAGAGAGTATAGGTATGAATCAGACTGCACGACAAACACATGTACTTACATGAGTAAGCACACACGACTGTCTCAAGTCTAGGCTTTTCCAAGTGACGTCACAACCGCCCTAACAGCTGATCGTGGACAAGCAAAGTTAACTTTCTTATGGCAACTTTCCATAAATTCTAATTTTATAAGTTTTGTGTCTATTGTACATTTTTATTTAATACAGCAATATAGTTTATGTGATGTTTATTAATATCTGTTACAGATAAAGGCAGCACTCCATTTGTATTACAACTTTTGGTGGAGATGTTGTTTAATATTACCCTCTCTTAAAATTGGGTTTACATAAAATATATTAGGGCAAGGGATACTACACTTTATGAAGTGAAAGTTTCAATTGAGAATTGCCTGTCAAACTCAGGGCAATTTAAAAGAATGTAATAATAATTACCAAAAAATCAATGGTTTATTGCTCTTTCCTTATTTTACCTATTTGCAATAATTAGGGCTTAACTTCGATGAACATGAAACAATTCTTAACTCAGGGGGTCGGTTCATAAAATTAAGTAGATAACTTTGTATGACAAATAATTTGTTGTTTGACAATTACTTTCTGATATTAGGGCAAATGTACTGTTCCCAAATGACAGTTAAATAACCTCTAAATTTAGTGCAGTAAACAATTATGATCCGTCAGTGCAAAAATAGCGTAAAATTGAATTTTAAACACCAAAATGGCAAGAGTGCATTAGGTAAATACGATTAATCATGTGACGTAGCAACGGCTAACCTCGTTCTGTTTCTAGTGTGACGTAAACCCACGCGTGATTCGCATTTGTTCAATTTCCCACAAAAACTGCAACTGCCGTCTCAATTCGCACTTTTAGGGACGCCAACTAAATTATTCGAAGCTCGATGGATCTGGGACTCTGGAAACACGTTGAACTTCTCGGAAAAGGTCTATTCTTGATGAACCCCAGTTTTTACGAGGCTGCGGCTTCTAGTTTTTATGGAATCCTACCTTTTTGAATAGGTGCTCTGATGTTGGTTGGCACATTGGAAGTACGCCACAGCAAATACTCGCTTGGAAATGGCTTGCTGGTTCTAATTCTTCTACCCAGACATAGCTGTAGGCCTCCTCTCCATGTAGCATAAAAAGGCCTGCCTTCCGATATTTGGAACTACCCCAAAATCTCCACCGACGTAGGCTCGCACTCAACGACGCACCACGTGGAAACTTGCTGGCCTAATTGCACTATCTTGGGAGCTCCTTCACTTAGGAAAATTACACCCACAGACACAGATGCCTAGCAAATTGATGAATAACTTTAAGGTGAAATTTGTATCACAAATGACTTTTTATTCACAATTTAATACAATTAATGTGGAGCTCAATTTTCCCCCAACATAACAAATTTAAGCTTGTTTTATTAATTCTGACAATTGACTGTTTCGTAACTAGATTTACGATTGTTTAGAAGAAATTAGGTTTTATTACACGTTTGAACTTATGGACTACAGTTTTGATGTCATGGTTTGCATTTTCACTAAATTGTCGTTTTCTTGGGATAAATGTGTTACAGTATCAAACTGTTTTAACGACACCCACGGGTGTGGGAATGCCAAATGTTTAATCAAGTCTGGGAGATGTCAACACTTACCCTGGAAATCCTTACAAACAGGCTTAAAGGCCACGGCTTGATACGCTCAGGGACATGGGCGTGGTCCTAGACACGATACACCGCATAGCAAGCGTAACGGTATACATATAGGGTGTTGCAAAGGAAATGGGCGCCACAAGATTCAATCGGGGAACCCACGCCTTAACCGAACCTTGAAGGCCAAACGGGGTGTAATACAAGTACTCGGCCTCACGAACTTCCACGCTGCAGCGGCAAGCGTCGCCAACTTACCTGTGACGCTTAAACACTCAGGCTTCGCTGTACATATATCTTTACACAGTAACCTGAAAGTGGGCATGCACAGACTCGTCGTGAATCATAAGGCCTCATTCAAAATTCCGGTCTATGGGTCTCACACATATAAATTGGCGATACACAAAAAGGTAAACACACAAATATGGACTAAACTATATAAACCAGCTGGGAGGCGCTTTAACTGTAATTAAATCATCACATGAAATTGGTTATTAGGAGCGTCGGCCAAGCGATACTGCGTGTACAGCAAATATACATAAATTAGGCCAGAACAGATGAATGAATTTGGTTATTGATAGCGTCGGCCAAGCGCTACTGCATTTACAGCAAATACACATAAATTAGGCCAGCACAGATAAATGAATTTGGTTATTGATAGCGTCGGCCAAACGATACTGCATTTACAGCAAATGCACATAAATTAGGCCAGAGCAGATGAATAAATTTGGTTAGTGGTAGCATCGGCCAAGCACTACTGCATTTACAGCAAATACAACTACAAGAGTTTTATTATTAATGCTAATTACACGCTACCCGATTGGGCCCGCCGAGCTATGGCGTCACGGTGGTTAGCGGCTCGTTAACTGCAGTGAATGTACTGAAGGAGGCGTGGGAGTCGAGCGGCACCTGCAGATAATCCACCAACGTGGCGAGGTTGAATTAGCCTCCCCTCCCCCCTGGGACAAACAACACGTCGGGACTGAATACTTGTACAGCTCTGCGATATGAATCCCCAGTTATGGGAGAATGGCCTATTCACGGCCCTACTAGATCATGCAGAAACTGACGGTCACACTGACACACCAGGCACCACAAGCCCACTCCACTAGCAAAACCACCTCTCGCTTTGACAGCCCGAACAGAAGTTCCTCAACGAAGCGATCTTTTTGCACCAGACGCCTGAAGCGTGTCTGCAGAGTGCAGCTGCAACCAATGGGCGCGCAGTCTGCCTCGCGTGACGGCTGTGAAGACGCGCTCGAGTTCTTATAATTTACGGAAGGTATCTCGCTTGCTCCAATTGGCTATGTTTTAAAAATAGATGTAAACGGGATGAAGCAAAATGCAGCTGCCACTACGACGGCGCACAGTCGTATCGAAAGTCTTATTTTTGGCCAAAAATTCAAAAATTCAACCGTACAGTATAAATTTGTAAATAATAATTTTTGATTGCCATAAGATCGCTTCATTAAATACTAACATTAATTTAGTTAAAATCAAGGTAGGCTTAGAGATACCGCTGGGCAAAGTTGGCTTTGTCTGTCAGTTGATCTAATTGTTTTATAATCACTCACATTTTTTGTTGTGCTTGCACTTAAGTTTCTAGAGAAGCAATAATAAACACAAACTTTCTTACAATGGACCCCATAACTACAGGTAAGTGGAACATTTTAGATTGAAAAAAATACCTTATAGTTTGTTACTTTATTATTTACGGAATAAATAATCAAAAATGCACAAGAAATATTTAAAAAAGTTCTGTTAAACTTGATATTGAGCTACAAAAAAATTTCAACCAGAGTCATCCGTGGTTTCTGTATCTCGATTTTTGCTAGAGTTTCTATTTTTAGGAAATCAGTTTTTCTTTTGCCTTTAGCTGTCTTTTTGGTATATTTTCGATGTTACAAGCTTTCAAGTAGGTATGTATGTATATCAGTTTGGGACAAGTCTTGAAAATTATTTTTGTCTACTTCCACGTCTTTGATTGACTAAAAATTTTGCACAACTACATAATTTATGTAGCAATAAGATTTGGTGCCATTTTTATTAAAAGAACAAAATGGCGGATCCAAGATGGCGGACGATTTTTCTAATTTACGTTCAATTTGTACTAAAATCAGTGTATAGAGATTTTATAAGTCCCTGATTAGGAATTTAAGGTTGAAAATAGAAACTTTAAAATAGTCGATTCACGATGGCGATTAAATTTTTATTTACGCCAGTTTAAACCAAAATCTTTAGGTGATTTGGAACAGTTTATTTTTTGGACTTTTTACGTAAGTTAGTCGTGGTGCAAAAGCGTAAAAAGCATCAATAGTCTTTTGCTTAATAACAATCCGTTATATTCAAGTAACTGAACTTTTTTTATTTTCCGTTTTTAGATGGATACCACTTTGCAAATATGGAACTTTTTAATATTTGAGTTTCTGAAAAAAATCAATATCTAAAGACCACTGCTTTAGTCAATTTTGTTTTGGATCGTATTAAACCTTATAAAGATACTGAAGAATATTACAAGACGTTTAAACAAAATATTCGTAATGTAAGCATACATATATCAACAAGGTGGAAAAAAGTTGGAAGGGACAAAAACCGGTTTAAAAATAAGTTTGCTTCATGGCTGGCAAATTACACTACTTTACAAAAAAAAATCAAATAAATCCTTGATAAACGACATAAAAATAAACGAACAAACTTTAACGGGACGTCCGAGTTTACTCTTTAATGAAAAATCGTTACGGTCACAGCGAAGAGATGCATTGGAGTTATCGAAACAAAACCGTCATGATCCAGATTTACTAATCAAGGTTGCTACTACTGCTGCTAAACATAGTGGAAAACGAGACCTCTCAACAGTCTTAAAGGAAACCACTAAAAGTCCTTAAAAAATTCGATATTTAATATCATCTTTAAAAGATCCAGTCACATACAGTCCCCAAGAAGCATTGGCTTTCTTATTAGGTAATAACTTAACCAAGCAACAATATTTAAATATAAGAATTGGCAGTAAAGAGCATAACTCTAATATTTTTCCGGCCTATGAAAAAATTTTATGTACTAAAGAACAATGCAGACCAACAAATATTAAAGTATCAGAAACCACTGCATCAGTTCCTTTAAAAGAACTATTAGAACATACTATTAATAGAATTATTGAATACAGGAAGATGTGCTATTTAATTCATTTACGAGTACATCTCTGAAATGCATAACAGCAACCATGATCTTTAGCTACGGCTTTGACGGCAGTTCTGGTCAGTCGCTTTATAAGCTAAATTTTGCTAACTTTTCTGGAGATCACTCGTGCATTTTTGCCACTACTGTGATACCCCTTAGATTAATTAGTAACGACAATATTGTAATTTAGAACAATCCAACACCCCAATCTGTTCGATTCTGTAGGCTTTTTAAATTTGAATACGGCAAAGAAACCAAAGATCATGTTTTGAAAGAAAAACAAAAGTTTAGATGAAGAAATACAAAATTTAAATATGTTTGTTTTTAAAGTAACAGATTTTACTTTTAATGTAAAATGCAGTTTATGTTTAACTTTAATTGGTGGTAAGACGCTTAGTACTTTGACAGGTACCAAGTCATCTCAGGCATGTCCTATATGTGGAACAACCTCGGCTAATTTTCTAAAAATTACTAATTTTAAATCCATAACATTTATGCCCAAGCCAGACAGTCTTCGATACGGAATTAGTCCTCTACATTGCTGGATTAGGTTTTTGGAATGCATATTGCATCTAGCATATACCGGGTGTCTTAAAATGTTACATCTAAAGTATGCTTTGAATTTCCCAGAATGCAATCTAAAATTTTACATGAAATTGACAAGACTGTAAGTCTATGTCAAATTCAAGGTTAGTAGGTTAGGTTTTGCGTCAGTTTTGACACAGACTGACGGAAAATCTAACCTGCTAACCTCTAATTTGACATAGACTTACAGTCTTGCCAATTTCAAGTAAAATTTTAGAGTGCATTATGGGAAATTCAAAGCATACTAGATGTAATTCATTTTAAGACACCCATCGAATTGAAAATTTGGCAAGTACGAGGAGAAGACAAAAAAGAAATCGTTGCCCAAAGAAAATTAATTGTTCAAAAAAGGTTTTGGGATAGCTTATGTCTCCATGTCGATAAACCAAAACAAAATTACGAATCAACAAACGATAGCAACACTGCCAGGCGAGCATTTGAAAGGCCAGCCATATTGTCGGAAATCACTGATTAATTTTAAAGTTTCGGAAAATTTTAATTGCCTTAGCCTGCCAGCTCCCAATAGATGTTGATATGTTCGAAATACATTGTTTTGAAACAGGAACCTTATTTATGAAATTATCCCCATGGTTTCCAATGCCAGCTACCATACACAAAGTTCTTGTTCACGGAAGACAAATTCTGGAAAATTGTATGCTACCAGTCGGATATCTGGGAGAAGATGCGGCTGAATCTCGAAACAAAGTCTATAAACAAGATCGATTACACCACGCACGGAAAACCAGCAGGATAAATAATTTAAATGATGTCTTTTGTAGAGCACTCGATACGTCCGATCCTTTAATATCAAGCATCAGCATACATTCCAGAAAATCAAAATTAAAAACGAAAAAACTGCCTGCAGAAGTCATTTCAGTTTTAAAATAGGTCGAAACAGTAAACTTGGAAAAATCTGAAAATATCGAGGAATTGAATTTTGAAGATTTTAAAGACTTATTATTATTAGATATGGAAGACTTGGATACCCTGGAGCTAGACTCAGAACTTCAGTAAATAGTTTAGGAAATAAAGTAAGATCAATAATAATATTGTATAAAATTTTTTAAACCTTGGTTCTCCGAGAGTGGGTTTTATATTAGAGTAAAATATATATCTTTAATAGTAATTATTGTATTAAGTGCGCGAAATGAGTGTTTTTATGGCGCGTGAGAATGTCAATTTTTGCTGAGACCGTTAGGTCGAGGCAGAAAAGTCATTCAAACAGAGATGGGCCATCTTAGGGCTCGCTGTCCGAGGAAATGAGCCCGAGTGTCTGACGAGCCGTCGGAAAACTAATGGGGGTCGACAAGAAGGGGCGAGAGTCGACTCGTGGTTGCCATGCCCTGGAGATTCCCATACATGTGTCGTCCGTGCAACACCAGCCTGATAGTCTCTTCATTGATGGGAAAATAAATGGCATAGTTCGGTCTCTGCTGTTGGATACTGGAGCGACGAAGTCCATCGCCAGGTCTGACGTAATACTAGACGAGGGTCAGCTGCTGCCCACCAGGACACGCCTTCGCACTGCCACAGGATGCGCAGTGACCACACATGGGGAAATGGATTTGACATTGAAGATTGGGAATCAAACCCTCAAGCATCGGGTCCTGATTGCTGACATTGCGGACGAGTTCATCCTGGGAATGGATGTCATGAATAAGTGCGGGTTCACTTTAGACCTGGGACGCGGCGTGTTGCACGTGGGTGGGGAGGAGCTTTCCCTACATCCAAGAGAAGAGATCGCAGTACGAGAGGTATTGGCGGAAGATGTTACTCTGCCGGGACGAACCGAAAGGGTCGTGGATGCATACCTGGATGGCGATCTCCGGGGCAACGTAGTGCGCATGATTGAACCCGATTATAACAAGGAGTTCACTCATGGTATCCTGGTTGGGAAGACGTTGGTAAAGACTGGGCTTAAGGTCCCAGTAAGGATGATGAACGTCAACAGGGAACCGGCAACCGTCAGGAAAAACACAACCTGGGAAAATGCACACCGGTCTCCGCCGTTGTCAGAACGATTACTAGTGACAGCGGCAGCAAGGCGAAGGGCTGCCCAAAGGCATTAATAAACACCGTGATGTCTACTTGCAAGGGCATGAGCCAGCAAGAACGGAAGAAGATCGAAGATCTGGTGGCCCGGTACCAAGACGTCTTCGAGTGCGGAGATTATCCCAGCGGCCGTACCGACGTAGTTAAGCATAAAATCAATACTGGGGATGCTCAACCGATACGCCAACATCCAAGAAGGTTGCCTGTCGCCAAACGGGAAGAGGCTGAGAAGATTGTCCAAGATATGCGAAACCAGGGAATTATCGAACCGTCCAGCAGTCCGTGGGCCTCTCCTGTGGTTCTTGTCAAGAATAATGATGGCTCAACGAGGTTCTGTGTTGACTACCGACAGCTGAATCATGTGACCAAGAAAGACAGCTACCTTCTGCCACGAATCGATGATACCCTGGACACGCTCTCCGGTTCTCAATGGTTCTCGACTCTAGACTTGAAGAGGGGCTATTGGCAAGTCGGAATGGAACCTGCAGACAGGGAGAACACTGCATTTACTATCGGAACTGGGCTCTGGCAGTTCTCCGTCATGCCGTTCGGTTTGTGCAATACCTCCGCCACGTTTGAGAGGCTGATGGACACCGTCCTGAAGGGTCTATCCTGGCAGACCTGCCTGATATACTTGGACGACATCATAGTGGTGAGTAAATCCTTCAACGAGTATCTGAAAACCTGGAGGAAGTGTTCGGTAGACTGCGAGGTGCCAACTTGCGATTAAGTCCAAAGAAGTGCCATATCTTCCAGAAGGAGGTACAGTACCTGGGGCACGTCGTATCCCGTCAGGAAGTAGCAGTAGACCCGAGTAAGGTGAAGGCAGTGCAGGATTGGCCGATCCCGAAGGATAAGCATAAACTGCGAAGCTTCCTGGGCCTCTGTACTTACTACCGACGGTTCGTGCTAGGCTTTGCAAACATTGCAATACCGTTAACCCGTCTAACGGAAGAGGGACGACAGTTCGAATGGAGTGCTGAGTGCGCGGAGGTCTTCGAGACGCTCAAGACTGCCTTAACCAGTTCACAGTACTTTGCTATCAACGTCAGGAAGGCCAGTTTATCCTCGACACTGACGCTAGCAATGTCGGAATAGGTGGTGTTCTGTCCCAGGTCCAAGATGGGCAAGAGAAAGTCCTGACCTATTTCAGCAAGGTCCTGTCCAAACCGGAGCGGAACTATTGCGTAACCAGGAGGGAGCTTCTGGCAGTAGTCAAGTCCGTGGAGCATTTTTATAAATACCTGTATGGCAGAATATTCTTGCTGGGGACCGACCATGCTGCTCTAAGATGGCTCCTGCAGTTCAAGAACCCTGAAGGACAGGTGGCTAGGTGGATCGAGCGCCTACAAGAGTACGACTTTGAAATAAATCATCGACCTGGCACAGCCCACCGCAAAGCCGATGCGTTATCCAGGAGGCCCTGCCCTGCGGACTGCAGCCACTGTTCAAGTCTGGAGAGTCGTGCGGTACCCATCAATCGTACCACTGTAGTCGACGACTCGTCGGAGCTAGACGAGTTGCAGAACAGCCAGGAGAATGACCCCGACTTAGGCACGGTTATAGCCTGGAAGCGAGATGGCCGTCGACCTACCTGGCAGGAGGTCTCCGCCACCAACCCAACGGTGAAGACCTATTGGGCACAGCCTTGACCGTTGCAGTAAATACAAATAATTGAACACTTTAAACCTGCCTTTAAGCATTGAAGCAGAACTTCAGGAGCAGGTTCTTTAGTTGATCTGACTGGAGTAGGTCCACTCTTACTTCTCATCCATCCCCATTCTTCCGCGTACTTGTAAACACCGAACCAAGTCTGAACTTGATGGTAGGTTTGGAACGAATGCTATTGTGCTGCTGTTGCTGTAGATGAAAGTAAAGCAAGATTAAACTTGCTTTTTGGTCACCGATCTGGCGAAATATCGGCACCGGAGAAAATACAATGGTGTTTGTCCATAGAGTGTAGTTAAGACTTGTTCTCCTGTTGCAACAAATGTGTCAAAATCTGCGCTTTCTTCATTGAAAACTTTTACAGTCTGGTTTAATTCCTTGGAATATTGAAGCATATTTAGGAACTTCTTCTTTCCTTGACGGAAGATTTCAGATGCGTAACCACTGCTGAAAGCGTGCAAAAACACAATTTTATTTGTCAATGTTTGTTCAACCTGCAAAATTTGTAGAAAGTAAACTTTTCCTGTAGTTTTTCCTTTGCCTGCTTTCATGAGATAAACATTTGGATAACCTTTCGCCAATGCTACTAAGTGAACAATAAAGTTGATGTCTTCTTCTACAATAAAAAAAGAATTAAATGATGACACATTGATCATTGTTCTTGCCATCAATGTGTAAGCATCTTCTGTTTCCTGTTGAACAACATTTGATTTCTAGAATTTTCTCGTGGACCATGGAAAAAAGACGACTCTTGTTTTTTCATTAGCTAGACATTATGCCTGTGTGTACGTCGTGATCATTGACTCGTCGAAAAATACATACACGGGAAGTTTGCCTTTCTGATTGGAGAAGTCGTTTGTTGTATTTTTCGTGTTTTTATTTGCTGTACAATGTTGCGATGAAGTAACCTAATGCTTTTGCTTGGATAATTTTACACAATTATGTACTTTGGCGATTTATTTAATTTTGCCATGGATAGTGCAGAAGCCAAGATCCGATTCATAACACATAAGATATAAAGTTATTAGCCTGTAAATTACGCGCCGGTGTTAGACGAAAATTAATTTAGTAACGTATGTACAATATAACAATGATAAATGAAACTCATTCTGGACGGTGGACTTGAAGCTGGCCCTGGGAGATCTGCAACTTACCATACACGAGTCAGGATTGAAACGGCTTTGTAGTCGGAACGTTTGCGGCATAATAGTCGTCCAGCTTTGTGTGTTGAAGCTCGGTACGGGAAATTCTGGAATTAAATATTAGCACAAAATGGCAGCGTTCGTTTATATTCGGTGTCAAATGAATGTTACTAAATTTCGACAACTACCCGGGTGTCCTGGGTTGTGGTTCTCCCCGTGGGGTGAATTAAGCAGTACCTACTGAGTGATGCAAAATGCCACGTTCTTACCTCGGTAAAAGCCCGACGGTGCACAGAGAATTTGGCCGGCTGCGGGCCACGAATTTGCTCTTGCCTCGGGGTTTAAGCGAGAGCTGTAATTCGCATCTAGCGCTACTGCAGGACCGCGTCGATGGACAGGAAAGTGACCTCGTAACAGATAAATCGTGCCGTACTTACTTCTGATCAAGAATAACCTTGAGACGCCTCAGAGCTCGTAATTTGCGCGATTGTTATAATCTCTATAAAGGCGATTTTTTCATCGCTTTGCGTGATGCAGTGACGGAATCCATGTCCAATGAAGATACAAGGCTGGTTTTAAGGACGGACTTGAGCGTCGTATCTTGATACCAGACCCGGTGACCAGAGATACAAGTTAAACGGTTTCAAGGAGGTGTTTACTAATACCGGATGCCGGCGACCACACAAACACCGTGTGCGCGGTTTTAGAGTTGTTCTTTGATACCGTAGCCTGCGACCACAACAGCGGTTTCAGGAAGGCTCTGGCTGCTAGGGGAGGTTAGGTCCATAGACTAAAATGTATTTTTCGATTCTAGACGGCTTCAGCTAAGCCCGAAAGGGGATAATAGCTGGGGGCTTGTTACGATACTTTTGGAGTGTCCCCCGTAGAATTGAACTTTTCGCTAGCTGAATTCTGAACTTGAATATTTATGGTTTGCTTTTGTCAATTTTTGTATGCTTTAAACTAGGTATAATTAGCTGTATCTTATTTTTAATTATTTTCCTATAATTATCAAGCAGTTTGGTAAGCAACTCGTCGAATAATTACCCATATTCTACTAATTAAATCTATTTAGGTCATATTCCTACAGATATTTGTATATGGCGCTTAGGCAACCCCTGTTACAAATTCTTCTACACTATTCTATTTGTTGCTAGATAAAGGATATCACTTGTTGCAGTCACATTTTTCAGGCTGGTTTTTTTTTCGCATCTTCTGGCCCAAAAATTTTGGAAAGTTTTGATAACTGGTAGCTGGTGGATTTTTGAGGTCTTTCCCATTTTAAACTTGGTGCAGGCTGCTTGTGCATCGGCCGTGTGCTTGAATTTTTGAGCTAATTAGTATAGCTCAGCTCCGTTTTGATTTTTCGGAGGATCTGAAAAAGCACATGTGCCCTTAAAACGTTCGTATTTGATTTGGTTATACGTACGTCCTTCGCAACTGCGGATTCGTCTGAGGCCAGCATTGCTTCTGCCCTTTCTTCTGGCTCAATTCCAGCGTGAGGTAAGATATGGCCAGTTTCTTCTTATTCGGGACTTATTTGGGCGTTTGTGCGTTATAGCCATTTACTGTGGGACTGGATTTACTGGTTGCATTTACTGCCGGACGCCATTCATTTACTGTCGGACACCATTCCCTGTGGGATTCGATTTACTGTGGACTTGGATTTATTGTGGGATGCCATTTCCTGTCGGCTACGACCTTGGGAGAGTTCGGACGCTTCCTGCGAGAGGTTGAACTCCCCCCTGAAGAGGCTTAGCACTCCTTGTTCAGCTGCACTCTGCGGGCATCCATACCGTGGATTTGGGCCCCTGAAACCATCGAATTGTCAAGGAGCTCTACAGCTACGCTGGAGGGGTAGCACTGCACTCACCTGTGATACAATCACCGCCTCCTAGGTCCGCTGGGCCTCTCGCTGTGTCTGCCGAAACCTCCATCGCTTCTGTCGTCCCCGGCCTTCCGCAAGCCACAGGTTAGGAGCTGACATGTTTTTACTACAGGCAAGAATCTGATATAGCTATTTGCGCCTGGTGTATATATAGATAGTTATTGGAATCTCGTCTCATTAACAGATAGGGCATGTAGGATATTTTTGGCATAGTAATGCTTCGTCGAGTTAGATGTTAGTGCATGCTTTTGTATGATTTTAATGTGTTATTGTGATAGGACTATTGCAAATTTTGAGCGCCCATTTTGTGCAGGCTACTGACCTTTATCGAATCATCAATCGAGCCCACTCGAATTGGTGAAGGCAGCTCTGCGGTTTGTTTAACATACAGATATTTATATCTACTTTCGCCGGCCGCCGCGCCCCATCGAGCTCCCCTGCAAATCGTATGTTAGATCTTTCGTTTAATTACTTCAGATTTAGGGTTGTTCTTACGGCTCGTTGTCTGCGGTTTGTTTAGTATACAGTTAATTATATTTACTTTCGTCGCCATTTGCTGTCAGCCGTCTGAAGTTTGCCGCGTCGTTTCGATGTTGATAGTGGCTAGAGTAGCGACATCGGTAGCCGATTGCCTTACTTAGGAGTCGCGTGAGCCCGTTAATTATTTTGTCGGAACTCTGTTTGCGACGTTCGCGATTTTTCCGCGTTATTGTAATTTATTCGCGAGTTTACGTAGGTACAAGTTTTCCGGAGGTTTATTCAAGCGATTGCTTTAGCGTTCATTTATGCACCTGATGTATTTCCACCAAGAAAACTGCTCTGTGACTATATGGGCATATATCCTCGTAGTTTTGACATTAGAAATTTTGGATTAGTTACTTTAGAATCTATCTGAGCTGATATTCGGGGTTTCGCATCAGCTGAGCGCTTGCATAACCTGGCCCTGCCATATCCTGCCTCACAGGGATTAATTTATTTATTTTTTTTTTAAATTTAATACTCGCTACGCTCCGTTTTTAACCGCGCAATGTTTTAATGTGTTAGCCCATTCACAGGTCATAGTCATTGCTGCTCGTGGGCTACTATTTGCTCGATATTTATATTTATATTTGTATTTATATTTATTATTGCATGTCGCATACTGTGTGTTTTCTTTGGTGTTGCTAGAAATATTGCCTGCTGTGATTTATATATATTTAATTTGTGTTAGCCTTGCACTATAGTACGCACCAATATATTTAAAATAAAGCTGTGATCTATTCTTTGGTTGTTGGTTTGTTTATTTTTGACTTGCTGGTTTTTATCCTCGACCTTAATAATAATAATAATAATAATAATAATGTTTATTGAGATTACATTGACATTACATTGACATTCATTTACAATAAAAAAGAAGACATAATCTCAAAAGGCGAAGTGTCGGTGTAACCGTTTTTCAACTTCGCCTGAAAACAAATATCACAAACAATCGACATGAACGGGTGTGATGTAAAAGATAAACCATTTGTATAAATACATTCAACCACAAAGTACACAAGATAAATAAAAAAGAGACTAAAAAAGAGACTAGAGCATATATAAATAATACACAAGTATTAATCACCTAACTGTAGCTGATAAGACAATAATTTAAATTTAACTTTAAAAGTGTTAAGACTATAGTTAGCAAAGAACAATTCGCTAAATTGGTTTAGTAACGCTGGAGCAGTAATTTCGAAGCATTTTTCAAATTTAGATGAGGAATGTTGAGGTATAGCGAACTGTTCATTGTTTCTCAAGTTGAGATTATGCAGTGTCATCCTTTGGTTAAGTACAGCGAATAAATATGTAGGTAACTTATTAGTTAAAATATTAAATATAAGAGTACACTGATACAAAGTAAAACGATGTTTCATTTTAAGAATATGTAAATTGTTGTAGTAAGGAGTTACATGTTCCGAGCGATTAATAGCATATGCGTACCGTAGACAACAATTTTGAAGAAGCTGCAATTTGCGCTTGAACTGTTCGGTTAAGAAGGGGTAATACACTTGACTGCAGTAGTCCACCTGGCTAAGAATAAGAGAGTTCGCTATGTACCATTTGGTTTCATTCGGTAACAAAACTTTAAACTTATAAATGGATGAAAGCTTCATGTAACAAAGTCTGCATTTCTTCATAACATGAGATTCAAAATTTAAATGGCAATCGAGAAGGACACCAAGGTTTTTGACGCACTCGGTAAACTGAATTTCACTATCACCAATCACAATATTGACGGAAAGATTAGACAGAGCTTTTCTCCGGAGGATCGGTGAACCAACACACATGCACAGCGATTTAGAGGGATTAATTTGTAAACCATTATTATCAGACCAATTAGAAATGATGGACAAGTCTCTATTAAGGCACTTGGCAGCAATATTAATTCTTCCGGGTTCATCGCAAACATAGAGTTGCGTATCATCCGCATATAGGTGTATACTACAGGAATTGGATAACAGTTCGGGTAAGTCGGTCGTGAAGATCGAAAACAGTATGGGGCCAAGTATGCTCCCTTGTGGTACACCTAGAGCCACAGTAAATTCTTCGGAGGTTACGTTAAGGATTTTAACTAGTTGTTTACGCTGATCAAGATAATTCGATATCCATGCACACATCTTGTCTCCAAAGCCATAGTATTTTATTTTAGCGACAAGAAGTTTGTGGTCAATGGAATCGAATGCTTTGGTATAATCCAGAAGAACAAGTAGTGCTACTTGAGACCGATCGATTGCACTTCCTAGGTCGTTAGTAATTTTTGTAAGCGCTGTGCATGTACTGTGATGTTTGCGAAAACCTGATTGAATGGACGGCAGGATATTAAATCTCTCTAAATGCTCATTTAATTTATTGTAGACAATTCTTTCTACGATTTTCGACGCGCAGGATAAAATACTGATCGGACGTAACTGCTTCATATCCGTAGCTAGCGGCACTTTAGCCAAAGGAATAATGAAGGATTTTTTCCATAATGTCGGAACATTACCAGATGATAAAGAAGCATTGATAATATGAGTAAGCGCATTTTTGCAGAATGGAAATGCTATAATCAACATTTTAAGGTTGATATCGTCAGCACCGAACGCAAAAGACTTGCACTGGTTTAGCGCCTTCTCCACATCACTAGTAGTGACAGTTTCAAGATCAGTATGGATGTTAATGCCAGGTTTAACATTACTTAAAAAGCTCTCAATGTAATCAGGGTTAACTGGAGTGGTTTTTATAGCCCCTGCAAAATGCTTGTTTAATTTATCAGGGTCCAACAAATCCACTGAAATTTCGTTACGACCCTTCTTGTGAACGTTCCAACTGGAAAAATATTTCCATAGCAGTTTCGGATTATTTTTATACAGGAACAGTTGTCTGTTTATATATGCCCGCTTTTCCTGTTTTATAGCAAAGCGCAGGTAATTTCGAATATCCATATACAGCCTTCTGTCTCCCTGTTGGCCAGTTTGGCGATATTTTTTATAATATTTTTTCTTTAACTTTATAATTAATTTGATAGTATTAGTTATATATGGACAGTGAGGTTTATTAATACTAATAGTTCTTAGTGGTGCGTGCAAGTCGAATAAAGATTTAATTAATTCATTGAAGAGCGAAAGTTTGATATCAATGTCTTCGAGATCGGTGATAATATTCCAATTACACGACCGGGCATCCTGACTGAATTCCTGATAGTTAAAAAACTTGTAATCCCGGAATATAGTTTTGTGCGGAGCGAGTTTCTCTACTTCAAAGTTCAATTCGGCAAACGTCAGGCGGTGATCAGATATTCCAAGAGCATCTGTAGCACAAGTACCCAACTTGAAAGGGATAATGGTTTTGTTGATGCAGATAACATCTAAGAGCCTTGTGTAAGGTCCGGCACAAGGAATTGGATCTGAGTCTAGGACCTGGCGCCCACTCCGTTTTTTTTGTATTCTCTTTCAGCATAGCTGGAACCCTGCGACCCTCGCGGCGAGCTAGCCCAATTAGGCCGATAGTTACCAGCCGGCAAAATAACTAATATAACTTTCGCCAAAAGGTAAGGCCGACCGTCTATCTTCCCTGACAGGCTCTTCCAGTTAGAGCTGCTGAGCGGGTCGCTGGATCGAAGTGCCTTCAGCAGGTCAAACCGTCTGGTTATATACTTTTCTAAGCTTCGATATCTGGGTCAGTTTCTGGAAGAGAGGCTGAGTGGAAATGTGCTGAGTCTTTAAGTTAGGTTATTTTATGTAGCAGTACGATTAATGTCACAAATTTGTCTAATGTTTATTATAAAGTAATAGTACAAAGCGACTTAAATTTTTTTTAAATTTCTTATTTCATAAATTTATGAGGCGCGAAAAGTAAATGACAAGCTGACACTGTCAGGCTGAACCTATGTTAAAATCCTTGAGTCATAAAATTAAAGTTTAAAAAGTATTATCAAGTTGACTAGTATAATAGAATAATCTAGCATAACTTTGTTCGCGGCTTTAAAAAAGGAGTTTAGTGTCTTCACTCAGTTTATCTATTTTCGTTTGTTCTTCATTCGCTACTTTTGTTGCTGCCTCTGCTAATGCTGTTGTGAGTGTGTCGGTCATTTAATTTAAATTTTTATTCCGCTATGTATTTACCTTATCGTGTAACCTCTGTTTCAATTCTTCTTGACATTGACTAGATTTTATTTTAAGTTGGTGACATATTCTAATTAGTTTTTCTTTAATTTTTATGTTGGCTATTTTGTTCCTTGAAAAACGAGTTCATGCTAAAAATGTATGGCGAGTGAAAAATTAATCTAACATATTTTCTTTCGGATTTATTGTGTTGTAGCTACAGTGGTCTAAGTTTTTTTATTGTCTACCTGTTTTTTGTTTAGTTTCAAATTGAAATCGCCAATAACCAGGGTATAGCTAATGTTTTCTTTAGTTACATTTTTCCTTATATAATAATAAAAGCATCTTATCTCATGATCTTGGTGTTTTGTTGTTGGGGCATAACATTGTACAACTTTAAGTAAATGTTTTGAAGACATTTTTACCGTTACTGAGATCACTCTATCTGATTCACTGTCGAACCTAATGGTATTTGATGACAATTGGAACAATTAATGTAAGAAGACTGATAACCCATAGCCAGTTAGACGAATTAGAGGAGGAACTTAACAAAATAGCATTTTATATAGTTAGACTATCCGAAGTAGGTACGACAGATAGCAGGACAATGTATAACATTACAATATAAACATGTGTTTTATTATAAAAGATCAGATAGGGAGAGTAAACGTCGAGTCGGTTTTTATAGTTTATAAAAAGAGAAAATACAAAAGTAAACATAAGAAATTCCTAGGGTAAATGGTACGCACAGATTTTGGATTTTAGTAATCTTATGGAACCAAGTTTCCTAATTCTGAAAGCACTTCTTAAGCTTTTGCCAGTCTTTGTACTTGTCTATAGAGATTATGTTAAGAGGATAAAACGACTTTTACGCCATTATGGGCCACAGCTGGGGATAGTCACTTAATCGGGAATGGTCGAAATTGGTCATTACAACAATTTACTAAACAGAAGGCAAAGTTCACCCTAATAACGCTTCAACTGTCCTGCAACAGGAAGTTGATCGGCGAAAACTCAGTGGGAACGGGGTTTGATTCGATATGACGTAGTTTAGAGCGAGATACTGTTACTATGGTTGCTAGTTGTAACCAAAATAAAAGGAAAAAACAAGCGCCACGGATTTTGTGGACTAAATGAACTGCCCTCGTAGAAATCCGAAATCAAAGAGCAGCTGTTTCTCTTCGGTACTTATGTAAGACATTCCAATTTGCGTGTTTTTGGACTTATCTTTGTTGGGTTTCTTACAGTCGCCGAAACATTTAACAATCAATATACATAAAAAAGTAACACATCTAAATAAAAAAACACATACAAATAACACAAATAAAATACAATGCAATTGGAATAGTATTGAATCTATTAAAATTAAATATCAATGTATATACTTGACGCGAATAGATTAAAAGGGTTAGTATTCCCAATTCCTTAATATTGAATCAACTGTGACACAAAGGGCGTTTACCCGGTGCGTTAAAATTAGCAGTGGTAAGCAGACCACCAAACTGAGCAATGCAGCTAAAATTAGCCACGGTGAACAGACCAAAAACCTTAACAATGCAGCAAAAATAACCATAGCATGCAATAAATGTAGGTCAATCGTATCAGTCCTAAATATAGCTGGTGCAATGATTAAACTACGTCACTCAATATCAATGAGGCGCATCACTGTATAATTTAAGATGCACGGTATAAACTAGTTTACACTACCTGTTTAATGTGCGACGATGCGTTTGATTGATACAGCTGAGCGTCTCACTTCCAGCATACACCTTGTGGCTGGACATCTGTAGACGAAAATGGCTCCTATGGTATGTGGCGCATTGCAGTTGCTGCCAAGACAATAGCAGGGGTGAATTCCAATTTATGGGCACAGCGTGGAAATCTTTGCGGAACCAAGTCTTGAAGCTGGTAATTAGACGACTAAATACCATACTCCTTGTAATTGGCACGTAAAACCTCCCCCGTAGAAATTTGTTGAAGGGCGTTATTTTCAAATAAATGCATCGACAAGACGGAGAAGATTTGTTGGCACATTTACATACTGCCCAAAAAAAGGGTAACTGCGAGAAAATGCGAAAATTCAAAACAAGGTCATGAAAACTCAAATTGTCCTAACAATTGTTTCAGAAAAAAGTACCATAAATTGTAAGGGTGGTAAATTTTAGCAAAATAATAAAATAACTTAAATACAATCAGGGTGATAAAAAGAGTTCAAACAATACATATTTTATTAAAAATCTATTCTCAGGAGATATTGATTTCAAAATAAGTACATATTAGTTACTCCTACTGGCCAATTACTATACTTAATTTTGAAAGATTGTAGTTATTCAAAGACTGATCAGAATCAGGGGTTGCAGAACCAATGTTTAAGCCAAACTTCTTTAAAGCCCTAAATTTCAAAAAATTGTGTGTATACAGGGTGATTCTTAATATATGCGACAAACTTTAATGGCCGATTCCTTGGCTTGTTTTGATCATAAAAGTTCATATAAACGTATGTCCAAAATGGCTTAGTTTTAAAGTTACAGGATGTTTAATAATACATTAATAATTTTTTAACTTAAACGATCTAATATTACATCTGGAATTTCAAAAACATTTGTTTTAAAGTGAAAATGTTTATTTGTCATTTCAATATTATTGTGTCAAAGTATTGGTTCATTAAAGCTTATTGTCAGCTTCTGGTTTTTAAAATAAATTACACAAATGCTGAGATGTGCAATATACTACTTCTAGGCATGTAGAGCCTTCTTTCCATAGAGTAAAAGGAGATCAAACCCCTGTACACGGTGAGTGCGTGGGAGTGGCTTTAGGTAAAAAACCTTCTAGTAGCAATGGAAAGTGCTAACCCTCTAGCTTTTCGCCTACACGGAGAGGAATGTGTGACTCAGTCCTCTGACTAGTCTTCTTACAAAAATTACTTTCATGTGCAATATACATTTATTTTTTGGTCTTGCTTATGGTAATTCACGTGCAGCTAGACGTCTTTATGAAGAACGATACCCGAACCGTGTAATACCGCATCATTCGATATTTTCCCGTCTTCACTGACGTCTTAGTAAAATTTTTACAGACATGCGGCTGATAACGGGCACGCTTTCGAAGTTGAAAAATATTGAAAAGTCAACAGTTGCATACATACTACATTCAACGGGTACAGGCACTTTTGCCAGCCGATTTTCCGCAAAGAGTGGCTTTTTGTTAATGGATGTAACATAAAATCTAACAAAATCGTCATGATTTGGCGTAAGTATTCTACACAGACGAGGCTACTTTCTCCAGAAATGCTATTATTAATTTCCATAATAATCACACATGGACCGAAGAAAACCCGCACGAAACAATGGATGCCCGTCATCAACATCAATTTTCTGTTGATGTATGGGCCAGGATTGTTGGAGATCACTTGATAGGTCCACATTTTTGCCGATGAGGTTAAATGGACACGTATACCGCCATTTTCTTGAAGAGGAGCTACCTCTACTGCTGGAAGAAGTCCCATTTCAATTAAGACTCCAAATGTATTTTATGCACGATGGTGCTCCAACACATTTCAGTTTGGCTGCTCGTGAGTTTTGGACGGTGCAATCCAAATCGGTGGATAGGACGAGGAGGTCCACAACCGTGGAGATTTAGAACAGTTTTGCGATTAATAACAATTTCTTAATATAAAATTACACTCAAACTTTGTAATTAGGTATGACACAGATGATACGTTATTTGGTTCCATACTTAAATCAAGCGAACAGATCACACAAGATATTGAAATTGTGAATTACGATGAAAATCACTTGGGGAACTACTAGAATTTGCAGCTTCAAATTCTAATTCATATTACTTGCTAAACTTCTTACAAATATAAGAAGACAAGTTTTATCATGTTTGGGAGTATTTGAAACAGCATCAGATGGTTGATCAATTTGTAATCTCAAGCAGATAACAATAATGAAGAGTTACAAAGAAAACTCACTTACCTATCCTTCAAAAATAATGTTCGAAATATTTATGGCGAAAAATGTTTCAAGCGAATTAAAACAACATTTTACATCAACACCTAGACTTATTTGTAAATTACGTCGTCTCAAAATATGAAGAGCAAGTTCCCACGTGCCACAATTTTTTCCGGAAGATCACAAGAGTTTTTATGAGTTAAGATTATTTTTGTGATATATAACTGTAATTCTAACATTGATATTAGACAGTGGTCAAAATGTAGCAGTAGCGGCATTTCAATAAAACTTGCTTTGATTTAGCGCTATTATTTCTTTCCAAAATGATAGATACATAAACCAGAATTGCCAAATTCCTAAAATTGTATTCACAGTAATTCACATAATTATCTTTCTCTGTATTTTAATAAACTTGTGGTAAATAATTGGTTAAAAAGGCAATTTTCATTTCAAATGCAACGTCAACAGTGTCAATGTCATATCTAATGAATTTCCATATTGCTATTCTGAAACAATATGGCCGCCATTGCTGTCATATATTTAATCTATTAATATAAAACTGAAAGTCCTGACTCACTCACTCACTCATCAACGCCCAGCCCAAACCCTTGGACCTAGAAAGCTGAAATTTTGCACAGAGGTTTCCTTTATGAGATATACAAGGAATAAGGAAGGATATTTCGAAATTCAACCACTAAAGGGGTAAAATGGGGGTTCCAATTTTGTATGGATAAATAATATTAAATAGACATTTCGACTTGAAACTTCGTAGGAGTACTCCTAAAAACAAATAAGCAAACACGTATTCCGTTATTTTCCGAAAATCAACCCCTTAGGGGGTAAAATGGGGTAAATAAGCCTAAAATACGATATGATGTCGTTATTGAGGTGTTTTGGGACGTTGATTGCAAAAATAGCAGTTATTTTTAAGTCCAAGACGGTGGAATGACATAAGGAAAGGGACGGGACTGGACTGGACGGGACCGGACTGGACTGGACTGGACGGGACGGAAAGGGAAGGGATGGGATGGAAGAAGAGGGGACGGGATGGGATGGGACGGGACTGGACTGGACGGGAAGGAAAGGGACGAGACGGGACGGGGCGGGACGGAACGGAACGGAAAGGGAAGGGAAGGATTGGAAGGGGAGGGGACGGATGGGACGGGACGGGCCTGGACAGGACGGAACGGGACTGGGCGGAAAGGGAAGGGGTGGGAAGGGACGAGTCGGGACGGGGCGGGACGGAACGGGACGAGACTGAAAGGGGTGGGATGGGATAGAAGGGGAGAGGACGGTACTGGACGGGACGGGACGGGACGGGATGGGACGGTACGGAGAAGGGGACGGAGAAAGGGACGGGGATAGGATAGGATGAAATGACAGAAAATAATTAGTCAATATTTAATACACAAATAACGAACCTCGCGCGAACGAAGCCGCGGGTAGCAGCTACTATTTCTATATTGCTAGCGCCTCTGTGGAGAGAACACAGCGTAAGTGAGACAGACAATCAGCTCTTTCCACAAACTTGGCAAGTGTCGTCCGTGAACATCGAACGAAGCTGTGCAGTTCGAATTCCAGGCATACGCACGAGACGCGCAGTTCTCAGAGAGAAATGGACGTACTATATGTCAGCCCCGTAATGTTTTCACCTGTTCCCAGACCCTACTAGCAATATAGAAGTATTAGATATATGATTGCGGTATATTGTAAACCAAGGTTTTCTTCGACTGCTTTTGTTTTCATCTGCATTTGCTATTTTTTAAAAACCTCACCCTGGCCTGGTGCTCGAATTCGCGACTCTTGCATCAGTAGTCAGCATGTTTAATTACTGACGCACTGTGCACGGCAACTATGGTTTTTAAACAAATATTGGGCATTTGTTAGGGTGACCAGACATACTCTTTTTTAGAGTATTATACTCCTTTCTGAATAATATCCCCTTTACTCTTACTTTTTATAAAACCGCTATCAATATACTCTTTTTAATTCATTTAAATACTCTTAATACTCTCTTTATATTTTGCTTCAAACATTATTATAAATCTGCATCACGGGATATATTTGATAGAAAATGTTGCACTCGCGCAACTTGTTAATGAATGCAGAATACATATGTGGAGTAGGTATTGTTCTGTGTGCCGAGTGTACCTACAACCCACATAAACACGAATGCGAGCGGATTATAGCGACTATACCATGAGTAAACGTATAAAATAATATAAAAAGTAAAGAGGAGAATCATAATTTGGTGTTTATTTGTTAAATTTTGAATTCATTTATTTGGTTTTAATATTGTTTTCAAGGGTGTGATTTTAATGACTGCGATTATACAAATGTTGATATAATCGATATCGCTATAGTTACTGAAATAACTGTTGTAATACATGGGAACTGAGGAAAATTACGCATTTTTATTTGTTTCTAACCTCATGTGAATGGTATAGTCTACCTGTTGTTACGATTTGCGTTTTTGAGTGAAAATAAACTATACGAGGTTGTATGAATAGACTGTACTTGAGTTAGCCATAAGTAATTTGTATCGTAAATATTTTAAGGTAGAATTACGTAGGCAAAATAGTCATGTTAAAGTTACAACAGGCGAGTATTTAGCCAGTATTTAAAACATGCTTTTCTCTGGGAAGATGGAAATATTCAAATCTCACGGAATGGTTAAGTATAAATTTATGCAGGGTTTAGATTATTAGTAGGTGATCACAAGTGCAACTGTTGCAACCCGGTCATAAAAATTATGTGCCGGCTGGAGCAAATTCCTTTAGAAAAATTGTAAAATTTATTAGGGATTCTTCGCAAGTGTCGACCGCTTGACAAATTTTAGCGTGTGGAACCTTCGAGTTTATAGAATTCATAGAGCTATTATGAATTGTCACGTACGTCTGTACGTGAGAGAAGCCTAAAATTGAGAGCTGCTCTGATAGGCCTATTAGAAATGTTGAGAACACCTACCGAGTTCTCTTGGTCCAACTGGACTTAGAATTTAGTTAGTCAAGAAGCAACGGTGTTAAACTTAAGTTGTTCTGTAAACGGCAGAAAATAAATGCAAGTATTTGTACTTAAGTGTCTTATTAATGTCGCAATAGTCGCTTTAGTCTTCGTGTACAAGTATATTTTGACTAAAAGGATTGCCAGTTACCCCGACTTTAGACGAATTCGCAACACTGTATACAACTGCACAATCGAAAACTCGCGTGACTCGACGTATTGCTTTATGAAACACTACTCAACGATACGTCTCGTGGTATTTCAGGCAATACGTCTCGAAATCGATTATTTTCGATCGTCTAGTTGTGTAATTTATGATTATTTCATGAACGACGGACGTTGCATATTAGCTTTCTAGAACACGTTGAGCTGCAATTTATAATTATTATTATTTAGTAATTATTTGCCAGGTCTAATCTTTCAGTTCAGTTTAAGATCACTTTATAAATATTTGAGGAAAGTGAATAAGGTAAGCTACAGTATAGATTATAACATCTAAAAACTATAACCTACTAATTCAGTGCATTTGAAGGCAAAGAACTTGGAAAATACCAGACTTAAGAAAATTAAATTGAATTTTAATTAGAATTTTAGCTATAATTTACGTTAAGTTTTATTTAATGTTGTTAAATTTTGATTTTGATTTTCGTGAACAAGGAATTGACAGAAAAGTGAATATAAAAACGTGTATCTACAAGTGGAGTTAGTTTTTAATTAACATATAGTAATAATTTTAGGATAGATTTAAATTTTTTGTAAATAACTGTTAACTTTTGTAATATAAGGGATAGTCAGATTGATTTTATTTATCGATTTCCAAAATTTAAGGCGTTTCAGTTGTCATTGCCGCAGAAATATAGTCCGTGTTTTTACTTTCCCATACCCATAGGTATAGGGAAGTCTTGGAATCATGAAAATTTTGGAAATCGAGATTTTCACAGAAATATCCGTTTTGGGCCTCTAGGAACTCAAAAAAGTGGTTTTTAAAAAATGTCTGTCTGTGTGTGGGTGTGTGGGTGGGTGACGCTCCTACAGCCGAAAGTATTGCTCCGATTTTGATGCGCTTTGGAATACGGGGGTGTATCGAAAATTCATCGACAAAATAAGCTTTTCAAAAAAATCCGAAACCGGAACCGGAAGTTACGCATGTTTTTTTGGTATCACTGTTTTCGTGATTAAAATGAAAATTTTATCGCGGATAACGATAGAGGGTCATAAGACAAATCTGTTAGTTTTTTGCCGAACTCGCTAGGTTTAAAATGAAGGGCGCTATGATTTTTTGAAAATTTTGAGTTTAACGCCCTATTACTCAAAAACGGATGAATCGATTCAATTGATTTTTTTTTTCTGAATAGTATATGAAGGCTAACATGAAGTGATATAAAAAGTGTTTTGAAAAATATTAAGGGGCCTAAATTACAAATTTTCAAAATTTTGGAAATTTTCTAAAAATCATTTCTCAAAAACTGCCCACAGGAATTTGTTTAAACTTCATACACTGATAGACCCCGAAAAGGGCTATCGATCTGTTTTTTAAAGAATCTCATGAATTATCTGTGGCGCCCTCTACGAAGCTTTGAAGTTTGAAAATTTAAACCCCTTTAATTAATAAACAAAACAAGATAGGTAGCTGGGGTTTTTACTGAATTGCTCAGTGCATAATGGAGCATATGAATATGTAAAAAAATATTACACTCGTGGATATATGTAAGCGCACCGGCCCCCTCCCCCCTCTATTTTTGAAAAATAATTTTTTTATTCTAACGGTTGTTATATTTTTGCGTCAAAGAATCTTTTTCCGCAAAAATAAAAAAATCGATTTTGTATGCCCTAGAAAATATAATTTCCAGGTACTTAGAAAATTTCACCTCGGTGCTACAGCCGTTTTGAGGAAAATAATACATAATTAAACTAGCACAGTGGCGGCTTGTCCACTTGGCGCCATCTACAGAAGCTCGGTGGTCACGTTTTGAACTACACATTCTTTTATATTTACCCGCAATTTACGTGAAAGTGTAAACGCTTATCACGGTGAAGACGTGAGTCATCGAGTTGAAATTTTGATATGTTGTAAAGACTGTTGAATAAAGACGATATGAACAGTTTCCAGTATGTGAAAGTCCAGGGAGGTAGTCACGTCCACTTTTTTCTTTGGCAATCTAAACCAAATGAAATTTAATCTTTTGAATGGCTATGTCCACGTTAGAATAAAATTCTGCTGGTGGCGCGTTATTACTGTCTTCGTTTATTATTTAAAATTTTGGTTTCAACAAAATTATCAAACATACTCTTTTTCTATTAAAAATTTCTAGTCAGCCTAGCATCTGTGTTGCCATGAAATGTGTATAGTCTGTTCACTAAACATAAAAACACAAAGTGGCCTTTGATTTCTAAAATTTCATGAGTGTATTTCCAAAATTCATCTTTTGTCTAGGAATGTACTTACAAAAAGCTACTAAAACAAATAGGTTATAAGAATGTGACATTTAATTAGCATTAGCAGTGCTTGTTCTGCTTGATTATTCCAAGGCTTTTGACACTATCAACCACGATGTATTACTTTCAATTTTTCATTATATTGGCTTAAGTAAACAGGCTGTTACTTTGTTAACAGCTTTTCTCTCAGACCGCTATCAGGCTGTTAGTCTTATTGATAAGCAATCCAAATTTTGTAAAATTTCTTCTGGAGTACCGCAGGCGTCTATTCTGGGACCACGTTTTTCACAATTGCAACATACCTTACACTTAAATCCAAATAAATCAGCTGTTTTAATATTTGGCAAAAAAAATGACAGACAGACTTTCAAATTTTGTAAATAACTATTAGAATACAAAATAAAACTCTACCATTAGTTGATTCTGCTAAAAATCTGGGTTTAACACTTGACAGCGGCCTACGTTTTAAACAGCATGTGTCTAGGTGCTTGCAGAGTGCATACTGTAACCTTCGGCTTATTTTTCAAAATCGACATGTTCTAAATAAACAAATTAAAGTTATGCTGTGCAATAGCCTAGTTTTGTCTAAATTCGATTTCTGTGATTCAGTTTATGGTCCTTGTTTAGATTATCAAGATAAATCCACAATACAAAAGCTGCAAAATTCTTGTTTACGGTTAATATTTGGGTTAAGAAAGTACGAAAGAATATCACATAAACTAAAGGAAGTGAGTTGGCTTGATACGAGTAGCAGGCTTTTTTGCACTCCGCTTGACTGTCACAAAATTATAATCTCAGAATGTCCACCTTATCTCTACAATACAATTACATATCGTACTGATGTACATAACTTAAATTTAAGGTTCAGGGGTAAATTGAGTATACCACTGTTGTCCGGTGAGCAAGCTAAACGGTGCTTCTCTTATTCGATTGCAAAAATTTACTATGCTTTGCCCCTGAATATTAAAACTTTATCACCAGCCAGGTTTCGGTGCCAGCTTAAGAAATTACTTTTAAACTGTACGTTGCGTGCTATCCCGTTGTATGTATAATTTTTTCCTCAACTTAGAATGTTTTATTTTAATTGAAATCTACGTTTTTTTTTCTTACATATGGTCTCATGTGCGGTACATTAGGGCTTAGGTTTAAGTTTTTCCTTCTGCGGGGTTAGGTGGAAGAACGACCCAGCTATATTTGATAGCTGTGCTGAATCTCGCCTCGCGCAAACAGAATAATATTATGTGCTGTTTTTATTATTATCAATAAAGGCAATTTATTATTATTATTATTATTATCTGTTATAACTACTTTTAAGGATGTTAAACAAATACTGTGTTGAATACTATTGATATAGCATTTATGAATAGGTATTTTTATTACATTTTATAAAAGTAAAGGCAGGAATTTCTAGAATAATATGTACTTTGACACTGAAATAATGCGATTTATTAATTGTCATTTTTAAATTCAAAGTTGCCTTTATGCAGGTGTGGAAACCTTTGCAAAACAAAAAAAAACATCCCTAGCACAAGAATTTTACGTATATGCCAACTTAAAAAATGTTTTTGTGTTTACTGAATGGCGTATACGTTGGATTGCAGTCCCAAATAACTGGGGACTCCAAGCTTCGTGGCCCACCCACTGTGAAAATTTCATTATAACCAATACTGCTCGTTGTTAAAAGTTAAATTTACTCTAGAACTGTGTATTGAGCTTTAGCTGTTTTTTTCTTCTTAGATTTACTATGTGCTTTTAAAAACTATTATTCGCTAAAATTTTCAGAAAATTATTATTTATATTACAATGCCGAACTCCTGCTTTTATGTTAAATGCGGAAGTTGGGATACACTGTAAACTGTAAGACACCTTGTTTCGGTTTTGCATAAATTTGTTTCGTGCAGAATAAAATTTATTTGTAACATTTACAGCATCGAGTACATCCTATTTTAAGTCTTACATGCTAGTAGCCCATGTTGCGCCTAACATTTAAGACTTATTTTCAAGTATCATTTTTTACTATTAAATTTTTGCAGCAAAAATTGGAGCCACACCGCCATCTATATCTTCAGATCTTGATTCGCATGCTTCTAATTGTCGTATTTTACTCTGAAAACGTATCCCAGTCACTCAAAAATTATAATAAATCGTATAAATCAAACATTACCAACAGCAAATGGCATAAATTGGTGGCCGATTTCATTGTCGTGTGAAATTCGAATGTGTCTGCAGTCCGCTTTCCAGGATTCCAGTCTCTGGAAAATGTGACCTGAGCATCGCAACAAGCAGCTATAATGCAGAAGATGGTGCCAAGGATGACCACAATGTTTAATGTTCCAGGTTGCGGGGAGCTTAAAAACAATTTATTAAATACAATCACCACATAGGACGGCGTCCTTACCAATTTTTGAAGAAGTACATTGCAACGAAGCTAAATACTCGAGACACTCTTGATGGTAGCAGATGGAAACTGAATTATCTTTCCTAACAAGGGGCTTATATAGAGCTTTCTAGAAGAGGGCAGGTTATCCCAATGGATTTAAATGAATAAATACTTTTTGTTGTTTGATTTATGCATAGAAATGCTCAAGTACGAAGTTCTTTGCTTTTTCAGTAGCCTGGACGGTGTTATATAAAATGGTGTGATTTTTACTGCGTGCAGAAACTTCATTGTGTTAGAAACGTTTTAATAAACATTCATATTCCCAAATTTGAATTTTTCAGTGTACAGGATGTCTATAATTTTTGATTTAAGTAGCAACAATTATAAATAGTTTTAAATATACAATTAATAAATAGCATACACACAAATTATTTAGTAGATGGTATTTATATTTGGCGTGCCTTGCGAGTTTAGTTTTCTATTAGTAAACTATTAGAAAACAACTAGTGGTCACTTTCTGGTAGCATAACACGATTTTGAATACTATACCATTGTTGGCTGTGGCACAAATGAAAATGATATGAAATCAGTAGTTTAGTTTCCATATAATTTAATAATTAATAAATAATAATTGTGTAGATATTCTTTTTCACGCTCTTTCGTCTTCATTTGCAAAGTACGCGCTGACAGATGGCCAGGTTTAACATGTGAGCACTAAGGTCTATATTTCAAAAACAAAAGAATGTAGAAATAGAAATTGTATAGTGATGAAAAATTGATATAATATTGTTTCTCTTTTTTCAAATATGAAAGATGTTGAAAAATGTTGTAACTGAATTATTTTCAAATTTAGCTACAAATAAAGAATGTATTAAAACATATTACAAAGTAGTGCTGAATATTCCTATTTAAATAATAAACTATTCTTTATTGCATAACATGTCCAAATATTTCCAAGGGAACGATTTTCAAAGCTTTAATTCATCGTCGAATATCCTCATCCTACTGCTTTGTATGGGAAAATAACATGTGACCAATGCTTATTGCAGCAATAGAGGAAAGCAGATTCCTTTGATCTCTGAGCTTTCAGATTAAGCTTCTATACGTATCAACCACAGATAATATTGAGAAACAGATAGCTAGCAACTGCAGAAGAATAATAGGTCATTTTTAGAATTTCATCTTACTGGGATTTTCAACAAAATAATTATAATGCAAATGTAGGTGGAGGATGAAAATACAATCAAAGAAACTGATTAGGTATGCATTGGAATTCGTATTATATCTTGTAAAAGCATTTTAATTAACATCTAATTTTTTAAATTATTATATACTTTGCAGAAGATATACATTTACATTAAACAACCCTACTTTAATAATAAACATTTATCAACAGTCAGTTGCGAAACAAAGGCCTTATGTAGTTCTGCAATAAATAACAACTTTTTAGTTTAAAATATTACAAGTCAGTAATTTAATCATTAAATCATTAACGACCGGTCTTGTATGTATGTATTATTTTTGGGGAGACTTACGTCTAGCAAGTAGGCCTTTATAGGCCCTTTTTGCCAACCCCATGAACAAGGTCTAGGAATGTAGGTACCAGGTACCTTTGTTCTACTTAGAATTTTGCCGAGACTAAGGAGTTCCAATCTTAGCAAGGGATCTTTTACATGCTACACATCGTAGTAACATGGGACCCACGGCTTTACATCACTTCCGAATGATGGCATTCTGTAGAGGCTTTCATCCGCATTTTTTAATTTATAAAAACCTTACCGGGATCGGTGATCGAACTCTCGACCCTTAGATCAGTAGCCAGAATGCTTACCACTGAGCTATGGAACCCGGCACGACCGGTCTTATAGAGATCACTAATCTGAGGTTATCTTTAAATTGTTGATAAAATAAATAAAAGAGCATCAAAACGTTAATTCTTATGACATTTTATTAATTAGTAAACAAAGTTTGATGCGCTTTTGATTATTTTAACAACGAATTAAAGTTAATCTCAGATTAGTCGTCTCTATTTAAGACTGTCTGTAAGTCAATTAAAAATATTAATAAAACAATTTTCAGACATTAATTAATATTATATTACAAGAACAACAATAATTATTTTAATAAAAACAACTTTCGGTAAATGCATATATTTGCATGACACTGAATCCTGTTTTCGGTAATCTAAGTACCCACGGAACAGGAGCAGGGGGGGGGGGGGACAGTTGCCATACCTATTGAAAGATGGTGCAGAAATAAAACACGAAACCTGTATTTCTTTTTAGGTCGACAGCAAAAAACTTGATACATATCAGATGTTGTATCTTTATGACTATTCAAAACTAAAAAGCATATTAGCTAGACTCTAACTATTAAGTTTATTTATTAATACTATTAAAACAATAAAAATAATTGATTTTTTCCCGTTATAATTACAGTAGTTCCTGCGCCGCTGTGAGTACCTGATGGCTATTCGTCCTATAAATACCTGTAGATGATGTTTAAAGCTCAAGTTTTTCTATAATCATATGAGACATCTGAATACACAAGGGTATCCTAGAGTTCCTATATATAATAGTATCAGAGTTGAGACAACGAAAATGTCAGCCGCCATTACTGTTCTAAAAATAAATGATAACGTACAAGGCCAGAGTTGTCTTTCTTAGTATGTGTCACCTATGAATTTAATTAATTACTTGCCACTTTGACAATGTCAAAAAATGGTTAATTTAAAGCGTTTATGAAAACTACTCTGGTAGGTATCACTACGGATCCTAGTATATAAGGGGATATGGAAAGTTCGTTCCCCACATTTCGTACCCCACATTTCGTTCCGGGGATATTTCGTCTCCCCACATCTCGTACCCGGAAACTTCGTTCCCGAGCGAGCTCAATTTGTTTCCTAGATTACAGGGTGTTGAAAAACGAGTGCAGCGATCGGAATACAGTTAGAAAATGAAAGATATTTTAATTAATTTATATTATAAGAACAAAATAAATTGCATTTATTAAAAATGACGGTTTAATCTAAGTACGTATCTTCCTGATATTTTTTATAGGGCCATAATTTCTCATTCTGAACAACTTTTCTTAGTAATATTTTGCCGTATCATGAACAAAAAGAGTAGTTTACCTCAAAAGAAAATATTTTTTGCTTAACTGTCACGGCCGACTTGTTTTTGAAAAACTGAAAATTTTCTTAAATTTCTCTACAAACCAAGCAGGAATTATAATTCCTATAACATTTTTATGTAAAACCAAAGAGCATATCCTCTTTGGTAAAACTAAAAATAAAATTTAGTTCCCTCTTGTAAACTCAATCCCGGGGCATACTGTATATAGTTCTTATCAGTTTATTATAATAAATAAATAAATTAAAATATCTTTCATTTTCCAACTGCATTCCGATCGCTGTACTCGTTTTTCAACACCGTGTAATCTAGGAGACAAATTGAGCTCGCTCGGGAACGAAGTTTCCGGGTACGAGATGTGGAGAGACGAAATATCCCCGGAACGAAATGTGGGGTACGAAATGTGGGGAACGAAATGTGGGGAACGAACTTTCCGCAAACCGTATATAAGTAATCTTTGAGAAAGAGTTGAGACAACGTAAACGCAGTAGGTACAGCATTGGATTTTAGTTTTCGTTTGCCACCCAGACGCACTTTTTCGCACCGACTCAGGTTCTACTTGTGAGTGTTCAGTTATATTTTTAAACTATTCATTTCTCGTTTTTGGGAATTTGTGTCAATGGATATAAAGTCCCGTTCGAACCTACTTTTGAAGTGAAAAATGCAACAACCCGTATTTCAAAAACTGTAGAAAATACTTATTTACTATACAAGTGGGATAACAGCATCATTAATATACGTGTGTTTAAGTTACAAACGAGTGCGTAGCACGAGTTATGTAAGCACACAAGTATATTAATGATGCATTATCACACATGTATTGTACAAAATTTTATCTACGACTGCCTAAAATTGAGAAAAGTGCATTAAGAGAAATGTCAGATCTGTCATTTTCAAAAATATTTTACTAGGCAAATGTCATTATGTCATTCATTTGACACTATTTCAGTTACGTAATGAAGTCATTACACAACTCAGTTGCGTAATGAAACCATTACATAACTGAGTGGTGTAATGAGCTTCATTACCTAACTGAAATAGTGTCAAATGAGTGACATAATGCGTTACTTATCCCGCTGGAGTAGATAAATAATTATTTAGGTAACTAATTTTTAAGTAAATTCTATATACATACTTACAACTTTGCCAGATATGCTATTTAAAGAACTATTGTCAGGTAGAAATGGAACACATACATATTAATACGTTTGCATCAATCAGTTAGACCTAAAGTAAAACAAATTTTTCAAATGTGACATTCTCAGAACTGGTTTCTACAGTAACTATAGGACTTGAATCTGGCGCAATTTCAGACGAAACTGCGTGGATCACAACCAATCACCATCTATTCCCGACTTGTCTCAACTCTTATAATATTTTCCCGCTGCTGATCATGTAAGTTAGTGATACAGCCTTAGTAACAAAACGTGTAAGTCGGTGATTATATTTGTTTGCTGCTTTTTCTTGACAACGGAACTTAATCTATAATATAATTTTCCTTAATGTGTGTTTGTCTGTCTATGGCACAAAATAAAATCTCACGTTCCGGCTTCGCAAATGTTTATATTTGTTTAGGTTTTGTTTTTCTTATCTTAGCGCTCGGCTCGGATCTTGACCTTTCGCGTATCCTATTTTACGTGCGCGTAGCGCGCAATTTGCTTGTATTATTATTAAGTTCCTAGGATAATAAAATTAGCAAAGCAAGATGCAGATTTAGACGTTTTTTTGTAAATTGCAAGTGTTTATGTGACATGTGACACTCACAGGTAACACGACTTACGAAAACTAGTCCTGGTGACAGGTGACAAACCAAACGATTTTTAAAAAAATCTAGGAAATTTTCGATAAGCAGCGGTAAAAATATAATAAGATAACTCGGAATGTATCGCCTATTAACATTTTCGGCAGGCAACAAGCCGCGACTTCGTCTTGGCTTGTACTTACCTACCTCAAATGTTAATAGGGCCTTACATTCCTTGTTACTTAAATAGCTATTAGGAACTTTAGGGTATCCTAGGCAGTAGTATTATCATCGATCATCCACTTCTCTATATGGTAATACCACGACCTGCTGAATTGTTTGACAAACGCCACGTGACTTTTGTCACACAATTCAGCAGGCCGTGGGTAATCCAATGACTAATGAACATAAAAGAATATATACCAAAACAGAATCGACACTGCTGAACTAATCTTTTTCTTTTTTTATTTAAGCTTAAACATTCCTTTTTTTTATAAAAATATACTTTTTTTTGGGTGATCGCCTAAGTTCTAAGCAGTCTTTATATTTGTAAAATTTATCTAACAAATTTGGACTGGATTTTCAATTCAGGGAAACCGACACCTCAAATTTACACATATGGAACGGGGGCGACCAACAGAAAAAAGTCAAGAATAAGTAGGCACGTGAAATGTAAAATTTATTTATTTTGTACATGCATCTTACAATTTTTTAAACCATTTACAAAACAGGGAAACAATTTCAAAAAACAAAACACAAATATATTGCAAATATTAAACTAACTGTTAGTAAAGATCCGCTTAATGGGAGCTATGTTAGTATAGAACAGATTTCTTTCTTTTTATTTACCTGCGTAGGTGTTAAATATAAAATAAACAAGTATATTCTTCAAAACATTTGCGGAAGAAGTTGCCATATAAAACGTACCTTGCAGAGCTGAACAGTAATTAAATACTTTGCTAATTAAATTCCTTTTTGTTGATTTGTCTTGGAATTGAATTACTTTAACTGTAATTGAAATTGGTAATTGCCAGTTTTGTTAAAAAGTACTTGTCAATTACTTTTACAAGTATTTGTATTACTTATGGCAATTGAATTACTTTCTGGTAATTGAATTACTAAATTACTTACCCCGATTGGGCATTAAATCTCCAGAAGACAAAAAATAAGATAAGGCCTTATTGAGTTACATTTTAAGCAAATTGTAAGGCATTCCTGAAGCAATATGAGTATAATTTATGATTTCCTATGACTACTTTGTTAACAACTAGTTTTTTGCCTTTGGAAAATTACGGCATATACTTACAAGCAAAGATATTCTAATCAATTTAAGGAAAAAAGTTTATAACAGCTGCATCCTCCCTGTAACAACTTATGAAATGGAAACTGTAGCCTTCACGAAAAAAAGTGCCGAACAGCTGAGAATATCACAGCGAGCCATGGAAAGAGCAATGCTGGGCGTAAGCTTACGGGACAGAGTACTTAACATAGAAGTTCGACGAAGATCAGCGGTCACAGATGTTATAGAAAGGATTGCACACTTGAAATGGCAATGGGCGGGACATATCGCGCGGCAGGACGTAGGCAGGTGGACATATAAAATTATGCAATGGAGACCACGACAAACAAAAAGGAGTGTCGGTAGGCCCCCAAAAAGATGGGCCGATGACATTAAGCGAACCGCGGGAAAGAATTGGATTGGAGTAGTTCAGGACCGACAAGAATGGAAACTTATTGGAGAGGCCTACTGTTACGGTATTAATTCATCAGATCGACATAGGTCGTATTGATTGTTCAAAAACGGGTACAAACTACAGGGTTCGCCGGCTTTACTAAAAAGAACACAGATCTTAATGTGCTGGAGCAGATTTTGTTGCTCCGGTTACTCGCACTTAACATAGTCGGGAAGGCGTGGTTCGAAAGCTCAAAGAAAAACCGGCGGCACTTACCCTGATGGATTGCTTAACAGAAAGAGAAATGCCTGAGCGCCACTTGGTTCTGATTAGGGGTGGCTGACGTGTCTAGAACCAAGAACAATACACGTAGCCTATGTAGAAGTCCTCCAAGTACGTTGGTGAACACCTCCGCCTGTTGTTTACCAAGCCTCCTCCGAGTAGCCGGGTGACCTTGTCGTTAAATCACTTACCCTCAAGGCCACCGTCACTAAAGAATAACAAAAGAACACTGAATGGCCCAGGGCTTGGGGCTTGCTTATCAAAAAGGCGTACTTTCAGCTTTACATTGCAAATTACACTCGGCCTTTGCCACACTGGATTAATTAATGACCCAGAAGGGGTTCAGAACTCAACAAATAATCAAATTGACTTTAATGGGTTTATTATTTAAAGAATTAAAGTTTACACAAATCTTTACATTGATAATAATCACCCGGAGGTGAATTCAAGCTTTAGTAAAAAGAAAAAGGCACACCCTACATGAATATAAAAGGGGTTCCCAAGCAAAGTTACCTTATTGTCTAAATAGGTTGCTACACACTGGACAAAATGAAATAGATAACAGGGGTGAAGCCCCTGGTTAACAACAAACAAATCAAATCATAAGCTTAAGCTTTAAGTGAACGGGCGCAATATTTACGAACTCCCGGAAAACACATAACAAATATAGTCGCACCTTAATTAGGCACAAGAACACAATTGGTGTAATACATAGCTCCTACCTGGTAGCTGTAAGCACGTCGCTAGTTTCTGCTATAAACTCGTCCTCGGGGAAGCTTGGCAAGGCGTTGCGGAGGTACAGAAAGGGCTGGAGCCGGGCCTGATAGTTGTTTAGCGCAAAGCGGCGCCTAAAATGATGTGGGCCCCTCCTTGGGAAGAATCGGAGCAATAGAGTTGATTTTATTCCAGGCTTCAGAATGGCACGACGCAATCGGACTTTGCAAATAATGCACCCAGGGCACTACAATAATTGACATGCGGTGGGCCTCCCGTCGACTTCGATAAACTCAGCGTCGGTAATTCAAAAATGCAGTACGCAAAAGGTTTTTCCCCACAAAGGTACGGGAAACCGTTAATCACAAGCTTAAAGATGTCGTCTCTAAATGGATCTGCAAATGGTGCAACGATCTTCCCCTGGGAAGTACATCAACTTAAGGAGACGAATCGGCTATATGCCAACACTGAAATATCGATAACTCAATCGCCCACCGCGCGTGTTCGTTCAAAAACACCCAACAAGGGTAAAATAATCGTCCAAAGGTCTAAGCTGAACTGCCTTAAAAAACCCAATCGCGCGGTGACTACCGAATTTGTTCACCCCGCGCCGCCGTGAAGTTATCCTTCTCTTGCAGCCGTTAAGAAAAATCTTCCCTTTCAAGATTGCCTTAATGCTCAAAGAATTGCGAACCGAAGCAGCTTACTGCGTATTGAAGAAAAGCGAGAGGGGTCTGGAACATTCCAAAGGATTTCTTGCAGTCGTAATGACTTCCACGGTGTTGAATTACGAGGCCAGTTTTTACGAACTTCGGGCGTTGAAGTCAATAACAGGAAGTGTCCAAGGGCAGCATATGGGCTATTGCCAAAACAAATGTAATCCCAGAGCCTAATTTCTTTGTGCGTGAAACAAGGAAGGGTTGTTCAAAATTGATTAGATGCATACGGATTTGAAGAATTTGCAATTACAACGACGCCGAGCAGTCGCGAAACATGACGCAATTAGTATACGAAACGAGAACGTTTATCAAGATTATAAAACGAACAAAGCGACTCGGACGTGACATGAATTGTTTACAAGGAATTTTCACGCATTACGGAGCCCGAGCATAAGCCCAAGTAAATTCGAATTACGACGCCGCGTTAACAGGGCCGGTCTCGCGCCAGAGGCGGCTTTACGAAAAGCAAATCGGCCAGCGCTATTTAATAGAATTACTCAATAAAGAAATACCTTTACACTATGTCCAGGAGTGGACCACTCTAGGCTGAAGAAGAAGAAGAAGAAAGGAAGTTTTTTGCACTAGAGATACTTGGTGCAGGCGCGTATGCTTGTTGAAGAGATGTACATGCTTCTTTTGTAGTATAGACTGTGCAGGATGTAGTATTGTAGCTTTGTAATAAGTAGTGTGTAAGAAGCGAAAAATATGTCTGCGGTAAGTACAAAATGCAGAGTGAACATAATTGCCTGGAGGCTGGATCAGGTTTCTGTTACTTGCACTGGTTCTTGTCTACAACGTTTTGAGCACAGGGGGGGAGACTGCACCCCTGTTTTAAGACAATGTAGTCAATGTCACTCAAATGGACGATAATTGTGCTACCCTGAAACGCAGCCTCACGTATCAAAACTTTATGGCTTGGAAGGGTGTTAAGGTTAACAACCTCGAAAACCACGTCGTTTTGGTAAATCAACTTCCGACCGAAGCCCCGCCGTGCGGCGAATCTCTCGGAGTGTTTTAACAACAAATTGTAGTTACACAAATAGGGTGAGAACTCGCGTTAACAATTTTAATCTGTTATTTATTTACAGTAGTCGAAATCCGACGAACGAAAAATTGACAGATCTCACGCAGACGCGTCGATCGACTCCGAGCAAGAAATCCTACCGCGCACGACGCTCCTGAAACGGAACGCCTTCGACGTCGGCAGGTACCCCCAGCACGGATGTAAAGCTGGTTGCAGAAGTCCCAGGAACCAGCGACGTTATTTCATTACACGAATGTTAATTTTATTCAATATACATCTCATTTTCCTTATTACATGAATATTTAATTTTGTATCACAGCTAAACAAAATAAATTGTTATACAGGATACTCCGTTGGTGTGTTTGCTTATTTGTGGTATGTCTGAGCGAACGATTGAACTCCTCTCCGATATATGAGCTATCCCGTGGTAAATAAATATTCATACTCTTATAAAGAAGGGTTGGGTGTTACAATGTACATCGATGTAAATGAATCAAACCATAATAGTCGATGAATTGATTACAAAAATAAACGGTCTATATATACAAACATAATTGCTTAGTTATTCAAAGTACAAAGTACAAGGTTATCATAAAGTAAGGGATATATTTTAACTTATTATAACTTTTTAACAAATTAAGTTAATAACAAAAACTAAACGATATTTAATTGTTTAAATAATGGGATTTTGTATGGCCAAACCCAGTTACCGCAAATGTTCAATATGACCTCCATTTTGATCTTGTAGAATTTTGTGTAAAATTTTCTAAACCGCGGTGTTCGGCATTTGCAATCGCTTGGATATCGCATTTGCACTGGTGATTGCTAGTGGATTACCTCTGACTATGTCCTGATTTTCATGAAGAACCTTTGCAATTTGGACATCACTAATCCTTGGTCTTCCATGATCTCGGAAGGGCAATTACCGAACCTGTTCTTTCAAATTTTTGTATCAAATTACGGTACGCTTTCATTTGACAGGGCCCCGCTCTCAAACCCATACTCGTGCGAAATCTTCGTAATCCAGCGGTGTAATTTCTGCTATATTCATAATAACTGAAGTAAACCGATTCTTGTTTGTAGATCCATGCTATTACAGTTTGAGTCGTTAGAACTTTACGTTTACTTGAGCTTTAATTTGAAAGTAAACTCCAAATTGAATGATTTTGTTTTGGCACTCGTGTCAACATTTGTCATGTCAACGCTTTTGTTTTCCATAGATACAATAAAATCCCATTCCTTAAGCAATTAGATTTCGTTTACGTTTTGTTGTTAGCTTGATTTTTAAAAAAGTTATAATAAGTTAAAATATATCCCTTACTTTATGATATACTAGCTGGCCCGGCAAACGTTGTTCTGCCCAAAAATAATTTGTCTCTGAAAGCCCGTTTAACCACTATAGAGTTTTAATTTTATATCATGTCCATTATCTTGGACTTAAAAATGTATGCCATTTTCTAGCTGTAACCCGCGACTTCGTACGCGCGAAGTTCGTTATTTGTGTATTAAATAAGGTCTAATTATTTTCTGTCATCCCATCCCATCTTATCCCATCCCATCCCCGTCCCCGTCCTCGTTACCGTCCCCGTCCAGTACCGTACCGTCCCGTCCCGTCCCGACCCTTCTCGTCTCCTCCCCTACCATCCCATTCCATCCCTTCCCGTCCTGTCTCGTCCAGTCCCGTCCCGTCCCGCCTCGACCCCTCTCGGCAAACGTTGTTCTGCCCAAAAATTATTTGTTTCTGAAACCCCGTTTAACCACTATAAAGTTTTAATTTTATGTCGTGTCCATCGTCTTGGACTTAAAAATAAATGCCGTTTTCGCATTCAACGTCTCAAAAAACCTCAATAACGACACCCATATCGATGTTTAGGCTTATTTACCCCATTTCACCCTCTAGCGAACCCGACAGACGTTGTCCTGTCCGAACATTGATTTGCCTGCTATTAGCGGGTTCAGCAAACGTTTTTCCGATATTCGAATTTTCGATTTCTTTCATTTTAAAAACATGCTACAACTATTTTCATTATTCGTAGCGGGCTGGTCATCATTGAGGTTCGCAAGTAAAGTAGATACCCGCGCAGCTAACTGTCTTCGACGACCTATGTTAACTCCTCGTGCCTTTGGCATTGTAACGGACACTATAAAACGACACGGAATTGTTTTCACAATCACTTGTGCACAAACCAAATTTGAATGTCTGACTGACTGACTGCGACGACTTATATAAAGCATTTGGAATTACATAAACTATTAGTGTCTTATCTCTTCCGCTTTCGGTTACCTGATGCGGATTATGAGATTATGGGGAAAACCTTTCAAACCATTAAGCACAGGTGTGACTGCAAATAGAAACACACTTTCGATATTTTCCAATTTTTTGGCTTTTTCTTTGGATTTTCTTAATTTTTCATTCCATAAGAACATTCTACGCAGTATTAGAAAACTTTAAAAGAAATGAATCAAATCGGTACAGTCGTTCTCAAGTTATGACGTGACCAAGGGAAATATGGATTCATTTTTATATATATAGATTTACTGTGGCGATATACATCTCATAACATATGTTAGCATTAAGCGAGTTGATTTCCGTTATATCTGCAATTAAGTTACACTGAACTCTGATTAGTAGGTCGTGCATTTAACGTAATATGCGGTCTTTGAACTTCGTGCATTATGAAATCAGCATTGCGTTTAAAACTTATGAACTGGATTTCGTAAATTTTGGAACTGAAATTTAGTCTGTTTAATTCAAGATTAAATACAGACTAAAGTACGGTAACAATATAATTAATTTTTTCAACAACGAACACCTTCGTTATGCAATATTGTACCACTCTGCCCTTCTGCTAATAAGGGTTAATGAATTAATTAATCACCATCGGGTAGCTCTCTTAGTCGGAGTTAATTTGGTTCAGTCAGATATACACTTTGAGACCAGCAAACAAACACCAGGATAATTTTAGACAGTTTAATTATAGTGTAATGTATTTACAAACATAAGCATTATTCATTACAACAAAATAAAATGTATTTTACAATAAATTGAGCAATTATACGGAAGGTCCTGTTGCGAACACCTAGCGTCCCGGCAACCCGTCTTGCATCCGTGTGTTGATGGCCCAACAGTTCGAGTCTTGGAAAAATCGACGGAACGCCACTGCTCCGGAAGTCGGTCCGTCGAAATTAGTTCCCAACGGTGCCAAATTTCAAGCTTGAATCTCGGGGTCGGTGTCAAAGGCACGTGTAACTGTAAGTATAGGTTAATTCGGCTATGTCAGGATTTATGACTTACGACACCGGGTCGTGCGTGAAGTTTGGCAAGTCCCCGGTGACTTAAATGTTGTGTTTGTGCTGGATTCAATAGAATGAGAAGTCGACGGTAAATTCCACCTGGGGCTCGGCTTCGTGTCTTGAGCGGACGTCAGGAAAACGTCGTCACGGTGCTTGCCCTCCGGAGATGCGGTGGGAACTTGTTTGAACGGTGAGTAAATCTCTGTAGTCAACAAATATTAAAAGCAAACCTAAACGGCCTTTAAAATTGGCGACGTGCCGGGCCACAATAATATGAAATCTTATACGGCCTGGTCGGAAATATTTACGCTATTCGACTGATTTAATTATTACAAAATAGACGTATGAAACGGCCTTGCGAACAAGTCATCGCTTCGAACACGTCTTCCAGGAAATTTGTTACAACTGTCTGTCAACAGAGTTTGGGCTATAAATTTAGGCTGAATCCAGGTTATTATATGGAACGGGTATGCCAGCAAAGCGGTTCTCCATAGAGATCGTCGCATCCAGGAGCTGGTTTTATTTCAGAGGGAGGAGTTGTTCGGGTTTAGCTATAAACACGGCTTTCAATATTGGAGTCGTCGGTTCAACTTAGCTACAGGAAACACTTAGGACGCAGGATTCCAAAGTTTAAAGGGAAAATTCTTCTTAAACGGTCGGACAGGATCAGGGTTCAAGGAAACGGGAACGGGGAACTCTCGGGGAGTTATCTGGGAGAAATCTCGGGAATGAATGCGAATGAATCCTCATGATTTGGTCGTGAAGCCGCTTTTATGGGCCCCTCTTCGTGCTTCGTGCATCTAGCAACCACTTCGGACATTCTAAGTAGGGGAGCAGCGCATACGTGGAGCGGGGATCTCTCGATGACGTACTAGTCCTCGCGGGCCAAAAATTCAAACTCGTAACGTAACGTAGAAATCGCTAGGGGAGAACGCGCGAATTAATTTTAATTCCGAAAAACGCGTTCCAGCTGTGCGAAACGTTACACTATAAGTTCATAGTGTAACTCTCTTGGGGCCGGGCCGTTGCAGACATATGACTCAGCGTCCCGATTATTCGAGAATGACAGGAGGGGCAGTGTCACGACCTTGAGCCGGTTCACGTGCAGACGGATAACTCACAGCCTCCCAGGCTTCGAGAACCGACCTTAGCGACTCATGCGCGCGAACACGTCAGCGTTGCTGGAAGGATCGAGCGAGGTCTCGACGTTTCCGGGATGATTTACCAGCGCATATATAAATACGCAAACAGGAAATAAGAGGACAGTCGAAGTCGAAGTCCGAGTGCCGACTCAAACTCTGGAGTACGCGGAAGCTGCCACATAAATAAACCCGTGTTCTCGTGTACTCGTTATCTAGCCAGCTAAATCATTAATGTTTAAGTCGCGTGAAAATAAATGAAGTGTATTTGTTGTTAGAAATAGTTCCTGATTAGTTTATAAGTAATTTGTGTTCCGGCTTAATAGTCTTGTGTTTTGTAAATAGTAAAGATAAATTGCTGTAAATAAATGCTTAAAACAAGAAACGGCGTCTAATTTTTAGTAGCCCCGGAACGTAAAACGTAACAGTGGAGTCAGGTATCGGGTTGTACCAGGGGCAACACACCACCGCTCACAACAGTAGCGTGGGGTCACCTGACTGAAAAACGACCGTTAGAAAAACGCCCACCAAAAGAAGCGTCCCCAAGCGGACTCGGCGGCCAATAGGAAGGCGGCATTGTTCACCGGACAAAAACAAATTAAAGCCGGTGTAACCAGGAAGACATAAAGGGTGGCCCAATCGAGGTAACTGCGCTAACTACAGGGTGTTCGAATTTAAAATTGCTAGGATACGTGATGAAACGTTAAAATGATGGAAACTGGTTTGAAATATAAATAAGCTGCCCTAAAGGCTTGAATTGCGAATTAAATTTATGAAGACTGCAAAATGGCTTAACAACACACACACACACACACAGACCAATGAAAAAAAATGTTTTTTGGGTTCAGGGGACTCTGAAACGTGAAGATCTGTTGAAAACTCATTTTCGAATTTTTGGGGTAAATCCAATACTTCCTTTATTGTAAAAGGAAGTAAAAAGGAAATAAGGAAATAAATTATATCCTGGTTAATATGAAACAGTTGTCAAGAAGGAGGAATTCTGGGAAGAGAGATAGTGAAAGACATAGAAGGGAAAATAACTATACTTGGAGACTTGAATACCTAAAAGAAGGAACGCGAAATTGATACGAAGAATATAAGAAACAAAAAGAGAAGGTCAGAAATGCCGTAAGGTTAGCAAAGAAAAAGTTCTGGGAAGCTTTCGGAATAAAAATGGAAAAATACCTTTATATACAAAAGCTCTTCCACAAAATCTTAAAGTACGCAAGAATGTGAGATAAACAAGGTGAGACTAAACAAGTCAAAGACAAAAACGGGATTGTACTCACAGAAAAGAACCAAATAATAGGCAGATAGAAGCAGTACATCGAAGAACTCCTATTCTCGGGAGAGGCCGAGAAAGTAGAAAATGAAAATAAAGGCGAAGCCCAAGCAGGAGATCAGATGGCGGAAAAGATACAAGCAGATAAAGGTGATAGCAGCCATAAGAGCTCTCAAAAAAGGGAAAGCAGCTGGACACGACAAAATAACAGGCGACATGTTAAAAAATGTGTGCCCAAAGGGAATAGAGTTGTTGACTTCAATATACAACCAAGCTTGGACCGAAGGGAGAGTGCTACTAGAGTGGAAGATTGGTATCATAGTACCAATTTTCTAGAAGGGAGATAAGCGGGAATGTAAAAACTACATCGAAGGTCTACGAACGGATCCTGGAAAAGAAACTAGTAAGACAAATCGATAAATTACTAGAGCAGACACAAAGTGGCTTTAGAAAGGGGCGCAGTATAAATGACCACATATTCACACTCAAATAAATCACAGAAAAGTCTCTAGAAAGAAATATCGAAACGTATCAGGCGTTCACACATCTTGAAAAAGCCTTCGATAGAATCCAGAGATCCAAAGTCCGGAAACTACTGAAAAAAATGTAGAGCATAACTTAATAGCAGCTACAATGAGCCTCTCCAAAGAAAACCGGAACTATTTTTGTAAGGACGAACAACCGGCAATCCCAAAAATTCCCAGTAAACAGTGACTTAAGACAGGGAGGAGTATTGAGTCCTATACTCTTCAACTTGGTTTTGGACAACACATGAAAGATACAAGAGGAAAAACGACAAAGATGTACATCGGACATAGACACATGAAACCAGTACACATAAATGAATGCGCTATTGCAGCTAACCTAGTAATCTATATACAGGGTGTTTGGTTCACCGACGTATATCCAAAAGGAGGTGGTAGGTGAGTCGGTTTGGAACTTATTTAACCAAAAATACCTTTATACAAAGTGTCACGGTTTCTGAGATCAAGCCAACTTTGTGATTTTATTAAATTACTGCAGTTTTAGTATGATTAATTTTAATTAGACACAACTGCAAACTTTTAATTTCTTGTAACTTTTATTTTAGTAGTCTTTGATATCTATTCTATCAAATAAAATCACTTGATACACTCTACATGTGATAAAACAAAATATGGAGTCGACTAAAGTTCAAATTAGTATATTATACATCAAGGTAGCGAAGTGCAGTATTATAACCTGAGCGCATATTAGATACTGAGCATAGGAAATATAATCAGATAGAATGGAAACTTCTCAATAAAAGTTGTCATCGTTTTGCGCCGTCTGCCGAGATGTGCGGCAACTAAATGGGAACGCGGGAAATTTAAACCCAGAAAATAAATTAGTATTTTATTTACGGTATTGCTAATATGATTGAAATTATTTATATACTTCTTGACGACTATTAAATAATTTATTACCAAGCATATAAACAATTTCAATCATATTAATATAGCCTAAATAATTAATAAATTAAAATAAAAAGCATTTTTAACAATAATTGTTACAATAAAATAAGAGTATAAGTTGCTGAAGGTTTTTATTAACTTTTATCTCTTTAGTTTTTTAGAAATAATTATCACAAATATAAAGCTTCAGCAAATATTTTGTACCGCTCGCTGCATTCCAATAATTCGGCACCTCACGTACACGTAACTGATGCATGTCGTCTAGTGGTCTATTTATTTCTTTCAACCACTCCTGCCGTTTCATGCTATTTCTTGGTCCTTAATTTGCAATAAGTAATTCATTAATTCATTAATTCATACTGAGCGCGCAGCGCGAAGTATCTAAAGCGCGAAGGTTATAAGACGATTCGCTACCGTGGTGTATATACTATTTTTTGCACTACCAAACGGCTTAATACCTAAATTCCCAACAAATTTCGAAAATATGTTAACTGTCAATCTGACAATACAGCTCTTTAAAACGTCAAAATTAAAATAGTCATATTTGGTAACTTAGCAATTTATCAGTTACCACGGTGAAAATTGTTTATTTTACTTTCTCTCCCTTGGTGGAGAAAATCAAATTCACGACCTAAAGATAGACCAATAACGGTGCGTTCTGAGACTAGTAGTGCAAAATAGTATATTATACATCAAGGTAGCGAAGCGCAGTATTATAACCTGAGCGCATATTAGATACCGAGCGCGCAGCGCGAAGTGTCTAAACCGCGAAGGTTATAAGACGATTCGCTACCGTGGTGAATATACTATTTTTTGCACTACCAAACAGCTTAATACCTAAATTCCCAACAAACTTCGAAAATATTTCAACTGTCAACCTGACAATACAGCTCTTTAGAACGTCAAAATTAAAATAGTCATATTTGGTAACTTAGCAATTTATTAGTTACCACGGTGAAAATTGTTTATTTTACTTTCTCTCTCTTGGTGGAGAAAATCAACTTCACAACCTCAAAATAAGCCAATAACGGTGCGTTCTGAGACTAGTAGTGCAAAAAATGTATTCTCTAGATATCAAACTTTGATCTAGTAAGCCACGTATAAAAAGTGACACTTTGTATAAAGGTATTTTTGGTTAAATAAGTTCCAAACCGACTCACCTACCACCTCCTTTCGAATATACGTCGGTGAACCAAACACCCTGTATACAAGGTCTGGCAGAATAAAGTATCCATTTTAAATTGAGTTGTTTTTGTTAACGGCAAAATTTTTATTAAAAAATCAAACAAAAGGTTCTTCAGGAAACTTTGAAAATGGATACGTCATTCTGCCGGACCCTGTATAAAACTGAAAGTCCTGGCCCACTCACTCATTCATCAACGCCCAGCCCAAACTCTTTGACTTAGAAAGCTGAAATTTTGTACAGAGGTTCCCTTTATGATGTATACATGGAATAAGGAAGGCTATTTCGAAATTCAACCCCTAAAGGGGTAAAATGGAAGAAATAATATTAAATAGACATTTCGAGTCGAAACTTCGTAGAAGTACGTCAAAGGCGAAACTCGACTCAGTCGTTCACGTGGTTCACACGTTGAGTTACCGAGCTCTTCTATCCCTTCCCTCGCAAAGAGTTTCGCCTCTGGCGTGGTTAACACGTTGAGTTACCGTGCTCTTTTGCTTTTTCCTCCTAATGAAGCCCCTTACGAAAGTGGGGGAAACGTTGAGTTTTTCGATCTCAATCATGACACGGTCCAATCCCGGAAGTCGTTTGTTACTTAATATAATGTAAATATTACCTGAATTAAAGTGGAGTATTAGTATCAAATACTTATTTGAAAGAAGTCATTCAATATGTCGGATGTTAAAATAAATGTAATATCATTTTATATAGAGTGTTATAATTTAAAAATATGCATAAAGGTTATCACTATGAAAAAAGGTTGTTATTTTAAGACACAAATAAAATTTCAATTAAAAAAAATTTATGAATTTGTAAACGGCTAAAAATTTTAAAATAAACCCTTCATACTATGATTTTTAATCTATTTGGTGAATAAAGAGGTATACGTTATGTAAAATTTACGAGAAGAGATTAAAATATTAATTTAAAAGAAGATGTATGGTAGGAGGACAATAAGTTAAAATACTACAAACTATATAAAGTAATGTATGGAATTGGATGCTGAACTTAGTTTATCGATAGTTGATTACATCATGTGAATTGGATGGCGAATGTTGTATTTCCTAGTATTGTACTTCATCAAGTTTATTAGTGGAGTAAACATCTTATGAGTAGAACCCTGTGGAGATTCGTGTTACTGGGTTGTCAACAACTGGTAAGATTTGGAAAGGACATTGCAGTTACTACTGGAGGATCTTGTCGAGCTCTTGTTGTAGTAAACGTCTTATTTGGAAAGGACACATTGCAGTTAGTGCTGGTGTTGGCAGTTACTGGAAGTTTCTCGAATCTAATATACTGGGTTTAGTCTGCAGCTTGAGAAACGTCTGTGAGCAGTTGGAATGTGTTTGGATTAGTGAAGAAGGGATCAAGTTCTTTAGACGAGTTACAACTGCAGGTATTTATTCAAAAAACTAAAAAGTAAAGCATTTTAAAAGTGAGGTAAAGTGCAGACGTTCGTCTCGTTAGTTAAACGTAAACAGACGCACAAAATGCAGCGTACCGGTGCTAATGAAAAGCGCAAACGCAATGTTTTAACTATTGAACAAAAAATTGAAATTATGAAACAATTTGGAAATAACATAAGTGTTGCTGTGTTGGCTAAAACATATAACATTGGAAAACAAACGGTTTGTGACATTGTGAAGAAAAAAGCCGAATTACAGAGCTTTGTAGTTAAAGCTGACAGTGCAAAAGCTATTTCTGACAGGAAATCTCTAAAAGGGTCTACTTTTCGAGTGCTTGATGATGCTATGACCAGGTGGTTCTTGCAGAAAAGATCGGAAGGGGTTCGAATATCAGGACCTATGTGTGATAGGCAAGCCCAAAAGTTTCACGAGCAGTTGAAAATTAAAGGAAACTTCTCGGCATCTTCTGGTTGGCTACACAGGTTTAAAAAACGTCATGGAATACGAGAATTAGCTGTTCAAGAGAAGAAATTAAGTGCTGATAATGTAGCTATGGTAGAATTTTGCTATGATTTGGAAAATCTTATAAAGAAGCACGACCTAAAACCTGAGCAAGTGTATAATGGAGACGAAACTGGACTTTATTGGAAAGCAATGCCGAAAAGAACACTTGCTGCAGGCTCAGAAACTAGTGCACCATGTTAGCGTTACATACATATTTTTACGTATACAGTGTTTTTTTTAATATGTACATACATATGTAATGTTTTATTTAAGTTTCAAAGTAAGCAAAGATCGTTTAACAGTGTTATGCTGTGCTAATGCATCAGGAACCCATAAGCTTAGGTTAGCCGTCACTGAAAAAATAAAAAATCCGAGGGCTTTTAAAAATGTAAAAACACTGCCCGTTGATTATTATAATCAAAAGGCAGCTTGGATAGATCGAGTAATTTTTAAAAAGTGGTTTTTGAAAAAAATTATACCTCAAGCTAGAAATTATCTGCAAGAAAATAATCTTCCACCCAAGGCTGTACTGTTACTGTTACGCCATGACATCCTGATGTAGAGCAACTAAGGTCAGCAGATGGGAACATATTCGTAGCATATTTTCCTCCGAATGTAACATATATTGCCCAGCCAATGGATCAAGATGTTATAGAGACCACCAAGAGGCTTTATAGGAAAGACCTTATGCTTCAACTGTTGGGAGAATGTGACTTTATGGAGTTTTGGAAACGTCTAAATTTTAAAGAAGCAATTTATGCAGTAGCTCGCGCTTGGAGTGAAGTGAAAGCGACTAATATTAAAAAAGCATTTTATAAAATAATGACCATAGAAGATACATCAGATGGAGAAAATACTGAAGACGATAATCACTTAAATGAAGGTGCGTTATCGATCGGAAACATAGCATCTATAGCCTCGCAAATCAAAGGTTTGGAAGAAATGGACAAAGAAAAATACATGAATGGATAGAATGTGATCACGAAGAAAAATGGTATCAGATTATGGATGACGATTATCAAAATAACCAGACATCTGCTGCAGAAAGTTCTGACAAAAGTAGTGATGACGATCAAAATAATTGCGTCATCAAAACAAGTCATCGAGAAGCAGGGGATGCAGTAACTGTATTTATCCAATATTTTGAAGAACAGCCTGGAACTAATGACATTCATGTGCTTCAGCTTAGAAAAATGAAGGATATTATAAAGTGTAGAAGTTACGAAGCCCAAAAACAAACAAAAATTATTGATTTTTTTACGTAGTGCATATGTACATATATTGTTCAATGTACGTTTATACATTATGTATAAATATTAAAACTGTTATTTTTTGTTACATGTATGTAGTATTACGTTTCTTTTCTTCGTTTGACACATGTATTTGTCTAAATAAATTATTTAAAAAATAAAAATGAAGTCTGTGGATTATCCGTGTTTTCGATTATCCGGCGAAGGCTCGGTCCCGGCTGGCCCGGATAATCGAGGTTCTACTGTAGTATGATAAAAGTCAAACGTAGTCAATCATTACATATACGTATAACTCATATTGCAATGCAGTTAATCAGTAGAATATATTATATATAAAGTGGGCCAAAGAAACGGTAAAATACTTAAATACTGGAATTTCCTATAATAATTAGTCGATCAAAATATTTTTTTCTAAAAACAAAGTGCTTACACTTTGGAGATTGAAATGGCTTCGTTTTAATGTGAAATTAAATCTGTAACTATATTACTAGGCAAAGGCAATGAGTTTTGTTTTATTTGTTTAGTGGTTTGGTCAACGTTACTCTATATTCAGCATTTTAGTTTTTGTTGTCTGGAAGAAAATGGTACCTACTCATAATTATTTTAAGTGTTGGGATCGGCTGCCTTAGAGGCAAACACTGGAAACAGCTTCTACGATTGGCAAATGGCGAAGAGAATTGCAAGTGATTGTTGACAAAAATAGTGGGCACATTGAACCACATTTTTAAATATCATCTTTAATGATATACTGTTTGAGGCTTTCGCGGTTACTCGAATTATTCTTCTCAACATAGAATTTCGGCTTAGACCGCGTAGTATTTGTAGATGAACAGCCAGCATTCTCTGGCCTAATGTGCCTTGCACCTTGTGAACTCGAGCAAAAACCCGTGCGATGGCCATGCTCTTCGGTGGCTCGTATTGTTTGAGTATCCTGAGAACGAGGATACTCCTTTGAGATTTGGCATTTTTGCTGTTTGTGCATCCATATTCACTAACGTTTCGCAAGATCTTGCAGCTTGCATCATCAGAGTGAAAGTCACTCAGTGCGACTTTCACTCTGATGATACTACGCGGTCTAAGGGGGAAATTCTATATTAAGTAGAACAATTTTTAATGATTATTTATAATTTTTATATTATTATTGTTGTGTTTTCAAAAACAGTTTTTCACATGCCATTATTCAACCACACACAACTTTGAATGAGTACTATCCCTCTGGAGTAAAAGTGTTTCATTTCCATCTATAAAGGTTAAGCTTTTCGAGGTATAAAATAATTTAAGAATGTTCATGACTTACGAATATACGGCGCTACAAAATCACTACAGTTTTTTAAGGCCCACTGTGTATATAAAAGAAAGCCATTACTAATCAACGCAGAGCCGTAACCAATAGCACTAGAAACTTAAAATTTGAGAGAAGGTTCAGTTTGTTACTTAAGATAGTGCAAAGAAGGGATTTTTCGAAATTCAACCCCTAAAAGGGTAGAAAAAGATAAAATGTGTCTTTTGCATAGTGATCATAAAAGTCGTCATTTTTAAACGAAAAATCGTGAAGAAAGTGCCACTTCTTGTAACGAAAATTCGTAAAGAAAGTAACACTTTTTCAAACTACCTACATATTTTATTGAAATTATGAATTGTCAATTTGCAGTTGTAATTCCAGAAGTCCGGCCAAATTCCGAGTTACAAGAAATCGCTATGCAAAAAGTAACGTGTACAACACGTATGAAAGCCACTTTTTTATAGTTTGATTACTGCACTCCGGCTTCCCCGCCGTGCATCAACCTTCAAACTCATAAAAAAGTATTAGTTTCATCACTAGTTGTACAAATAACTATTCGCAAATTCCCCAATATCTCCTAGAAACCTTGAGACATTGACTTGGTCTAGAAAAGTATTTCAGATGTTTGCCCTAATCAACCCCTAAAGGTACGAATTTGGATTTTGGGTGAATTATAGAACTTTTAGTATCTTCTGTGTTTGTTGACATAGAACATTATTTTTCTGGCATAGAAAAGTCTTTAAAATCATTACAAAGTGGTTTGAGGTTTTTTAAAATTTTACATTTAAAGACGGAAAAAGGATAATCGGTTAAAATTAGTGTTTTTTCCATTTGAATCCATGTTATAGCAAAGCAGGGTAGGAAGGATTTTCCAAAGTTCCACCCCCAAGAAGTTGAAACGGGTATCTATATCCGTGTTTGTATGGAAGAATTAATCTATAACATAAAATCGGTGCTCTCTTTGTATGTTTGCGTGTTTGCGTGTTTGCGTCTATGTTTGTTCGCTATCTCCTCCGAAGATACTGGACCGATTAAGTTGTACGATGGCTTAAAAGTTTGCTAATTTTTAGATTTAGATCGTAGGCCGGTTTTTATTTTCAAAAAAAGTGCGAAAATGTTTTAATTTAATTAACACCTCTAGGCAGCAGGGCGGAGCGCCTTACGCCGTGCGCTATTAGCTCGGGTGCGCGCATTATTCAAACATAAGAGAGGTGGTCCTGCGGTAGGGTGCTGGCCTATCACGCGGGTGGCCCCGGGTTCGATCCCGCCGATGCAACCTTTTTTTTTAATTTATATTGAAGAATCTCTCTTAATTTTGCGAACCGAAACGTAGTTCGGGTGACTCACTAGTAATATATAAAAGACAAAGCATTGACTCATCAACGCAGAGCCGTAATACCTGGTCTCTTCTTACCTTCTTCTTCGTTTCCTCCTTATCAGAAGGGTCGTGATCAGTCAGAAGGGTTGCGATCAAATACCTGGTACCAGAAAGTTAAAATTGAACAAAAAATTATTTTCCGAAATTCCATCCCTGAGAGGGAGAAAAACGGTAAAATATGTTTTTACAAATTTCTCAATATCTCTTACGCCCGATGAGAAATTGACTTAGAGCTTATTTACAAAGGTTTCCCATACAAATGTATAAAAATTCAGGATTTTGCGCGATTCGAGAGTGAATTATAGAGCCTTCCATATCTTCTGTGTTTGTTGAGTTAGAACATTCTTTTTGGCATATAGGTGTCTTTTCAAAATCTATAGAACGAGTTTTAAGGGTTTTTAAAATGTTGCCTATAAAAGGGGGAAAAGGGGGTAAATGTTAAACGAGTCAAGGGGTTACAATTATTGATTTTTTTGCTGAGTCCATTTTAGATCTTGCTATAATTCATGAATACAACATTTAATTTGTAGTTATATTTTATTTTATTCTCAACTCTCTACAACTATAGTTTTATTAATCTATACAAGGAGAACGCCAATGACATACACATTTTCAAAGGGTATGTGCAGTATAAAGCGAGAGATGGGGCCCTTTTTTGAGAAGAATATTATTTCTTCTTTAACTACTATACAGGGTGTAGAAACTAATTTGTTGATGCTTTGAGATGATTTAGTAATTTGAAGGCACCACTGATTTGTCTAAAAATGGTAATTTTTTTCTTTAAATTTTCGGTTTTCCGAAATGTAAAATGACAAATGCTGGCATAAATGGATACAGAATTTTTTTCTCTACAAAAAACTTCAATACAAGTTTGCTCAAAAATAATTAGGGAAGCAAATATTTTCATATGAAGAAATTACCATTGAAATCCCTATGGTGCGTAAAGCATTTCTACACCCTGTATACGTTTTACAGAATTTGTTCGTTTAGTGCAGTGGTTCCCAAACTTATTTGGTTTACCGCCCCCTTTTCAGAAAAAGTATAGCCCCTTTATTTACAAATAGTAGCGACACCCTTTGATGTTGCCGCTGGGGCAAAATCACGTTGGTATCTCTTAAGTCCCTAGCATATTTAAAAATCGCCTAGGAAGTTGCATAATTAATTAAAATGTGACATTGACAGTTGTCGTGTTTTTATTCATTTTTCTCTTCGGGGGCTAATTCGAAGTCGAGGTCGTGGAAATGCCAGGGTGTTGTGTCGATAAGTGTAAAAATAGTAGCAGAAAAGGATTTCAGGTATTCAGATCTGTTATTTTTTCACTGCTTACACTGAAATTTACCGTTTAGTAACTTTTTGTATTTTCATGTTTGCATCAGGTTTGCCCCACGATGTCGCTACTATTTGTAAATAAAGGGGCTATAAGAAAAAGAATTAGTCAGCGCCCCCTGGAAATATACATTCTTTAAGCGAACAAACAGAAAGATATTGTAGTGGTAGTTTCTTGAGACTCATAATTATCTATAAGAGTATTTCTAAGTAGGAAATTATTTTGAAAGAATAAATTAATTAACAATTAAAAAGTACAACATAAATATTTGAGAATTGTTTAATGAATGATACATTAGATACAGTTACTGTTAAATTGTGAATAGTTTATTAAAAAGGTTCGAGCATATAAGTTGCTTTAGTTGGGATAGTTGTTTGGTAACATCAGCGCTTAGATTTTAATTTGTATTAACTGACAATCGAAATAACTAAAGTGAAAGCCAAACTCAAATAATTATCTGAAAAAGTCGATTATGAAATGTTATAATAAAATATATCATATAGAAATTTGGTATAAATTATTATTATTGCTAGAGAATAGCTATTTAAGTAACAAGGAATGTAAGGGCCTATTAACATTTGAGGTAGGCAAGTACAAGCCAAGACGAAGTCGCGGCTTGTTGCCTGCCGAAAATGTTAATAGGCGATACATTCCGAGTTATCTTATTATATTTTTCCCGCTGCTTATCGAAATTTTCGTAGATTTTTGAAAAAATCGTTTGGTTTGTCACCTGTCACCAGTATTAGTTTTCGTGAGTCGTGTTACCTGTGAGTGTCACATGTCACATAAACACTTGCAATTTATAAACTATAACGTCCAAATCTGCATCTTGCTTTGCTAATTTTATTATCATAGAAAATTAATAATAATATTAAGTTCCGTTGTCAAGAAAAAGCAGCAAACAAATAAAATCACCGACTTACACGTTTTGTTACTAAGGCTGTATCACTGACTTACATGATCAGCAGCGGGAAAAATTATATTTTTAAAATAACGAATTCTTTTCTGTATTTGTAACCTGTATTTTGAGTAAAAACCAATTTGAATAATAAAAACCCTTTATTATAATGGTACCTATTTACCTTCTGGATGCTGTATTAAAGAATGTGATATAGTAAAATTAAAGAAACGGAGAATAAACGAATTTTAATAAACAGACTGAATAAATAAAATAACAAATGGTATGAAGAAGAATAAAAACAGTTAATAATGGTAAATAGTCTTTATGGGATAAATAAATCTGTAACCTGCATTTTGTGTGTTTATTTGAAAAATAATATTACACTATGTTACACAACAGAGGAAATATGTACCTACCAACGGTTTTTCTAAATCTTCTTATCTTCGCTTCCTTCTTTAAACTTTCACCGCCCCCTTATTTTCATTCACCGCCCCCCAAATGCACCCGAGGCTACTATCGCCCCCCTGGATCGTTCCAGCGCCCCCCAGAGGGCGGTATCGCCCACTTTGGGAATCACTGGTTTAGTGTATTGGGTCACTTAATTTAAAATTTTAAAAACAAAGTGTGTAGCTCTAGCGAAATAAAATACCATCTGAGCTTTTCTCTGTTTTAGTAATTTGCTGTTTAAACTAAACAGAGTGACTGAATCGTCAAGTTTCAACATTTTGATTGGCCTATAACACACACTACAATATTGTACAGCGGGTTGCATATATAATTATTTTTTTATTTATTTATTTAATGTACAGGCAGCAGTAGAAAACTGATAATGCCCGAATCTCGTACAAATTTGTGTTTAAATATATGTAAAATAAGTGTAACAATGTGTGTATATATAATTTCGTTTCGTAGATTTATATAGTCTATTTTTTTGCTTTATGATTCAGAGCAGGCTTTGCATTTATATTATTTTAGCAGTGTACAACAGTTTAGTTACAAAATATAACTAATGTCAAAATCCAGGTCGCCGGGATTGTCAAGTTGACACTTCGACAAATCTTAATAAAATGCCACGAATAAGCAGTATTAGGTATAATAGTAAAACCAAAGAGGCTATGAAACGCCATTCTACTAATATAAAAGATATAATGGTAACTTAAGTAAAACAGCCATCATTGGAAGAATTGGTCAAATCTTCGATGTAAGTATTAAGAATTAAACAGATATAACATTTCTAACAATTTCTTATAATGCTAGATTTCGAATGCAACACAGAAATCTAAACGAAGCAAAATCACAACTCCCGCAATAACCGAATGATAATATGAATAAAGAAAAGGAATTTCTAACTTGGGAGGAACAGAGTTTCAGGAAATATATTAAGAAGAAAATTTGGAATTTTTTACTTTTAAAGGAAATATTTCCAATTTCGAAATTATAGTGAAAAATGTATATTCATGTTTTTGGATGAAACTTTACCAGGATGTGACTTACTGTTGGACTCGGATAATAATGACAGCGGCTATCATAAGTGTATCAATGGTGACATTTTAGGCAATGTTGAAAAACAGTTAATTCCTGCTTTGGCCAAATTGAATGGAAAATGTGTGTTAATTATGGATAATGCACCATATAATTCGGTTCTTATCGATAAACCACCCAATTTCTCGTCCAATAAACTACAAATACAGGAATGGTTAATTAAAAGTGACGTACAATTTGATGACAAAATAATAAAGCCACGATTATGGGAGTTTAATTTTACTTTACATATTGACCAAAAGCAATACTTAATTGACAAAAAACGACCTGGGTATGAAGTTCTTAGATTACCTCCATACCACTCTCAATACAATCCAATTGAATTGGCATGGAGTTTATGTAATAACTATTATAATAAGGACATAAATTCTCAGCCTCCCTCAAAAGACATAATTGCTAATTTATGGCTTAAATCTCTATCACTGTGTACAGCAAACATATGGAAAAAAACGTTGAACACTGTGAACTACTAATATAACGTGACTGGGCAAAGCACATTGTTAAATTGGTGTGGATGATATACCTCCTGTTATTATTAGATTGGAAGAATCTGATACAGAATCGGAAGATGAGTTGCATTCCTCTTCTGAATCAGATTCTGGATGATTATCCTGAAGTGTATCCATCTAAATTCTAGTAAATTATATCTCTGAAAATGGTTCTACCAGAGTATTTTGTATTATCTCTTTATTTTGAAATGCCTATTATATGTGTAGCATAAATAATAACTTGTACAACACAGTTCTACAAACAAAAATCATCAGCAAATTATTAATAATATATTTATTCTTAAATTAGTACATAAAAGATAGATGTCTAGAAATTTTATGACGTTTCTGTACAGTTAGATATCAATCACGCTTAAATAAACGTATTTAAAATAAAGCAATACCTTATTTAATGTCAATGGTTCAGTAATTTTAGCTCTTATTAAATATAATAGTGCTTATAAGTTAACACATTGACAGTTCTAATGGTTTTTGACATAACTAGTGTTTTTTCCTTTGTCACTAACTACCTACACTGTTACAAAAATGCAAAAGCAGAGCCTGCTCTGAATCATAAAGCAAAAAAACAGACTATAGTTCGTTGTAACAATCTTAACTAATATCACAGTAGCTATTACAGTTATATTTGAGATAAATATCGATTGTATAGATTTTTAAATCGCAATAAAGAGGGCGCTGAAACCATTTCCCTTGGAAGGCTATTCCAGTGTTCCACGACCCGGTTAACTAGAATGTTTTTGTGGTTGTCATGTTTAAACTTAGACTTTTTGATTTTCATGTCATGTCCTCTCAAGTTCCGGGAGAGGGAAATGTTGAAGAAACCAAGAAGTTCTGGGGAGTCGTAAGAACCTTTAAGGATCTTGTATGTTTCGATGATGTCAGTACGTTGTCTTCTCGTGGATAGTGTAGCGATGTTTAGTTGTCTAAGTCGATCTTCATAAGGCAGGTTTCTGATATTTCGCACAAGTCTTGTAGCTTTTCGTTGGACTCCTTCCAGCGCTGAGATGTCTTTTGCATAGTAAGGACTCCAAACGCAGGAACCGTATTCTAGGAGTGGTAGGACATACGTCTGATACAATTTGGCGAATGAGGCATTATCCAGGGATTTGAACGCTTTGCTCAGCAAAAACAGAGCTCTATTTGCCTTTTTAATTGTACAAGTTACATGTCCCTCCCATTTCAGATTGTCCTGTATTCTTCTTCTTCTTCTTCTTCAGCCTTGGTCCGTCCACTGCTGGACGTAGGCCTCCCCTAGATTTCTCCAAGTTATTTTGTCTTGTGCAATTTGATGCCATAGTTTTCCTGCAAATGCCTTTATGTCGTCGGTCCATCTTTTCTGTGGCCTTCCAACGCTTCTTTTGTATGCTCTAGGTCTCCATTGCATTATTCGATTTGACCATTCTTCAGAGTCTTTTCTTGCCACATGCCCTATCCAACTCCATTTTAGTCTTGCGACACGTTGCATAATGTCAGTTACCTTAGTTTGGTTTCTAATTTCGACATTTCTGACCCTGTCTCTACGACTAATGCCAAGCATAGATCTCTCCATGGCACGCTGCGTTATTCTCAGCTTTTCAGCACTTTTCTCTGTTAGGGTCATAGTCTCTAACCCATATGTCATAACCGGCAATATACAAGAGTCATATACTTTTCTCTTCATACAGTTTGGCACTTCCTTGTTTTTTAGAATGTGTTTAAGTTTAGAAAATGCAGCCCAACTCAGTCTGACTCTTCTATTTATTTCCGCGATCTGATTTTGCTTTCCCAACTTTATGAGATGTCCGAGGTATACGTATTCTTCCACTGTTTCAATGTGTTCTGAGTCTATTGTGAATTGTTTTGTGCTGTTAGACATGATTTTAGTTTTATTTAGGTTAATTTGTAGGCCAATGCTTTTTGCTACTTCATTTAGTTGTCTCGTCATGTCTTCCAGTTCATCTGGATCATTGCTAATAAGAACTATGTCGTCAGCAAAACGCAAGTGACTAAGATATTTTCCTTCTATATTTATACCGTGTCTGTCCCATCTTAGTTTTTTGAATACATTTTCCAGTGCCGTTGTAAACAACTTTGGGGACATCGGATCTCCCTGTCTCACGCCTCTTTTAATAGGAATTTTCTGGGTATTCGTGTCCTCATCTATTTTTATCGTGGATGTAGCGTTTTCGTAGATATTTTTAATTAATGTAGTGTATCTTGAGTCAACCCTTGCGTTGTTTAGAGCCTGAAGTATAGCCCACAATTCTACTGTATCAAAGGCCTTTTTGAAGTCTACGAAACACATATGTAAAGGTACGTTATATTCTTCACATTTTTCTATTAACGTTCTCACAGCCTGCAAATGGTCTATGGTGCCGTAGCCTTTCCTAAACCCCGCCTGTTCTACTGGCTGGTAGAAGTCGAGTTTGTTTGTTACTCGAGATGTTATAATTCTAGTTAGCAACTTATACATATGTGATAGGAGGCTAATGGGACGGTAATTCTCTAAGTTAGCTATGTCTCCTTTTTTATATAGTATAATTACTTCTGCGTTTTGCCAATTTGTTGGAATTTTCCCTTCTTGTAAACATCGATTTAAGAGTTGTTTAATTACTTGTAGTAGTGTCTCTCCTCCGAATTTTAACATCTCGGTTGTTATTCTGTCTTCGCCAGGTGATCGGCCATTTTTCATTAATTTAAGTGCTCCTTTGATTTCAAATGTTGTTATTTCAGGAATATCTTCGGAGTTTACATTTATAATTTTTTGATTTTCGTTGCGATCATTGGGAGACAGGTTTTTTGATGAATATAGGTCGGTGTAAAAGTTAGCTATTATTCTAGATATTTTAGTCTTATCGGTAATTATTGTTCCATCTTTATCCTTTATTCTATTGAGACGTAATTTACCGGGTGTCAGTTGTGATTTTAGAACTTTCATGTTCTTGTTGTTTTCTATTGTGTCCGTAATCATTTTCGTATTATAACTTCTGGTATCTTTTCTTATGCCTTGGTTTATACTTTTACTTATTTCCCTATATTCTTGTGTGCCTCGACGTAATTTTCTTCTCTCCTCAATAAGCCTTCTTGTTTCTTCACTAATTTTGTTGTTTTTCGATGTTTTATTTCGAGTAGTTATTGTTCTCACTGCAATGTTTATGCTTTGTGTTATTTTTTCTGATAGTTTGTCTAATGTTATTTCGTGTTCATTCATCTTGAAGGTAAGTTTTCTTTTTAATTCGGCTTTATATATTTCTTGGTTTTGGTTTAAGTCAGTCCGAGTCGGATTTACATATCTGCCAATCATTTTGTTTCTTTCTAACTTGGTGTTTATTCTTACTGCCGCCCTTACAAGTCTGTGGTCACTTCCCGTGTGAAAGTTATTTAGAACGGATACATCTGTGATGATATATTTATGCGTAGATATTATAAAATCGATTTCATTTTTCGTGGTTCCATCTGGGCTTTCCCAGGTCCATTTTCTCTTCGATTGTTTTTTGTAGAAGGTGTTCATACAATAAAGTTTTTCGCTCTGGAGGTATGTTAATAGTTCTTCTCCTCTATCGTTTCTATTTCCTATGCCGAATTTTCCAATATTTTCTATGTTGTCAGTTTGTGTTCCCATTTTGGCATTTAGATCTCCTATTAGTAGGCAAAAATGTGTTTGTTCCGATTTTCTCGCAGTGGTTATATCGTCATAGAAGCTGTCCATCGTATCTTCATCCGCAGCACTTGTAGGGGCATATGCTTGAATGATTTGAATGCTGTATCTTTTTGAGATTTGTAGGACAATGTATATTACCCTATTCGATATAGCTCTCATTTTTGTAATAAGATGTTTTCGCTTTTTGTTTATCAGTATTGCTACTCCTCCGATATGATCGTTTTCATTTTCGTCTGCGTTTTTCTGATACAAAACGTGACCTGAATTCAGTGTTGTACATTTTTCACCTGGTAGTCGCGTTTCGCTTATTCCCAAGATATCCCACTTGATTGTGTTTAGCTCTTTTTCCAGACCATCCAGATGTTCTCTTTTTCGCATGGTTCTTATATTGTAGGTTGCGACATAAAGTTGTGCGCATAAGCAACTTGGTTTTCCTAGTTTCTTGCCCGACTTCTTGCTCGACTTCTTGCTCCCCCCATATTCCTTGGAGCAGACTGACAATTTCTTGTCAGTGTGGGATTCTGAGCGTCTCGCTCGACCCACCTGGGGATTGTTTTGGGAAATCGACATTTTCATCAAAGGGGGTTTTGGCCATACTCTACCACGCTGGCCTGTGCGGGTTGGTAGAGGGTACAGGTATAGGAAAGGTGGACTAAGGTGTAGATGGAAATTAAAGGTTAGGACATGATCTCCCCGATTCTAGGAGGGGGGAGAGAAACATGGCTCGCGTGGGCAGGGGCGCTTCCCTGAAATAGACCTTTCTTCTATCGGGATCATAGAAGAGTGTCCTGTATTAATATACCCAAATCCTTAATGCTTTTAGTTTGTTGCAGCAGTTGTCCGTTGATGGAATATTGGTGACTCGGATTGTTTTTTCCTATGTGAAGAACAGCACATTTTGATTCGTTGAGTGGAATCAACCATTTCCGTGTCCAATCGACGACGTTGTCTAGGTCCTGTTGCAACTCACGATGGCTTACGAGGGGGTTGGAAAATATTTTAGTGTCGTCTGCATATAAGGAGAAGTTAGTTCTTGTGTCGCAGGTTATGTCACTCGTATATAGGATGAACAATATTGGACTCAGGACAGATCCTTGAGGGACGCCACTCGTAGCAGCTCGGGCGGTGGAGGCGTGTCTACCAATCTTAACTCGAAATGTTCGGCCTGTAAGGAAAGATTCAAGCCACAATAACAGTTTACCTCGAATACCGAAGTGATGAAGTTTGTGCAATAGGCGTTTGTGGGGCACTCTATCGAAGGCTTTTGCAAAGTCTAAGTAGATCGCATCTGTCGGTTTACCATTGTCCAGATCTCTTATCCATCTTTGTGTGGTGTTGAGTAGATTAGTTACGGTGGATCTTCTGGGGATGAAGCCGTGCTGTTGAGGAGGAATGCGACGTGTTCGGCTAGCAAACTCAAGTAACCTGTTAGCAATAAGTCTTTCCATAACCTTGCACACCGCACTAGTTAAGCTGATAGGTCTATAGTTCGTCGGATCGAGTTTGTTACCCTTCTTGAAGATTGGCCTAATCACAGCCGTTTTCCAGTCAGAGGGAAGTTCGCCCGTGTCCAGGGAATTTCGGAAAATTGTAAGGAGTGCTGGTGCTAATTCGTTCGCACAATTTTTCAGCAAGATAGTTGGTATCAAGTCTGGGCCAGAGCTAGAATTTGCATTTAACGATTTCAAATTTTAATTATATCAGCAATCTGAAAGGAGATGTCTTCAAGAAAGTGTGTTGCAGGGACTGAATCTACAGGGAGTAGCGGGCCATCCGGTTCTATAACGTTACATTTTTCAAACTCGTTAGCGAAGGAATCAGCGATTTTTGCTAAGTCAGTGATGATCTCATGGTTGGCAGAGCGAAGAGCAGTTGGGTATTCAGCAGTAGAGGCCATTTGACGTCGAATATAAGCATATAGCTGTTTCCCACTGGCTTGTGCTATATTTTGCTCGTAGCGCTTTCGATTCGTTTGCAAGGTGTTATTTATTTCATTTCGGAGGGCTTTATTATAAGTAGTTTTTAAATTAATACAAACATATCTATGACGTCATATTGGTTTGAGAAGCGCACCGACTAAAGTTGTGCCCCTACTTTATAAATACCTACCTATTTGAAACACAAATATACGGTACCCCCCACCCAAGAAAAGCGCCCTTCCGCGCTTTCCAAGAATACTTCGATACTCAGCATCACTCCGTTTCGCTATTACAATGACATGCTATGAACCAGTTATTTATCAAAAAAAAACAACAAAATTTTTTTTGCCGACGACCATAGCTCAAAAGTTGATGTTGCCTTCATTTCTGGAGGACCTATCGTATGAAAACGATCCAAAACTTCAGGAAGATCCCTGGCGACCGGAATCGTGTACACATACGAACATACATCCCCCGCATAGCACGTTTAGGCACCCCCCAATACGGGGGATTGATCTAGTTTGCTGGGATCTTCACCAAAAGATCCGCACCGCCGAGACGGAGATTTGATATAGTGGGTTCATTAGTCGGTTGGCTCGAATTTTAGAGATATTTGACTCAGAGTGGTTTTCGATATGAGGGAATTTCAATACTTCGTACACTTCGTGTCGAAGTAATTATGAAAACTGCATAGGCAGATACCGCTTTTTACTTCCTTTTACAATAAAGGAAGTATTGGATTCACCCCAAAAATTCGAAATTGAGTTTTCAACAGATCTTCACGTTTTAGAGTCCCCTGATCCCAAAAAACATATTTTTTTTCATTGGTCTGTGTGTCTGTCTGTGTGTCTGTCTGTCTGTCTGTGTGTCTGTCTGTGAACAGAATATCTCAAAAACGAAAAGCGGTATGGCGTTGAAACTTCATATATAAGTTTTGTGTACTATGGATATGAGACAGCAAGCTTTTGAAAAAAATCGCATAACCGGAAGTAGGTGTTTACTCTTGTGATTTTTCAGTTTTTTTCGATTTTTTCAAAAACGGCTCTAACGATTTTTTTTTAACTTTACATTTTTATTACATTTGGAATGTGTATTGATGTGAGATAGGTGATTTTCCAGTTGAATACTTCTAAAATGGGTTTCTTTTGTTTTTTTGTCTATTTTTTTATTAACTCTTATTTTAAATAGAACACCCGGTATATTATTACATTTTTGAATTCAGCTTAAAATTCTAAAGAAAATTTGTCTGTTTAACTAACGCTCTATTTTGTACCGTTTTTGCAGAATTTGTAATTCTTGAAAATTTTTGACAAATGCTTAAAACATTTTAAATCAAATTTTTGGCTAATTATAAGATCACTGTAAAAGGAAGTTGTGTGCGTGTATCACACCAGATTTTTTCCAACAATGACCCTGTGGTCAAATTTTAATTTGTCGCTTTTACACGTTTATTATTTTATAAATAGACAACACTGTTACAATTTAATTAGAACGACCAGTCAATATACAGGGTGATTTATTAGCTCATTAACAAACATTTTTAAGAAAAAAAGTTTATATAAACCAGTGTCCAAAAAGTTCTCCTTTTTGGTATACGAGGTATTAAAGTTTTCTAAAAGATAACGCCTTTTTCTTATAATTTTCTTATTAGTGCATCTAGTTACAACAAATTTGATACATAATACACTTGGATAGGACGCCTTAAAATTTGTTATTATCAAAGAGCATATATGCTCTTTGGTATTATCAAGCTCTACAATTAACCATTGGTGGAGATATGGGTAATAAGTGCTATACATTTTTTAACAATAAAAATAGTAGCACCTTCTGGAAAATTAAAAGCTATCTCATTTTTAAGCAATTTATTTAATTCTAGACAGAAAGTTTTCTTTAGATTTTTTTGCTACATCTCATTGTATCTTCATAAACTTGATTTTTCTAAACTATTTCACTATTTTTGAAAAAAAAAAACAATCTAACTCAATTAGAACAATCAAATTTACCAGTAATATATTAGATATAGCAAAAATAGAAAAGACACTTTCTGTCTAGAATTAAATGACTTACCTTAAAATAAGATCGCTTTTAACTTTCTATAGAATGTTTTTTTTTTTTTGTTAAATTTAAGTCCCCAATTACCCATATTTCCGCCAGTGGTTAATTCTAAAGCTTGATAATATCACATTTTCAGCGGTTCTATCCAAGTATACTGTGTACCAAATTTGGTTTAAATAGTTACACTAATAAGAGAATGATAATAATAATAATAATACTTTTTTAGACAATTTTAACACTCAGTATATCGAAAACACAGAATTTTTGGACACTCGTTTATATGACCTTTTTTGAAATTAACTCAGCTTTCAACTGACAAAGTTTGTTAATAGCTAGTAAATCACTCTATATAATTTGAAAGTGTTTAGATTGTCTACAATCTTTCAATTAATGTTATAACCAATAATTTAAATTATAAATTATAAAGACATATTTTTTATAGTTATGTTTTGAGAATATAAAAGCATATCTTGTCCTTTTTCATATTTGAATATTTTATTAATTTTTGAAATTAAATTTGCCGCGTTCACATATTGCTTTTCGTAAATATGACAACATTGTTAGAGCCAATTAGAACTGTTTATTTTAAAGTTTTCGGAATTTCAATAATTTTATTTATATAAATTAGATATAGGTACCTAATAATGTGAACTTAAAAACGTATGCGTATTTTTTTTACACCTAACCACTTTTTCTAATTTTTTATGACTCCCAATTAAAATTAAAATTGGCAACGCTGTTTGAACTGCTGCAACTTCAAAAGAACAAATTTATTTTTAAATACATTTCTGATTAAGAAAAGCTAACAATAAAAATTTGCACAATGTCCACTACTGGTGCTAGTTCACATTCAGCAAGCGAGCTAGTTTGTACAATATCTCGCAAGCAAATATCATTTTCGAACAACAGGGAATCTGATTCCTGTCGAGAATCTGAAGAAATAAATACCGATCAAGCCCAACATTTGGAAGAGCGAGACAGTATCTTGTGTATTTTGTGTAAAAATGGCAAGATGGGTGCAGCCTATTACAAAATTAACGAACAACAGGTAACTGTGTACTATTTTAGAATTATGACTAACCACCTACAATTCACAGCTTTACATACTGCAAGAGTTGATCGATTTGCCACCTGAATTTGCAGCAACCAGATCTTTATACCGCGAAGTCAATCCACATCACATTGTAACAGTGGGAACTCAATACGACCCATTTGTTAAATGTTTAATACAGTTGGCAGCAGATGAAACCGAGGATTCTACAGCAGACTCTGTGCAGACTAACACATTGCCACCAAATATGTCACTTCTCCATTTTAAAGAGTGTGGTGAGTGGTTTAACATCTTGGCCACATTTCTTTCTAATGAAATTGACAGCTTTTGAGGCATGTAAATACAAAGTTACTGAACTGAAGCTTCCAAACGAACCAGAAAATGCTACCGAAGCCCAGAGAGCCGTCTTTTTACATTCGCTCATCGATTTTGAATGTAAACTATCGGTACATGCCTTGGGTACACTGATCATGTTCACCGAAAAGAACTGGGCACACTTAAATGTGGACAGGAATGAGGAATTGAGGTTTTTAGGGATTAATCAAATTTCTTTGTAAGTTACTGTTGTAGTGTTTGCTTTTTTTATTTGAACATGAACTTTTAGATCCGACTGTGTGTTCATGGATAGGAACACTTTCAATGGTTTGCAGATTTTTAAAATGCGTCCCCACGATGCCAGGTTTAAATATGGACGTGTTTCCAGCAACTATGAAGGTCTTAGCCTGTTTAAGCTTTTATCGCAGCATTGCAAGTCCAAGCTAGGATTTTTATGCTTACGGTAATCTTTCTTTACTTTTCATACTGCTTTGGCTTTTAAAAATCGCAAGCTTCACTCAGTTATAAAAAAAGTATAGCATGATCTCTTATTGTGTTCCTATCATATTCAATGTAGGATATCATAATGATGTGCTACAAATGTAAAAAATTCTTTAATTTTTCAGAAAAATACTGATGAATCCTATAAAAAACGTTACAGAATTAAATAAGCGTTTAGATTTTATTCAGTTTGCTTTAACACCTTCTCATCAAGGATTTATAGATAGTTTGCTAGATAGCATAAAGAAAATTGCAGAAGTCCATGTGAGTTTGTCTGAATTTATTTATTTTTTGTTACATTCTTAGTAGGGACACAACTGACACAGAACGCCATGACAAATCAACGAATGAATTCACTCCAATCATCTGTCTTTATTATTTGTTGGAATGCAGAGTTATCATGTACCTTAGAGCAGGGGTCGGCAACCTTTTTCGGACGGCGGGCCATTTTCAAAATAAATTTTTTTATGCGGGCCGCACATTCAAATGTAACTTAAATAGTGCTTTTATATCATATACGAGTATAAATATTATTAAAAATAAATATAGAAAAAAATTATTTTTTATTGACATGCTATAATAACAATAATGTTAGAGAACAAAAATTTTACAATTCTTAAAAGGGAAAAAAAGAATACAATTCCAATTAAATATGTATAAATATGTAAATATAAAATATATAAATATAAAAAATATAAAATATTGTAGTGAAACGTCATACGGCTGTCAACATGAACGCACATATGAACATACAGTAGCAAACTGGCGAAATGAAAGAATTAGTGATGGGCCTATCCGGAATGAATAATCGGAAAGTTTCCGATTGTTCAAAAAATCGGAAGGTTCCTATTATTTCGGAACTTTCGGAATTCGATTATTTTACTATTCGGTACACAAAATGAGAAAACGAAATGCCAATTTGAACTGAACGGAATACGGAATGTTGTATTGACTCACTTGACTGCTATATGCTGGTTGGCGAATGTCGACGGGCCGCGCCGTGTGCGCACGTGTATGATACGTGAATGGCACTAATGGCAGTGGTATTTCGTAGATTAATTATTAGATAGTACACCTACAGTCTTCAAATTCAAGTATTGTTTTATACTATCTATTATGTACTTTATGTGCTATTAAACTTTAAAATACTACTACCATTTTCCGAAAGTCTATTAACGTAACTACTGTAATAATTTGAAAAAATATTTTATTTCCTCATATCCCACTGTGCGACTCAAACTCATAAATTGTTTTTTAGGATACTGCATTGCTAACTAGCGTCTACATAGTTACAAACGAGTCCGGTAGATAAAATTTACCGGCCTAGACCAGTAGTAATAGAACTACTACTGGTCTAGGCCGGTAAATTTTATCTACCGGACTCTTTTGTAACAATGTAAACGCTAGTTACCAATGCAGTATCCTAAAAAATCTTATACGATACACGACCGGTAGAATTCTTATGGCCTTGCCAAACATACAGGTCTCGCCCTACGGTTCGACCTGTAAAGTATTGGCGCGGCCATAAAAATGTTGCTACCGGTCTAATAACGTAAATAGCTATTACTGACCGTCCTACAATCCCAAACAATAGATGCCAACGCAGATAAGGGTTTACGGCGCGACGGCGAGTGCTCTCATCGTAAATTTGCACGCACTTCATCTTCCTTCCGCTTGTTGTTATTTCGCTCGTTTTCCCTTGCTTGCATTTACGGAATGTAAAATAATCGGATGATATTCCGATTTTATAAACATTCCGAAATGGAACATTCCGATTATTGAAATCATCCGATTATGCCCATCACTAGAAAGAATGCTACACTTGCTAAGCGAGACGTCGTATTCTCTGGGGAGTGGGGATTAAACTTGCGCAGTAAAATAGGTTTCCCACTATGCTTCTGTTTGTCGCGCATTTTTGTCACCGGCCACATTTCGGCACGCTTACGCTCTAAGTTTGTTGATTTTTCCTAAAGTTATATTGGTGCTTTGGCGGGCCGCGCAAAAAGTTGCAAAGGGCCGCATGCGGCCCGCGGGCCGCAGGTTGCCGACCCCTGCCTTAGAGCATTAACTGGTGAAAAGGCCTAAGCTCTACTAGAATTATACATCTCTACTGAAAGATGACATTCTATAGGGATTTATCATGGACTATTAGACACCTTATAGTGGATAGCGTCGCCTGCGTTGATAGGATATACTAGTACCTACATCAGAGCCAGTAGATATAGAGAGTACCGCCACGTCCGCCATGTTTATTCCTCTGACATATGCGTCACTTTGAGGTTTGTAATACAATTCCGTCAATGTGACGTTTGTTGCCAATCCAAAACTTTACTTAAAATTGGCAAGACTGTTTTTGCGTCAGTTTTGACACAAACTGGAGCAAAACATAACCTGCTAACCTCGAATTTGACATAGACTTACAGTCTTGCCAATTTCAAGTAAAATTTTAGACATACCTGAATCAGTCATTGCTGGTGGGAACAAAAATGGCGGCGATAGCGGCATTTTCAAGGATCAAAGAATGGCGGTACTCTCTATATCTACTGGCTCTGTACCTACATTTACAAGGCCTGCCACCTAGGCTGTTTTAACATTTATTCAATATAGTTCATATTTTTTCAATATCTGTATTTGGGAGTAGATATATCACCAGGTGAAATATTTAATCGGTTTGATTGTATTAAATTTAACAAGTCTGAAGCTCTAAACCAGGGATGAGCAACCTTTTTTTACAACAGGCCAGTAACAAATTTAAAAATGTTGTGCGAGCCGCATTTAAGAAATTTATGATAACACAGACACTGAATGATGATCTCTTTATTGATAAAATAAACCTAGTATAAAAAATGACAGAAATAGAACTCATTAATAGAAATACTATTATAAAAAAGGCGAAAGATATATGTGGAAAAAGACAATGAGGTTGCGGGACACTGTAGGAATTTTTAAAAGTCAAAATGTATAGTCTTTGAAGGGCCGCACGAGAAAGTGTAGCGGGCCGCGGGTTGCTCATCGCTCGCCTAAACCGTGTTCAGTATGCCTGCCGCCTGAAAGTGGCCCGGAAAGTCGGGTCACAATTTATATTGCCCCGATTGATAACATTTCAACATTGACAACAAAAAATTGGTACAAACATTGAGTTATTAGTTATAAGTTGAACTAAAAAAAATTAGATTCTCTAACATGTATTTTTGACTTTATAAGCAAGGAGTCCTCGAGCTCCAATACTCAGTAGTAAATTAAAATAAACTAACTAAAACGATAAAACTTCATAGGACACTTTAATGTAAATCAAATAGTGAGGCGAGAATACCGTTTTGCATTCAACGAGCTCCACTAGCTAATCCGCAGAGGCAGAGATGGGTTTCCAGTAATCTATATACTAATTTCAAAAGGCACCACCAATTTATATATTACGTCAACCAGCAAACCTGAATTGGAAGGTTCGGTTATCATCTTAGCTGTTGTGAATTACATCGAAGGTTTTGGATCTACAGTTTTTGTATGGCTGTACACGGTGTGTAACAGACGTTTGGCATTTTTAAGATCTACTTTGGCCGGCTTCATTTTTGTTGTGCTATGCCTGGATATATTTCATAAAGAGTGTGGGTAGAATGTCTAACCATATGTAGGACCCGTGCAAACTAAACTGCTTCCACATCATGTTCTTCAGGGTGCGGTTACATCTTTCCACGATGCTACGTTTCATAGTTGAATATGTGCTGTAGTGATTTATCTTGTACCGTCGCATCAGTGCTTGAAAATCGGTGTTATAAAATTGTTCGGTTTGTAAGTTTTTAGGTGACACCTTGATACTGGGAAGCACTTTTCGCATAGCAGCTGTTACGTCTTTTCTCGTTTTCCGTTTTACCGGAAGAGCCCACAAGTATTTAGAAAGAGCGTTGATAATGACTAAAATGTATCCATAACTATTGCGTCAGATAGAAGTGTCTAATTTCCAGGTTTTTAACTGCTGTTGTTCATTAGTTTTGTTGTTCTTTGCTAATTTTTGTTAGTATTGCTTTTCTTTGTTAGTTTTGTGTAATATTGTTTACTTATTCGTCGTATAATTTTGGGCGGCTTGGTTATATAACATTAAATTGTAAGTATTAGATGCTTTCTAAAATGCTACCTTAAATTGCAGTTATATATTTATGTATTACTAAATTCTTTTTTACATACATACATACATAATCCGGTCCTCTTCTACCTTTCGGTGTCGAGGGTATTCTTTTTTACAATGAGCTATAAAGCAAGAAAGCTTGTGCATTCAGAAGTATCATTGCAAATGTCATAAAGTTTTTATCTACGACCACTACTAAAAGTAGGCCTTTTAGCGCTAGCTTGTTTCACTAAAAGTGACGTTTTATAGTTGGTTAAAGAAATCAGCTGTTAACCTTTAGCTCTAGTGCTAAAAGTGAAGTGAGGTTATAAAACTACAATTTCGAACTGGAAGTAAAGTTGTAAAGTTATTCTAGTTGCTTCTTGCGTTACAGGTAAAGTGTTTTTGAAATAATTAAAGCGTTATGTAATGAATACACTCAGATGTGGAGTATCAATAATTACATTTCGTAACTCACCTTGACAGCACTGGCGTGGCAAACAATCGCCCGCGCGGCGTGGCCTACTGTTTATTATGACATAAATTAAAAGTGTCGTAGATGCAAACTCTTGTTAAATCGATATTTATGGATTAATAACGATAAAATTAAGGTCGTAGATAAAATATTGTATGCAACGCATGCTAAAAGTCGTTTATGCACGACAGACATGTTATGAAACTCAGCCTTCGGCTTTGTTTCATAATTTTCATGTCTCGTGCATAAACGTCGACTTTTAGCACTTGTTGCATAAATAGCTATTTTGTGACAAGAAAACTTCTGGAACGTTGATATTTCCGGTAGAGCAATCTACAGAACTCGCAGCCGCAGCAACTGGGAAATCAACGTCTCTGATAAAGAAAGTTCGTAAGGAGTATGCTACAGCAGGTAATACTTAAAAAATAATATTATTTTTCAGCACTGTCATTAAAAAACTTAATGCGGGTAATACTTTACTTCATACTTCTTCCAGGCACTACTTTTTTTGTTTCCTCCTCTAGTCTCATGAAACTTTTTATTAGCCCCTCTTTTGTTCTACTGATAATTGTAACATCATCTGCGTAAGCGAGAATTTGTGTGTTTTTAATATTTATTGTCCCTTCTAACTCTGATCTTCTAATTGCACCTTCTAAGGCTATATTAAACAATCTAGCTGACAGCATATCTCCCTGCCTAACGCCTTGTTGTACATTAAAGCTTTTAGTTGTATCACTTCCTATTTTCACTACTGCAGTTGAGTCTTTTAGGGTAATTTCGACAAGGTTTACTATTTTTTATGGAGTCCTTATGTACTGCAGTTCTTTTATTATCTTTTCTCTTATTACTTTGTCGAAAGCCTGTTTAAAGTCTATGAATAGGATGTGCAGAGTTATGTGATATTCTTTTGCTTTTTCTAGTATTTGTTGTACAATGTGTATGGCGTCTGTGGTCGATCTCCCTTGTCTAAAACCTTGCTGGTAGTCCCCTAGTTCGTTCTCTGCATGCTCTTTTCCATACATAATCTTTAGTATTTTCCTATTTAATGCATCCAAAGGACTAATCGCATTTTCCGCTGCCCCACCCCAATCGATGATCCCATATCTCATAATTGAGAAAAACAAAGCATTGTATACCACTTTTAGCATAGACGTGTTTACTATTGTTTTGAGTCTGTTGAATGCAAAAGTAAAAGAGCGCAGTTTTTTTACTAATTTGTTTATGTGCTCACCTCATCGCAGGTGTTGATCGATAATAATCCCGAGATACTTTCCACTCATAACTCTCATAATTTTCTTACAGTTAGTATCGCAATGTAAACTATTACACTCTTCACTAGATCCGGAATACTGTCACAACAGCATCCAAAAGTGATACAATTTGTTTATCGAAGTTTACTGTTAGCTTATTTTCCTCAAACCATCTAAAAGGCTTTGATAGATCCTTTGCAATTGTGGCTACAAGTTTCTCCCAGGAAGCACCCTCATAGAGAATCGCAGTATCATCCGCGAATGAATATATTTTTCCCTCACATTTAACTTTAAAAAGATCATTTAGGTAAATAATAAATAAGAGGGGGCCCAGGACTGTGCCTTGGGGAACCCCATACTCGGAAACATTTATCTCTCCCTTTATGTTTTCCATTTCCACAAACTGCGGTCTTTCAGTTAGGTATGACTTTAGTATTTCGTGAGCTCTACCTCTGATTCCCACGTCATTAAGCTTGCCAAGCAGAATTTTGTGGCTTAGCGTATCAAATGCCTTTCTCAGGTCGACGAATACACCCACACACGGTCGACTCTTCCCTATCGCCTCATATACAAACTTTGTAACTTCTGCTATCGCATCCTCCGTGGACTTTCCCTGTAAAAAACCAAACTGGGTTTTGGCAAAGAAATTATTTTTAGTTAAGAAATCCATTATTCTGTCCTTAAGACAAGTCTCAAACACTTTCGCAATGTTCGATGTTAGAGAAATTGGCCTATAATTATTGAAACTCTTACGATCACCGCTTTTAAATAGTGGTTTAATTTTTGCTATTTTAAAACCGACTGGACACACTCCCGTATTGAAAATACGATTTATCATATGGCTTAGCGGAACAGAGACAATTGATCCTATTTCCTTCATTTATTTGTGATGCCATCCGGCCCGGATGTTTTTCGCGGGTTTGCTACTTTTAACAACCTTTCGACCTCTGTAGCCCTCACCGGGGTTAAAAATATAGATGATAAGCTAGAATCCAGTTTCTTCTCTCTCTGCCGGTTCGGTATTTCTTTTGCCAGATTACATCCGATTTTTGAAAAATATGTTCCAAACGCGTTTGCAATGCTTTTTGCTTCCCTCAGTTCAGTCCCGTCTTCCATATTTATGACTGTGGTACTACCCGCTCTACAGTATTTTGCCCTTGCTCCAGTGATATGTTTTATAGTAGTCCATAATCTCCTTGGATCCTCTTCAGACAGCCGTATTTCTCTTCTATAATAATCTTTCTTCGCCTTTTTTAATAGTTTATTTACAATGTTCCTATAGATCTTGTACTCTTCTTCAACCATTTTGTTCGCTGAATTTTCTCGATGAATTTACCACAGTTTATCTCTCGTTCTAACTGATGTCACAAGTCCCCGGGTAATCCAATCCTTTCTCTTGGTACTCTCACGTGCCGCTGGATAAGAAGCCGCCGCAATAATACCTTTCAGCTCTGCTACAAGATTATTAAGGCTGTCGTCAACGTTCGTTGCTGAATAAAGCGATTCCCAACTTAGTCTTTCTGCCTTATGTCTAAGCTTTCTGTAGTTGATTTTTCTTACGGCAGCCTGCTTCTTTGTCTCGTGTGGATTTCTCTCGAATACATTTTTCTCTCTTATTGCACGGCGGATGATTGCCGAATCGAAGTTTTCCAGGCGCTTTTTCGTTTTGACAAAAATGTGATCAATGCATGTTGATGACTGACCTTGGAACCGAGTGCTTTCCTCGATAGCTGGAATGAAACCTCTTTGTGCCAATACATCCATGTAATCTCTTGCCTGTTTGTCTTCCTCCGCTATATTTATGTTCATGTCGACGATTAAAATATGCTCCTCTTCGCTGGCAACTTCTTCTAGGTAGCTTTCTAGGTTCTGAATGAATACGTTTATGTCTACCCCATGCAGTCTGTATAGAGCCGTAGTATGCGCGTACTTTTGAGCTGTAACGTTAACCTCCAGATGAATCGCTTTTACCCTACCCATGTTTATAATTCAAGCCTTCTTTCACATATACAACAGTACCATCACTTCGGTTTTCTGTACCTTCATTATAAATGGCGGTGTACCCATCCATAATATATAGATTTATGTTATCAATCGTCCATGTTTCAGTACATACCACTACGTCGAAGTACATAGGCGCCTGCTTCAAAAATACAATAGTTTGTCAAAGTTTTTATTTAGACTTCTCAGGTTTATATGGAGCACTGCAAAAAATTTGCTGCATGTGCTGTTTCCCTTATCAATCCATCCATTCTTGAAGACAGTCGAAACTATGCCCTGCAATTTTGACATAGTCAAAATGTGTTATAAAATTGTGGTTTATTTTTTTTGCGTTGGATAGTTGGTCCGGGAGATTTCAAACTTTCTTCGGTCTGCATATGACGGGCAATTTTCCATTTTCCTCATCCTCCGCAGTGTGATTTGTCAATTGGTTTGTCTTAAATCGCTCATTTGCAACTTTACAGTTTATACATCCTTTCTTACTTCTGTCTGGACATTCCCTCGAGTCGTGTTTACCAGAACAGTATTTGCATGAGAAATTATCATGATTGCACTTGACCGCTCTATGCCCGTATTTGCAACATTTGTAGCATCTCCGTGTGTTAAGGTCATCGTAGACTGGACAGCATTGCCATCCAATTGCTACCTTGAAGTTTTTTTCCATGATCCTTTGGTACACTTCTGGACTGACTTCTGCTGAGACGGTACATTCCTCGCTGTTTCTTTGAGGTTTTATCTGATTTTATCTGAAATAGAGCATTTTGTACCCCTTCTACGTTTTGTTTTTTGAAGTCACTTTCGATTTCCGCTGTGGTCTTCTCATCTCCAATACCGGCTATTCTTATTTTCGGATTTAGAAACTTTTCCTCTTGTATCTCGTATTTTCCTCTTAGATTTGCTCCTACTTCCAGCTTGAGTACAGCAGTCTCTTCGCTCCCGCATCGTATGTGAATTGACCCATCCTTGCGCTCTTTAAGCTGCGCAATCTGTACTCTTACTTTCTCTGGATTTATTGCTGTTTTTATGTCGCTTTTTGTCTTTTTTGTCTCTTGTGGCTTGATAATTATTGTGGATACCTTGTTTCTTGCTACCTGTGAGTGTAAAGCGAATGGCCTGTCAGCTGTAGTACCTGCAATAAAAGCATATGATGATTGCTCAGCTTTTGCTTTTACTTCATTCAAAGACTCAGTCAGCCACTTGTTTTTCTCAATCAGCAGGTTGTTTTTATCCGTTGTTTCCTTGTTAAGCTGCTGCAGCAGCTGCACTTTTTCCCGGAGGTGCGGAATCTTGTTTTGCTTGACAGTTCTCCTCTTCGTACGATGCATTCGACATAACGTCTATTTGATTGTCTTCTAATTTCTCGAGCTCCGCCGAGAGAGAATGCCTTTCCTCTTCAGTTCTTTTTAGCTTTTGTTTTAAGGCAGCAATAATTTGTCTCAGACCTTTTACGTCCTCTAAACCCTGGACCTGCTTGTTTATATTTTCATTTGAGGTTATGTTGTCACCGCAGCAGATTACGGACACGTTATCGATGAACCTGGCGTTCCTACAGCTTTTATTTATGCAACTATAGTGCATCACTGAATTGCACTTCAGACACACAAACACTGAACATTTGTTTCTTGTTGGGCAACATTTATAACTCTTTTGAGCATCTTGTTGTAATATTTGTACGTTTACGTCGCTCGCCATCTTGCAATCTTGTTACAATGAATTTATTTAAAAAGCAGTGGTTTAGTAACTTAAATATTGTTATTTATGTAAAAGACCTCCGATGATTTTTAAAATAAAAATTGTAAATTTCTCGCGTTTATGGATCTTTATAATTTTTCCATGGTGTAGGGGAGTTTAGCCTAAAATGACATACTGCGCGTTTTTCTCGATTGGCACGAGTAAACAAGATACATTTCATAAATTCTCGCGCGACTGTCTATGTACGAGATTAGAGACCCTGTATAAAAAGTAAGATAAGAGATGGGACAAGTGGAACCAGTTTCCAAGGATAAATTGATTAATTGATATGTTTTTGATAGAATGTTTCAAGATGTTGCCATTGCCAAATTGACTTTAACCTAAAAGGCAACATTACTAAATGTCAAAATAAATTGCTTCTGATATTCATAAAGTAGGATAGATCTTATGGATTGTTTCTAATTATTAATCCATCTAAATTTCATTACAGTTTCTTTCTAAGTCAAAGACTCAAATTTAAAATTAATACTAAAACTGGCGTGACAGAATGGCACTACACTGGATGAAGTGCAAGCTCGCTAGTTCACATAGGTAAGCTTCTCGTAAAATTTCACATTGACTTTGAAAGAACCTGTAATAAGTGAAAAGCTTTTTACCCAACAATAATAATAGTTCAGAAGTTTTAACATAAAATGAACCATGGACATTTAGCTTCAGTAATAGTTATGTGCCTTTTAATGTCATTCCACTCAGATGGTAATAACTTTTATTTTATCCTTTTATGTTTTATGACAATAACTCCTTAGCAACGAGTTGCGTTAAGATGTATTTAACAGCACTAGTGTTGTTAAGAAAAATAACATAACGATACTTTATTAGCATTTAATCACATGTTGACAGCACTGAAGTTTATTGTCAGTCTATGTCAAATTCAATGTTAGTAGGTTACGTTTTGTTTGTTATTTGACACAAACTGACGCAAAACTTAACCTGAAAATCTCAAATTTAACATAACCTGACAGTGCTACCAACAATACAGTATTGAGTTTTTCTCTTACTAGTGATACCACCACTCGCTGTTGTAAGTGTCATTAATAACTATTTTTCCTATTTTTTAAAAAGATTAGTGTTTTAGGATAAAATAAACCGTGTTACGATATACGTAACGTTATCTGCTTTCTACTTACTCGAGAATTTTAAAGAACTTGCTCCTAACGTCGCTCGTTCATTCAAACTATACTCTATTCACTATAGTCCCGGATTGTCAATGTCAAAATCCAATTAAAAACAATCCTTTATATCATGGTTAATACTTTTAAGTCAAGCTATGGGTAACTAGAAACAATTAATAAAGCTACTAATGTCAAAATTATAAATTATAGGTTATATTTCCAATTGACTTAAGCAAAAATAAATAAAAGTTGCCAGGTAACAAAAACCCAGGTTTTCAAAATTACGCTTTTGTGTTGTCCAACCTAGTAGTAACAAAAAAACCAATAGAAATTCAACAGTGCTACCATAAAACGTAATTTTTGACAATCCGGGACCATAGTGAACAGAGTATATTCTCTCATAATGTAAAAAGCTTGCTAACGTTACTTGTATCGTAAATTACTATTCTTTTGTGTTTTAAATTTTGCGTCCATTTCCACTATACCTTATTGGTAAAGAATTTGAAAGTACAGAGCCACATATAAATTCCTTCTATTTTGCTGAACATTTTTATATTGATCTTCTGAATATGTTTCACTCTCACAGCTGTACAAGTGGAATAATGATTGCGCTGCGTTATATTTTAGTTTCCTAATTGGGATTTTGTCAGTGTATAGTTAAGAACTAGTCTCGTGTAAAATTTTCTTTGCCTAATCTGTATGATTATTACACTTCAAGTTCTTAATAACATACCTTTCTATCAATATTCACATAACAGCATTGTTTTATAGAGCACAATTTCTTACATCCAACTGCTAAACAGCCAATCATTCATGCTCAATATATGAACAATGACGCAAAAAAACCTGATTTATCTATCACACAAAGGAAATGTCACTTGTCATTACAGCAGAAATTAGAAATGTCAAACGGCATTAATCATTTCAGCCATGGAAAATGGTTTCGACCAATCCGCATTGGTCGTATTTCCCACCTCTAATCTTAATATACAGGGTCCCTATACGAGATTAGTTAACAATGCCACCGCATTCAGTTGTAAAGTTTCGGTAGTATGTTGAAAAGTTCGTTGATACAGGTAAGTAAATATTTTTTCTATAACTACATTTAAGCATAAAAAAAACTAAAAGACACTAACCAAACCTTTTTATACATTGCATGTGATTCCTTAGTTATTATTTAAACCGAAAACGTTGATTCAGCTGTTAGAAATTAATTTTAGGTTAGGTTTTTGAACAGTCTTCCGTGACGCGTATATCAGTGTAAAATGACACACCTCTTGTTAGTTTAAAATGACATACTATGTCATTTTACCCGTACTTATTTGAGTGGTGTCAAATCATTTAATTTTACTTATATCTATTATTTCTTTTAGAATGGTTGGTAGTTATAAACGAAAGTCAAATCGCCAGTCGTGGGACCCACTACACATGCAGCGTGCAATAGATGCTGTTAAAAATGGTGACATGGGGTGGCTAAAAGCTTCTAGGACATTTAACGTGCCCCAGGCTACACTAACGCGAAGATGTTCGGATAAAAATAAGCAAATCAAAGGCATCGAAAAGGGACTTGGTCGGTATGTCTCTACCTTTCCTTTAGAACTTGAAAGAGACCTCGTAAAACATATAAAATTGTTATAGTCTTGTTTATTTGGCCTAACATATAATGATGTCCGTTCTTTGGCATATCAATTAGCAGATCGAAATGGTTTTGACCATCGTTTTAATAAAGTTACAAAACTAGCTGGATGGGATTGGCTGTACTGTTTTCGTAATAGACACCCGGACATTTCACTTAGGAAGCCAGAAGCGACATCGGCAGCTAGAGCGCAATCATTTAATAAGCTTCAAGTAGCAAGATTTTTCAAGACATTGCAGGAAACTATCCAAAAGCACAATATTAATGTAACCCGTTTATGGAATGTAGATGAATCGGGACTTTCCACAGTACAAAGGCCAAGTAAAGTTTTTGCAACCAAAGGAAGAAAGCAAGTTGGATTAATCACAAGTGCGGAAAGGGGACAACATGTTACCATGGTAGCTTGTATGAGTTCTGCTGGTGGTTATATTCCACCTGCGCTTATCTTCCCACGAAAAAACTGGAAGAAGGGACTTACAGATGAAACACCAACAGGAACATTAGGAATTGCTCAAGAAACCGGTTGGATGACCTGTGAAGTTTTTTTAACTTGGATGAAGCACTTTAAGAAATATGCTAATCCATCTCCAGAGAAGAAGGTCTTGCTTTTAGTAGACGGTCATGCGAGTCACAAAAATATTGATGTGTTAACTTATGCTAAGCATCATGGTATTGTAATTTTATGTTTTCCCCACACTGCACACATCACTTACAACCATTAGATGTGTGCTCTTTTGGTTCACTCAAAACCTATTATGATCAAGAAGTCACTAAATGGTTGAAATGTCACCCAGGCAGAACAGTCACACAATACCAGATTGGGGGCTTATTTGCAATAACTTACGGAAAGGCAGCAACAAACCAAAATGCTCTGAGTGGATTTCAGAAGACTGGAATTTGGCCTCTCAATCCAGATATTTTTCCAGATTATTTATTTAATCCAGCATTAGCTACAAACGTTGCACAAAATACAGAGGTCTTTTTGGAAAATGAAGTTCTACAAACACAAAATAATGCACCTGATGCTTCCACGATAATTGAAAATTTGTCTGAAATCCAAAAGGACGAGACTCCTAGCAAGAATCTTGTAACAGTTCGACCTCAAGACATTTCACCACTACCAAGTATTTCTGGGATCTAACGCACTAAAAGAACAAGGAAAGCTGAAGGAACGCAACTCTTTACAAGTAGTCCATATATAGAAGAGATGAAAGCCAAGGCAATAGAGAAGAAGGCAGTTGAGGAACGCAAAGCAGCTAAACGGGCAAAAAAAAAATGTATCACAAATTTGTGAACACAGGATAGAAATTGATGATGACGACATTAACCCCCCTTGTCTATATTGCAATGAGTTGTACTCCTTCCAAATCCAGAGAACCTTGGATTAGATGCATGGTGTGTAACAAACGGGCCCACTGTGAATATGTGGATATACCCAAAACGAAAAAACAATATATTTGTGAAATATGCAAGCCATAATCACAGGTGTGTCAATTTAGGCAAGATGGTATGAGTAAAATGGCACATTTATGATTTGGCTGTTGGGATTTTTGCAAGAACATACGTTAATTTTTTATTTTTTTATATGTGCAGATGAATCATTATGTTAAGACAATCCTATGTTAATTTTTGTGCAATGATCTTTCAATAAATAAACAAGTTACTTAATGTTATAAAAGTGGTATGTCGTTTGAGGCCAAATTCCCCTAATTGTCAAGCGGAGCTAGCGCCAGCCTTCCTTACCCCGGGTTTTTCTGTGCTTGGTGGCAGTGTATGTAGTATTTATATGCTTAATTAAGTTAGATGTAAGTGGTTGTGTGTGTGGTATGTTTGCATGCGGGGGAGCATAGTGTAAGTCGCATGCGGCGCATTACCTTCGTTGCACTTCCCGCAAGGTATGAATGGTCCTCGACACCGAAAGGTAAAAGAGGCTATAGATAAAGTACATTTTTTTCTATAATAATTTTTAAGGTCAACTTTCTAGGGGATTAGTTGCATTCCTGTAGGGTCCCTAGTTTTAATAATGTTGGTACATAGATTTTTAGTTCTTTTCTTCCACTAAAAAAATTATTGTCATTTTGACAGATATGTCATAATTCATTTTTGCATTTAAAATATTTCTTGGTTTTCTTTTTTATCCGATTTTATTGATGATGATGATGATAATTCCATGTTAAAAAAAGAAATTTGTCAAGAGTTCAAATTAAGAAACTTTGACATTCAAAATTGACATAACCATAATTTTTAAAAAGTCCTACCAACACGAAGTATAAAAATTTCCTAGCGTTTTAATCACATATTTACCAACATTGTAACACTTTGACAGTTATTATAGAAAAAAAACGTACTTTAGATTATGAATGTTTTTAGTTTTTGTTTCCGTGACTCCATAACTTACATAAGATGTGATCCGATACAACAATAACAACATACAACAAATATTTAAAGTTGAAAACACAAATTAGCAAATTCTTGGAATGTCATTATCGTTTCTTATCAGTAATTAATCCTAAAGTAAAAGGTCCTATTAGGACGAAACAACTCACCTTCACCAAGAGGTGACTTTACATGTTGGGTTTTGCAAGCTTGCAAATTCTCTAAAATACAAAGAAGCATGGTCATAAATAACTTTTAATGATATTATTTACTTTTTACAGCACTTCTTAACCTAATCGTTATTGCTAAACTGAACATTTGCTTTTAAAAATCGAGTATTAAAGGGAAAATCCTGCTCTAGGGGCTTATAAAATACTTAATGGTATTGAAAACTGTGTCTTACTGAAAATCTAATTATCGAGAGATTAGTATATGGGAAACTATAGGAATTAGGTTGGGAATGTGACGTGAATTTGAATAATCCAGATATGAGTTATTGAAGTTGGAGATATGGAAGTTCAACTGTACCTAATTTTTTGTTTAGGCGATTTTGAAGAAACTGCAGTATACAAGGGCTACTGGTAGAGACTGGAAGAACTTATACAATGTAAGATGTGTACATTGCAATACATCGACAGTAAACCAGTTTTTAAATTTGCAGACAATTTATTACCTCCTCCTTGTTCACGAACTATGTGGTCCGTACAGATCATCCTCTAACCTGTTAAGCTGCTTAGATGCTAGTGTATCAGCTGACTTATACAATTTGCAATTTGTCATCAACGATGCTTTAGATTTTACACGTGATACTGGGCGAAACCGCCCAACAATAAGATATGGTTTGGATGCCGAACTTGATGCTAGTAAGCACGATTCATCTGCTTCAGATAGTTACTAAGCTCTCGTTGTTTTTAGAAATGTTACAGAAACAGGACATTGCGAGAAATGTGACAGCAGCTGCTAAATTTGCAGTTAACCAGTTGCCCGACTTCCTGAACGAATGTTCAGTAGTTCACATACCGGAGATGGGGCACTTGATAGCAGTTAAAGAATGGGAGCCCAACTGTGATCGGCAGCAATTACAAGACTATGGCTTCCAGTTTGTTGTAACGGCTAGGTTAATTCAATCGGTATTTACTGTGCAACATTATTTTCTATTCTAGTTTGCTGTTAACGACATTCTGCATTATAAGAACCCTATGTGCTTAGGTTCGCAGTAACTATATAATTATAACAACTTGTAACAAATTTAACTTTTTTAGAATTAGATAAACAACTGGGAAATATCCATCACGATATATTAGCTCATGAAAATCGAATTATCCAGCGTCTCACCAACTTTGTCTTAAAAAAAATAAGGAAATTCGTGACCCATTAAAAATAATCGCCATGATAGACTGGTATGTAGGTTGAGACATTCAGAATAAGAGTATTAAAAGGTCTTAACTACTGCAGCTTAATTTCCATCTCTCGCGTAGCCAAAGAGAAGGGCTACGTCCGACCCCATCTTAACGAAGAGGGCATCCAAGACATAAAGAGTGCTCGACATCCATTGCTAGATCTGATTAGTTCAGATTTTGTGCCCAACGACTTCTGCTCTGGAGGAACTTACAGTCACATGAAGATTCTAACTGGCCCGAATGACAGCGGCAAGAGCGTGTACCTAAAACAAACTGCCCTTGTAATATTCCTAGCTCATGTGGGTGCATATGTTCCGGCAAAAAAAGCCGAAATCGGTATAGTGCACAGCATCCATTCTCGAATTCATGCAACCGAGTCTGCAGGGATTAGCCTTTCGGCATTCATGGTGGATTTGAGCCAGGTGACTGATAAAAGTGCGTTTTATTAGATATTAATTGGCCCATATTCGCAGATGTCTCAGGCATTGCATAATGCCAAAAGCACCTCATTAGTTATTCTTGATGAGTTTGGTAGAGGAACAACTGGGGATGATGGCATTGCCCTCCTTGTGGGGGCATTAAATAAATTCTACAGCCAGGAGGAGTTCTGCCCCCACGTTTTGGTATCGACTCATTTCCAGCAGATTTGCCGGTATCTGCCCCAGTCCAGGTTAATCAGCCATATAAAGATGGACCACACTCGGCGCGATTCTGGAGATATAGTTTTCTTATATAAAGTAGTTGAGGGAGTTTCGAATAGTTTTGCTTTGGATGTTGCCACTGCAGCTGGCCTGAGTAGTGACATCATTGCTAGAGCGCGAGAGATTTATCAGGCTTTATACAGCACAACGCAGGTGAATTTGTCGCAAAGCAATTATTCCGCTACTGCAGGACTTAATCTGTCAGACATAAATATTCCAGAACCTGATGATTAATTTTGCGTTACTAATAATGCTTTGCTGTAAAATGTTTAATTTGTTTTTATTGCTTAAAAAATATGTTAACAGTGATAAACTAATAGTTTGTATTTGTGTTTTTCTAAATATATTTAATTTTTATATTAATAATTAAGTTAGATAAAACCCTGGTACTACCTTTGTGAACAGAATGATTAAACCCTTTAACTTTATCTTTAGGAAAACGTCTTTTGATACATGGGTAACTTGTGGGAACTTTTGATATTCTCTTTTTTTTCAACTCTCACAGCCGTAGTCATAGTCGTTCGCCAGCGGTTCGCCGGCGAGTCGCCGGAGTTTCGTTATGAATAGTATGTTGGCGGCACTGTACGTCTATGTCAACTTCGAGATTAGCAGGTTAGATTTTGTGTCAATTTCTGTCAAAACTGACGGAAAACCTAACCTGATAACCTCGAATTTGACATAGACGTACAGTGCCGCCAACATACTATTCATAACGAAACTCCGGCGACTCGCCGGCGAGCCGCTGGCGAACGACTATGAATACGGCTGTCAAAGTTGTTTTGGAGGAGTCCTGCGTATTAGGGTGGGTTGCTTTATAACTTTTTTTTTATTTCGAATTTTTAAATTATATTAGGCCTCCCACTGGCATTCTAAACTAAAAATAATAAAACTAAGACATCTGTGTTAGGACATATTTTGTTATGGTTGCTTATTTACGCACAAACAATATTTTTCAATTTATAATATATTTAGACCCCCTGCCAGCCCTTCAAAACTAGTTTAAATTATTGTTTTTGTTACGCTAGTAGAAAAGCAGCTCTTCGTTGCCATTCAGTAGTGTCACTACTCTCCAAAGAGCTCTTATGTCAGAAACGTAATCTAAGTACTCTTGTTGAGTTGGTTATCAAAACGTCATTTATGTAATATTGATATTGCAATTGTTATAATCACACCCCCTGTGGGTTGGGGTCTAGAATAGACCCACAGTATCCCTGCTTGTTGTAAGAGGCGACTGAAAGGGTTGGGCATGGGGCTAACTACCCCATGGGTGTAAAAACCCTTCCCCGTTAAAAAAACCCAAGTTACAAAACTACACAACAAAACTGCCAAACAGAACGAAGACGACACAAGCAAAGAAAGAAGGATAACGAATTAGTATTTGCGACATGGAATGTCAGAAGTCTACATAGAGTCGGAGCTATGCAGCAATTACAACAAGAACTAATCAGAGATAGAACAGATATTGCAGCAGTTCAGGAAATCCGATGGAAAGGGAAAGAAGTTATGGATTTCAAACATTTTACATTGTTTAACAGCGGAAACACGACTAATACATTAGGCACAGGCTTTCTAGTAAGCAGAAAAGCACAACATCTGTTAAGAGATTTTAAAGCAGTAAGCGAAAGGGTATGTACTCTGCGAATAGAAGGAAAAGGGAATAATATAACATTTATTAACTGCCACGCACCAACAGAGGAGGCAGATCAAGAGACAAAAGAAAGTTTTTACGAGATGCTAGAGAACATAACCAGTGTATCTCCCCAAGGAGATGTGAACATCATTTTAGGAGATATGAATGCCAAAATAGGTAAAGAAATAGAGTTTGAGGAAGCCATAGGACAACACAGCAAGTACGATACGAGCAACGACAATGGAATGAGAATAATTGATTTCGCAATTAGTAACGGCATGATTATAAATAGCACCTGCTTCCCACATAAAACCATACATAAGGAGACATGGCAATCACCCGATGGGAATACAAAAAAACAAATCGACCACGTTCTGATTGATAAAAGGCATGCATTTAACCTTATGGACATAAGAAGCTGGCGTGGAGCAGACATATACTCCGATCACTTCCTGGTAAAGGGAATCTATAGACGAAATGGTAAAAAGAGGTATAAGAATACCAGCAATAAGGTACAACAAAGAAAAATACCCGAGTATAATATAGAAACACTGATACAAGACGATAACATAAAAATCAACTGCCAGAATAAAATAAATAACATGTTAAATAACAGGGAAGAAAGGGAAGGAGCGAAAACGATAGAAGAAGAAAAAAACTAAAGGTGCTATAAAATAAAACAAAGTATGTACATAAACTCTTGTTTATTACAATCATACAAAAATGTATTTAAAACATCTGAAAGTAAGCATAAAAAAATAATAACATATTAAACAAGCAAGTAGAAGTTGGGTAAGATGACACAAGTTCGTCTAAGATGACATAGTCAATGTAAGACTCCTTATTTATGCACAATTCACACGTTAATTGCTTTATTTTATGTGGAACACCTGCACACAATGTGTGGCACCAATTCAAGCAAGACTGGCACCTTACCTAATGCTCTTTTGGCCTGGAATGTTTGTACAAGTCATTATAATAAATGCAGGCGGCATCATCATCATTCCCCGAGTGGTCATCTTGCCCATAAAGTTGACTCGAGTCTTCTTCGTTGTCATAGTAACAAACTCTACATACTGAAATAAAAAGAAAACATATTATTTAAACATTCATCATTATGCACTCGCATTAGGCTAAGATGATATAGTATGTCATCTTAGACTGACAGCAGGTAGGTCGTTTTACCCGGAATCGACAAAACTTTAACCAATGGATTATTTGTAAACATGTTATGAAGTTACTTGTACTTTTCTTTAAATATAAAACAAACAATAACTGCTATTAGCATCACCATACTTAAAAACATTTGAATACGTACCTGTCTGTAGATATTACCACTACAATATTAGAAAAATAATTTTTCAACTGCCAAAAATGTTTGCGATCATTTTTTCTGAAAACTTCGTTGAACTGACAGCCGTAAACAATTTCTGATGAAGCATCATCTATGAGACCACGAGTAAACTCGTTGTTGTTCAACTGGCGCGAATATTTAATTCGCAATGGGCACTTTGGAGTTTTAGTGCGGATCGTGTGAGGCGTGAAAGTTTGCAGTGGCGCTAAATAACCCGTTTTACGGGCTTTATCACACCAAATTTTCGCGAGCTAGCGGCAAATCGAAGATTAAGAAGTAGTAGCAACAGGAAAACAGAGTGCAAAAAGTTCGGCGAATCGTAAAGGCATCATTTTCCGATATTTTAAAGCGGTTGCAGAATCGCAATAAATAAGGTCAAGCAGTCGCGTTCGACGAAAGTCACATGGTCGCCCGTGCTAACGGCGCGTATCAACAAGGTCGGGGCAACAGCCTAAACTGCGTTTAGACGGAACGCGATAAGGAATCAGTTATTTAACATTAACTTACGTGCATTTTAGAACCCGCCGAACGCGGAAATAAAATCGTCGCGGAGCGCGAGTTCGGACCAGTGGCGTAACATACGCAAGCGGCGGTAGCACTAATACGCGTATGGACAATAAAGTGACTGAAAAGTGCGGGGGAACAAAAGATAAAGGAAGCCCGAGTGTAAAAGTTTTTACAAAACGAAAAAGGGAAACAGAACCCCCGGCAGATTTCGAAAAGTGGGAACAAGATCAACTAAAAATATTTCAAAAAAGCGCAAAAATAACCGGAAGCCCACAAAAACCAAAAGAAATCCAGAGCGGTATAAAAGACAAATACGGATTATCGGAGGAGAGAGAAAACGAGAATCAAAAAAATATGGATAAACTGGAAGAACTAATAAGGGGTCTAGGAACCCAGATACAAGACATCAAAGAAGATACAAGCAGCACAAAAACGGCAATTTTCAATATAAATGAACAACTAAGAGAATACGGGGAAGAAATAAAAAGACTGAAAGAAGAAGCACAAAAAAAGGAGGAAGAATGGGAAAAAGAAAAAACAGAACTGAAAATGGAAATTGAATTGATAAAGAATAAATTACAAAAACAGGAAAAGAAAGAAAGAAGAAATAATATAATTATTAAAGGTGTAGCCCCAAACAAAATGAATATTAAGCAAGAAATACAAGAGTTTATAAAGAAGGAACTAGAAGCAGAAGTAACTGTAGAGGAAGCATACAGAATTGGGAAAGAGGAAAACAAAATGATATTAGTCAAATTAACGAATTTTGAAGAGAAAATAGAAATACTTAAGAAAAAATATAAACTTGGGAGAAAGGAAATATATATAGATAGTGACTTGACAAAAGAAGAACAAAAAATTCAAGCAGCTATCAGAAAAGTTGCAAGGGAGGAAAAAAGCAAAGGAAAAAAGACAAAAGTGGGGTATCAGAAAATGGAAATAGATGGAAAGAACTTTTTCTGGAGTAATGAGGATGGAGGAAGCTTAAAAAACAGTGAAAATGCAGCTCCAAAAAACGAAATACATTAAACAAGGATGGTTTAACGATGACGAAACAGGCAAAGGAAACGGACTTGAAGAACAGCAAAAAAGAAAAAAGGAAAAAAAAATAAAAACAAGGACAATTCAAATGCAAACATAAACTTAGCTAATTGGAACGTGCAAGGTCTAAATAGAGAATCCAATAGTGACACAATAACGATTACGGCAAGAAAAAGGACAACGAATATGGAATATGGAACGGATAATAAGGATTTGGAAAGAAGAACTAAAAAGTGTAAAGAGAAAAAAGAGGAAAAATACAGTAAGATAGGAACATGGAACACGAGAAGTATTACCGGGAAAGAAGAGGAACTAATCACAGAAATACAGAATACAAAAATAGACTACCTAGGGATTACTGAAACTAAGAAGAAAGGAAAAGGAACCAAGAAACTAACAAATGACTACTGGATGATATGGTCGGGAGTGAAAACAGAAGAGCATGCAAGGGCTGAAGTTGCTTTAATACTCAAAGAAGACAAAATGATGTATGTAAAGAATGAGAATTTTGTAAGCGAAAGAATACTCTCAGTTACGTTCAAGGAAGGAAATGGGAAAGAAGAATACCTTGTCATAGTAGCCTATGGACCCAATGAAGATGACACCAAAGACGAAAAAGACAAATTCTACCAACAACTACAGGAAGAACTAGACAACAGCAACAGTAGCGTCATATTAATGGGAGACTTAAACGGAAGAGTTGGAAATAACAACACAGGAATAGAATGGTGTCTAGGAAAACAAGGTGAAAAAATAAAGAACTCAAACGGAGAAAGAATAATAAATTTGTGTCTGGACAATGAACTAGTAATTACCAACTCCCATTTCCAGCATAAAGAAATCCATAAAATCACAAGGGAAGCCAAAAATAGAAACGAAAGATCTATAATAGATTATTTCCTGGTTAGTAAAAATAGGTGGAACAAAGTCAGAGACGTAAAAGTTAAAAGAGGTTCGGAAATTGGAAGCGACCACTACCTACTAGTGATGAAATTAGACATGGGTAACGATAGAACTATAAAAGACAGGAAAAGAAAGATAGTAAACAAAAAGATTAGATGTCACAAACTAAGAGAGAACCAATACAAAATTAGATACCAAGAGAAACTAGAACAAAAGTGTAAAAACATCCCAACACACGGTACTACTGAGGAGATATGGACTATATTGAAAGAAGCGATTCTAAGCACAGCAGAAGAGATATGTGGAACTACAAATATAGTAAATACTCAGACAAAAAGAACACACTGGTGGACTAAGGAGGTCAAAGAAGCTATTAAAAAGAAAAAATTAAGTTGGAAAAAATACTTAAGCACAAAAACGCAAACAAATTATGATCGCTATAAAAGAGAGAGAGGAGAGGTCAAAAGATTAGTGAAAGAAGAAAAACAAAAAGCCTGGGTAAAATTTGGAGAAAAAATGGAGAAGGCATATAACGAAAACCAAAAGCTTTTCTTCGGGGCAATAAAAAATGCAAGGAAAAGCACAGGAGACACACTCATGAACATCAAAGACGAAGAAGATGAAATAATCACAGAGGAGCAAAAAATAATGGAGAGATGGAGACGATATTTTAGGGATTTATTAGAGGGTGCAGATGACATTAACACGGAAGAAAACATGCGGGAAAGCAATAACCCTACAGAAATAGTAAGGCAAACATCAGAACAAGACATAACTAAGGAAGAAATTGAAGAGGCAATAAAGAAAATGAAAATAGGCAAAGCGCCAGGATATGATGAACTAATTGGAGACATGATAAAGGCAGGAGAAGCGCAAATACTTGAAATATTAAAAACCCTAATGAACAAGGTAATGAACATTGGGGAAGCTCCAGAAGACTGGAAAATCGGGATAATAACCCCAATATACAAGAAAGGGGACAGGAAGAACTGCAATAACTATAGGGGTATTACGCTACTAAGTACAGTAGGCAAACTATATGCAAGGATTTTAGAGAAAAGACTAAGAGAAACTTTAGAAGAAACTATCGAAGACACGCAGCAGGGATTTAGGAAGAACAGAGGTACAATGGATGCAATATTTATAATCCGACAAATAATAGAAAAAGCCATCCGAGAAAACGGAGAGGTACACTTTTGTTTCATCGACTTTGAGAAAGCCTTCGATAAAGTTAACAGAGAAGACATTTGGAGAATATTAGAAAAACGAGGAGTAGAAGAAAAACTGATTAATGGCGTCAAGGCATTATACTCACGGACCAAAAATTTCGTAAGGGTCAGGCAAGAAAGGTCACAAATGTTTGAAACTACTAAAGGTGTAAGACAAGGTTGCATACTAAGCCCTCTGCTATTTACCTTAGTGTTAGATGAAGGGGTTAAACAAGCAAAAAGCGAGGTAATACCTTACCCAGTGGGCTACTGGAAAATGGAGAATATACAAATCTCAGAACTCTTATACGCAGATGATATGGTAGTAGTAGCAAAAGACGAAAAAAACGCTCAACAAGAACTTAGAAAGATATAAAAACAACTTAGAAACTTTCAATATGACATTAAATAAACAAAAAACGAAAACGATGATAGCCAGTAGGAAAGACAAAAAGCATGAAATAAAAATAGGAGAAATACAATTAGAACAGGTACCAAGCTTCAAATACCTTGGCTCGACAATAACGCAGGACGGGAGACTAGATGAAGAAGTAAACGAGAGAACAGCATCAGCAGGAAGGCTATTTAATGCGATAAAGAGCAAATTCTTGGCGAAAAAAGAAATCCCAAAATCGGCTAAAACAGAAGTGTTTAAAAAAATAGCAACACCGATCCTTACCTACGGTTCCGAAACATGGACGCTTACACAAAGCCAGAAAAGCAGAATCCAAAGTGCGGAAATGAGGTTTCTCAGAAAAATCGAGGGAAAAACAAAGATAGACAAAATTAAGAACTCAACCTTCAGGAAAAACTTAAAAACAAAGCCTGTACTACAATCAATTGAAGAAGGAAACCTAAGATGGTATGGACATGTCATAAGAAGAAAAGACGATAAAATAGTCAAACGAGTAGCAGAAGCCAAACCCATGAGAAAGAAAATGAGGGGAAGACCCAGAAGAACATGGTTAGAAGTAATAAGGGAAGCAGCAGAAAGGAGAGACGTACAGTGGAACGAAATGAAGCAAAGGGCGCAAGACAGGAAAGCCTGGAAAGAAATTTGGAAACGAGAACCTAGGCAATAACTCAACGCCACCCACGTCTTACACCCGAAAGGGTAGAAAGACATTAGGATTAAGTAAGTAATGGGCACTTTGTCATCTTACCTTATCATGTCATCTTGCCCGGAACTCCCCTATGAACCCCATTTAAACATCAAAGCTCCCACGTTCCAAGAAATAGAAGAAATAATCAAAGCATGAAATATAACAAGGCACCAGAAGAGGACGGATTACATGGCGAGCTGATAAAATATGCTGGAGACAAAATGAGCCAAAAAATACACAAACTGATTACGGAAATATGGGAAATAGAAGAGATGCCAAGGGAATGGAATAGCGCCTTGATTTGCCCGATTTTCAAAAAAGGCGATAAGTTAACATGCAATAATTACAGAGGCATCTCTCTACTTAGTATTGTATTGTATAAAATCATCACAAGGAGTATAGCAGAGAAAATAGAACAATATATAGAACAAATTCTGGGAGATTATCAGAGTGGGTTCAGAAAAAATAGATCTACTTCGGACCATATATTCACAATAAGAAGAATCCTGGAGAAGTGTTATAAATGCAACATAGAGGTTCATCAACTCTACATAGACTTCCGAAAGCATATGATAGTCTGAAGCGAGAGTACCTGGAGGCAGCAATGAGGGATCTAGGAATGCCGGATAAATTAGTTAAAATGACAATGATGACACTGCAATACACACGAAGCAAGGTAAGAATAGGAAGAGCCACATCACAAGAGTTTGAAATAAACAAAGGCCTCAGACAGGGAGACCCTCTATCAACATCCCTGTTTAATATTGTATTAGAGAAAGGCATTAGAGCTATTAGCTACAATCCCGGAGGTTCATTGTATAATAGATCAGTACAATACCTGGCGTATGCAGATGACGTTATACTGGCTAGAACAAAAGAGGTGCTCACAACTGCGTTTGATGAATTAGAAAGAGAAATGGCGAAGGCAGGACTAAAAACCAACGAACAAAAAATAAAGTGCATGCTGCAGACAAGAGATGAAAGAAGAAGACAACCAGAAGCCATACATTTGGGGAACAAGAGTGTCGAAAAAGTAGAACGATTTAATTATCTAGGAAGTATACTAACAGAAACAAATAACACCAAAGCAGATATAGCGGCAAGAATCTGTGCAGGAAACAGCTGTTACTACTCGTTACTCGCATGTTATCTAGAAATGCAAACCTAAAGATCTATAAGACCATAATAAGAGCCACAGTGACATACACATCAGAGATGTGGGTATTGACAGAAGAGGATAAGAACAGGTTATTCATTTTCGAAAGGAAAATTCTAAGGAAAGTGTTTAGACCGACCAATGATGCTGGTGTTTGGAGGAGACGCATGAACCATGAATTGAAAGAACTATATAAAGAACCTGATATAGTGGCAATAATAAAAAGCCATAGAATAGCATGGTTGGGACACGTGCATAGCATGCAGCAAGGTAGAGCCCCCAAAATAGCTTTAGAAAAGAAACCAGAGGGAAGACGCTTAAGAGGAAGGCCTTGAAAGAGGTGGTTGGATGATGTGGAGGAAGATTTGAGACAAATTGGAGTACGAAGATGGAGAGGGACAGCTGAGGAAAGAAGAGAATGACAGAATGTTGTGAAGCAGGCCAAGGCTCTTTGAAGAGCTGTAGTGCCAAGAAGAAGAATAATCGCTATAGTTATAGGGCGTCTATTGAGAGATATTGGATAATGACTTATAGAGACCCTTGAATTGAGAAACTGGCTATTTAGCGGAAGTAACTAGATTCCCCTAGCAAAATGTTGGCAGCGGTTTCCTCAAAATGGCGAATTTGTCAACTGTGTTTTGAAGGATTTGAGGATTTCAATCAATGTGAGTGTTATATAACTATTAAATGCTGATAATTTGTATTTCTACCAACTGTAGGTAATGTACCTCCCGAAGAATGTGAAATTGAAATGTTGAAAAGGATGTTGGAAGAGGCACAGATAAAAGTCACTAGCAAAGGAAGAGTGTCAAAAGCAGTTGAAATTGGCAACAAATTTTTTACATAGAACTGAACAATCAAATACGAGTTAAGTAGGAACAACAGTGTGTTAAATGACATGAACCAAAACTTGTTAGCACGTTTGTGATGAAGACCGTGTTGCAGAAAGCTTCGGTCACCGTGATGATGATTTGATGATCAACACATTTTCAATTGGCAACATTTATCAAGTGATAAAAATTTTGTACGAGTGCTTGCAAAGTGATCTTCCTACTTGGGACTCTCTCGAAAAATTTCAAAAAGGAATTCTTGACAATTCCTCAGCATAACACAAGTAAATTTGAGAGTAGCTTTGAATATGTAGCGCCAAAATTAATTAATTCCTTTATGGAAATATTTTTTAGTCCTTCTGTTACTCAGTTTATATATGTATATACAGCAGTTGTCACAGGCCGTTTAGGCCCATAACTGTACGATCTTTCTCCATTCTTTGCGGTTCTTGGCTGTGGTGTTCCAGTTTCTTATTCTTTTTTCTTCCATTTCTCTTTCTACTGCCTCCAACCATCTATTTCGTGGCTGTCCTCTTTTTCGTTTTGCCTCAATGTTGATTTTAAGCACTGCCTTTGTCAATCACTTATCATCTAGTCTCTCCACATGACCTAGTCATCTAACACGTTGCATTGTCACAAAATCTGTTATTTGTTTTTACTCGTTGTTTTTTCTTCTTTCCCATCCTTCTGCTACCTTTTTGCCTCCATAAATTCTTCTCAGAATCTCCCTTTCCCATATTTCAATTCTTTCCCTATCTGTTTTGTTCATTACCCATGTCTCACATCGGTAGGTCACCGTTGGTCTCAGCACCATTTCATACACTCTCACTTTGATATTACGTGACACACTTTTAGATTTAAATATTGCACTTAGTGCTCCTGCACACTTGTCCCCTTTCACTAGCTTGTTTTCAATTTCTTTGCTGTTGTTTCCATTTTCTGTAATTAGGACCCCTAAGTAGGTGAAGCTTTGGACTCGATCCACTTTCAGTTTCCTGTTATTGTATAGGGTGATTTCTATTTCTGATGTTGTTTCTGTATTTTTCCCATTATCATGTACTTTGTCTTCTGTTCGTTTATTCCCAGACCAACTTTTCTTGCTTCTGTTTCCAGGTTCGTAGTTACTTTCCTTAGCTCCTTTTGAGTTCTTGCTAAAATTGTGATGGCATCAGCATATGCTAGACACTGGTGACTTTTATTTGATATCATTCCTGATCTATTTATTTCACTCTCTCTTATTATTCTTTCTAATGCTAGGTTAAAGAGTGTCGTGGATAAAGGGTCCCCTTGTCTTAGACCTCTTTTTGCATTAAACGACTCTGACATTATTCCATTTACTCTCAGTCTATTATAACAGTCACTTAGGGTTAACTTTACTAGCTCAATTATTATATCTGGTATCCCTAATTCTTTTAACGCTTGGAGTAGTTGCGGTCTGCTAACTGTGTCATAGGTGCTTTTAAAATCGATAAACAGTGCGTCAATTTCGGTATTATACTCATAGCATGTAGATTGTACCTCTCAGGATGAATATTTGATTGGTAACCGACCGGTTTTCCTGAACCTGCACTGGTACTCTCCTATAATCTCTTCTGCAAAAACTTGAAGTCTGTTTTTGAACGCAACAGCTAGTACTTTGTAGACTGTGTCTAGCAGTGTTATGCTCCTATAATTTTCACATATTGTTGTTTCTCCTTTCTTGTGTAGCGGAATCAAGACTGCCTCTTTCCATCGGTTGACATCACTTCTTATCTCCATACCTCACTAACTAGCTCGTACACTTGTTCGTTTATTATCTCCCCCCCATACTTAACCAGTTCTCCTGCAATTCCATTCCCACCCAGGCTTTTTCCGTTTTTCAAGTTTTTATTACCTTGCAGATTTCTTCTCTTGTCGGTTCTTCCGTTGTTTCTACATCGCCTGTCTCAAGTTCTTCTGCATTATCCTCCCTTTCCTCTATATCTTCATTTAGCGTTTCTTCGAAATGCTCTTTCCACTTTTTTATCATCTCTGTTTCTTCCCCTATTAAATTGCCCATTTTGTCTTTACAGAATAACTATGTTTGTCGATATCCTCTATTTGTATTCTTGATTTCTTGATAAAAGTTCTTTACCTTTTTCTTTTTGTATTTGTCTTCTAGTTTTTGGAACTTGAGTGTTTGAAAAGCTCTTTTTTCTTTTCTGTTAAACTTTTTTTGTTTGACGCTTTTGTTCTTGGTAGTTTTCTTCGTCCTCTACTGATCCAGATTGTAGCATCTTCTCTCTCATTTTTTGTCTTTTATCTCGTGCTATTCGGCATTCTTCACTGAACCAGCTCTCTTTTCTCTTCCTGCTTTTCTTCCCTACAACTTCGTTCGCTGCAGTTTTTATTATTTTCTCTAGGTTTTTCCATTAATTCCAGCTTGTTTCTGTCTTTTCTCGTAGTCTTCTTCAATTCTGCATTGATATCTAGCCCTCGTTTCATGTTTTGACCGTCTCTTTTGCTTTTCTTTGTCATCTGCTTTTCATATCTAATTATTGCCCTTACCAGAAAATGGTTGAATCCCATCTCCGCTCTTCTCACTGACCTAACCAACGTTTTTTACTGGACTTGCGAATTTTTCTTGAATAATTAAGTGATCTTTCTGATCTATGGTGTTGTTGTTTGGGGCTTTCCATGTTCCTTTGTATATTTCCTTTCGTTGAAAATGTGTGCTTACTATGCGACAGTTGTTCCCTGTGGCAAACCCTATCAGTCTTAGCCCGTTCTCATTTGATTTTTCGTGTTTGCTGAATCTACCGATTGTGGGGTAGTATACCTCTTCTTTACCTAGTTTTGCATTACAATCCCCCATTGTTATTATAATTTCGTTGCTCTGTAGCTGGTCGTAGAAGTTATCGAGGTCTTTGTAATATTCATTTTTTTCTTCTTATTTTTCTTCGGTAGGGGCGTGTACATTAATAAAGTTGGCATTTCTGTGTTTTTCCATTTACCTTAAGATGGCACATTCTGTCCGACAAGGAGGTGAATTTTAACACTGCCCCCTTTATCTTTTTACTTACTAGAAAGCCGGTTCCAAATCTTCTTGTTTGTTTGCCACTGTTAAAGAATATGTACTCTTCTAATTCTAGTTGTATATTTCCACTTTGTTTTGTTTCCTGTAGAGCTAGTATATCTAGTTTAGGTATATTTTTGTGCTAGTTTTGTGTACAATGCTCTTCTTTCCTTGTTGATCTCCTCTTCTTTGTTTCTTAATTCCTCTATTAACCTACGCATTTCTGTTTGTGTCTCGTATTTGTTGAATTTCCTGCATTTGTAGTTGTAACAACTGTCTTATGTTACTAAGAGCTGCAATTTTCGTCGTTTAAACGCATCTACGTGTGTAGGCGGCTTTGGTTTGGTTGTGTTTGTGCCCCTTTTTTATAACTTACCTTGGATGGCTCACACGTCTCCGACTAGCTCAATGTACGGTTTTTATTAGGGTTTAACCAATGTGGGCTTTTTAGTTCGCTTCACTTTCACATAAAGATAATAGTTCATTAATCAACAGAAATGGGCGCCATAACTTTATTATAAAGTGTTAATTTTAAGATGTTTACAATAATTGGGTATTCTTTCTTACAATTCACTGATTATATGTTATTTGTTAAGGTTTATGCCTTTTTAATTTTGGCAAATGTTATGCAATTCCTTACTAATCCTAATTTACCCTGACAAGTTAGAATTTGTTCTAATTAAACGTCTGCATTAATTAATCTATAAGTATCCAGGAGATTTCTTATACATATTTAACTAATAACCTCTGAGTAGTAAGATGAAAATATAAAGAGCTCTCTATACCCTCGTATTTCTCATTCGAATTCCTTAATCACAATTAATGATCGGTGTTTAGTTTAGCTGATATCATTCCAGGGAGTATAAGAAAAATCCCGTATGATCAAAAGCTTGTTATTTGACAACTGATTGAAATACTAACTTGACAGCTGCAAACCAATTCAAGTCCCATTCAGGATCAACACTAGGTAAGTAACAATTCTTTTACTTTGAAACTAATCTGTTATCGATTATCATTAAGGCTTATGCCCTTATTTAACTATATTCAAGCTATGACGTTGGTCTAATTCTAATTAACAATATCTAATTCTTTCAGGATTAACATACGGTTAATGCAGAGAACCATTGAATTCGGACCTCTTCATCTTCCAATATCAACAGAGAAGAACCCCTCATCTAACCAAAGAAATGGTCTTTGACTGGTGAGTGATTTCCTAACTTGTTAGCAGTTTCTAACTAAGTTCTCCTTTCTCTCCTTATCAACTTGGAGCTCATCAATACCCTCTTCCATGGTGAAGATATAATCAACCAGGAGATGCGAACTAGTGAAAAAGCCTAAGAGCTGGTAGCTATCGAGGAGTCTCTAAGAGCTGAATAAAGGAAAACCCTCTATTATGATTTGTATGTATTAGCTTGTTAGTTACCTACCAGTTAAGTACTAACTGCCCTTTTCGGAAAGAAAATGTTTGTGTGATTTATCCTATCTGCCTGAAAAATTATTATGTTTTAATAATATGCTGGATTGAGTAAATAAAGCCTTACTATTGTCTGCGTGTATCCTTTTTAAGCTAGGACTTTTAATTTGCTTCGCTTCTACACAGAGAAGCGTCCTTTTGCTTTTTCAACCAAAAATGAAGTAGCAAATTTTGTTATTTATTGTTTTTAATAATTTAACCATGAGCCTTCTATTACGTCTGCTTTAGATTTATAAAAAGGGTAGGCAACCACTTATACTGTTAATGCACTTTAAGTTGCCTATCTATTAAGTTTAACTAATACCGAACGGTATCATTGTAGAAGCTAAGATATGTACTGCTACATGTTGTTCTGTAAAATCGCAAAGGTCGTTGTTCCACTTTGTTATCTATCAACTGTGTACTTAACATTCTTGAATTGTTTGTTGTTTATTTTGCTGTTGCTTGTGTTTGCGAGGCTTAGATTTTTACGTCCACTTTTTTTCTCTACACTTTATTTCACTATATAGACTGGTCGGCAAAAAATAATTTTTTTCGAGCCCTGACGCCATTCCTGCAGATTCTTATGTAAAATGACTTCCTGCATCCGAATATAACCCCCGTTTTCCCCCATCACCCGCCGTTTTCGAGGGAAGTCCCCCACCTATTTTTATCAGAAAGCCTTCGATAAAGTTAACAGAGAAGACATTTGGAGAATATTAGAAAAACGAGGAGTAGAAGAAAAACTGATTAATGGCGTCAAGGCATTATACTCACGGACCAAAAATTTCGTAAGGGTCAGGCAAGAAAGGTCACAAATGTTTGAAACTACTAAAGGTGTAAGACAAGGTTGCATACTAAGCCCTCTGCTATTTACCTTAGTGTTAGATGAAGGGGTTAAACAAGCAAAAAGCGAGGTAATACCTTACCCAGTGGGCTACTGGAAAATGGAGAATATACAAATCTCAGAACTCTTATACGCAGATGATATGGTAGTAGTAGCAAAAGACGAAAAAAACGCTCAACAAGAACTTAGAAAGATATAAAAACAACTTAGAAACTTTCAATATGACAATAAATAAACAAAAAACGAAAACGATGATAGCCAGTAGGAAAGACAAAAAGCATGAAATAAAGATAGGAGAAATACAATTAGAACAGGTACCAAGCTTCAAATACCTTGGCTCGACAATAACGCAGGACGGGAGACTAGATGAAGAAGTAAACGAGAGAACAGCATCAGCAGGAAGGCTATTTAATGCGATAAAGAGCAAATTCTTGGCGAAAAAAGAAATCCCAAAATCGGCTAAAACAGAAGTGTTTAAAAAAATTGCAACACCGATCCTTACCTACGGTTCCGAAACATGGACGCTTACACAAAGCCAGAAAAGCAGAATCCAAAGTGCGGAAATGAGGTTTCTCAGAAAAATCGAGGGAAAAACAAAGATAGACAAAATTAAGAACTCAACCTTCAGGAAAAACTTAAAAACAAAGCCTGTACTACAATCAATTGAAGAAGGAAACCTAAGATGGTATGGACATGTCATAAGAAGAAAAGACGATAAAATAGTCAAACGAGTAGCAGAAGCCAAACCCATGAGAAAGAAAATGAGGGGAAGACCCAGAAGAACATGGTTAGAAGTAATAAGGGAAGCAGCAGAAAGGAGAGACGTACAGTGGAACGAAATGAAGCAAAGGGCGCAAGACAGGAAAGCCTGGAAAGAAATTTGGAAACGAGAACCTAGGCAATAACTCAACGCCACCCACATCTTACACCCGAAAGGGTAGAAAGATATTAGGATTAAGTAAATAATGGGCACTTTGTCATCTTACCTTATCATGTCATCTTGCCCGGAACTCCCCTATGAACCCCATTTAAACATCAAAGCTCCCACGTTCCAAGAAATAGAAGAAATAATCAAAGCATTGAAATATAACAAGGCACCAGAAGAGGACGGATTACATGGCGAGCTGATAAAATATGCTGGAGACAAAATGAGCCAAAAAATACACAAACTGATTACGGAAATATGGGAAATAGAAGAGATGCCAAGGGAATGGAATAGCGCCTTGATTTGCCCGATTTTCAAAAAAGGCGATAAGTTAACATGCAATAATTACAGAGGCATCTCTCTACTTAGTATTGTATTGTATAAAATCATCACAAGGAGTATAGCAGAGAAAATAGAACAATATATAGAACAAATTCTGGGAGATTATCAGAGTGGGTTCAGAAAAAATAGATCTACTTCGGACCATATATTCACAATAAGAAGAATCCTGGAGAAGTGTTATAAATGCAACATAGAGGTTCATCAACTCTACATAGACTTCCGAAAGGCATATGATAGTCTGAAGCGAGAGTACCTGGAGGCAGCAATGAGGGATCTAGGATGCCGGATAAATTAGTTAAAATGACAATGATGACACTGCAATACACACGAAGCAAGGTAAGAATAGGAAGAGCCACATCACAAGAGTTTGAAATAAACAAAGGCCTCAGACAGGGAGACCCTCTATCAACATCCCTGTTTAATATTGTATTAGAGAAAGGCATTAGAGCTATTAGCTACAATCCCGGAGGTTCATTGTATAATAGATCAGTACAATACCTGGCGTATGCAGATGACGTTATACTGGCTAGAACAAAAGAGGTGCTCACAACTGCGTTTGATGAATTAGAAAGAGAAATGGCGAAGGCAGGACTAAAAACCAACGAACAAAAAATAAAGTATATGCTGCAGACAAGAGATGAAAGAAGAAGACAACCAGAAGCCATACATTTGGGGAACAAGAGTGTCGAAAAAGTAGAATGATTTAATTATCTAGGAAGTATACTAACAGAAACAAATAACACCAAAGCAGATATAGCGGCAAGAATCTGTTCAGGAAACAGATGTTACTACTCGTTACAAAAATACTTTAAGTCTCGCATGTTATCTAGAAATGCAAAACTAAAGATCTATAAGACCATAATAAGAGCCACAGTGATATATGCATCAGAGACGTGGGTATTGACAGAAGAGGATAAGAACAGGTTATTCATTTTCGAAAGGAAAATTCTAAGGAAAGTGTTTGGACCAATCAATGATGCTGGTGTTTGGAGGAGACGCATGAACCATGAATTGAAAGAACTATATAAAGAACCTGATATAGTGGCAATAATAAAAAGCCATAGAATAGCATGGTTGGGACACGTGCATAGGATGCAGCAAGGTAGAGCCCCCAAAATAGCTTTAGAAAAGAAACCAGAGGGAAGACGCTTAAGAGGAAGACCTAGAAAGAGGTGGTTGGATGATGTAAGATGGAAGAAGATTTGAGACAAATTGGAGTATGAAGATGGAGAGGGAAAGCTGAGGAAAGAAGAGAATGGCAGAATGTTGTGGAGCAGGCCAAGGCTCTTTGAAGAGCTGTAGTGCCAAGCAGAAGAATAATTGCTATAGTTATAGGGCGTTTATTGAGAGATATTGGATAATGACTTATAGAGACCCTTGAATTGAGAGACTGGCCATTTAGCGGAAGTAACTAGATTCCCGTAGCAAAATGTTGGCAGCGGTTTCCTCAAAATGGCGAATTTGTCAACTGTGTTTTGCAGGATTTGAGGATTTTAATCAATGTGAGTGTTATATAACTACTAAATGCTGATAATTTGTATTTGTACCAACTGTAGATAATGTACCTCCCGAAGAATGTGAAATTGAAATGTTGAAAAGGATGTTGGAACTGAACAATCAAATACGAGTTAAGAAGGAACAACAGAGTGTTAAATGACATGAACCAAAACTGGTTAGCGAGTCAAAATTGTTTGACGTTTGTGATGAAGACCGTGTTGCAGAAAGCTTCGGTCACCGTGATGGTGATTTGGTGATCAACACATTTTCAATCAGCAGCATTTATCAAGTGATAAAAATTTTGTACGAGTCCTTACAAAGTGATCTTCCTACTTGGGACTCTTTCAAAAAATTTCAAAAAGGAATTATTTAGAATTCCTCAGCATAACACAAGTAAATTTGAAAGTAACTTTGAATATGTAGCGCCAAAATTAATTAATTCCTTTATGGAAATATTTTTTAGTCCTTCTGTTACTCAGTTTATATATGTATATACAGTAGCTGTCACAGGCCGTTTAGGCCCATAACTGTACGATTTTCCTCCATTCTTTGCTGTTCTTGGCTGTGGTTTTCCAGTTTCTTATTCTTTTTTCTTCCAGTTCTCTTTTTACTGCCTCCAACCATCTATTTCGTGGCCGTCTTCTTTTTCGTTTTCTCTCAATGTTGATTTTAAGCACTGCCTTTGTCAATTGCTTATCATCTAGTCTCTCCACATGACCTAGCCATCTAACACGTTGCATTGTCACAAAATCTGTTATTTGTTTTTCTCCATATAACTGTTTTAACTCGTTTTTTCTTCTTTCCCATCCTTCTGCTACCTTTTTGCCTCCATAAATTCTTCTCAGAATCTTCCTTTCCCATATTTCAATTCTTTCTCTATCTGTTTTGTTCATTACTCATGTCTCGCATCCGTTGGTCACCGTTGGCCTCAGCACCATTTCATACACTCTCACTTTGATATTACGTGACACACTTTTAGATTTAAATATTGCACTTAGTGCTCCTGCACACTTGTCCCCCTTCACTAGCCTGTTTTCAATTTCTTTGCTGTTGCTTCCATTTTCTGTAATTAGGACCCCTAAGTACTAGGTGAAGCTTTGGACACTTTCAGTTTCTTGTTATTGTATAGGGTGATTTCTATTTCCGGTGTTGTTTCTGTATTTTTTCCCATTATCATGTACTTTGTCTTCTGTTCGTTTATTCCCAGACCGTCTTTTCTTGCTTCTCTTTCCAGGCTCATAGTTACTTTCCTTAGCTCCTTTTGAGTTCTTGCTAAAATTGTGATGGCATCAGCATATGCTAGACACTGGTGACTTTTATACTCTGTTCATTATGGTCCTGGATTGTCAAAATTGACGTTTTATGGTAGCACTGTTGAATTTCTATTGGTTTTTACTTCCTTTTACGATAAAGGAAGTATTGGATTCACCCCAAAAATTCGAAATTGAGTTTTCAACAGATCTTCACGTTTTAGAGTCCCCTGATCCCAAAAAACATATTTTTTTTCATTGGTCTGTGTGTCTGTCTGTGTGTCTGTCTGTCTGTGTGTCTGTCTGTCTGTGAACAGAATATCTCAAAAACGAAAAGAGGTATGGCGTTGAAACTTGATATATAAGTTTTGTGTACTATGTAGATGAGACAGCAAGCTTTTGAAGAAAATCGCATAACCGGAAGTAGGTGTTTACTCTTGTGATTTTTCAGTTTTTTTTGATTTTTTCAAAAACGGCTCTAACGATTTTTTTCAAACTTTACATTTTTATTACATTTTTAATGTGCATTGACGTGAGATAGGTGATTTTCCAGTTGAAAACTTCTAAAGTGGGTTTCTTTTGTTTTTTTTTCTATTTTTTTTATTAACTCCTATTTTAAATGGAACACCCGGTATATTATTACATTTTTGAATTCTGCTTAAGATTTTAGAGAAAATTTGTCTCTTCAACTAACGCTCTATTTTGTACCGTTTTTGTAGAATTCGTAATTTTTGAAAATTTTTGACAAATGCTTAAAAATTAAAAATTAAATTTTTGACTAATTATAAGATCACTGTAAAAGGAAGTTGTGTGAGTGTATCACACCAGATTTTTTTGTTACTACTAGGTTGGACAACGCAAAAGCGTAATTTTGAAAAAAAATTTTTGTTACCTGGCAACTTTTATTTATTTTTGCTTAAGTCAGTTCGAAATATAACCTATAATTTATAATTTTGACATTAGTAGCTTTATTAATTGTTTCTAGTTACCCATAGCTTGACTTAAAAGTATTAACCATAGGCGCTTTCGATTTGGTGTTTGTATGTGCAGGAGTAACTCGCTCTAGTGCAGCTCGACGTAACTTAAAGTAGTTTTAAATAATACACGTAAAATCAATTCATCACATGACCACAGAATAGTTTCGATATTCTATGACGTGACTTAACCTATTTTATGCTGTCATTTGTTGTAATTTACAACACTAGGAGACCGTTAGATACTAGCGGCAAGAACAGTAGACAGTTTCGTTTGTTTATCTTCTAAAAAAATTAACAATTTCCCAAAATGTTAGGTTATTCATGTAAAAGTTCACCAAACAAGCGTCAAACTAACCTAACTAATTGACAGAGCAGTTGTGGAACAGTAAAACCCCAACCATAAAGCAGGTGCACGAGGGGAAGAGGGAAAGTAAAATTGAGCAGATCTGGAGCAAAACGTTCTTGCAAACAATACGCGTAGTCATCTACCCCGAGTTGCACCTAGCAGCTCGTGCATGCAAATCGAAAGCAGCTCATGATATCAAGGAGTGTTTTTAGTTGGATTTTGACATTGACAATCCGGGCCTATAGTGAATAGGGTATATTATTTGATATCATTCCTGATCTATTTATTCCACTCTCTCTTATTATTCTTTCTAATGCTAGGTTAAAGAGTGTCGTGGATAAAGGGTCCCCTTGTCTTAGACCTCTTTTGGCATTAAACGACTCTGACATTATTCCATTTACTCTCACTCTATTATAACACCCACTTAGGGTTAACTTTACTAGCTCAATTATTATATCTGGTATCCCTAATACTTTTAATTCTTGGAGTAGTTGTGGTCTGCTAACTGTGTCGTAGGCTCGTAGGTGCTTTTAAAATCGATAAACAGCAAGTGAACTTCGGTATTATAGCATGTAGATTGTACCTCTTTCAGGATGAAGATTTGATCGGTAACGGACCGGTTTTTCTGAACCCGCACTGGTACTCTCCTATAATCTCTTCTGCAAAAACTTGAAGTCTGTTTCTGAACGCAACAGCTAGTACTTTGTAGACTGTGTCTAGCAGTGCTATGCCTCTATAATTTCCTTTCTTGTGTAGCGGAATCAAGACTGCTTCTTTGCATTGGTTTGTTATCACTCCTTGTCTCCATACCTCCCTAACTAGCTCGTACACTTGTTCGTTTATTACCTCCCCCTCATACTTAAGCAGTTCTCCTGCAATTCCATTCCCACCCGGGCTTTTTCCGTTTTTCAAGTTTTTTATTACCTTGTAGATTTCTTCTCTTGTCGGTTCTTTCGTTGTTTCTATATCGCCTGTCTCAACTTCTTTTGGATTATCCTCCCTTTCCTCTATATCTTCATTTAGCGTTTCTTCGAAATGCTTTTTATATTTGTCTTCTAGTTTTTGGAATTTGAGTGTTTGAAAAGCTCTTTTTTCTTTTCTGTAAACTTGTTTTGTTTGACGCTTTTGTTCATGGTAGTTTTTTTCGTCCTCGACAGATCCAGATTGTAGCATCTTCTCTCTCAGTTTTTGTCTTTTATCTCGTGCTATTCGGCATTCTTCACTGGACCAGCTCTCTTTTCTCTTCCTGCTTTTCTTCCCTACAACTTCGTTCGCTGCAATTTTTATTATTTTCTCTACGTTTTTCCATTAATTCCAGCTTGTTTCTGTCTTTTCTCGTAGTCTTCTTCAATTCTGCATTGATATCTAGCCCTCGTTTCACGTTCAAGCAATTTTTCAACATTATATTTTTGACCGTCTCTTTTGCTTTTCTTTGTCATCTGCTTTTCATATCTAATTATTGCCCTTACCAGAAAATGGTCGAATCCCATCTCCGCTCTTCTCACTGACCTAACCAACGTTTTTTACTAGACTTGCGAATTTTTCTTGAATAATTAAGTGATCTTTCTGATCTATGGTGTTGTTGTTTGGGACTTTCCGTGTTCCTTTGTATATTTCCTTTCGTTGAAAATGTGTGCTTACTATGCGACAGTTCTTCCCCCTATCAGTCTTAGCCCGTTCTCATTTGATTCTTCGTGTTTGCTGAATCTACCGATTGTGGGGTAGTATACCTCTTCTTTACCTAGTTTTGCATTACAATCCCCCATTGTTATTATAATTTCGTTGCTCGATAGCTGGTCGCAGAATTTATCGAGGTCTTTGTAATATTCATTTTTTTCTTCTTATTTTTCTTCGGTAGGGGGTGTACATTAATAATGTTGGCATTTCTGTGTTTTTCCTTTACCTTAAGATGGCACATTCTGTCCGACAAGGAGGTGAATTTTAACACTGCCCCCTTTATCTTTTTACTTACTAGAAAGCCGGTTCCAAATCTTCTTGTTTGTTTGCCACTGTTAAAGAATATGTACTCTTCTAATTCTAGTTGTATATTTCCACTTTGTTTTGTTTCCTGTAGAGCTAGTATATCTAGTTTATATTTTTGTGCTTCATTTTCTAAATCCTTTAAGGCTCCCGGGTAAAACGTTCCCAACACGTTCCATGTTCCTATTATCAAGTCTGGAGATTTTGTAGGGCTTATTGCTCTATTTGCAAACATTTCTATTTCCTTTGTTTTTAATACCCAATTCGCTTTTATTTTTTCACTCTTTCCTATATCTTGTAGGCTTTTAACACGTTGACCGCCGTATAAGTAAAAATTTTTCGAATACCTGGGGTCACAACGTTTTTGCTTATACATGTCAAAAATGTTATAAATAAGGTATAAAATGTCTTAAATTTAGTCTAGAGCCGGGCCAACACATAGGTTTTGTTTCCCAGGCCATACTCCTTAATCTCTCATAAGAATACGACTATAGTGCAGCGCAAATGTGAGCTGCGTGGCCTAGAGTGAAAGTAACATGCGAAACACATGTGAGTGGCGTGGCCCATATATTAAGGAGCCATGCGATGCACTCGTGCTTCACATGGCGGTCAACGTGTTAAGTTGTTCTTTTGTATATTTTAGCTTTGTTATGGTTTTGGTTGATTTTGGTAATCGTAGTTTTTCCTCTAGGTTTGCTAGTTTTGTGTACAATGCTCTTCTTTCCTTGTTGATCTCCTCTTCTTTGTTTCTTAATTCCTCTATTAACCTACGCATTTCTGTTTGTGTCTCGTATTTGTTGAATTTCCTGCATTTGTAGTTGTAACAACTGTCTTATATTACTAAGAGCTTCAATTTTCGTCGTTTAAACGCATCTACGTGTGTAGGCCGCTTTGGTTTGGTTATGTTGTTCTGTAAAATCGCAAAGGTCGTTGTTCCACTTTGTTATCTATCAACTGTGTACTTAACCTTCTTGAATTGTTTGTTGTTTATTTTGCTCTTGCTTGTGTTTGCGAGGCTTAGATTTTTACGTCCACTTTTTTTCTCTACACTTTATTTCACTGTATTGACTGGTCGGCAAAAAAAAATTTTTTTTCGAGCCCTGACGCCATTCCTGCAGATTCTTATGTAAAATGACTTCCTGAATCCCAATATAACCCCTGTTTTCCCCCATCACCCGCCGTTTTCGAGGGAAGTCCCCCCACCTATTTTTATCACTTTTCGATAAGTTGGAGGGATGAAAAGGATTATTTTAGCCTTTACATTTGTTCTAAGGGGCTAGAGAGGTGAAAAGTTTTAGAACATGAACATTTGTAGCAAGGAGGTAGATTTGGGGTGATTTGCCCCCTTAAATTGTAAAAAAATCATTAAAAGTGATCGTTTTTTCGTTTTTTTTTTACAATGTTTACTTATTTTCTACATATTCGAGGTTTACACAATTTAAACTACTTGGAAACACAGAATCCCCGCCTAGAACACCAACAAGTTAACTCTACGATCGCTACAGATGTACTGAGGGAAAATTTCTGTGCGGAACTGCGCGCACGCGAGGTATCGAGAGCGTCAGCGTGGTACAGTGAATTTACATATTCCAGCTTTCAGCTTCTCTCATCCTCCCCCCAAACATCCCCAAATAATAAAAATATATAGCAACAGTTCGGATGATTCACTGTACCACGCTGGCGTTCTCAATACCTCGCGTGCACGCAGGTTCTCACAGGAATTTTCCCTCAGTAGATCTGCAACGATCGAAGAGTCATTTTGTCGGTGTTCTGGGTGGGGATTCTGTGTTTCCAAGTTGTTTAAATTGTGTAAAGCTGGAATATGTAGAAAATAAGTCAACAAAATTGCGAAAAAAACCGAAAAAATCGATCACTTTAATGATTTTTTTACAATTTAAGGGGGCAAATCCCCCCCAAATCTACCTCCTTGCTACAAATGTTCATGTTCTAGAATTTTTCACTTCTCTAGCTCCTCAGAAGAAATGTAAAGGCTAAACTAATCCTTTTCATCCTCAAAACTATCGAAAAGTGATAAAAATATGTGGGGAACTTACCCCAAAAACGACGGGTGATGGGGGAAAACGGAGGTCATATTCGGATTCAGGTCATTTTACATAAGAATCAGCAGGAATGGTGCCAGGGCCGATTTTCATGCCGACCAGTGTTATTCACCTTTTCCTATCACTTCTTTTTAAATCACTGTAAAAGATTAACTTTTACCACTCCGCTTCGTGACCCGCCCGTGTCCCGGTAACGCGTCGCCTCAGTTTACTCAGCATTTAAAACTAAATTGCTCGACATTCAAGGCAGTACATCGTCGTAGCACATTACACTGTGTAATTTTATATAGGTATTAAGTTTTTTTTTCTATGTTAAAGTGCTGATCTTTCTCCTTTTGAATATAACTACAAATTAGTAATAGCAATACAAATTTATATTACTTTCTTGTTTTTGTCTATTGTATTTTATATTCAATAATAATATCTATCTATTGTTGACCATTCAAAACCTTAATGTTGTTAAGGACTCGGCTGAAATAGGTGTTAAAGGTCATAGAAGAGTTTAACTGCGTTTTAACTACGAAAGAGGATCAAAAACAGTTTACAAGTAGTAGTAAAGGACTACGTATGAAATTTTCAGACACTAGTAAAAAGAGGCTTTTATCCAACATTTACATTTTATTTTTTGAAGTTATTGTGAACCGACGGATTCTTTATATTGTTTCCCTGTTTAATAACAATGTATTCTGTATCTTTGCTGTATATTTTAATAAATTTATAAACATGTAATAATACATATATATATTTTATTTTCCTCAAAGTCTTCCAAGACAAAATCATTGAGGCACGTCTTACGGTTATCCAATTGGCTTTAAATTTTACAGGGCTTTTATTTTTCTATTTGGAAAATGGTAAAGGGTGAGATGGCAGAATAATTTTTTTTATATAAATAAAGACCGCCTTAGTACATACGGAATGTATTTGAGTCAAGACAGCTTTAAAATCAATATTAGAAATATTTTCTCTCTAATAGAATTACGAGTCAATGGATTGTGTACTTCAGCGTGTTGTTAATACCTCTTCTGTTAATATTTTTAAAATTCAGAGGATAGTGTTTCGAATTAATAATTAAGTATGTTGTCATATGTTTTTGCTTTTGCTTTTGCCGTGTAAAAATTAATTCTAGTTTTTCTGTTTTGTTCAATAGATTTTTGTAAATTTTGGTTAGTTAAACTCCTTTTGACAAAATATTTTGTAGAACAATGACATTAGCTTGGTAAATAAACACAGATTTTGTTAAAAAAGTTGAGATTTTTGTTAACTGCATGTACAAAATGTAAATTTTCATTTAACTACTTACAAAGTATTTTTGTTGAATATAAAAATTTATTCAGTCAATACGAATTTGGTCTATGTAACTTTGCAAGCGTGATGTCTCAATTTATGATAAAATTCATGTAAATCTACCAAAAGATGTCTGCCAAATTTCGACCATTTGATAACATGTATTTCAAAATTCACTTTTCTGTTTCATAACTGTGTTTTTACGAGTTATTTCCTTTGTACATGTAACATTTAAGTTTGAAATTCGCGCCATATTTGAAAGCACACCACTGGCGCCGCCATTTTGGGGACAAAGTTTGCGTCAACCAATCAGGCCAGCGACGGCTAATGGCCAGTCTCTCATTTCTAGGGTCTCTATTGACTTACAGTGGCCCTGCAGTAATGAAAAATAGTGATAATAATCCCAAGAGCACAATGTGACCAACAAGAAATATTAATGTATAAATATTTAACTATTCCTAACTCATCCCTGGAGTTATCGCAACTGATAGTCCAATTCAGCGAGACAGCAAGATTTGTGCTTGATCTTTTGTAACAGCTATTGTAGCCCTTTTGTTGGATATATCTCGAGGTGGTATTTTGTAATCTGATAAAATTTTAGAACGATAACCTAAGCTATTTTGAATATTTTCGACACTGCAATCTTTAGTGAAAGTTGTATTAAAGTTATACAGGGTTATTCAATTTCTATGCTCACCATTGAGATTTAGAAAACAGTCAGAGATACAAGGTCAGTTAATTTGCAAGGTTGCAGATTCGAATGCTGAATAATGTTAAAAAAAGAAATTGGCTATAAGTCTTAGGTTTGACTTGTCCAAAAAAACAAAAATGTTGGTTTTTCGTTTTCTCGTTATACGTTGATTCTTATGTTACTCAGAACAAAACTAATGTGACATTATTAAAAGTTCAAATATGTAGATTTTCATTTGTTTTCTTAATTGTCGAGATTTTGATATTTATTTATTTAATCAGAAAACCACTTACCGTTAGGTGAGATTTTGATATTAACGTTCTTATTTTAAATACACATCAAGGATGGCTATGACACGATTAAGAAATTATTTTCCTCTTTACATTGATATATTTGCTATCTGTATTTTCATAAATAACCGATATATGTGAAAAAGATGTATTTCTTTTATAGTGGGACAACTATATATACTGTTTGAAGCTTTCGCGGTTACTCGAATTATTCTTCTTAGCATAGAATTTCGGCTTAGACCCCGCATTTTCTGGCTTAATGTGCCTTGCACCTTGTGAAGTCGAGCAAAAACCCGCGCGATGGTCATGCTTTTTGGTGGCTCGTGTTGTTTGAGTATCTTGAGAACAAGGATACTTAGGCAGATTTGGCCGTTTTGTTGTTTGTGCATCCATATTCACTAACGTTTTGCAAGACCTTGCAGCTTGCATCATCAGAGTGAAAGTCGCACTAAGAACTGAAGGTCGGTGTGGAGCTATTTATTTTCTTCCGTGCCAGGCACGCGGAGTGGCGTAACGCTTGTTGGTCGTCCGAGTGCAACGTAATCCGTGGGGCGTGGCCGTATGACGCACAGTGGTTGTAATGCTTTAGATCGTGTATCACAGGGGTCCGCGTTTTACTAAGCTTAAAGCCATCTTCCCTGTTGATATTGTTTGGACATTGAATCTGTTTCTAAAACACCTGAATTCTGTACATCCCAACATACAATTCACAATGGAAGAGAGGAAAATTGCAGTATTCCGTTTCTAGACGTCCTGGTGAAACGTAAATCAGATGGCAGTTTAGGACATGCAGTCTATAGAAAGAAAACACACACGGACAGATATCTATAAATGCTGACTCACACCATCATTCAATGCAAAAAGCAACAGTTCTCCAGACTTTGGCGACAAGAGCCGTTCGTATCTCAGATGAGGAAAATCTAGAGAGCGAAAAGCTACATCTGTTTGACTCTTTAAAAAAGAACGGATACACAACTACCGCCATACGAAAAGCACTAGACAAGACTATGACACAAAAGGCTAAAGAAGAATCCCCACCTCTGGAAGGCTTAGCATTTCTACCTTATGTTAAAGGCTCGACTGATAAGATAGGACGTGTTCTGCAACGATGCAACATTGAAAATGTGTTCACGAGCAAGGAAACTTTGGGTAACGGCTTCAGATCGGTAAAAGACAAGATTCCAAGTTTAAAAACCGCTGGTGTATATCGCATTCTTTGTTCTTGCGGCTCGAGTTACATTGGACAGACTGGTCGTTCAGTTGCTCTAAGATTTCAAGAACATAAAGGCGATTGCAAACACAAACGCATCACAAAATCAGCCGTAGCTGAGCATACGTTTACAGATGGGCACACTTTAGAATTTGAGCACGCCAGAGTACTTGCCAGAATACCTCACTACTTCTTGCGAATGATACGTGAAGCCATAGAAATAGAAAAACATCCAAATAATATGAACAGGGAAGATGGCTTTAAGCTTAGTAAAACATGGACCCCTGTGATACACAATCTAAAGCATTACAACCACTGTGCATCATACGGCCACGCCCCACGGATTACGTTGCACTCGGACGACCAACCAGCGTTACGCCACTCCGCGCACCTGGCACGGAGGACTATAAATAGCTCCACACTGACCTTCAGTTCTTAGTGCGACTTTCACTCTGATGATGCAAGCTGCAAGGTCTTGCGAAACGTTAGTGAATATTGATGCACAAACAGCAAAACGGCCAAATCTGCCTAAGTATCCTGGTATCCTGGTTCTCAAGATACTCAAACAACACGAGCCACCAAAGAGCATGACCATCGCGCGGGTTTTTTCTCACCTTCACAAGGTGCAAGGTACATTAAGCCAGAAAATGCTGGGTGTTTATATACAAAATCCTACGCGGTCTAAGCCGAAATTCTATGTTAAGAAGAATAATTAGTGAGACAATTTTTCCCACATCTCTGTTATTTATGAAAATAAGTCTAGCAAACCTCAGTAGAAAGAGAATAATAAAGCTCTTCTTAATGATGCCGTAGTCATCCTTGATTTGAATTTAAAATAAGAAAGTTAGTATCAATATCTCAAAAATTATGAAAATAAATGAAAATATAAAAACAAATTGGACCTCTTTAAAAGTGTTCTAATAATGTTATAGTATATAGTATGTTAAGAGCTTTAAGTGCATTCTTGCCACTTGCGCATGAATATTGCTGTTTGAGGCACAGGTGAAAATAATCATACTTCATTTTATTAAAAAAATTAATTGACAATCAATTTAAAATTACTCGTGTAGTCTATGACGTGACGCGATTATTTAAAGAAATGTCGAGCTTTGTCAAGGAAATATCCTTACGTGGCTAACTATTTGGCTCATGCGGAACCCGAAAATGCTCGGCGAGCGGCAAAGTGATGAAAACGCTCACTTAGCAGCAAATGACCACTTTTTGTTGTTAAATGACAGAGACAGTGAGAAAAATATCAGTCATCGAAATAGTATATTAAGTATTAAGGACAGTAAGGACATTTTACCGATCGAAGACAATAGTGTGGAGAAGCAAAGCGACAACTGCAATTATTGTCTGAGATCGGTAATTTCTTAACGTTCGTGATGCTTATGACGTTTTTAGCATGGTAAATATGTATTTTTCTTTGAACGTCACATTATGCCACAGAATAATATATTGGTGGCACTATAAGTCTATGTCAAATTGGAGTTTAGCAGGTTAGGTTTTGCGTCAGTCTATGTCAAAACTTTTACTTTTACAAAATTTTTGCTTACCGTTCTAGAACGGTAAACATAACTTACTGATTTGTCAACAAACACGGTAACTAAGTAAAATCGTTCTTTCATGCAAAAAAGATAGTTTTGTTCTAAGTAAACGACAAAAACCAAAATCTTTGCTTTTTGGACGTAACTCAAAAACTAAGGTGGGCAAGTTCCTCTTTTTTGAATATTATTCAGCATTAGAATCTGCAACTTTGCCCCAGTTTAACCGACCGTATCTTTTTCGAAAACCCAATGGTGAGCATTGAAATTGAATAACTGTACAACTATAAAGAATGATTTAAATTTAGACATTACCATCTAAAGTGAATTACCTATATGGCTTGTTAGGTTAGTCAGTGTTGAGATTATGCCTTGTGAACATCCTCAATGACATTAAAACTAGGGATGTCGGCGGGTACCCGGGTAATAGTCAACCCGGGTATCTGACTAGTGAATTATGTAATTTCCAGTAAGTCAGCCTTTTTTGGAAAAGATGATAAAAACAATAAGAATAAGCTCTAGAAAAACAGCCATGCAGTAATAACCAGAATTACCCCATCCCATACCACATAATGTTTCTTGTTTCATATAATAAATCCCCTTCACGGAACTATTCAACCCGTCAATAGTACCATCAAATCGCGTCAGTATGGGATGAAGTGACATAAACATCCTCTGTGTGATTTTGATGGAAAGTAGGTACTATTTCAATTTAGTTCAGTTTAAAACTCGCGGCGTAAAGAATGTTTTGATGTACGCTAACATTTTTGTTATATATTTCGGGTACCCGGGTACTTTTTCGGGTTTGATTTTAGACCGGTATGACATCCCTAATTAAAACACAATATGCAGTGTAACTGCAAATAAATTGATCTTGGATATGCTACTCTTGCTCAGCTGCAAATGGGTTAATAAACACGAATATAATCAGAGATAAAATTAAAATACAACATAGTAACTGGTTAAAAGAATACAGTTATATTACAGCTGTACGCATTATGTTAAATTTATTTACATATAATAACTAAATACAGCTACATCTAAGCAATCGTTTTCGCATAAAAAATACATAATCATAGCTAACTTATCCTAAACATAAACCATATATCACAACATGATCAAATGCAATACAAAAGGAGCTTATGTATTAATTCCGTATTTGGATTTCATTTTTCAAGTTCTTCCTGTTTCTTTTCAATATCGGTTTTCTTGAAAGCTTTGCTGGCCTGATAGTACAGAACAACCAGGTATCGATTGCAAACATTAAAGCCAGAGAGGTGATCACAGGCATTTTTCGCATCAAAAATATCTTCATACACCACAAAGGCAGTTCCACGGGTTTCAGGGGTGTTTCCGACCCTAATCTGACGTATTGCGCCATATTTTCCAAATATATCGTACATTTCCTCAGCTGTGATTTTGTAGGGAAGGTTGCGAATATACAGGATTCTGTTTATTTCTGGTGGAAGGCGAACCTGAAATTAAATAATTGATGAACATGCATTATTCTAAAGGCGTTGCCAGCTTGGCGATTGAGTTTTAAATTTCAGATTTTCAGTTCATTTGTTCGAGACAGAAAATTTAAGGTTGCATATAAATTTACTTGAAGAAAAAAACCATAAGCAACTAAAATAAGTTGCAATAAAATATACAATTATCTAGGCGCGAGTCACTCGTGTTAAACCGAAGTTTAGTAATTCTTTTATGGCTGCAACAAATTTCATTATAAAGGGCAAACCATCGTAACCGTTCCTGAAAAGCTGTAGTCACCGTTTTGCTTTTAGTATAGCCAAATGCAGCTACTATTAAGGATCACAGACCCTAAACTAAAACTTGTAGTTCTAGTAGATGGTTACAGATAGTCGTTACAGCTTGTCACGTCATTGCTCAAATTTTCATGGTTAATGTTATTACTACGTAAAGTACATTGAATGAGAGTTTTGAACGAATAAAGTAGCATCATCATTTTATGCATAACTAAATACATAATTTATTAAGTGAAAAATAATTCTACAAAACAGAACATAACCTTCAATACACGAATTTACATCGCTCATTTGTATGATCACAGCGCCAAAGGGGTTGTTACACTACTTACATTCGCCTTTCTTTGCATAGCCAAAGCCATTTTTGAAATTGGAAACTTGTAATTAATAATTACAGAAAGAATCAAAGAATTTAACGAACGTCAGGACAGCACCCAACTTTCGGTTTGGTTGTTTAATGTTTATGTTCTGTCAAGTTCTGTGCAGTTTTCAGTTTAGCCCAGTGTTGCCATCTCAATTTTAGGCGATCGATAGCTTTTTGCGCTAAATTTCAGTAGATCCAACAAATTTTCGGTAGACATAATAAAATGTGTTTTGAACACCTTACATTTTTGCAATAGCCAAGTTTCAGTTTCACCGGCATTTAAAAATTCACATATATTTATATTTCACCGTCTAATGAAATAAATAAAATCAAGACGAAACACCCAATTGTTTTATTAAGAACTATGGAAAACTACACTAATTTACTTAAAACACTATTAACTACTAACAAATATATGCAAGTATATATGATAATATATAATACATGAAACATATTTTAAATGTTTACGTATAAAATATGACTATAAGAAATATATAATTGTTCCAATTCTATTCATTTTACCATCTCTGTCGCCGCTTACAGAATATATTTGTTTAGTCATTTTTGTAAGGATATTCTTTACAACAGCAAAATCGCAACACTTGCCTTGCCCTATATACCTTTTTGTGTGTAATAAACCACTAATTGTTGTACTTGAAAGCCTATTTCTCGAACAAATTAAAGTTCTTCTTAAAAGTTCTCCAATATAAAAAAAGTAGCAAGTAGTTTTTTAAAATACCATAATGTTAGTGTTGTTATGAATTCTGTGCGAGTTTCGTTTGGTAAACTACGAAACGAGTAATTAAAAAGCTTTATTTAACCTTGAAGCACGTATAAACATGGCAGCTTAAGACTACTTGAGACTTCTTTACAGTAGGAGCAGCATCTTAAGACTGATGCATACTAGGGATGTTCCGAATACTCGTATTCGTATTCGCGAGTATTCGCTATATTTTCAATATTTGTATTCGTAATCGTATTCGCCAAAATTAACACGAATATTATACGAGTATTTGACATTAAAATTATAGAAATATAGATAAGAATTTTAATAAAATTATAAAACAGGTATTCATACATTAAATAAAACATTTTGTTTAAATATTAACTATTCTATAACATTAAATAAAAAACAAAACTATTTTCCGTACTATTTTTAAAATTTGCAGCGCGTAAAAAAGCGATGTTGATGTTGATATTATTCACTCAAGGTCATGTATTCGTATTCGTATTCGCATTCGCGAATATTCATAAGAGTATTTGTATTCGGTATTCGTATTCACGAATACGAATTTTTGTATATTCGGAACATCCCTAATGCATACAATTCATGTGAAACAGGAAGCTAAAAGTTATCTTATCTAAGTTATGCTAGCTTGCAAGAGATTAGCGGCAACTGCCGGTGCATGTGGTGCTGAGTAAACTATTCTAATAATATAATTTGCGCTTATTTTATAAATTTTTGTTATTGCATACTCAATCGCAAACGTTTTATGAGTGCCACAATATACAATACATGTAAGCATGTTTGTTAGATATACAAAAACAAATCATTTAAAAGAATAGTTATTAGTGAACCACATTACTGAGAAATCCATTAGACTATAAAATATAGGCAACGATAAGATCATTTACTAATTTAACTTTATGTGTTTATGTAACTATTTTCTCGTGAACTGAAGCTTACAAATTTAAAAATATAAAATAACACGTCAACGTTTATCACAGAAATCTAGAATCCAAGCACGTGTATGTACAATAATAATACTTCTAAATTTAGGATGTGATTCATCGAATTTACTGTGGCGGCACGTGCTGGTTATTACACATTAATGTATGAATCTCTTTGTAAATTTTCCTAAAATATAAATTGTTCTGAATATTGCATACAAATAAAGAGTTGCTGTTTTTCGGTTTAAATAGTGCCCAAGGCAAATTACTTGTAATTATACGGTGTAACAAAAATTGGGTAAAAAAGGGTCGTTAAGGTAGATCCGTAGATTTTAGATGAAATCGGCAGATCTATCCATATATTTAGTCTTACTCGTCGTACTACGCGTCTCGTGCGCATGCCTGAGAATTCGAACTCCGCCTTTAGAAGCGAATTTTAAACTTGACCACTTTCCCACCGCGCGGACGACGCGCTTGCGCACAGCTCACCAAATACATCGAAGAGTTGGTTGTTTGTCTCACTTACGTTGTGACCTCCCCACTCATAGCCGCTAGCAATATCTTCTTATATATAAGAATAGAAGTCTTGACTTATTCACTCGCTCATCAACGCCCAGCCCAAACCCTTGGACCTAGAAAGCTGAAATTTTGCACAGAGGTTACCTTTATGATGTATACAAGGAATAAGGAAGGATATTTCGAAATTCAACCCCTAAAGGGGTAAAATGGGGGTTCCAATTTTGTATGGAAAAATAATATTAAATAGACATTTCGACTTGAAACTTCGTAGGAGTATTCCTAAAAACAAATAAGCAAACAAGTATTTCGTGATTTTCCGAAAATCAACCCCTTAGAGGATGAAATGGGGTAAATAAGCATAAAAATCGACATGGGTGTCGTTATTGAGGTTTTTGGGACGTTGATTGCGAAAATGGCATTTGAAATTTGGCAGGCAGAATTCTCATAGGGAGTACGTATCCGCTATGAAAGGATTTTTGAAAATTCAACCCTAAAGGGGTAAAAAAGGGGTTGGAATTTTGTAAGATCAAATTTTGAACTAAGTCATTCAAAGTTTTAAAATTTGTCCCTTGAAGGTGAAACTAGAAGATAACGGGATGGGACGGGACGGGACCGGACGGGAAGGAAAGGAAAGGGTTAGGAGGGGAGGGGAGGGAACGGGACTGGACGGGAAGGAAAGGGGAGGGATGGGATGGGTGGGGAGGAAGGAGGCAGGACGGGACGGGACGTGACGGGACGGGAAGGGAAGGGATGGGACGGGAGGGAACGGGACGGGACGGGACGGAGACGAAGTAGGAAAAAGGGACGGGGACGAGGAAAGAGACGGGACGGGAACGGAGACGAGATGGGATGGGATGACAGAAAATAATTAGTCATTAGGCTATTTAATACACAAATAACGAAAATGGCATTTATTTTTAAGTCGAAGATGGTGGACATGAAATAAGGGAAGGGACGGCACGGGACGGGACTGAACTGGACGGGACGGGACTGGACTGGACGGGACGGGAAGGAACGGGACGGGAAGGACGGGGCGGAACTGGACGGGAGGGGAAGGAAAGGAAGGTATGGGACGGAAGAGGAGGGGGCGGGACGGGATAGGACGGTACGGAGACAGGGACGGAGAAAGGGTTGGGGACGGGGATAGGAAGGGATGGGATGACAGAAAATAATTAGTCATTATTTAATACACAAATAACGAACCTCCCGCGAACGAAGTCGCGGGTAACAGCTAGTAGTAGTATAAATATATGGATCAACCGAAATATCAGTAGGGTTGGCAACATTGATTTAGCCAACTACGTCTGCTACGAGGCAAAGTAGAAAACGTACTTACCTATACTACGTTTAAGAAACAGACGCAGTAGAAGCCCTTCTCACGAATGAGCGCTAAATTTGAATAGAATATTGTTAATGGTGAGCTGGTTGTACACAACTCTATTTTTTTTATTAAACAATTTTTGAATTCTCATGAGTCTTTCATTTGTAACGTGTAAAACTGGTGTTGCGCGATCAAGGCCGTCCCAGCAGTTTGATTTGCGAGTCTATTAAACGTAGTAAATACTCTGTTCAGAAATTAAAAATCTGGTGTGATACACTCACACAACTTTCTTTTGCAGTAATCTTATAATTAGCCAAAAATTTAATTTTTAATTGTTAAGCATTTGTCAAAAATTACAAATTCTTCAAAAACGGTACAGAATAGAGCGTTAGTTCAAGAGACAAATTTTATCTAATCTTTTAAGCTGAATTAAAAAATTTAATAATTTGCCGGGTGTTCCATTTAAAATAGGAGTTAATAAAAAAATACGAAAGAAAACAAAAGAAACCCATTTTAGAGATATTCAACTGGAAAATCACCTATCTCACATCAATACACATTAAAAATGTAATAAAAATGTAAAGTTAAAAAAAAATTAAAAAAACTAAAAAATTACAAAAGTAACCACCATACTTCCGGTTATGCGATTTTCTTCAAAAGCTTGCTGTCGCATCTAGATAGTACACAAAATTCATAAGTACTTTTTATTGGGCCCTTGACTTCCAAAACTGGTTAGAGTTGCGGAATTGCGAAGGTGCATTTTTTTATAATCAAATTGTCGATAATTTTAGAAGAGAAACCATTGTATACAGTTATGTTATTCGTCGTCTGAAGTTCGGACTTATAACGAACTCTAACCCAACATTTACGTGTATTTGTGTTTTCTTCGAAGAAGAACATGGTATATCAAGCTTGTTGTAGGTCCTACAAACAGTAATTTTTGATTCGCATGTATACATGTAGGCAAAGGTGCAAAGTCACTTCAATTCCCTCAACTGGGGGCGGGCTGCTATAGGGACATTGCGTCCCGCTTCAGCCAATAACGGTAATTCAGGATCAGAACATCAAAGCAATACTTGCAACACAAGCAAGAGCCAGCTGAAACGACCAGCGGAATTAGCAGACACCATCATGAACACCATGACATTCCAGGTGCACGAAGCTAGAGCCCTTTATAATACAAGCAGACGCATGTCGCACAAGTTGCATAACACTTTGTATCACAGTACTTTCGCGTTTACATGTTGGTGGCCATGATGCAACCAAAACATAACCCTACAATGTTAAACAGTTCACTCGTTGTGGGTTATATTCATTTTTGAATGAACTATTTACGGTCTTTTCTGTTTTTCAGATTTCAAAATCTTCGAGCATGACCGGTTGTTTCTGAAAAGTAACAAATTTTTTGAATTTGCCGCTTTTGTGATGTGATTCAATATGGCTGATAAGCATGCTCGTATTATAGAGGTGCTTTACACGAAGCAAAGGTGTCACCATTAGACGACGCTATAAAAACCATAATCGACTAAATAGCCCAGATAAAAACCCAATGGCAAGGTAGAGCTAGAAGGTGATCACGCCAACAAGAAAGAGAAAGAAGCAAGTCCAGAAACAGAAACTTCGACACTGTTGGTAACACTACAAATTCGAAGAAAAAGCGAGAAAATGTGTACTACCATGTAAAGCTGCTACCAGCTAGGGAAACGAGTCGAGCAGTCGGTAATGGCGACAAACGACTGTCACGATCACAAAAGCCGACTCTCCATAACAGACCAAACATCCAAAATGAGATACCTATTGGAAAGACGACAAGTTACATCATACAAGCTGTACTCTGCTAACACCGAGATCAACACATACGGATATCTTCAACCCGAACCTTGACCTCAAGTTAAGAAGAAGCTTCCCATGGCGTCTTATAGTAGCAGAAACACAAAAACCAATAATTGGAGCTGATTTCCTTTCGTATTACAGATTATTGGTAGATATGAAAATCAAAAGGTACATGATACGAATACAATCCTTTCGATTCGAGGGCATCATGCCAACAGCACACACAGAACCAAAATCAGAACTGAGCAACACAACCCAATACCACGAGGTCCTAAAAAATCCCAGAGATCACCAAACCAGCCGGAATTCCCACTTTCTCACAACATTCTATACAGCACCACGTTCACACATCGGATGGACCAGCAGTATCAAGCAGACCACGAAAACTCGCGCCAGATAAACTCAAGATTGCCAAGTCAGAATTCCAACTGATGGTACAACTAGGCATCGCTTGACCTTCAAAGAGTCCCTGGCCATCACCACTTCATATGGTGCCAAAAAAGAATATAGTAGAATGGAGACCGTGTGATGACTACAGAGCACTTAACGCAGAAACTCTACCAGATAAATACCCCGTTGCTCACATTGAAAGCTTTTCCCAGGAACTTCATGGCAAAAAGTATTTTTCTACTGTAGATCTCGTAAGAACTTACATCAACTTTCTTTAGCCGAGGAGGACGTGCCGTAAACAGCAATAACAACACCATTTGGTTTATTCGAATTTCCTTACATGACCTTTGGATTACGAAACGCAGCACATACGTTCCAAAGATTCATGAACGAAATACTACGAGACATGGATTTTTGCTACGTATACATAGATGACATCCTAGTGGCATCGGCATCAGAGCACATTTCACACCTATAAGAGCTTTTCGCAAAATTGCAAGAAAAAGGAATAGCTATCAATCCAGCAAAATGCACCTTCGGCGTACCACAAATTCAATTCCTAGGATACCTAGTCTCGGAACAAGAAACACAACCCTTACTTTTATCCGACCAAGAGTTAAAGAACGCCCCAAATAAAAAAATAACAAGCCTGCAGCTCAAGAAAATCAACCTGCCCGAGCACAACGTAGAAGTTTACTGCGACGTGTCAACAAACACAGCAAGACCATTCATGACCAAGAAGTTTTGAAAGCAAGCATTCGACAGCCTATATCAACTGTCACACCCAGGCATACGCGAGTCAATGAAAGTAATATCCGAAAAATTAATATGTCCAAACCTAAGAACAGATTGCAAAAGTTGGGCGCACCAGTGCATTCCATGTCAGAAATCTAAGATAGACAGGCACAACGCACAACCAGCAGCATCATTCAAGCTACCATCAGCCAGGTTCGATCACATGCATATTGATTTGGTAGGACCATTACCTATCCCACAAGGATTTAAGTACATCCTAACGTCCATTGACCTTTTTCCCGATGGCCAGAAGCCATACCACTACCCAACATCGAGGTTGAACGGTAGCAGAATGATTCTTCACCAACTGGATAACCAGATTGGCAGCACAATGGAACAAGGGAGGCAATCCGAGGTGCACCTTTTCAAGAAACTTAGAGAACTCGCAAGAATTAGAACAACGACATATTATCCTTAAGTAAACGGAATAGTCAAAAGATTCTACCGACAACTGAAAGCCACCCTGGGATGCCACAACTCCGACAAGTGAAGTAAGACTGCCCATTGTTCTTCTTGACTTACGCACCGCTTAAAAAGAAGACATTGCAGCAACAGCCGCAGAAATGGTATATGGAGAAACGATAGGCCTGCAGCCGAATTCCCAATTGATACCTTACAGAACCAATCACTGGAGCCCGAAAACTATGTGTCACAACTACGCAGGTATTTTCATGGCATAAAACCAACCACTGCATCAAGTCACAAGCACCCCAAACTTTTTATCTTCAAAAACCTCCTCGTGTTTTCGTACGGAACGATACAGCTCAACGACTCCTGCAAAAACCGTACGATGGCCCATATCAGGTCATCAAGCGAAACGATATCACCTTCACAACAGCCAAGAAAGGACGACATATTACAGTATCAGCAAAAAGAGTCTAACCAGCATTCGTCGAAGACCAAACTCCGCCAGCACGCTATCAGCAGTCAACCCAAGCAGCAATACCGTCGGCAATAACCAGCTCAAGCACCACAAGGTTGGGCAGAAAGACTCGCCTTCCAGTTCGCTTCCAAACATGACTCCGTCACTAAGCAGGGGGTATGTAGCGGTACTAAGCAGGGGGTATGTAGCGGTCCGAACCACAATTTTTAGCAAATGAGGTCGCCCCACCACTGCGGCTGCACTCACATCACCTGCGCAGAGTCGAGAGTTTTCCCACTCCAGCGTTGATGTCATTGACTAAACCCGCGCTCTAGATTTGGGGTCATTGGCCGAACCCCTGCTTGGCCTCCGTTTGAAGTGTATAAAAGAACAATCTGTCAGACGAAATATTCAGTTTCAGCCAGGGTTTCTTATAGCTCGATCGAAACTCTGTAGCCACAGCCGGTATTGCTAATAGCCCGGCTAGACTAAGCAATCTTGGTCAGTGTTGCTAATAGCCTGATTAAATTATGCAGTGTGTTACTGTGCCGAGGCACACCGGACGCTGTTTCATGCCATGCGAAACAAGTCCACCAAACTAACTCTAGGAGACATCCCGCCAGAAGCTCACAGGTGCCCAAGAGCGCAGATACCGCTGGAACGCATTAAGGGACTTCTTCAGGCGTTCACGTATTTCGCCGCCGCTGCCGCCTTCGCTCGCGATACCATATACACCTGGGCTTGCTATATCAATAAAAAGTCCGTATTTCCTCATCTGCATCACTGGCCTTCAGGGGAGGCGCTACAACGCTGTTGACCCGTTCCGGATACATTCAGCCGGCCCGCGGCGGAGGTTCGCTGGGCTCACCGACATCAGAAGGAAGCCATGAGCCGCTCGCAGACAAAGGTCGCGGCATCGTAATTGATTAATGTTGTGTGATCATGTAAATATATAGCATAAGTGTGTAAATAAACAATATATTTCAACGAACCGTCTCGTTAACACACACGTCAACCAACTTCCATTTTCACTTCCTTTTACAATAAAGGAAGTACCTAGTGGATGCACCCCAAACATTCGAATTTGAGTTTTCAACAGATCTTCACGTTTTAGAGTCCCCTGAACGCAAAAACCATATTTTTGTTCATTGGTCTGTCTGTCTGTATGTGAACAGAATATCTCAAAAACGAAGAGGCATGGCATTGATACCTCATATATAAGTTTTGTGTACTATTTAGATGCGACAGCAAGCTTTTGAAGAACATCGCATAACCGGAAGTAATGATGTTTACTCTTGTGTTTTTTCAGTTCTTTTCGATTTTTTCAAAAACGGCTCTAACGATTTGTTTCAAACTTTACATTTTTATTACATTTTTAATGTGTATTGATGCGAGATAGGCGATTTTCAAGTTGAATACCTCTAAAATGGGTTTCTTTTTTTTATTAACTACTATTTTAAGTAGAACACTCGGTATATTATTAAATTTTTTATTTCGGCCTAAAATTTTAGAGTAAATTTGTCTCTTCAAGTAACGCTCTATTTTGTACGGTTTCTGTAGAATTTGTAATTTTTGAGAATTTTTGACAAATGAATAAAAATTAAAAACAAATGTTTGGCTAATTATAAGATCACTGTAAAAGGAAGTTGTGTGCGTGTATCACACCAGATTTTTTTCAATATTTATTAGAGTTTAACAAGAACAAATACAACAGAGCACACTGTGATTAAAAAGCTACACACCTAACCATATATTTAATAGTACTATATTGCAAGCGCGTGTAAGTGGGGAGGTCACAACGTAAGTGAGACAGACAACCAACTCTTTAACACACTTGGTGAGCTGTGCGCAAGCGTCGTCCGCGCGGTGGGGAAGTGTTCAAGTTTAAAATTTGCTTCTAAAGGCGGAGTTTAATTTTTCAGGTATGCGCACTAGACGTAATGTTCAGAGTGAGACTATGTCGGCGCCGTAATTTTTTCGCTCGTTCCCAGACCCTACTAGTAATATAGAAGTAAAAATATATGCACCTAACCCTTATCTGGCTTTGTTGCTTCTTTCATGTTAGAGAAAGATTGAAATGAAAAGACCATATATTTAAAGAACTATATTGCTAGCGGCTATGAGTTGGGGGGTCACGAAGGAAGTGAGACAGACAACCAACTCTTGAATGTATATGGCGAGCTGTGCGCAAGCGCGTCGGCGTCGTCCGCGCGGTGGGGAAGCAATCAAGTTTAAAATTCGCTTCTAAAGGCGGAGTTTGAATTCTCAGGCATGCGCACTAGACGCTTTATACTCAGAGTGAGACTATGTCGGCGCCGTAATGTTTTCGGCCATTTCCAGGCCCTACTAGCAATATATTATTTTGGAATGGCTATGTAAGCTACACGTTGGACTATCCATATATTTTATGAAATGTAATGCACCACTTTAAACTAGCCCTTTATTAATGCAATGCCCTTTCTAATTAAATAATAATTTCTTTATAAAATCAAGTTCTCTTATCTCAGGTGGTTCGCCAAATCAAGATTTCTATTAATTGAATTTTAATATTACAGTTAATGACATTTGCTGTCAAACCAACCAATTTTCAAAACTCATCAAGCCAGGTATTGACAATTGTATATTATCTTAACACACATATTAATCAATTCTCTTAAGTAAGTAATAAATCAAGTCTATTTGAACACCTTCTTGTACTAATTGTTATTTAAAAAACTTTCATTAACTCTTTACACAAACCTTAATACTTTCTCTTGCTTTTTCTGCCAAACTCCAACCAACAACGGATCCCAATATCGTCAGACTGCAAAACTTACTGCTCACTCCTCAAACAGTGGCACCCAGGATGGCACGTAAACCCCCTTGACTGCATCCATCCAGAATATCACCCGCACTGCATACAGAATCCAATCCTCCCTCCTTGCAAACGTCACCATCAAAGCATTCAACCTCTGGTAAGTTCCAATCTTATGAAGTTCCAAATCTAACCTTGTTCCTCTTTTTAGCTACTCCGATGTCTACAGCAACACTTACAACTTATCCAAATCAATTAGTTACTTGTAAGAACCTCCAATAATATCTTGTATACTCTCCAATCCAAATGTATTCAATTAATATAACCTTCTGTATGTTTATTTCCAATTGACTGTACTTGTATAATCTCTTGACCGATTATGTACCTCCATAAGTTCCAATTAACATTTTCATTTCATCTCACCACGCAGATTTGTTTAAGACCCTTTTTAAATTTGTATTTACCAAAATAATACAAATTTAGGCATAACTTTCTAGTTTTATTTACAAAATGCTTTAATTCAGAAAATACATGTCTGTTTTTATGAGTTGTTTATATAACTAACTTAAAAAAATGTCATTTATGTTAGATACAATTCTTATTGCACACATATTTATTTTAAAAATCCTATTATTACATGCTATTAATTATTATCATTCTAACAAATACATTTGTCAGTTGTAACCTTGGCTTGAACTTTATCAAAATTTTCTGTAACCATTAAATTAGTATTCAATTAATATCAAAATCTCCTCTCTCATTGTCTCAATTAAATTTATTTATAATGTTTAAAATGTAACACCCATCAAGATTTAATTATAGCAATCTTCCAAATTTATTCTTTTTAAATATATCTTTATTGTATTTGATTACACTGCCTCATGTATCATAACAATATGTATAATACATATATGGAAACGACATCAGCGTCATAGCTGCCCTAAAGTTGATTTTGTGTCGGACGGGTACATTACGTAAGTAAAGGGGTAACCTTCTCTTTGACAGCGTCGGCTAAATATATTTCTCGGTATTTATAAAGTTTTCTACCTGGATCGCAAAACGCGGACAAACATTGGCTATTTACTGTTGTCTTAGTTTTGTTTGTAAGCTTTGTTCGATTAAGCGTGGCGCGTGTATTTTATTCTGTAGTTTTTGTAAATTTGCTGAATTGCGATGTTCTGACCCCTTTTCAAAAACAAATAAACGTTGCCAATGACTGAAGGTTAATGCTAGCCATCGGCGCATATGACGTCACTTACTGGTGTCTTCTCATCTCAATCCTGCTCTACTTATGGTCAAAAATTGCTGCTGCCAAATTCATGAATTTGACAAATTTCTGTGTATAGTACATTAAATAGGCAGATGCAGTGTCGATTTCATGGAATAGGCAAAATTTAGCCCATTTCACGAATTCGACAATTTCACAGATTAGGAGTAACATATATACCTACCTACCAAGATACTTTATATTTGAAACTTCCTTAATTCCTACTTTCTTCTAAATTACGTCTATTTGAATGTGATTAGAGGACGATATGCTATTGTTTTTGTAACATTTAATGAAAGTTAAAAATAATTCAGCCAATTTTTACTTTCTTAATTTCAACTTCTATTTTTTCTTTTACATCTTCCCAGTTGTTTTGTCTACATATGGTATATTTCCATTATTATTAATTTTTATAAGGAAATTTATGTACATGATAAATAATACAGGTCCTAAGACATGCGCTATGGAATTTCTAGTTTTATTTCTTTAGTTTCACTTAGGTTATTATTAATTCTAATTCGCTGCATTCTTTTTATGTATGTATATATAATCGATAACCTTGTTTTACCTTGCGGCGTCGAGGCTGGTGCTTTATGTGCTTGCATCTGGCGGTACAATGCTCAACTTGCCCCGGATTCGGGATACAAAGTTGGAGAGCGCCTTTTGTGCTTGCACAGCAACCATTGTGTGAGGTGTGTGTGTGTGTGTGTTATGTTGACCGTGTTACTCTATCTCTTAGGTCTGCGGTTCTGAGTAGAGCACAGTTAATTTGGTGCCCAACTGTGAATGGTCTCACCGAGCCCGGTTCAAATTGCCAGGCTGCGGAAAATTCCGGCCCTCGCGGGATTCGAACCGAGGACTTGCTTAATGCAAGACAAGCGTCTACCCATCTGCGTTGCTTGGCTTCTTAATGCATTCTTGTTATTAGATGAATAATTCTATACTTTAAAATCACATATAGACTGACTAATATGTGTTAGCATTAGCATGATGACATGTCCAGTGAGGTAGTCTGTAAGTACTATTAAGTTAACAGCCGACTAAAATTTAAAATGCAGTTATAAGCAATTTTATCTGGCCATGATAAGTCTGGTTGAAGATACACGGTTGTAAGTTGTACATTCATTTCCTAAATACTGTGTTAATACTTGTATTCGAATACTCACAAAGAAGCTTTACTGGTACGCATGAAGATTTCTGCAAAGTAATTTAGCGGCTTCTTTGTTATATTACCTACATTTTATATACCATTACCTAATACCATAAACTAAATAGAAATTGTTTCGTTGTTCTTCTTCTTTCGAGTTCTATTGTCCATTTTTGGACATGTATTTCCATGTCTCTGTTTTGCGCACGTTGGTTCCAGTTAAGTCCAACTGTTATTTTCAGGTCGTTGACCCATCTCATCGGTGGCTTTCCTACGGGGCATTTGTGAATATAATATCCAGTGAAGCATGTGTTTGTTCCAGCAGTCAGATATTTCGCTTGCTAGGTGTCCCGCATATTTCCATTTCAGACTTGCAGCTTTTTGAGTGATATCTACTATAAGCCGTTCACTGTTTAGTGGATACTTCAGCATGATAAAATCAACAAGAATACTTTCGATGGTTATTATTTATTATGATTTACTATGTTCGATTACATCTTGTTAAACAATGTCAATACATACATAATAATATTTCGTACTACCAACATAACAGTAATACTAAAACTAAAAGGGTGCGTTCCGTAATGAACTACCTTGAACACCTTCCCCTTTTGGATTATTTATAGGTTAAGTCTTTGGACGGGTTTAATGGGGCGTCCACAACGAGATCTATAACTATTGGAGGTGCCTGGGTTGGAGCCCGCTTCTCGAGACACTGATGCATTGTTTTCATTTACAGGGCTAAACATAAAACTTACATCACTAAGAGCATCATTCTCAAATAGTTCTTCATGAATAGTATTGGTTGGATTTTCTACATGAATAATTTGTTCTTGTTGAGTGGGATACAACTCAGGTTCCAATATGAAATCACTATAATCTGATTTGGTGAAAGATGGTTTCATTTGGCTTGAATTTCGCCTTACGATTCTGTTATTGCTTTCTTTCTGTAGCCAATAGGATCTTGGTTCATTGGCTTTTTCCAACACAACAGCTTTATACCAATGATTGTCTTTACTGCTTTTGACTACTACCTTATCCCCCTTTTTATACTCTATTACAACTTTGCGGCTCGTTTTATCATAGTGCTTTTTCATTTTGTCCTTTTGTACGCATAACTGTTTGTATATATGGCTTTGCACTTCAGGTTCTAGTTTACTATGTGTCATAGGTAATTGTGTTCTAAGAGTTCTACTCTGAAGGATCTGAGCCGGAGATGCATTTAGATTAATAATAGGGGTGTTGTTATATTCTAGCAATAAATCTCTAAAATCACTTTTTTCAGCTAAGCTTTTACGCAAGATTTGTTTACCTGTATTAACAGCTTTTTCTGATAAACCATTGCTTTGATGATGGTGTGGTGTGCATGTTTGAATTGTGATGTCTTTATCCCTATAGTAATTTTTACATTTCATTGATAGAAAAGGTAAGTTATCAGCAATTATGTGTTGTGGGTAACCAAATTTTGTGAAAATGCTTTGCATGGCATTTATGACACTTTCAGAAGTTTTATTGGGTAATATGCAAATATCGATCCAATGCGAGAAATGATCTACTAGTACTAAGTAAGACTTTGAACCAAATTCTAAAATATCTGCACCTACTTTATTATACCTAAGTTTTGGCACGGAGTGGGGTAGCAGCGGTTCTTTGAAATTACTAGGCATATATTTTTCACAAATTCTGCAAGATTTGCTATAGGTTATAATATCGGATGTTAACTTTGGCCAAAAAAATAATTTTCTCGCTTTATGTAAGGTTTTGTTAATCCCTATATGGCCCTTATGTAACAATTTCAGAATATAAGATCTAAGATTCTGTGGCACTACTATTTTATCTCTTATAAAAACTAAACCGGCTTCAACATATAGGTCATCTTTTAAATTGAAATAGGGTTTACACTTTAAAGGGATATCGTTGAGTTTTGGCCAACCATTGTAATAGTAATCAGAGACGATTTTCAAAATTTCGTCGTTCGAAGTTTCCCTTCTAAATTCAGATTTTTTTACATCGGTCATTGGTAGATGTTTAGATACCGAATGCACTACGTCAAACATATCAAAATCGAGTGTGTTGGACTTTAAACTAGCCCTAGAGAGCATATCAGCAAAATGAATATTTTTGCCAGGAACGTAGTACACATTAAGGTTGTATTTTAATAATTTTAATCTTAAACGCTGTAATCTTACCGAACCAATCTTGCAAATGGGTTTATTCATAATCGATATTATTGGTTTATGGTCAGTCTGTACATCTACATTGTAACGATAAATGAATTCATGGAACTTCTGAGTACTAAAGTATATTGCCAATAATTCTTTCTCAGTTTGACTATAATTTATTTCGTGGTCATTCATTGTTCGAGATGCACAGGCTACCAATTTTAACATACTATCATGCTCTTGAAACATACAACAGCCTAACCCATTTTTCGACGCATCACACTGTACTACAATTTTCCTTTTCTGGTCAAATGGTACTAAGGAAGGGGATTTGCTAATTCTTTTCTTTATTTTCTCAAACGTTTCTTGATGCCTAGGGAGCCACTGCCATTCTACATTTGATTTTAATAATTCACATAAGGGATTCATATATTCAGCCATATTTGGAACATAACGCCTCACATAGTTAAAGGAACCTATTATTCTCTGTAACTCTACTTTACTTTTAGGACTTTCTAATTTACAAAGTGCTTCCACACGGTCTGGATCTACCTGCATTCCAATTTCGGAGAATATTTGACCCATAAACTTGACTTGTTTTTGACAAAATTGAAATTTTTCTTTATTAAATTTAGCATTTACCTGTCTAGCACGTTCTACAACTAGTTTTACAGCCCTATCGTGTTCCTGTTTTGTGGCCCCAGCTATTATCATATCATCATGGCAAATGATGACGTTTTCAATATCGCCAAAATTTTTTTCAACCTCTTCCTCAAACAAATCTTGAGAGTCAGACAGGCCATATGGCAATACTGTATACCTATATACTCCAAATGGGGTGCTAAAACAACATTTCCAAGACGAGTTTTCATCTAACCTCAAATGGTGGTACCCTTCAGATAAATCAAATACAGTAAATATTTTTTTACCACTTAATTTTGCGCAAATTTCTTCAATGTTTGGGATTAATCGCGGTTTCCTTACTATATGCTTGTTTAGATCTGCTGGATCTAGACATAATCTAATTTTACCGTTAGATTTTTCTACCACAACAACTCTATTAATACTTGCCCTAGCATCAATTTCCTCTACCTTAACAATAGCTTTCCTTTTAACTAATTTTTCTAGTTCATCTTTAAATGCACTACGTATTGCAATGGGTATTTTGGTTGGGGGGTGGCTAACTGGCTCAAACACTTCAGATGTAGTAATCCGACACATACCTGGAAACACACCTGAGCCTGAAAAAATATCTGTATTATGTTTTATGAACGATTCTTTGATGCTATCTGATCTACACTTATCAGTATTATTAATTCTTTTTACCAAATTTAAATGCAAACATGCTTGGCCTCCCAAAAGAACCTGGTTTGCCCCCTCAACAATGACAAAATCTTCGTACATATGTGTATCCCTAAATTTGCAATACAAATTTACAATTCCAATAGGCTTTGATATTGTTCCCTCAAAGGCTTTTAACATGTAATCAGCAGGTCTTATTCTAAATTGTTTGTTAACTAGCTTAAACATATTTAGTGGGATAACATTTACATCTGCCCCAGTGTCTAGTTTTACTTTAAGTTTCCGGTTTTCAATTTCAATGACCTCCTCCCAGATACCTTTCTTATGACAACAGTTTAGGTAATTACATTTACAGCTTTTTTTAACTAGATTAATACTACCTACAAAATTTTCACTAGACGTATCACTTTCTTGGTTTTGTTCAACATTTTTAACAAACTTTACTCTACACGACTTTGCGAAATGATTTAGCGTGCCACACTTCATGCAACTTTTCCCGTAAGCTGGGCATTCACGAGGCCCATGTATAGTTTGGCACCTCTTGCATTGAAATGTTTTGTCAGATTTTTTGTATCTATAATCCAATTTCCTACCTGACGATGTTTGCAGGTTACTTCCAGATTTATAGTTACTACCGTTACCTACATACCTCTTGTTCTTCTTAACCATATTTATGTCGAGGTCGCTACTCCTTTCACCTTGCTGGAACTGTTGACTTTGGGACCTACTTTGTTCGCTTGTCCTACAGTGCTGGATCGCTTTCTCCAATGTAAGCTTGTCAATTCTGAGTAGAGCCTCTCTGGTGGTTGGATTACGTATGCCCATAACTATTATGTCCCGTAGAGCCTTGTCTTCCGCTGATTCATCTGGGTCGACCACATTATAGTTGCAGGATTTCACCAGGTGCTTGCAGTCGGTCAACAAATGCTCGAAGGTTTCACCCTCCTTCTGGGCCCTCTTCAAAAAGTTGTAACGTTCAAAACACTCGTTTACTCGAGGATTTACATAATTGGCTATTAAACCTAATGCGTATGCATAATTATCCACTTGATCATCAGGAACTTTAAATGTTGCCATAATTCTAGCCGATTCTGTTCCCATAATGTTTCTTAAAATCGACAGTTTTACCTTGTCGGCAGCTTCATTCTGCCCTGTTGCCATTAGGTAATCTTCGAAGGCCGTTTTCCAGAACTTCCACTCTGTGGCGGCATTCTGTCCTTGTAAATCGAAATCAGGTGGTAATTTAACTGGACCGAGGCCTAGATTAGCCATTTTTACTGCTTGATAAATCGAAGCTGTACACTTAACCTCGTTTATCGGAATCACACCGCTATATTTCGGTTGATACCTTCTCCTCACCGGAAATTTATTTTTATTTACGCAGCGCCATGTTTAGTGGATACTTCAGCATGATAAAATCAACAAGAATACTTTCGATGGTTATTATTTATTATGATTTACTATGTTCGATTACATCTTGTTAAACAATGTCAATACATACATAATAATGTTTCGTACTACCAACATAACAGTAATACTAAAACTAAAAGGGTGCGTTCCGTAATGAACTACCTTGAACATTCACGATCTTTTTGGGTCAGGTGAGGCTATGACCATCTAGTAATTTTGTTGGCAGAACTTCTGTTGCAACTAAACTTCATCATGGAAATTGTCACATTTTGTGTTAGGTTAGGTTGTTTTCAGTTTAAGGTTATATTTTCTGAATAGGTACATTGTTGCCGCATATTCTCTAGTCTCCACATCAACTCGCGTTCTTTTAAATTTGGTCTGTCCTTTTTAAATTGGAAGTAGCATTGTTTAATGGAAATTTTTTGTTGTAACAAAATTATTTTGGGCATTTTGACTTTTCCTTTGACAGAAATTAAAATTATTTTTACACATTTGATAAATCATTTATTTTCTTACGAATATTAAAATAATAAATCTGGCAAGAAAATGTCGAACAGACACTGACAGAAAAAAAATTGCATCCGCTACATCATAGAATCAGTTAGTCCAACATGAAAAGAAAAAATCCTAGCCAACTCTGCCCCAAAAAGGTCGTGAACGGCTTATATTTTTGTTTTCCCCTTATCTAGTGATGTAAATTACCCGGGTATTTATTTTTTGAGGTAAATACCTGTGGTATTTACATGGGTAAATACCCAAAATGAGTGTTTAAATGGGTATTTATAGCCTCATTTACCAAATATTATAAAGCTAATCTAACAAGTATAATTGATTGGTAAGTGAAGGTGCTCAATTTGAATTTTATAAAAATGTAGAATAAAATAGCTGCACTGAGAAAATCGTACGGAACATGGCAATTCCATGAGTTGGAAAAGGTTCAGGGGCGTAGCTACTGCTACATCTGTCGTATCAATGATACAGGGCCCACGAGCCAGGGGGGCCCACCAGCACTCAAGTTCTCAAAAAAAATTATATAAATTTAATTTGGAAACTTTTGCTCAGATCACATTTAAGAATTTAGGTTTATATAGGCGGAAAGTGTTTGGTTATCGGATTTAGCCATATTATCCATCGAAAAGGAAGAGCTTAACAAATTAAAACCATCTCCGAATATGGAACGTCTTATTAACATTTTCGCGGAGAAAAAAAGTTCGGAGAGTAACTCTGTAAATAAATATTATTTACTTCAACCTTTTTTCTTATTATTTACCATTTACTTGTTCCTTACTTATGTAAATATATGTAAACTATAAACTATGATTTCCCCCCTCTTTTTACGTAATACCTATGTCCGTTAGTAAATAGTATATTGTCTAACTAGTGCTGAAAGTTGGATATTTCACACGAATGCGATAGTTGAGCCACGAGCCGAAAGCAAGTGGCTCATTCGCAGAAGTGTGAAATATCCAATCAGCACGTGTTATACACTATACTTTTCCGACGACCACCAATATACTATTGCTTCTTTATAATATAAACCAAATTTACCACTTTTAACCGCAAAATGAAACAATTATTGTTTAAACATCAACTTAAATTGTCATACTATTTCTGTGACATTAGCTTACTAGATTTTTGAACCGGCTTGTTTCGCGACTTGCGCACTGTTTTATGCAGAATTGGCCGTGACGCTCTAGCCCATTTTAGTTGCTACGGGAGACCATGTCGCACTAGTGTTACAAGACGGAACACGCACGCTCCACGTGACCTTTTCAGGTGACCTGTGCAATGTGTCACTTTCAGTAACACCAAGCCATGCCATTTTTGGCATTTTTCGTAGTGGTCGTCGGAAAAATAGTTACATTTTTACGTTCGGGCTATTTACAAAATTATACGACGCTTCTTGGACATAGCATTTATTTACAACGATTAATTACGATTATTTACAAACACAAGAATTATCAAGGCAGAACACAAATTACTTAAACTAACGAACTATTTCTAACAACGATACATTTATTTATTTATATTGCACGACTTAACAGTAAGAATTTATATGGTTATATTTATTTGTTATTTATTTTACTAGAGTTATATACACACGGGTTCATTTATATTACGCGCTTCGAGTTTGATGAGAACTGCCCGTTACTCCTGCGGGCGTGTATTTAGATTGCTGGATAGTTCCTTCTGGAAAACGTCTCGAGTTCGCTGGACCTTTCTGGCAACTCTGACGTGTCACGCGCAAGGTTCATCTGGAATGTTCTGGAAGGCTGACTCACGCCGTCTCATGCAGCCGGCCCCAAGGTCGTTCTGTAATGCTGTTGCACGGGACGCTGAGTCATATATCTGGGGTGACGGCCTGGCCCCAGGATCGTTACACTGCCCCCGCCTTAGGTCGTTCTGTCCCAGAACGAGTTGCGTCGGGTGCCTGTCCTCTCGCCCTTGTAGGGGTTCGATGGCGGTATTTGCAGGCGGTGCCCTTCTTGCACATGGACTGGCTGAAGAAGCAGTAGTCTACCGTGGGCTCAATGCTTCGCAACGGCTGTAACAGCAGACTTCGATCTGGACGCCGGTTGTCTCTTGTACGGCCGATCGGTAGGCCATCGGGAACAGGTGAATGCACTGGTCCCAGTCACGCTGATGCTCGGAAACCACCTGGGACAGATGCTTCTCCATGGTTTGGTTCATCCTTTCCACCATGCCGTCCGATTAAGGATGGAGGGCAGTGGTCCGGGTCTTGCCAATCCCCAGTAGCTTGCAGACGTTTTGGATCAGTCCAGACTCGAAATTCCGGCCCTGGTCGGAAGGTAACCCCAGTGGGACTCCAAAACGGCTAAAGCACTCCTTCACCAGAACATCAGCGACAGTACCGGCCTCTTGATTCGGAAGGGCGTACGTTTCGGGCCACTTGGTGAAGTAGCGCATGCACACCAGGATGTATTTATTTCCCGCTTTGGTTTCGTGGCATGGTCCGGCGATGTCAATGGTTGTCCCCTCGAACGGACCACCGATGTTGTACTGCCACCTCGGAGCTCTACGACTTCCAACCGGTCCATTTCCTGTAGCGCAGGCTTCGCACCTCCGGCACCACTCCCGGACGTCATCTTTGCAGCTCGCCCAGTAGAACCTTTCTCGGACCTTCTGCAACGTCTTCTTCAATCCAAAGAGGAGCCATCACGCAGGTGACGCAGAACCTCGACCACTCTACTCCTTGGAACCATCGATTGTGATCTCGTTGCCCTACCGTCCTCATCTTCCAAGATTCTGGCCAGGACGTTGTTGTCCAGATGCAAGGAGTTCCATTGCGCCCAATAGGTCTTCACCGTTGGGTTGGCGGCGGAGACCTCCTGCCAGGTAGGTCGACGGCCATCTCGCTTTCAGGCTATAACCGTGCCTAAGTCGGGGTCGTTCTCCTGGCTGTTCTGCAACTCGTCTAGCTCCTACGAGTCGTCGACTACAGTGGTACGATTGATGGGTACCGCACCACTCTCCAGTTTCGAACAGTGGCCGTAATCCGCAGGGCAGGGTCTCCTGGATAACGCATCGGCGTTGCGGTGGGCTGCGCCAGGTCGATGATTTATTTCAAAGTCGTACTCTTGTGGGCGCTCGATCCACCTAGCCACCTGTCCTTCAGGGTACTTGAACTGCAGTAGCCATCTTAGAGCAGCAGGGTCGGTCCTCAGCAAGACTCTTCTGCCAAACTCGAATGATTTGTTTTACTACATTGGTACGGCCGCTGGGATGATCTCGGCACTCGAAGATGTCTTGGTACCGGGCCACCAGATATTCGATCTTCCTCCGTTCTTGTTGGCTCATGCCCCTTCCCAGGATTGTGTTTCACCTGACGGTTTCCGGTTCTCTGTTGACGTTCATCATCCTTACTGGGACCTTAAGCCCAGTCTCTACCAACGTCTTCCCAACCAGGATACCATGAGTGACCTCCTTGTCATGATCGGGTTCAATCCTGGGCACTACGTTGCCCTCCTGGGCACTACGTTGCCCCGGAGATCGGATTCCAGGTATGCATCCACGATCCTCTTGGTTCGTCCCGGCAGAGTAACATCTTCCGCCCATACCACTCGTACTGCGATATCTTCTCTTGGGTGTAGGGAAAGCTCCTCCCCACCCACGTGCAACACGCCGCGTCCCAGGTTTAAAGTGAACCCACACAGTCTTAACATCCATTCCCAGGATTGTGCTTCTCCTGACAGTTGCCGGTTCCCTGTTGACGTTCATCATCCTTACTGGGACCTTAAGCCCAGTCTTTACCAACGTCGTCGCAACCAGCATACCATGAGTGGCCTCCTTGTCATAATCGAGTTCAATCCTGCGCACTACGTTGCCCCGGAGATCGCCATCCAGGTATGCATCCACGACCCTCTCGGTTCGTCCCGGCAGAGTAACATCTTCCGCCAATACCACTCGTTCTGCGATCTCTTCTCTTGGGTGTAGAGAAAGCTCCTCCCCACCCACGTCGAACACGCTGCGTCCCAGGTCTACAGTGAACCCACTCTTATTCATAACATCCATTCCCAGGATGAACTCGTCCACAGTGTCAGCACTCAGGACCCGATGCTTGAGGGTTTGATTCCCAATCTTCAATGTCAAATCAATTTCCCCATGTGTGGTCACTACGCCTCCCGTAGCAGTGCGAAGGCGTGTCTTGTTGTGCAGCAGCTGACCCTCGTCCCGTACTACGTCAGACCTGGTGATGGACTTCGTCGCTCCAGTATCCAACAGCAGAGACCGAACTCTTCCATTCTCTTCTTCAGGTTCCCCACGTAGTCCTCGCCGGCCGTTTCTTCACCAGGCTTTCAGCTCTTCCTTAAGTACTTCCTGCGCCTTTTCTGCCTGCTTTTGGCAGGCTTTCAATTCTTCCTTGAGGTCTTCCTGAGTGGCCTTCATCTGTTCCTTAAGTTCATCTTTAAGATCCTTTAGTCCTTTTAAGATCCTCTTTTAGCCGGCTCTCAATTCTTCTTGCGCCTTTTCTGCCTTATCCTGGCCAACTTGGATCAGCTGGAAAAGTTGGCTTAATTGGGCCTCCATTTTGCTGCTTTGGGATCTTGTTACAGACATCCACAATACACACACTTAAATTTATTTATAGGTACTTGTTAATCAATTTATTTAATGTCCAATAATTTTTTATAGCCCCTGGTACAAAAACCCGACACCTGAAGCCACTGTTACATTTTTACGTTTGGGCTATTTACAAAATTATACGACGCTTCTTGGACATAGTATTTATTTACAACGATTAATTACGATTTTTTATAAACAAGAATTATCAAGGCAGAACACAAATTACTTAAACTAACGATACATTTATTTATTTATATTGCACGACTTAACAGTAATGATTTATATGGTTATATTTGTTATTTATTTCACTAGAGTTATGTACACACGGGTTCATTTATATTACGCGCTTCGAGTTTGATGAGAACTGCCCGTTATTGCTGCGGGCGTGTATTTATATTGCCGGATAGTTCCTTCTGGAAAACGTCTCGAGTTCGCTCGACCTTTCTGGCAACTCTGATGTGTCACGCGCAAGGTCGTTTCTGGAATGTTCTGGAAGGCTGACTCACGCCGCCTCATGCAGCCGGCTCCAAGGTCGTTCTGTAATGCTGTCGCAGGGGACGCTGAGTCATATATCTGGGGCTCGACCTGTCCCCAGGATCGTTACAATATGTAATTATATTTTACTTTTCTTATTACTTATTTTTATTAGTTTTTCTTTTTATAATTATATTTCGTTTTGTTAAAAAATAAAAATTGAGTTCGCATCTTTATCCGTTTATTTGATAATACCCTGATGGGGTGGGAGTAGGGGGCCAACTTGGCGGTTTATGATACAGGGCCCGTTGATCTCTAGCTCTGCCTTTGAAAAGGTTCGAATACTATTTGCCGTAAGAGTAAGTGAAATAGAAAATGCAATAATTATTTTGATAGCTAGGCAACAAGTAGCTATCGTATCTACGTTATATATGATCTTTGGTAAAAGTTAGCTTACCTTTTTAATATTACAAATTTGATAAATACCCACTTTTTAGGAATTTAACCGAGGCAGGGGTAAATACCAATTTATACATACCCTACCCAATGCGTAATTGCCCGACCCACATCACTACACTTATCCATTCGTTAGTCTTTCCGTGTCGTAATAAAAGTACCAACATTGCTCTTTTCATTGCGTGCCGCATCACTCTTAAGTTTTTCCAGAAATTGCTACAAGTAGTGTAATGTTGGAAAAAATTATTGTCGCAGACGACCGATAAATTCTTGCCATTTTTTAAAATGTGCTATTTAAACACTGTTACTTCATTTTCATTGAAAGAAATAAATTATTTGCAATAATTGTAAAATAACAAGAAGTTATAATAGTTACAACTTTGTCGTCACATACAAAAAAAAATTGCTTTTGCTGTAACACAAATATTTAATAGTTGGTATTTTCTTGGAATTCTTGAAAATTATGCTGTAAAATGTGATTATAAAAAAACAAGTTTATAGGATTTTTATATTATTATTGTTTTATATTTTAAGACTTATTTTCTAAGCTATTAAAATCTTGCTTTAATTTTATTATTAAATACTTCATTTTTGACACTTTGCAATTTATTTTTTTCGTCCACCACGTTCTTTGATTTGCAGTTGTATAACAGCACCTGTTGTAATGTTATAGTATGCCAATGTGTTGGAATCCTTGAAAAACATACCCTGAAATGATTAGAAACGTTAGTGATCGTTTAAAACACCAGAAGAAAGTAAACCTTGTAACACTTACATCGTAGAAGAGCTTCTGCTTAGCAGGTGGCATGGAGGTGTCATCTTGAACTTTGGCCTTCAGATTAGCAACACTTTCAGATAGTGGCATAGTGAGTGTCAGTACTTGTCCAGCTAATTTCCATTCTGACTTTTCTGGCTGCATAGGGATGGAAACTTTTAGGGTAACTGGATTCTATAAACAAAAAAGAGTTAGTGACTGCCACAGTATTTATTTCTTACTTATTTACCGCATTACGCGCCAAGAATACTTCTTCAGGGATAAGGGAGTCCTCGTTTCTCATCTTCTTGTTGGAGGGCTCCTCCTCGCCACCCCCATCCATAGGGTGTTTCATACCCATGCCGGCCATGTGGGGAGGCATAGGCGTTACAAAACCAGCCATTTGGGGTGGTGCAGGCACTAATTAAACACAATTTTTAGACTCCACATATGCTTTGAGAGATACTTACTCATAAGTGGCGGCGGAGGCCGCATCGGGGGCATTGGAGGAGCAGGCATCATCATTATGGGGGGCTGACTGGACAAAATAGGCTGTGGTGGCATTGCCAAGCCGATTTGCGGTTGTTGGGGAGCTACAGACTGTGGGGGTTTTACTGGCTGCAAATTAAGCAAGAAAATCAGGCATTAAATTTTACCAATATTGAAATCAGCTTACTGTAGGGTTTGGATTTGACTGCGGCTTTGCAGAAATTACAGCAGCTGCTTTGGCGGCAACAGCTTTACTCACAACATTCTTGGGGCCAATTTTTTCTTTCTCTTCATCGGGCAGCAGTCCCTTAACCTAAATACGCAAAGTTGGTAAATTAATTGTTATATATGCTTAAATTGGACCTTGTGAATTTGATGGATTTGTTCCTCCAGCGTAATGTTGGCTCGAGCAGCTCGGGTGGCAGCTTCCACGCTGGACGTGTGGCCGTCCCATGTCACCTTTTCATCCTTCCTGACATCCTCCTCTCCAATCTTCTTACCGATTGCAGTTTCCTCGTCACCGACACCGAAGATATCGGTACGACGCTCGGCCAGTTTTTTCAAGCTAGCATCGATGGCACTTCCTGTGAAAAATTTTCAATAAAAACCTCAGTAATTCTTGCAAACCCCAATAAAAAAAATAACACAAGCCCCCAGTAAATAAATTATTGTTAGTATTTTTCTATGCCAACTTCAGCTCTGAAATTCATTAAATGTCTTCAATAGTTTATTTTAGTATGTTTACTTCGTGCATTCCTTTATAAGTTTTCTCTATTCTATTTCACTAGATTCTGCTGAGATGATGACTGCTATATTTGCTCTCTTTGGGCATACCTTTACACATTGCTATTCCGCTACTAATGGCTTTTTTTCTCGATTTTCATCAACAGTATTATGCAAAACCACACTTTTGTTAAAAAAAAAACTACATAATAGGATAAACAGCTAGAACTGAACTCATTTGTATATATAAGATTGCCCAATCCCTATTTGCCCATTTAGTTTCATGCTGATAGCACTAGTTTTACCATTTTTGTAGGCGTTTAAAATGCATAAAATAGTTGATAATTCTGTATAAGTTGACTGTGGATGCAACTGTACAATACTAACAGCTTTGGAGGCGTCTATTATCAAGTGGTATGTTGCTTCTGCACGTCAATGCACCCCCACATGTTGTTGCCAACATGAAGACACTGCTTCAAACTTCTGAAGAAGTTTTGTACAATCCAGTATACAATTCAAATTGGGCACCGAGTGAATGATTAAATCTACACTTCAAGCTTATCAAACTTTACATGAACTTCACTTACCAGCAGCATAAACTGTGTCTTGATTCATCTTATCTGTGACCTGCTTGGAACGCTGTTCCACCCAGCGAGGGTCTAGAAGGCCGATACGCATGTGCTCCTGGACCTTACTTGCTGGAATCTTCTCCCTTGTGATTGGAGAAATGAGATAGTCATCTCCCACACTTGGTCGTGTCACCTTAGGTGCTGAAAAATGAAAAAATTAATTACACAGCTACAACTTACTACAAATATAGCTACCTTGCTTAGGGTCATACTTCTTTACAAGCACCTTGTCGGGAACTGGTGGTAGTGGAGGCTGAATGGGGTTGCTCCTCGATTCACCGCCACCTTCCTCGTCGGAGCTCTCTTCCTCCATATCTTGCACTCTGTTATCATCACGACCTTCAGCTGTTTTGCGATGCCCAGTGCGATCTTCCATTCTACTAAGGCCTTCGTCCTGCAAAATTTTATAATTAATTTGCGTAGCTAATAAGTTATTTAATGATATACATTGTTGCGTGCTGATGTATCTTCTTCGTCGTCACTTTCCAGTTGCATTTCGATGTCTTCGCCTTCTTCTAGCCGCTCTTGTATGAGAAGGCGAGCTCCCACTTCTTCCGGAGTGGTAGGTGGTGGGAAGTTGCCAATTTCAAACTGCTGGTAGTCCACGGTTTCAACGACCACAAAATCGTGCCAATCGATTTGAGCATATGCAACTAGAAAGACAGTTAGTGGAAATAATTTTAAAAAAATGTAAAATATCAACCTCTCTCTCTTTCGAGAACTTCCTCCTCCTTTGCTTTCTGGGCTTCTTGGTACTTGTGCCATTCCGCACGGTATTTCACCTGATCCAGGACAGCTGGAGCGCTCTTTGCTTCGTCTCTTAAACGTTGCTGCATACTTTTTGGGGGAATTAACACCTGTAACATTGATAACGTGTGTTCTGTAAGGGCGTGAGTTATATGCAAATTTAATTATTACAAAAGATAAAAGTACAAATCTGAAATTACTAAATATAGTAAGACTGGGAATTATCATACCTTAGTATATTGCTCCAATAACTTTGTAAAGTACTGAAACAAAGAATGCTGTGGTCTGAGGAAGTCAAACTGAAAATTACGTTGCTCTCGGTTCATCAGCTGCGTAAGAAACTGCCGTCCATTACGAGCAACAAACTGAGCCGTTAGTTTTACAATGTCCCTGTAATTAAATTAAATGTAAAAGTAGATTTAAAACAACAACTTATTCTTACAAATCAAGAGCCGAGATTGAAGGCGGATCAGCAATAAACTCAAAGTCAGTAGGAGGATCCTTAGGTACGAACGGCTGCTCAACTGCTTTAAGAATTTCTTGCTGCTTTTGTTGAGCCGATGCTGAAACGGTAAGTTTTGAGATTGCACTAGGCAAACCGGCGGCGGGTTCTTGACCTAGAAATTAATCAATAGAATTCATGCATTGTCAAGAGATACATATATAACAATGTTAACTATCAGATTTATTCGCTCTCGTCGCAACATAGTCATGGTACTCAAGGCATACTTGATAATAAGTGAGCCGAATACTCATATATGGCTAAAAATCATCATTTCGTTTTTTCAGGAACCAAATACAAATGAAAATTAATCTACTAACCCTTTCCTTCTCGGAAGTCATTGACTTTGTGCTGGTAGTAGGCATGGTACGGATCGCCAGGGTTCAAGAAGTTGAACTTGGGGTTGCCCAGCTCATTCTGCCGAATGCGGGCTTCGAATTCTGGTCCATTGCGAGCTACAAAGCTTGCAGTTTTGTCGACGATATCTTTAAAGCGCCTGTCAGGAAAAATATAGTTCTAAAACTGTTTTACAGGAGCTCTAGCCATTAGTTAAATTGAGGTTAGGTTAGAGAATGCAACGAACGCTAAAACTAAGAATTGTAGCTTGATTTCGTTTAAAGGATACTCCTCACCTCTGGGGGCGGATAAATTATGCCCACAACGGGATTTATTGGGGCTGAACTGCTTTCTTCCGGGGTGTCTGTCGCAGCATTGTTGTTCACGATGTCCAGTGCAGGCATTTTGAAAGATTTTGCCAATCTGTTTTAAATCCGCAAAAGGAGTAAAAAAAATACGGAATTAATTAATCTGATACCTTCTACTAATACTACAAACTAATAATCTTCAACGCATTTTATGCGATTTGTTGGTTCGCCATTACGTTTTCACAATTCTATGCAGTGTTGCCATCTCATTTTTTAGGCGATCGGTAGCTTTTTGCGCTAAATTTCGGTAGATCCCAAAAATTTTCGATAGACATAATAAAATGTGTTTTGTAGTACCTACTTACATTTTTGCAATAGCCAAGTTTCAGTAAATCGGCATTTAAAAATTCACATTCAGTTTCCAATTAAATAAATTTGTTTTATTAAGAAATATGGAAAACTACACTTAATTTATTTAAAACTACTAATCCATATATGCAAGTACAATAATAAATATATGTATACTACATGAAAAATATTTTAAATGTTTACGTATAAAATATGACTATAAAATAGCTATTTATGCAACAAGTGCTAAAAGTCGAGGTTTATGCACGAGACATGAAAATTATGAAACGAAGCCGAAGGCTGTTTTCTTTATTTACCTTGGGGTTAAGTGGTAGAACAGTATGCTAATTCGATTAGCACGCCTGAACTTCGCCCCTTTGAGCAACTTATGTATTCATAATTCAAGTATATTGTAAAATAACAATTTTATTTATTTTTGCTCAATAAACGACATTTATTATTATTATTATTATACTTAAGTTGCTCAAAAATTATGCCAAATAGCTATTTTTAATGTATGTATGTATGTATGTATGTATAATCAGTAACCTCATTTACCTTGCGGTGTAGAGGCTGGTGCTTTATGCGCTGGCATCTGGCGGTACAATGCTCAACTTGCCCCGGATTCGGGATACAGAGTTGGAGCGCGCCTTTGGTGCTTGCGCAGCAACCATTATGTGAGTTGTGTGTCTTGGTGATGTGTTGACCTTGTTACTCTATCTCTTAGGTCTGTGGTTCTGAGTAGAGCACAGTTAATTTGGTGCCCAACTGTGAATGGTCTCACTGAGCCCGATTCTAATCGCCAAGGATACGGAAATATTCCGACCCCAGCGGGATTCGAACCGAGGACTTGCTTAATGCAAGCCTGGCGGTTACCTATCTGCGCCACGCAGCTTCTTCCAGCTATTTTTAAATAAATTATTATTACTTGCATTTGACATAATTTTTGGGCGATATAAATAATAATTTGTTAATAAAGAGTTAGGTACCTATTGTTAGGGATTGAACCCCAATTTGCCCCAACCTTTTACGGGATTAATTACTTTTTTTAAAGGCAGATTATAGGAAATTTGAGTCAGATCCATTAACACCAGTTTAAATTAAAATATTTTGAAATAAAGATGTTATACATTTCTTACTCTCGCCAATTTCAATGATCTATTAAATAAATGAGATTTTCAAGGTGTAAATATTACATACAATAAAACAATATAATATACAAAGTTACAAAGAATAGGAAGTACACAAATATATCTGTAAGCATATAGACGTACATTTTTTAAGCTTTAAACATTACTTAAATGTTGTATTTTTTGTTTCGTGTACCAGACTGGTTTGTAGTCATTAAATCTTGCGATAGCCATTTCAACGTTTTATGGAGTTTGCACTTAATTAAATGATTAATTAAAAACAGTTTATGAGAGTAACATGTGTCTTGCTCGTTAAGCCACCCTGGTACTAAAATTTTCACTTTATTTACACTATATGCTAATAATGTTTTCTTAAAACTTTCACACGACTTACTATTTTTAAAATAATATTCAAAATGTTCAAGTAACATTGTAAGTATTTTTATTAAAATACTTGAAGGTTTTTTTAGGTAAATAACACAGTCGCCCGCACCATAGTCTTTTTGCTGTAAAAACAGTTCATTATGATGCACTACAGAGTCACGGCTGCACATATTTTGACACTGATCACAATTAAAACGTAAAAGCGTTTTATGAATGACATAACCAGCTACATATACCGTCGCACAAGATTCTAATGTGGCTTCTTGATTTGGTTGTGTTGAAACTTCTATTACCTCACTGAGTAAACTGAGGTCACCATCTTCTGCTAATTCAGTTTGTTCAGCAACTGTATATGGTATGTTCTCAACATATCCCATGACGTCTTTTTCTGGCACTTCAACATTCGCCATGTTGACAACAGCATCTTCATCAACTTCGCAGTTGGAGCTCTCTGTAGGATGCTACAATTTAACCAGCATGTTGAACTGTAGTGCTTGGCGGAAAGATTTTACTGTGGGGTTCGAAGAATTTCCTCCCCTATACCTCAGGACCGCGAAAAGATTTTCTAGAGGATCTTGGTTTAGTCTGCTCGTCAGGAGGAAACGATACCCTTCTTGTTTTAAGTCTTCCCATAGCTCCATAACTGAGTGCATGGTTAAAATAAGTCCCTTAAAACAATAAACACCTTGGTTCACCTTGTTATTAGATGTATATGTTTGCCAAGTCTTAACCCACTGCAAATACTCTTTCAAATTATTTTCAGTACGCGGTACGTTGACGGATAGAGCACATGCATATGGGTTACGGTCTTTCAGCATTCGACTGTTTAAGCAATCAAATAAATAGTTAATTTTCTGTACGAATTCTGCAGTATCCAGAGCGCTGGTGCTTTTTAACTCGCCCGTTCCAACAGCAGTTCTTATCTAGCACTCATGGTGTTGGAAAACACTTGCGTAGCAAATTTAACCCTCATTCGCTGGAAAGTATTGGGGTAGATGTGGGCATCCGTGATTTTTACAGCTGCTCGAACAGTACACGAAGATTTATATATTTTGTATGCCTCTTCGATATCTTTCCAAGAAACTTTCTTGCCCTCCACGTAAAAATCCTTTGATAGGAGATTATTCCGTACGCTTTTTATCAAGTGCGGTACGTCATATATTGCAAACATTTTTGCGTCGCAGACAACAAAATACGGCTGTTCTGCAGTAACTCCTAGATTTAAAAATGCAGTTCTATTTGTAGCAGCTTGGTCACTAGTAACAGCACGCACTTTAAGTCCTATTCTTTGTAACTCTTCGATGTTTTTAATAATGATGGAAGACAGCTCTCCATGTTTAATGGTACCTGAAGAAACATAAAAGCTGACAGGAATCTTCCATTTGTGAATAAGTCCTCTTGCCATAAACACTAGTGCATGACTAGCGATTTTGCTTTTCCGTCCAAGATGTTCTAAATCTTCGAAACCTTCAATCATATCTTGGCGTGGATTATATTCTAGATCTAGACCGTAATACGACACACTGTTTTTCATCATCGGTCATGCTGTTAACTTTAACAGCCAGTTTTTCATTAGTTCCGTTCTGGTGCCTGTATTAAGTTGGTTTAACCTTAACCATGAAACTATTGTAGATTTGGAGGGCATAGTAAATTTTAATTTTTCTCTCATAAAAAAGTAGAGGGCTGGAGATTTGTGGTACATATTTAAGGTCAATTCTTTTTCAGCTTCTGTCCAAGGTTGTTTAGATTTGTGAGAAAGTTACATATTTACAAAGACGCGAACGGTTTTTGGTTTCAAGCCCAATGCATCTAAATTAGCCCCCTTTCGTGCACATTGCTTCTTCATACGGTAAATTTGTAAATTTTTTGCCGCCACTTGTCTTCGCAGTTTTGCAATTTCTTGATGTAGCACAGCAGAACTACGGCGCTTTCTTGTTTTGGTAGGTGTTGGCATTTCTAACATGGCCTGTTGAAATATGGTTTTTAAAAATAAAACATACTAATAACAGAAAAGATTTTCATGCTGTAGGCTCCATTAAAATACTTTAGAAGCTCATTGTTTTGCCTACATATTTCTACACAATTTATCAGAGAATTCAAAACGTCAATAATTTTTCTGTATTTTATTAAACTGCCAACTTTTGTTCATTTTGTGTTATTGAATAAAAACGCCTAAAGAAGTGAAAATTGATCACCCTGTAGACTTACTGCTTGGGATTTAGTTTTGATTTAATTAATAAAACTTTAAAATAAATTTTAACTAATTATATCTACCTTATTTAATTAGTACCTACACGAAGATCGAGCAACAAATTTGGGGAAACTATAAGATTTAAGCCCCTATAATCGGACATCGTGTTAACCTACTATCGATGGAAAATTAAAAATTTTTATTATACAGTGTGGTGATAAAGTTCCACACAAAATTAATAATTTTGTTAGTTAATGTTTTTTGGGAAAACCCTGACACGTCAATTTTATTCTTTAAAAAGTGGACATGGCACCGTCCCTAGATTTTCCCATACTGGAAATTGTTCATATTTTCTTTTGCATTTAACAGTATAGTTATTTTCCTCAAAACGGCTGCTTGAGCGCTATCGTAAAACCACGCCTCCTAACATGGTTAGGTGAAATTTTCGAAGTCCCTGAAAATAATATTTTGTATGGCATCAAAATTCGATTTTTTTATTTTCTGATTCTTTGAAGCAAAATAGTAACGACAATTAGAATAAACAATTAATTTTTCAAAAATGCGAGTTCTTTGGGCGACACTGGCGATGTTGCGTGGTCAGGTTGCATGGCAGTTTTGTAATTTAAGGGAACAGCATTATGATTCAGCCTATTTTTTCTTAAATTCATAAACTGCTTTTCGGAAAAATGCATGGCACACACAGTTCTTTCACGTAATTGTTCTTCAGATAACGTGAAAAGCTGTTGATTGCCACAATTAATCAACCACAAATCGCGTCTTTCTTTTTCTATAGGAAAACGAAAAAAGCTTAAATCGCAGTCGGTTCTGCTATTTCGCTTACATTCAAAATATACGCACGAATTAACCATGATTAAGATTAAGCGTTCGAGTGATCAATTTCGGAAAAGGAAACGTCAAAAGAGTACGACAACACTGAAGACAAACTTCAGCACAACTGAATGTGAATTTCCAGAAGAAATTCTTATAAGCTGTCCTGTTAATTAGCCTAAAGAATGGGACACGTCTTATCAGGAAAGCACATCAGTAAAGAACGATGCTAATGAAGAATTAATCGAAAGTAGGTAACGACCTATTGACAATTGACTTATTTACGATAGAACTGACCGAAAAACCTATTTTCATAAAACGTAAAACATTTGCCAAACTTTAATATTTGTGGAAAAAGTATCAAATAAAAGTCACTAATAATAACTATCATTTTGAGCATATGATTAAACTTTGAGTAGTTAGTAGCTTATTATTTCTTATTGCAGTATGTTTAGAAAGTTATCACTGCAAATTGTCTTTTGTTTTGTTACATAGCAACCAGAGCACATTATTCATTTATTTTTACAACTAACACAGTCAAGGCACACTAGATTAAAAAGTGTTTTATGAAATATTTTAAAAGTTTGTGAAAATAAGTATGTGAAACCATACATGAATGAAAAGGGAAAAAAATAAGCTTTCCAATGATGCAAAATTTTGATATCCGTTCCATTTAAAAAAATGTAAGTTTGGGCTGTACCTCGAAAATTACGAATCAGAAAAATATTAAAGTAGGCCTATTCTGTAGAGCCTACAATTCCCTACAAGCTCCTTTTTGAAAATTAAAATTATATGAAATAATAAAAAAGTTATGCATGGTTGAAGAAATCGACCAGTTTCAGTTTTTCGATTATAACAAGTAGGCTATGCGTTTTTCTTTCGGTAAAGCAGAAGCTTCAATAAATTGGCCTCATAAATGTGCACCTTTTTCCCCATTTGACCGAAGTTGTATCTCTTTCCGTTTCCGAGATGCCAATGGTGGCACCTCGAAAATGACCCCACTCTGTATAAAATCTTGTGTATATTTTGAGCGCAAAATCAAATTGCCAATTTCGCTCTTATACAAATAGCTGTTAAAATTATAACTCTGTAACTTCCTTGCAATCTGGCAACGTTGAGACGCGTTCTTGGGAAAAATGCGACAGGAATCTGTAAATGCGTCTCCGACCGTAGCCGTGAACAAGTTCATTAGTACTGGCGGCGGCTGCTTGAGGGCCAGGCAAGAACTGAGGAGCTTTTAAATAATACGCTAATAACCCATAGGCTGTCCTTCTTCCCCTATCTATATTCTTTGGTAACACCAAGCCATGCCATTTTTGGCATTTTTCGTAGTGGTCGTCGGAAAAATATATAATAGTTCTTATTCTTTCACTTTCGCTACTACTATATTTGTCACCGCTTATAGAATACATTTATTTAGTCATTTTTGTAAGGATATTCGTATTAACAGCAAAATCGCAACACTTGTCCTGCCCTATATATCTTTTTGTATGTAGTAAACCACTAATTGTTGTACTTGAAAGCCTATTTATCGAACAAATTTAAGTTCTTCTTAAAAGTTCTCCAATATAAAAAAAAGTAGCAAGCAGTTTTTTAAAATGCCATGATGTTAGTGTTGTTATGAATGCTGTGCGCTTCTTTTATAAATTTTTCATATTACATACTCAATCAAAAACTTTTTATGAGTGCCACAATATACAATACATGTACGCATTTTTGTTGGATATACAAAAGCAAAACATTTAAAGGAATAGTTATCAGTGAACCACATTACTGAGAAATCCATTAGACTATAAAATATAGGCAACAACAAGATCATTTACTAATTAACTTGATGTATTTATGTAACTATTTTCTCGTGAGCTGAAGCTTACACATTTACAAATATAAAATAGCATGTCAGCGTTTAGTGCAGAAATCTAGAATTCAAGCACGTGCATGTAAAATAATAATACTCGTAGAATTTACTGTGGCGGTACGTGCTAATCACTACAGATTAATTTATTTCTTTGTAAATTTCCCTAAAATATAAATTGTTCTGAATATTGTATACAAATAAAGAGTTGCTGATGTTTTTTTTCGATTTAAATAGTACCCAAGAAAAATTGTACGTATGATTATACGGTGTAACAAAAATTCGGTAGAAGTAAGGGTCGTTTCGGTAGATCGGTAGATTTTAGATGAAATCGGTAGATCTACCGAAATATCGGTAGGGTTGGCAACATTGATTCTATGTTCTATGCAACAGTGTTGCCACATTGTTAGGTCAAAATATTAGAAGTTAGGGATGGCGCCACAGAACAATACGATGGCGCTTCAAAAAGTTACTATTTCTGATAACAACTATAGGATTATGACTATGGAATCGGGAATAGGAACTTTGGAAAAAAGGGAAGTGACATCGAAACTCACAAGTAAATCTTCAGGTTCAACGCTTATATTGGATATAAGTTCAACGAAATGGGCGAATTGCGAACATATGAGGGAGACTTACCAGTGAACTTTTTTAGGATAGTGGTTAGGTATTTAGCTAATACAATTCAGTATAGACAACAACTTTACAATTGCTAATACCGTATTTACGCAGCATAAACGTAGACACGAATGATAGACGAGAAGATATACGAGACAGAATACAAGCTGGAAACAGAGCCTACTATAGTAATAAAAATATTCTGAAAGATAAGACCATCAATAAGAAAACCAAATTACGAATATACAAAGGACTAATACGACCAGTTGTGATGTATGCAGCCGAAACACTATGTGTAACAAAAAGAGAGGAAGAGCATCAGTGGCGTAACAAGACGGTTTGGCGCCGGTGTGCAAGAATAAATGATAGCCGCTGTAGTCAAGAAGTTTCAGAAAAAAGAGGGGGAGGGGCTAATTTTTGGTCATGCAACACTTTAAATTTAAAAGAAAATTAATAAGCACTTTTCTTAACATGAAAGGTTACTTACTGCAAAATAAAATAAATTTAGATGTTTCAATCTTTTATTAAATATAACATAATAATAATAATAATCCCATTATTCCCTATTGGGACATAGGGTATTCGTACATTCTCTCCAATCAAAACGTTTCTGCAAATTACAGTTTAATTTTTTCGCAACGTATGCCCTAACTATCCATATTTTCTTCTCCTAATTTCTATATTAATGTCCACCTGATTTGTTTGGTCCCAAAGATCTTTGTTCGAAATAATGACTGGTCACCAAACACCTGCAATTTCTGCTTTACCAGTTCTGTAACCGTCCACGATTCCGACCCATAAAGTAGAACGGGTTTTACCATTACATCAAACACTCGCAAAATATAACATGAAATATAAAAACACATATGAAAATACAAAAACAAAAACCACGTAAAAGGAATACAAATTTAAATAATTCACAAGAAAAATAAAATATATAGATATATAAATATGTAGGTATAACAATTTAATTAAACTCTCTTTTGCGAGACTTTGCTAAAGCTAACATTTCTATCAGTGAATTAAAACCAAGAGTACTGGCTCTTACTTTCTCGTTACTCAGTAATGCAAAACTCTTTAGGAGTATTTGGCTCATCTTACTTAGAAAAAAGTTTTTTAATTTAGAAAAAGGTCTCTCAGTGGAGGCTGTAGTGATGGGATGTAAAAAATAGGATATAAGCTGTATACAAATCTGGAAAGCTAGCCAATGATGTGTGATTAGACAGACATTTTTCTCCCACTTCCTTCACTGATAAGTAAGATTTAATACTAGTTGCGTACGAAGATCGAAATTGTACAATTTGCTTTAGTAGCCGTTATCGAGATCAGTTTCATACGTAGTTTGAAGTAATTTGGCACTCTCTATGACCTTTGTATCTGAGGCAATCTAAACTTTTATTTTCACTAAAAACTCCGCTACTGCGGCGCCTATATAGATTCGGCGCCGAGGTTCTTCGCACCCCCTGCACATATGATAGTTACGCCACTGAAGAGCATCTAAGACTATGGGAGAGAAGAATACTCAGAACAATATTAGGACCAAAGAAAATCAGTTTTACCGAATACCGCTCGAAGATGAACCACGAAATACTGGAAGAAATAAATGGAAAGGACATTGTGAGAGCAATTAAAGCACAGAGATTAAGATAGTTAGGACACATACGGAAATCAAACGATGACAGAATCAGGGCCGTAACTAAGCAAAATGTCACTGAGGCAAGCCAACATTTTTGCGCCCCTCAGTACACTAACGATGCGGTGACATAAAATACTTATTTTAGTGACTTCTGCATTTATTTCAGTATGCATGAAATATATTGAAAACAAATAGGTAGATATTCAAAACTAAATCCAACAATTTTAATGTAAAAGTTTTAAAAATAAACAACTAACCTTTAAAATAATATATGCTAAGGTTAAAATATTTGGTAGTTTGTAAAGGTGCATTATTTTTAAGTTTTGGTTACTATGCTTACCATTTCTGGAAAATGTTTAACCCTAAAATATAATGCAATCTTGGCAAATAGAACCAAAGTGGAGGTGCAACTAATGTAGCCTACCGCGTCGAAGCATGTGTACTGGTCAGGGATAGAATTCCAATCGGGGCAGAGTTCTTGCACTGGCGCGACGTATGTTTGTCAAAGCATCCTATTTTTCGGAGTTGTTGGTGTATGCGATTATTCGAAGCAATAATTAATTATAATAGGATGAGTTGCAACAATGCGGTGCAATGCGTATTCTTAGTTAATGCGTCAGATGATAGCTACTGTAGAATGCACGTGTTAGTTGCTTTCATCATGTTGGTAGCTTTTTGTTGGAAACTACAGCAAACGATAGATTGCAGAGGTTCTTGCTCGTGATGGATGATTGCATGATAATTAAAGAGAGTGAAGACATGTTGTTCTGGCTAGGGATCCCGCGAAGACATGTTGCTCCGCCTAGTGGTTCTGCAGCGGGTAGCAGCCGAGCGGATTTACCGATTTAAAGTAAGTGCTGTAATGTGAAAGATCAGTAGACATCGGAATCTTACTAATTCTATACGGGTTGCAACAATAGTTGAAGTTAAAGGTGCTAGAGGGACGACCACCCCCGGTCAGTACAATTATGGTTTCATTATTTTAATATAACACAAAAACGCGTCTAACACAAAATAAAATATAAATAAAATTAAATAGAAAGACAAAAATATAAAACAATAATTCTAATAACGGGAGTAAATATTATATTATGAATTCAACAAAACATATTATTTCCTTATATATAAACTACCTGTAGTCTGCGGCGCATGCCGAATTTAAAGTTTCGCGCGTGAGTGTGATCTTCCTGCCACGAATGCCACCCGAACTAACATCGGGCGGCGAAGACGGAAGATCGATTTGTAAGGGTGTAGTTAAACGTAGCGTTTAGGTGCATTCAGCAAGCCAGTAATAAACCTTCTTTATTATTAGATGAAATATACTTCTGCTCGTAGTTTTAAAAAACACAACCAATCGGCATAATAAATAACTGTTTTTTGCGATAATATCCTTGTTAAAAGTAATGAAAATAGTAAACCGTTGAATAAAGCCTTGGTACTTTTACCGTTTTAACATGGCATATAGTGTTGTGCTTTATTATAAAGGTATGATGGGTGTTCGGCCTGCGTGTCTGCCTGTCTGCGTCTGTGACGTTTTTGTTGTTGCCAGTCGGGAGCAGTTTGTTCGCATTACAAATCAGATTCCCTGTAGAAACACGGGTTCGTATCCCACCAAATGCGATTTTTCCCTTTCTTTGTGAATTAATGTAATTCGCGTTACTAAGCGTTTTTTCTTACTATTACTATACTCTCCATATGCATTGAACAGTCGGGGTGAGAGTATGCAACCTTGTCGCACTCCCTTTTTTACAGCAAAAGTATGTGATTCGTGCTTATCCAACTTGACTACTGCATGATGTGTTGCATACAAGTTCTCTATTAGTGATATGAGGTGATTTGGGACTCCCATTTCGTTGAGGACTGTCCAGAGTTGTTGCCATTGAACACAGTCGAAGGCCTTTTTATAGTCGACAAAGCATAGTAGCATGGGAGTATTAAATTCACGTGCTTTCTCAATCAGTTGTCTAGTGTTGAATATGTGATCTCTGGTTCCTCTTCCCTTTACGAAACCTGCCTGATCAGGCGGTAATTGTGGTTGAATATATTGATCCAGTCTCTGATCTATTATTCTTAGCATAATTTTACTGGCATGTGATATTAGTGAGATGGTCCTATAGTTTCCACATATTTTTGTGGAGCCTTTCTTGTGTATTGGGATGAAAATTGATGTTGTCCAATCCTCCGGCCAATGTCCAGTTTGCCATATCTTGTTACACAAATCCAGTAATATCTCCAAACCTGCATCTTCTAGAGCTTTAAGTACTTCAGCAGTAATTCGATCAACTCCCGGTGCTTTGCTTATTCTAAGGTGACGTATGGCTTCTTGTACTTCTTCTTTTAGAATGATGGGTTCAGGTTCCTCTTCTTCTCGATTTCTTCTGCTGCACTGTCTCTGTTGTATTTCAACATCGTTGTAGAGTTTCTCGCAATATTCCGCCCATCTATTTAAAACTTTCTCGGTCTCCCATAGGACTTGCCCATTTTCATCTTCAATTGCTAGCGATTTGGGCTTAAATTTCCTTGACAGTGAATTTACCTTCTGGAACAGATCGTGTACTTGATGAGAGTTTTATGTTCTTCTATTTCTTTACAGATGTTTTTGATGTATTCGTTTTTATCTTGGCGGCAGCTTTTTTGAATTTCGCGACTTAATCTGCTGTGTTCTCGTTGACTCTCTTCAGTGATTATTCCTACTTGTTTTATGGATTTTCGTTCCTCGATTATTTCTAGGGTCTGTTCTGTTATCCAGTGTTTGTTTGATTTTCTGTTCGGGTTTACTCTGCTGTACTGATGGCTTTTGATTGTTTCTTGAATATTGTTTTTAAAGTTCGTCCATTCTGTGTCGCAGTCTTCGGCTAGTATACGAGTTTTGTTAGCTGTTAAGTTCTTGTTGATTTCTGTTTTCAGATTATTTACAGAATGGCTATCAATTTTGATTGTTTGTTTTTGTTGTTTTATGTTTTTTAATTTTATTTTTGTATCTGCTGCAAGCATTTGGTGGTCTGAGCCGCATTCTGCCCCGCGATAGGTTCTTGAGTTGCAAATCGAGGATTTCCACCGTGAATCAACCATTATAAAGTCAATTTGGTTTCTGTACCTATCTCCCGGTGACTTCCATGTATACAGTCGTCTTATGTGATGTTCAAATAATGTGTTTGTTAATACAAGGTTGTTTTCTACTCAGAATTGTAGTAAGCGTTCTCCGCGTTCGTTCCTCGCGCCTATTCCGTAGTGGCCTACTACAGCTCTCAGATGTGTTTCGTTTTT
>OW679194.1:244426322-244700802 GCA_940337035.1 Agriotes lineatus | reverse complement strand
ATATGCTATTGTTTTTGTAATCATGAAAGTTAAAAATAATTCAGCCAATTTTTACTTTCTTAATTTCAACTTCTATTTTTTCTTTTACATCTTCCCAGTTGTTTTGTCTACATATGGTATATTTCCATTATTATTAATTTTTATCAGGAAATTTATGTACATGATAAATAATACAGGTCCTAAGACATGCGCTATGGAATTTCTAGTTTTATTTCTTTAGTTTCACTTAGGTTATTATTAATTCTAATTCGCTGCATTCTTTTTATGTATGTATATATAATCGATAACCTTGTTTTACCTTGCGGTGTCGAGGCTGGTGCTTTATGTGCTTGCATCTGGCGGTACAATGCTCAACTTGCCCCGGATTCGGGATACAAAGTTCGAGCGCGCCTTTTGTGCTTGCACAGCAACCATTGTGTGAGGCGTGTGTGTGTGTGTGTGTGTTATGTTGACCGTGTTACTCTATCTCTTAGGTCTGCGGTTCTGAGTAGAGCACAGTTAATTTGGTGCCCAACTGTGAATGGTCTCACCGAGCCCGGTTCAAATTGCCAGGCTGCGGAAAATTTCGGCTCTCGCGGGATTCGAACCGAGGACTTGCTTAATGCAAGACAAGCGTCTACCCATCTGCGTTGCTTGGCTTCTTATTGCATTCTTGTTATTAGATGAATAATTCTATACTTTAAAATCACATATAGACTGACTAATATGTGTTAGCATTAGCATGATGACATATCCAGTGAGGTAGTCTGTGAGAACTATTAAGTTAACAGCCGACTAAAATTTAAAATGCAGTTATAAGCAATTTTATCTGGCCATGATATGTCTGGTTGAAGATACACGGTTGTAAGTTGTACATTCATTTCCTAAATGCTGTGCTAATACTTGTATTCGAATACTCACAAAGAAGCTTTACTGGTACGCATGAAGATTTCTGCAAAGTAATTTAGCGGCTTCTTTGTTATATTACCTACATTTTATATACCATTACCTAATACCATAAACTAAATAGAAATTTTTTCGTTGTTCTTCTTCTTTCGAGTTCTATTGTCCATTTTTGGACATTGATTTCCATTTTGGGCACGTTGGTTCCAGTTAAGTCCAACTGTTATTTTCAGGTCGTTGACCCATCTCATCGGTGGCTTTCCTACGGGGCATTTGTGAATATAAGGCCTCCAGTGAAGCATGTGTTTGTTGCAGCAGTCAGATATTTCGCTTGCTAGGTGTCCCGCATATTTCCATTTCAGACTTGCAGCTTTTTGAGTGATATCTATTTTTGTTTTCCCCATTATCTAGTGATGTAAATTACCCCGGTATTTATTTTTTGAGGTAAATACCTGTGGTATTTACATGGGTAAATACCCAAAATGAGTGTTTAAATGGGTATTTATAGTCTCATTTACCAAATATTATAAAGCTAATCTAACCAGTATAATTGATTGGTAAGTGAAGGTATTCAATTTGAATTTTATAAAAATGTAGAATAAAATAGCTGCACTGAGAAAATCGTACGGACCATGGCAATTCCATGAGTTGGAAAAGGTTCAGGGGCGTAGCTACTGCTACATCTGTCGTATCAATGATACAGGGTCCACAAACCAGGGGGGCCCACCTGTACTCAAGTTCTAAAAAAAAATTATATACATTTAATTTGGAAACTTTTGCTCAGACCACATTTAAGAATTTAGGTTTATATAGGCGGAAAGTGTTTGGTTATCGGATTTAGCCATATTATCCATCGAAAAGGAAGCGCTTAACAAATTAAAACCATCTCCGAATATGGAACGTCTTATTAACATTTTCGCGGAGAAAAAAGTTCGGAGAGTAACTCTGTAAATAAATATTATTTACTTGAACCTTTTTTCTTGTTATTTACTATTTACTTGTTCCTTACTTATGTAAATATATGTAAACTGTGAACTATGATTTCCCCCCTCTTTTTACGTAATACCTATGTCCGTTAGTAAAAATATAGTTACATTTTTACGTTCGGGCTATTTACAAAATTATACGACGCTTCTTGGTCATAGCATTTATTTACAACGATTAATTACGATTATTTACAAACACAAGAATTATCAAGGCAGAACACAAATTACTTAAACTAACGAACTATTTCTAACAACGATACATTTATTTATTTATATTGCACGACTTAACAGTAATGAGTTATATGGTTATATTTATTTGTTATTTATTTCACTAGAGTTATATACACACGGGTTTATTTATATTACGCGTTTCGAGTTTGATGAGAACTGCCCGTTATTCCTGCGGGCGTGTATTTATATTGCCGGATAGTTCCTTCTGGAAAACGTCTCGAGTTTGCTCGACTTTTCTGGCAACTCTGACGTGTCACGCGCAAGGTCGTTTCTGGAATGTTCTGGAAGGCTGACTCACGCCGTCTCATGCAGCCGGCCCCAAGGTCGTTCTGCAATGCTGTCGCACGGGTCGCTGAGTCATATATCTGGGGTGACGGCCTGGCCCCAGGATCGTTACACTGCCCCCGCCTTAGGTCGTTCTGTCCCAGAACGAGTTGCGTCGGGTGCCTGTCCTCTCGCTCTTGTAGGGGTTCGATGGCGGTATTTGCAGGCGGTGCCCTTCTTGCACATGGACAAGCAGCAGTCTACCGTGGGCTCAATGCTTCGCAACGGCTGTAACAGCAGACCTCGATCTGGACGCCGGTTGTCTCTTGTACTGCTGATCGTAGGCCATCGGGAACAGGTGAATGCACTGGTTCCAGTCACGCTGATGCTCGGAAACCACCTGGGACAGATGCTTCTCCATGGTTTGGTTCATCCTTTCCACCATGCCGTCCGATTGAGGATGGAGGGCAGTGGTCCGAGTCTTGCGTATCCCCAGTAGCTTGCAGACGTTTTGGATCAGTCCAGACTCGAAATTCCGGCCCTGGTCGGAAGGTAACTCCAGGGGGACTCCAAAACGGCTAAAGCACTCCTTCACCAGAACATCAGCGACAGTACCGGCCTCTTGATTCGGAAGGGCGTACGTTTCGGGCCACTTGGTGAAGTAGCCCATGCACACCAGTATGTATTTATTTCCCGCTTTGGTTTCGGGGCATGGTCCGGCGATGTCAATGGCTGTCCCCTCGAACGGACCACCGATGTTGTACTGCCACCTCGGAGCTCTACGTCTTCCAACCGGTCCATTTCCTGTAGCGCAGGATTCGCACCTCCGGCACCACTCCCGGACGTCATCTCTGCAGCTCGCCCAGTAGAACCTTTCTCGGACCTTCTGCAACGTCTTCTTCAATCCAAAGAGGAGCCATCACGCAGGTGACGCAGAACCTCGGCCACTCTACTCCTTGGAACCATCGATTGTGATCTCGTTGCCCTACCGTCCTCATCTTCCAAGATTCTGGTCAGGACGTTGTTGTCCAGCTGCAAGGAGTCCCATTGCGCCCAATAGCTCTTCACCGTTGGGTTGGCGACGGAGACCTCCTGCCAGGTAGGTCGACGGCCATCTCGCTTTCAGGCTATAACCGTGCCTAAGTCGGGGTCGTTCTCCTGGCTGTTCTGCAACTCGTCTAGCTCCTACGAGTCGTCGACTACAGTGGTACGATTGATGGGTACCGCAAGACTCTCCAGTTTCGAACAGTGGCCGTAATCCGCAGGGCAGGGCCTCCTGGATAACGCATCGGCGTTGCGGTGGGCTGCGCCAGGTCGATGATTTATTTCAAAGTCGTACTCTTGTAGGCGCTCGATCCACCTATTCACCTGTCCTTCAGGGTTCTTGAACTGCAGTAGCCATCTTAGAGCAGCAGGGTCGGTCCTCAGCAAGACTCTTCTGCCAAACTCGAATGATTTATGTTTTACTACCTTGGTACGGCCGCTGGGATGATCTCCGCACTCGAAGATGTCTTGGTACCGGGCCACCAGATCTTCGATCTTCCTCCGTTCTTGTTGGCTCATGCCCCTTCCCAGGATTGTGTTTCTCCTGACGGTTGCCGGTTCCCTGTTGATGTTCATCATCCTTACTGGGACCTTAAGCCCAGTCTCTACCAACGTCTTCCCAACCAGGATACCATGAGTGACCTCCTTGTCATGATCGGGTTCAATCCTGCGCACTACGTTGCCCTTGAGATCGCCATCCAGGTATGCATCCACCATCCTCTTGGTTCGTCTCGGCAGAGTAACATCGTCCGCCCATACCACTCGTACTGCGATCTCTTCTCTTGGGTGTAGGGAAAGCTCCTCCCCACCCACGTGCAACACGCCGCGTCCCAGGTCTAAAGTGAACCCACACTTAGTATCAACATTCATTCCCAGGATTGTGTTTCTCCTGACAGTTGCCGGTTCCCTGTTGACGTTCATCATCCTTACTGGGACCTTAAGCCCAGTCTTTACCAACGTCGTCGCAACCAGGATACCATGAGTGGCCTCCTTGTCATAATCGGGTTCAATCCTGCGCACTACGTTGCCCCGGAGATCGCCATCCAGGTATGCATCCACGACCCTCTCGGTTCGTCCCGGCAGAGTAACATCTTCCGCCAATACCACTTGTTCTGCGATCTCTTCTCTTGGGTGTAGGGAAAGCTCCTCCCCACCCACGTGCAACATGCCGCGTCCCAGGTCTATAGTGAACCCACTCTTATTCATAACATCCACTCCCAGGATGAACTCGTCCGCAATGTCAGCACTCAGGACCCGATGCTTGAGGGTTTGATTCCCAATCTTCAATGTCAAATCAATTTCCCCATGTGAGGTCACTACGCCTCCCGTGGCAGTGCGAAGGCGTGTCTTGTGCAGCAGCTGACCCTCGTCCCGTACTACGTCAGACCTGGTGATGGACTTCGTCGATCCAGTATCCAACAACAGAGACCGAACTCTTCCATTCTCTTCTTCAGGTTCCCCACGTAGTCCTCGCCAGGCTTTCAGCTCTTCCTTAAGTACTTCCTGCGCCTTTTCTGCCTGCTTTTGGCCGGCTTTCAATTCTTCCTTGAGGTCTTCCTGAGTAGCCTTCATCTGTTCCTTAAGTTCATCTTTAAGATCCTTTCGTCCTTTTAAGATCCTCTTTTGGCCGGCTCTCAATTCTTCTTGCGCCTTTTCTGCCTTATCCTGGCCAACTTGGATCAGCTGGAAAAGTTGGCTTAATTGGGCCTCCATTTTGCTGCTTTGGGATCTTGTTACAGACATCCACAATACACACACTTAAATTTATTTATAGGTACTTGTTAATCAATTTATTTAATGTCCAATAATTTTTTTATAGCCCCTGGTACAAAAACCCGACACCTGACGCCACTGTTACATTTTTACGTTCGGACTATTTACAAAATTATACGACGCTTCTTGGACATAGCATTTATTTACAACGATTAATTACGATTTTTTACAAACAAGAATTATCAAGGCAGAACACAAATTACTTAAACTAACGATACATTTATTTATTTATATTGCACGACTTAACAGTAATGACTTATATGGTTATATTTATTTGTTATTTATTTCACTAGAGTTATATACACACGGGTTCATTTATATTACGCGCTTCGAGTTTGATGAGAACTGCCCGTTATTGCTGCGGGCATGTATTTATATTGCCGGATAGTTCCTTCTGGAAAACATCTCGAGTTCGCTCGACCTTTCTGGCAACTCTGACGTGTCACGCGCAAGGTCGTTTCTGGAATGTTCTGGAAGGCTGACTCACGCCGCCTCATGCAGCCGGCCCCAAGGTCGTTCTGCAATGCTGTCGCAGGGGACGCTGAGTCATATATCTGGGGCTCGACCTGTCCCCAGGATCGTTACAATATGTAATTATATTTTACTTTTCTTATTACTTATTTTTATTAGTTTTTCTTTTTATAATTATATTTCGTTTTGTTAAAAAATAAAAATTGAGTTCGCATCTTTATACGTTTATTTGATAATACCCTGATGGGGTGGGAGTAGGGTGCCAACTTGGCAGTTTATGATACAGGGCCCGTTGATCTCTAGCTCTGCCTTTGAAAAGGTTCGAATACTATTTGCCAGTTTTTCCAGAAATTGCTACATGTAATGTAATGTTGGAAAAAATTATTGTCTTAGACAACCGTTAAATTCTTGCCATTTTTTAAAATGTGCTATTTAAACACCGTTACTTCATTTTCATTGAAAGAAATAAATTATTTGCAATAATTGTAAAATAACAAGAAGTTATAATAGTTACAACTTTGTCGTCACATACAAAAAAAAATTGCTTTTGCTGTAACACAAATGCTGTAAAATGTGATTATAAAAAAACAAGTTTATAGGATTTTTATATTATTATTGTTTTATATTTTAAGACTTATTTTCTAAGCTATTAAAATCTTGCTTTAATTTTATTATTAAATACTTCATTTTTGACACTTCGCAATTTATTTCTTTCGTCCACCACGTTCTTTGATTTGCAGTTGTATAACAGCACCTGTTGTAATGTTATAGTATGCCAATGTGTTGGAATCCTTGAAAAACATACCCTGAAATGATTAGAAACATTAGTGATCGTTTAAAACACCAGAAGAAAGTAAACCTTGAAACACTTACATCGTAGAAGAGCTTCTGCTTAGCAGGTGGCATGGAGGTGTCATCTTGAACTTTGGCCTTCAGATTAGCAACACTTTCAGATAGTGGCATAGTGAGTGTCAGTACTTGTCCAGCTAATTTCCATTCTGACTTTTCTGGCTGCATAGGGATGGAAACTTTTAGGGTAACTGGATTCTACAAACAAAAAAGAGTTAGTGACTGCCACAGTGTTTATTTCTTACTTATTTACCGCATTACGCGCCAAGAATACTTCTTCAGGGATAAGGGAGTCCTCGTTTCTCATCTTCTTGTTGGAGGGCTCCTCCTCGCCACCCCCATCCATAGGGTGTTTCATACCCATGCCGGCCATGTGGGGAGGCATGGGCGTTACAAAACCAGCCATTTGGGGTGGTGCAGGCACTAATTAAACACAATTTTTAGACTCCACATATGCTTTGAGAGATACTTACTCATAAGTGGCGGTGGAGGCCGCATCGGGGGCATTGGGGGAGCAGGCATCATCATTATGGGGGGCTGACTGGACAAAATAGGCTGTGGTGGCATTGCCAAGCCGATTTGCGGTTGTTGGGGAGCTACAGACTGTGGGGGTTTTACTGGCTGCAAATTAAGCAAGAAAATCAGGCATTAAATTTTACCAATATTGAAATCAGCTTACTGTAGGGTTTGGATTTGACTGCGGCTTTGCAGAAATTACAGCAGCTGCTTTAGCGGCAACAGCTTTGCTCACAACATTCTTGGGGCCAATTTTTTCTTTCTCTTCATCGGGCAGCAGTCCCTTAACCTAAATACGCAAAGTTGGTAAATTAATTGTTATATATGCTTAAATTGGACCTTGTGAATTTGATGGATTTGTTCCTCCAGCGTGATGTTGGCTCGAGCAGCTCGGGTGGCAGCTTCCACGCTGGACGTGTGGCCGTCCCATGTCACCTTTTCATCCTTCCTGACATCCTCCTCTCCAATCTTCTTACCGATTGCAGTTTCCTCGTCACCGACACCGAAGATATCGGTACGACGCTCGGCCAGTTTCTTCAAGCTAGCATCGATGGCACTTCCTGTGAAAAATTTTCAATAAAAACCTCAGTAATTCTTGCAAACCCCAATAAAAAAAAAATAACACAAGCCCCCAGTAAATAAATTATTGTTAGTATTTTTCTACACCAACTTCAGCTCTGAAATTCATTAAAATGTCTTTAATAGTTTGTTTTAGTATGTTTACTTCGTGCATTCCTTTATAAGTTTTCTCTATTCTATTTCACTAGATTCTGCTGAGATGATGACTGCTATATTTGCTCTCTTTGGGCATACCTTTACACATTGCTATTCCGCTACTAATGGCTTTTTTTCTCGATTTTCATCAACAGTATTATGCAGAACCACACTTTTGTTAAAAAAAAAAATACATAATAGGATAAACAGCTAGAATTGAACTCATTTGTATATATAAGATTGCCCAATCCGTATTTGCCCATTTAGTTTCATGCTGATAGCACTAGTTTTACCATTTTTGTAGGCGTTTAAAATGCATAAAATAGTTGATAATTCTGTATAAGTTGACTGTGGATCCAACTGTACAATACTAACAGCTTTGGAGGCGTCTATTGTCAAGTGGTATGTTGCTTCTGCACGTCAATGCACCCCCACATGTTGTTGCCAACATGAAGACACTGCTTCAAACTTCTGAAGAAGTTTTGTACAATCCAGTATACAATTGAAATTGGGCACCGAGTGAATGATTAAATCTACACTTCAAGCTTATCAAACTTTACATGAACTTCACTTACCAGCAGCATAAACTGTGTCTTGATTCATCTTATCTGTGACCTGCTTGGAACGCTGTTCCACCCAGCGAGGGTCTAGAAGGCCGATACGCATGTGCTCCTGGACCTTACTTGCTGGAATCTTCTCCCTTGTGATTGGAGAAATGAGATAGTCATCTCCCACACTTGGTCGTGTCACCTTAGGTGCTGAAAAATGAAAAAATTATTTATACAGCTACAACTTATTACAAATATAGCTACCTTGCTTAGGGTCATACTTCTTTACAAGCACCTTGTCGGGAACTGGTGGTAGTGGAGGCTGAATGGGGTTGCTCCTCGATTCACCGCCACCTTCCTCGTCGGAGCTCTCTTCCTCCATATCTTGCACTCTGTTATCATCACGACCTTCAGCTGTTTTGCGATGCCCAGTGCGATCTTCCATTCTACTAAGGCCTTCGTCCTGCAAAATTTTATAATTAATTTGCATAGCTAATAAGTTATTTAATGATATACATTGTTGCGTGCTGATGTATCTTCTTCGTCGTCACTTTCCAGTTGCATTTCGATGTCTTCCCCTTCTTCTAGCCGCTCTTGTATGAGAAGGCGAGCTCCCACTTCTTCCGGAGTGGTAGGTGGTGGGAAGTTGCCAATTTCAAACTGCTGGTAGTCCACGGTTTCAACGACCACAAAATCGTGCCAATCGATTTGAGCATATGCAACTAGAAAGACAGTTAGTGGAAATAATTTTAAAAAAATGTAAAATATCAACCTCTCTCTCTTTCGAGAACTTCCTCCTCCTTTGCTTTCTGGGCTTCTTGGTACTTGTGCCATTCTGCACGGTATTTCACCTGATCCAGGACAGCTGGAGCACTCTTTGCTTCGTCTCTTAAACGTTGCTGCATACTTTTTGGGGGAATTAACACCTGTAACATTGATAACGTGTGTTCTGTAAGGGCGTGAGTTATATGTAAATTTAATTATTACAAAAGATAAAAGTACAAATCTGAAATTACTAAATATAGTAAGACTGAGAATTATCATACCTTAGTATATTGCTCCAATAACTTTGTAAAGTACTGAAACAAAGAATGCTGTGGTCTGAGGAAGTCAAACTGAAAATTACGTTGCTCTCGGTTCATCAGCTGCGTAAGAAACTGCCGTCCATTACGAGCAACAAACTGAGCTGTTAGTTTTACAATGTCCCTGTAATTAAATTAAATGTAAAAGTAGATTTAAAACAACAACTTATTCTTACAAATCAAGGGCCGAGATTGAAGGCGGATCAGCAATAAACTCAAAGTCAGTAGGAGGATCCTTAGGTACGAACGGCTGCTCAACTGCTTTAAGAATTTCTTGCTGCTTTTGTTGAGCCGATGCCGAAACGGTAAGTTTTGAGATTGCACTAGGCAAACCGGCGGCGGGTTCTTGACCTAGAAATTAATCAATAGAATTCATGCATTGTCAAGAGATACATATATAACAATGTTAATTATCAGATTTATTCGCTCTCGTCGCAACATAGTCATGGTACTCAAGGCATACTTGATAATAAGTGAGCCGAATACTCATATATGGCTAAAAATCATCATTTCGTTTTTTAAGGAACCAAATTCAAATGAAAATTAATCTACAAACCCTTTCCTTCTCGGAAGTCATTGACTTTGTGCTGGTAGTAGGCATGGTACGGATCGCCAGGGTTCAAGAAGTTGAACTTGGGGTTGCCCAGCTCATTCTGCCGAATGCGGGCTTCGAATTCTGGTCCATTGCGAGCTACAAAGCTTGCAGTTTTGTCGACGATATCTTTAAAGCGCCTGTCAGGAAAAATATAGTTCTAAAACTGTTTTACAGGAGCTCTAGCCATTAGTTAAATTGAGGTTAGGTTAGAGAATGCAACGAACGCTAAAACTAAGAATTGTAGCTTGATTTCGTTTAAAGGATACTCCTCACCTCTGGGGGCGGATAAATTATGCCCACAACGGGATTTATTGGGGCTGAACTGCTTTCTTCCGGGGTTTCTGTCGCAGCATTGTTGTTCACGATGTCCAGTGCAGGCATTTTGAAAGATTTTGCCAATCTGTTTTAAATCCGCAAAAGGAGTAAAAAAATACGGAATTAATTAATTTGATACCTTCTACTAATACTATAAACTAATAATCTTCAACGCATTTTATGCGATTTGTTGGTTCGCCATTACGTTTTCACAATTCTATGCAGTGTTGCCATCTCATTTTTTAGGCGATCGGTAGCTTTTTGCGCTAAATTTCGGTAGATCCCAAAAATTTTCGGTAGACATAATAAAATGTGTTTTGTAGTATATACCTAGTTACATTTTTGCAATAGCCAAGTTTCAGTAAATCGGCATTTAAAAATTCACATATATTTATATTTCAGTTTATAAATTATTAAATAAATTTGTTTTATTAAGAAATATGGAAAACTACACTAATTTATTTAAAACTGCTAATCCATATATGCAAGTACAATAATATATGTATAATACATGAAAAATATTTTAAATGTTTACGTATAAAATATGACTATAAAATTAGCTATTTATGCAACAAGTGCTAAAAGTCGAGGTTTATGTACGAGACATGAAAATTATGAAACGAAGCCGAAGGCTGAGTTTCATAACATGTCTCGTGCATAAACGGCTTTTGGCACGGCTTGCATACAATATTTATCTACGACCTTAATTTTACCGTTATTAATCCATAAATATCGATTTAACAAAGATTTGCATCTGCGACACTTTTAATTTATGTCATAATAAACAGTAGACCACGTGCGGGCGAATGTTTGCGAGGCCAGTGCTGTTAAGGTCAGTTAAGAAATGTAATTATTAATACTCCACATCTGAGTGTATTCATTACATAACGCTTTAATTATTTCAAAAACACTTGACCTGTAACGCAAGAGGCAACTAGAATAACCTTACAACTTCACTTCCAGTTCGAAATTGTAGTTTTATAACCTCACTTCACTTTTAACACTAGAGCTAAAAGTAAACAGCTGATTTCTTTAACCACGGTAAACTATAAAACGTCACTTTTAGTGAAACAAGCTAGCGCTAAAAGGCCTACTTTTAGTAGTGGTCGTAGATAATAGTATATTGTCTAACTAGTGCTGAAAGTTGGATATTTCACACGAATGCGATTTTCGCAGAAGTGTGAAATATCCAATCAGCACGTGTTGTACACTATACTTTTCCGACGACCACCAATATACTATTGATTCTTTATAATATAAACCAAATTTACCACTTTTAACCTCAAAATGAAACAATTATTGTTTAAACATCAACTTAAATTGTCATACTATGACTACTACGACTTGCACGCTGTTTTATGCCGAATTGGCCGTGACGTTCTCGCGCATTTTAGTTGCTACGGGAGACCATGTCACACTAGTGCTTCAATACGAAAAACGCACGCTCCACGTGACCTTTTCAGGTGACCTGTGCAATGTGTCACTTTCAGTAACACCAAGCCATGCCATTTTTGGCATTTTTCGTAGTGGTCGTCGGAAAAATATATAATAGTTCTTATTCTTTCACTTTCGCTACTACTTCTTTGTCACCGCTTATAGAATACATTTGTTTAGTCATTTTTGTAAGGATATTCGTATTAACAGCAAAATCGCAACATTTGTCCTGCCCTATATATCTTTTTGTATGTAGTAAACCACTAATTGTTGTACTTGAAAGCCTATTTATCGAACAAATTTAAGTTCTTCTTAAAAGTTCTCCAATATAAAAAAAGTAGCAAGCAGTTTTTTAAAATGCCATGATGTTAGTGTTGTTATGAATGCTGTGCGCTTCTTTTATAAATTTTCCATATTACATACTCAATCAAAAACTTTTTACGATTGCCACAATATACAATACATGTAAGCATTTTTGTTGGATATACGAAAGCAAAACATTTAAAGGAATAGTTATCAGTGAACCACATTACTGAGAAATCCATTAGACTATAAAATATAGGCAACAACAAGATCATTTACTAATTAACTTGATGTATTTATGTAACTATTTTCTCGTGAGCTGAAGCTTACACATTTACAAATATAAAATAGCATGTCAGCGTTTAGTGCAGAAATCTAGAATTCAAGCACGTGCATGTAAAATAATAATACTCGTAGAATTTACTGTGGCGGTACGTGCTAATCACTACAGATTAATTTATTTCTTTGTAAATTCCCCTAAAGTATAAATTGTTCTGAATATTGTATACAAATAGAGTTGCTGATGTTTTTTTTTCGGTTTAAATAGTACCCAAGAAAAATTTTAAGTATGATTATACGGTGTAACAAAAATTCGGTAGAAGTAAGGGTCGTTTCGGTAGATCGGTGGATTTTAGATGAAATCGGTAGATCTACCGAAATATCGGTAGGGTTGGCAACATTGATTCTATGTTCTATGCAACAGCGTTGCCACATTGTCAGGTCAAAATATTAGAAGTTATTGGATGGCGCCACAGAACAATACGATGGCGCTTCAAAAAGTTACTATTTCTGATAACAACTATAGGATTATGACTATGGAATCGGGAATAGGAACTTTGGTAAAAAGGGAAGTGACATCGAAACTCACAAGTAAATCTTCAGGTTCAACGCTTATATTGGATATAAGTTCAACGAAATGGGCGAATTGCGAACATATGAGGGAGACCTACCAGTGAACTTTTTGAGGATAGTGGTTAGGTATTTAGCTAATACAATTCAGTATAGACAACAACTTTACAATTGCTAATACCGTATTTACGCAACATAAACGTAGACTATACACATGGCGTTCACCTGATGGAAAATACAAGAACCAGATCGACTATGTTCTAATCCGACAACGATGGCGATCTTCTATCACAACCGTGAAAACTCTTCCATCCGCTAATTGTGGCACAGACCATCAATTGCTTATGTTTGAGCTGTCCATAAAACTAAAATCCTGCAGGAGAAACGAAACCAAATATTTCTCCAAGGTCAACCTACAGCAGGCACCAACATTTGCAACGGACGTCATACAAAAAGTACAGTTAGTAGGTACATGTATCCGATATCACCGACATAAATCCGAATGACATATGGCAGGCGCTTAAAGACGCTGTAAGTGAGACACTCCACGAAATATCTTCAGAACCGCAAATTAACAAACAACAAACGTGGCTCTCAGCGGAAAGCTTGGATCTCATTTTAAACAGAAGACAAATTAAGACAACAGGCATGAGCAGCAACAACGATTTGGAACGCTACAGAGTCTTAAACAGAAAAATCCAAAGCAGCTCCCGGAGAGATAAAGATGGACACTTTATGCAAATATGTGCAGAACTACAAAAATATGCTGACCATAACAATACCAAGGACCTCTTCGCACAAATCCGCCGCATTACTGGACAATTCAAACCACGAAACTGGGCAATCAAAAATAAAGATAACAACATAATCACCGAACTTGGCCAGATAATCAAGATATGGCGGACCTACTGTGAAAACCTTTACCATGACGACAACGATGTCGACACAGAAGTTCATGAATATGAACAAGGACCAGAGATCTTGAGAGATGAAGTTTATGCTGCTGTCAAGAAGCTTAAAGATGGTAAAGCAGTGAGTGGGGATATATATGATATCAGCAGAAGTATTAAATGCATTAAACGAAAAAGGTCAGAACATCATACACCAACTATGCCAGAGAATGTGGAGAACGTGTTCATGGCCAGAAGATTGGTCCACGTCCGTGGTAATGCCCCTACATAAAAAAGGCTCAACAACTTCCTGTAACAACTACCGCCTAATCTCCCTAATTACACATGCGAGCAAAGTAATGCTGTATATACTACAAGCAAGGCAAACAGTCTCTAGTCAAATTGCTCCTGAACAGGCTGGCTTCGTAAAGGGACGCGGAACCCGAGAACAAATTTTAAATGTCAGACAACTTATAGAGAAAGCTCGAGAATACTACACTCCTATGTATAAGCCGTTCACGACCTTTTTGGGACAGAGTTGGCTATGATTTTTTCTTTTCATGTTGGACTAACTGATTCGATGATGTAGCGGATGCAATTTTTTTTTCTGTCAGTGTCTGTTCGACATTTTCTTGCTACCGCATTGCCAGATTTATTATTTTAATATTCCTAAGAAAATAAGTGATTTATCAAATGTGTACGAATAGTTTTAATTTCCGTCAAAAGAAAAGTCAAAATGCCCAAAAAATTTTGTTACAACAAAAAATTTCCATTAAACGATGCTACTTCCAATTTAAAAAGGACAGACCAAATTTAAAAGAACGCGAGTCGATGTGGAGACTAGAGAATATCCGGCAACAATGTACCTATTCCGAAAATATAACCTTAAACTGAATTCAACCTAACCTAACACAAAAAGTGTCAATTTCCATGAGGGAGTTTAGTTGCAACAGAGGTTCTGCTAACAAAATTACTAGATGGTCATAGCCTGACCTGACCCAAAAATATCGTGAACGGCTTATATTTATGTTTCGTTGACTACGAGAAGGCCTTTGATAATGTAAAATGGTCACAACTGTGGAAAGTGCTCCAAAAGATGGGAGTACCAAAACACCTGATCTACAGTGCCTTTATATAGACAGTGGCGACAATGGGGTGTCCTATTTTTGATTGGCTGCCTAGATCACGTGGTTTTAGCCGCCATGTTTATGCTAAATCACCTGTGATTCGTGTTATACTTTTGGCAGTACTGAAGTGTATTGACAGTCTATGTCAAATTCGAGGTTAATAGGTTCGGTTTTGCGTCAGTTTTGACATAAACTGACGCAAATCTTAACCTTCAAATCTCGAATGTTTTCAGTACTGCCAAACGTAAAACACGTATCACAGTCGACTCTGATCACGGATTTAAATAAACACCCGTTAGAAATTTGCATAAATATGGCGGCGGGGGTGTGGCTTAGTTGTATTGTCGCCACTGTCTATATAAAGGCACTGTAACCTGATCCATAGATATATAAGTACAAGATACGGCGTGCCGTTGTAATAGTTGAATAAGACGTACCATCTATTTCTGTCACTCTTAATGCGTGAATTACGTATAGCGCTATCCTTTAGAGAGGTACTTGGACTCGTCATTGAGAGAAATTCTGATAAATAGTTATTTGTTTCATTAGTACAAAAAATGCATGATTTCGGGACAAGTAAGACAGATCGCCGGACGACGCGCAGCGGAGTCCGGCGAGTCTTACGCGTCCCGAAAACGCATTTTTTGTACGAATGAAACATACTATTTTTTCTCCAACTACTCATAAATTCCTTAATATGACTTATTATTTAGAATCAAACATTGTACCTAGGTTATATTGTTAAACTGTCATGGCGCAAATAAACAATCACTGTACGGGAAAAATAAACAACAACGACGGCGACTGCCGAATATTGACGAAGCGTTTGCTTTTTATTTAAAATTTACCATGTAGAACCCTATCTTGCGTCCATTTTTGTACTAGTGCAAATATCAATCGAAAAGTGTACAGTTGCCAAGGTAATTTGTGAACATCCCGAAATGACTTACTTTTTATACAAAATTATTCGACAATATGGCGTCTTATTAGTGTGGTTGGAGAAAAATACATTTAACTCGTGTTACATGGTGCCAGAGATAGTCTTTTTGGTCTCAAGATGCTACAAAATGTAGAAAAGAAGTAATCGTATAAATAAACACAAATTAGAAAACATAACCTCAACAGTCAACACTTGATAAACTCACTCGATGAGGGGGTGTGCAAGATATTCACTCGCTAACGCCTTTGAGTTTTACGGTGGATAATAATAGCAATCAAAACCATGTAAACAACAGTTTAACTGGTAGGTCCGCTAACAAGTTTGATGGAGTATGGTACTCGAGCTACCCGTATTTGGTCTAAGCCAAAATTTAAAATTGATAATTTTTAAAATTTCTATAGCAAAGTCCCGTATTTGGTCTAAGCCAAAATTTAAAATTGATAATTTTTAAAATTTCTATAGCAAAGTAGAGACAACATGTGAAGAACTACCTAGAAACGACACGTTAATAATAATAAGAGACTTCAATGCTAAGATTGGAAAGGAAGGGAACAATACAGAGATAGCAGAAAAAGAAACCATTCACGAAACCACGAATGACAATGGAACAAGACTATGCACCCTAGCTGCAATGACAAATACATACATTGTGAGCACGAAATTTATACATAAAAAGAACACAAAATCACCTGCATGATACCCGGGAAATCATATGGGAACCAAATAGATCACGTACTAATCTCAAGAAAATTGACAAGAATTGTACAAGTATGTTACAGAATATGAGAATAAATATTCTGCTTCTAATAATGTACAGCTGATTGCAAATAAAAGTGGGACAAGTCTTGAGACTACTTTTTGCGTTTTTAATAACGTGTGAAACTTTCTCTAACTTATATTTCCGTAGGTGAATACATAAAATATTATTAAAGATGGAAGCATAAGAAAAGGAACATAATTACGAGTATTTAATATGTTATTGTACTTCATATTACAATATTACATATTAGCTGTCCCAGTTTTATTTGCAATCAGCTGTACAGTCCTCAATATCATTCTTTTCATCACTAAGAACTTCGAGATCAATCACATCTCTTCCTGCACCCCATTTTACAAGAACGCGCAACCATATTTATATGGCTTGCTGGAGTTGCACCTCAGTTGGGTGGAAACAAACAGTTACTATTTTTTTCCGACTCCCACACATCTGCATGAACTGCTGTTATTTCTCACATTCGAATTTGATGAAAAACATGATGACAGTCTGGACGAGCAGCTGAAGAAGCAAAAGGAAACATAAATTCAACTTTACAGTTCATAATTGATTCAGAAGTTAGGTGCCTTGAAACACTGTACGGAATCAATCCTTTTTGAAGCTTGGATAGGGAACTTTTTCGATATTCATTCCTTTCCTAATGCTATGAGGGATATGAATATCAATAAAAAAAACTGAAATAATTTTTTAAAGGTTTTAATTAAACAAACTATCTACTTAACACACCGGTGAAAAGATAGGTTTTCGCTTGAAGAATTACAAGAAATAGAACAAATTATGCACGTTCTCATTGCTAAAGTTCAATTTTCGAAGAATAAACTGTGAAGTTGAATGACACTTCTGACGTTTTCATTTCAAAACTTCAAAATTAAGCGTACGAAACGTTGTATGAAATACGTCTAAAGGGAGAGAGAAATAAAGTGATACAGGTTAGAATGAAATGGGGGAAGGTACCGAACTCCGCGATATGTTATTTTAAGATTCGACGTACGTTTACATGTAGTGAACGTATCCTGTATTAATATATCCATGACCTGATCACTCTCATTAGACAACTGTATGAAGGCAGTACTGCCGTTGTCAAGATCGAAAATGTCATCTCTGAAAATTGCAAGATTTTTAAAGGCGTTCGACAGGGATGCGTACTCTCTTCACTCTTATACAATATATACCGGGTGTCCATTCTCAAAATCGAACAAAAGCAATTAACATTAGTGCATTCACTCGTTCTTCGTTGAAATAATTCATTTTTCTGTAGATAATTTTAACAGACGTTGACAGAAAGTACCTGATTTACGCCAACTAATTACCAAATTTTTTGACAAGTGCTATCAAACTTGGAAAGCAAGGCATGGCATATTTAAAAATTCCCAAGATTTAAATTAGTATTTTAAAATAAAAGTCGCATCTTGAACATTATTATTAGTATCATTTGATGCGTAATAATTTTATCTTTCCATTGATACCATTACCTTCCCTGTAAGTTGAATTGGCGAGCAGGAATCGGCAAAAACGTTCAATACAATGTTAATCGCCTATGTTCGACTTTGAGAATGGACACCCGGTATGGCGAATTCGTAATGCGCTTAGTTCTAGAGAACTGGAATGGAAGAATCAAGATCGGGGGGAAAATATTCTCCAATTTTCGATTCGCTGATGACACTGTTCTCATAGCTGAAGATGAAGACCAACTTCTCGAATTACTAAACTTACTTGAAAATACTAGTGCAGAATTTGGCCTTAAAATAAACCATAACAAAACCAAAATCATGATAGTTGATCGAGAAAATGAGAATAGGAGGCAACCTGTAAACATTGGCAACTGCGAAGTTGTGGAACAGTTCACATACCTTGGTTCCACCCTGCATAAATCTGGCAGTTGTGAACCTGAGATCCGATGACATATTCAGTTGGCAAAAACCGCAATGACCCAACTAACCAAGTTATGGAAGGACAGAAACCTTACAAAGACCACGAAAATCCAGGTGATAAAAACATTGGTGTTTCCAGTCTTTTCCTACGGCTCAGAGACATGGGTAATTCATGCTGCTGATAGAAGACGCATAGACGCCTTTGAAATGTGGTGTTGGCGTAGGATGCTTCGTGTACCTTGGACCGCTAGAAGGACCAATATCTCAATTTTAAATGAAATCCGTCTACAACAGCCACTGTCTTCTCTGACATATGGCCGGATCTTGAAATTTTTTGGCCACATCAATAGGAATGAGAACATAGAGAAGCTAGTTGTCCAAGGAAGATCAACAGGAAAGCGTAGACGCGGACGTTCGCCGACCAGATGGACCGATATGACTTCCAAGCTCACTAACTTGCGGTTGGAAACCGCAACGCGCTAAACAAACAATCGGCAAGGATGGCGACGTATTGTACACACGGTCATCCATAACATGGACGAAGAGTGACGTCTTATAATCACTACACATCGGTCACGATGTTAGACTAAGAGGAAGAGAAGTAGGGGAATCTATGGTACTGACAATGGGCCTGAGAGGAATGTCTTATTTATGGATTTTAGGAAGACCATAGAGTCTTCTTTAGGAAGCGTTCTCACAGAAGATTCTGCCTAACTAATAATCTCTTCCTTAGGAATGCTTTTGGGGCTAGTGAAAAATTCAAACCTTTGGAAAGTATAGAAGAAAGATTTATAACCGTCTTAGAACCACTGTACATCGCAAACCTACTCACACTGATCGCTATCTACATACCGATTCCCATCGTCATCCTACACAAAAACTTTCTGTTATCAATTCACTTGTAGACCGGTCTGTTTCCATATCCCAACCCGATAATATCCACGCTGAATTAAACTACATTCGGAAAGCTCTTAGGAATAACGGTTACCATGCTAGGGATATACAGTCTGCCATCAATCGCCATCTTCATCCACGGCCACCCAAACGTCCAAAACCAGATCCTCCTGCAGCAATAGTCTTTCTTCCCTATATCCACCAAGTCACCGACCGCATAGGAAAGTCTCTTCGAAAACAAAACATTAAAACAGTATTCAAACCCCCGAGCAAAATCTCACAGGTTCTTCCTTCATCTAAAGATAAATTAAACACTATGTCATCTAAAGGTGTTTATAGAGTCCCTTGCTCTTGTAATGCTGTATGCATTGGTGAAACAGGTCGTTCAGTAAAAACCCGTATCTCTGAGCACCAGCCCTGTCTCAAGTCGGGTCTCGTTTCATTATCAGTCATCGCCGAACATTAACGCGATACTGGTCATAAGATCCATTTTGATGAAACTTTCATCATCTGCAAATCCTCATTCTTCTTTAGCAGAAAGATTCGCGAAGCCATCTCAATCGGGACGAAGGCTTTCCCCTTTCTTCTATGTGGAAACTGCTAATTCCTAAGCCCCGCCCAACGCCACTGAACCTCAACGGCATTTGTCGAACCGCGGCAGCGCTTGCCTATAAATCGCCGTTTCGCCTCTGACGTGGTTCACACGTTGAGTTACCGTGCTCTTTTGCTTTTTCCTCCTGATGAAGCCCCTTACGAAAGTGGGCGAAACGTTGAGTTCTTCGATCTCAACCATGACACGGTCCAATCCCGGAAGTCGTTTGTTACTTAATGACAATAGCCGTGAAAGCCTCAGAAATTATCACGGTTGATGCTGCAAATGTGCACCACCATTAGCTATACACGAATCTACTCTTATTTTCATGCCTTGAAATAGGGTCGGGTGGGCCACGTTGAGACAAGTGCACCTTGAGACAGATACAATAATTTTAAATTTGGGGCTTTTAGAAAGGCGATACATTCAACGCTACTGTATTTTGGTGTGACACGTTGATTAACAGAGTGCGGGAACCAAAAATTGAAAATTAAAAGTGGTGTGACCTCTTTCCGGTTTTTACAACCCTAAAGTATTTGCATGTGCCGACTTCAAACTAGCTCAAAATGTTAGTAGGAGTTACTTTTTCCAAAATGTTGTAATTTACCCTTATTTGCTAATACGTGCTTGTCAAACCTCATTAGTTCTAAGTATATTGTGAAGCTAGCACCAAAATGGCAATGTCATTTTAATCACTGATCCAAAGGGCTACCTTGAAACAAAAGTTTTGAGCCACCATGAGACACGTCCCAAGGTGGCTAAATAATTATTACAGTTTTTAAGCTATTTCTATCTGAAACAAGCAACAAATTCAAGTAAAGTAACATCAAATTAAGCGCATTTCTTTTCTTTTTTGATTGATATCATTATAAATCCTATCAATTCGGGCGGCAAGCAGGAATCTGCATATATACAATTTCCCAAGCAATTTCCCTATGTTTGCACGTTTAAGTGAAACACTCGGTATAATGTATTTAATATAGTACAATAAATATACCTTTTTTGTCGTACATTGTTACTATTTTTCATAAATAAACAACTGTCTCATGGAGGCCCACTGATGGGCCACAATGACACATGGTGCAGTGTTTAAAAATATATATAATACCATAGTTAGACAAAAGCTAGAAAGCTTCCAATTTACCATTAGTTTAAAAAAGATATGTTGAACATGTGGTAAAAAATTTAAGCGTATATCTCAGTAAACAAAATTAAAAAAAATATTTTTTTAGATTTTGTCCCAACGTGGCCCACCTGACCCTACTCCATACAGCTGTAACTGAAAATTGAAATTTACAAAATACAAACAAGCTGAAACTGACAGCTGATAAACAGCTAACTTTACTGCAGAAACTTGACGTAGTATTGATAACCTGCGCGGAAGAAAGTTTTTTTCAGTCAGTCTTTATTGATCTTCCGGTATGTTACTTAACCAGCTTTTCGATTAAACTAGAGACCCTTTCATTAAACTATTTTACTATAGAATTTTAGTTATCTGTATTTAGTTCTAAATTAGCCACGTAATAAACTTTGTATCAAGTGGGGGCACTACAAACAATACAGAATACCACTTAAGATCTACAAAACACAGCCGGAAAGAAAAAGAACAAGAGGACGACCCCGACAACGATGGTAGGACAACATCAGAAAAGACGCTGGAGAACACCTACGAGTGAGAAACTAGGAAGGCGGGGCAAAAGAGAGAGAAGAATGGAGGCGTAACATAAGGGAGACCCTGGTCCCAGTGATGTAGTGGCAAATCTGCCAGTGGGGGAACGCTAGACTTCTGAGGGGTATGGAATATCCTCCAGGAAAAGGGGGGTCCGGGGGTCCTCTTCCGGAAAATTTTTAAAAGTATAGGTGCAAAAATATGCGTTTTGATGTTTTCTGGAGCAAATTTTTCGTATTACGATGTTGCCAGTTTCGTAGCCTTAATATATAAATATCAAACCTACAACTTTCTAATTCAAACTGTTTTTAATACTTTGCATATTCATAGCAAGTAGCAAGTCATGTTTGACGTGATATTTCTAAATAATAACATAAACCACTAGCCTATATTTAAATGACACTGGAATGAATAATTATCAAATCGTTTGTGCTAATAAGTAAATGCCATAAATTCGTTCTTTATTTTTTTTTAACTTAACAAAAAACCAGTGGGGGAACGCTGTTCCCCCGCGTTTCCCCTCGACTACACCCCTTGGTCCACATAGGACTGTAGCGCCATGGATGGATGGAAACATGTCATTAGCATCCTTTATCTAATAGACGTGTCTGTCTGGGACGCTGTTTTGTCCGGGACGCTGGTCCGTCCGGGACGCTGTTTCAGCAGCCAAACCGTAAGAGATAGAGAAAAAAGTTATGAAAGTTATATGTTTGGAATGGTCATGTCAGGTCAGGAACCGAATTTCAGTCACGTGACACTTCCGGTTTTCGAGAAATCACAAAAAGACCGTTTTTCAAATAGAACGCGTATTAAATAAAAACTGATTCGGCCGCCAAACGTAGCTGCGACCCTCTGCGCCTTAAATCCTCGATCGGTTAGGCAACCACTTTGACACCTTCCAGGTCTGGGTGGTTGCCTAACCGATCGAGGTTTGAAGGCGCGTTAAATGAGACATTTGTCTCACTGGACTGCTAGTTGCATATATTATACTTTAACAACAACTGAAAACGATTAGTGAAAATTTCCAACTAACTGCTCATAATAGTTCTCAAGTGAAACTTTCTTTGTAAATATGAATTAAAATGACATTATTTGTATATCAAATACCACTGCTTTCTAAATACATTCTTAGATTACTTCATGTTTTAATAATAATCAATATGCAGGGTGTCCTATTTTCGATTAAATCGAAATCTCGGTATTATTACAAGCTAAAGAAATATGGTTTGCACATAATGGGGCAACACGACAGCGGAAACGTAATTCGTATATACCTTTTGGTTACCGAGCCACAGTCGAACAATGAAAAATTTGGTTGGCGAAATAAAAAGCCGTGGAAAAAAAAGCCGATGGTATAAATATACACAGTGGGCAAAAAAACGATACAAGTTTTGTACTCTCATATATCTTCGTAAGCTATTAATATTTTCAAATAATTAATATAACAGTAAAACACTTTTTTCAAAAATACAATTAATAATTTTTGCAATCTACCAAGTGTAAACATTTGGTTTTTCAAAGAAATATTTAATGCGTTAATGATTATTGAAAATATGAATATTTCTAATTTGTACTGATTTTTTTGGCCCACTGTGTATATCATATTTAATAGGTAAACAAAGTATGATCAAACATTATTTTCATCTAGTATGGCCATGGAATACTTCCTAATTTATGAATGCAACTACATTTACACTTAAATGTCAAACGTGACATTTACAGCGTACATACATCAAACAAGTAGAGACACTCATGCCAAATGTTGAAACCTGTCTAGAGTGCCTGGGACAGTAACTCGGGGGGTATTTCTAAGCTTGACTATCAGATGGCAGCACAAAATTCTACCAGAGGCAGTTACTAATTTAGTTCTACTACCAATCATATGTGACAAAGTAGTGGCGCCATCTGTTAGTACTATCGGAAAGTACCCCCCTTTTTAAGTGAGTTATAGTTGCATTCGTAAATTAGGAAGTATTCCATGGCAATACTAGATGAAATAAATTTTTGATCGTACTATACCTCAAAGCAATTGAATTCCTTGTTTGTACGTATGTGCCGACAAACCCTGAAAGATTACCAACAATTATTGTGATTATTACACACGACTGATATCATCCAATGAGAACCATGCATTTTTTGAAAATCGACCAATCCCGAACTGATTACCTGATAAGCTCCCTAGGAATGATTGATTATCAAGCGATAACCGCCCTAGAGCTGATTATCGACCCCGTAGATAGTGTCATAATTAGAAATAGAAATGTAAGAAACCAGCAATTAAGAGTTTTTTGGCATTATTAGATTAGAAAACTGTGCTCGGGACACTGAAAAGCTCAAAGTAGAACACACCAGAGAAAAATATAGAAATACTATAAACACAGAAATAAAGAAAAAACCTAGAAGTAACAACATAGAACACGAGTGGAAAAACTTAAAAAATGAAATAGAGACAGCGGCGATATATGTAGTCGGATATAAGAGAATAGTAATAGGAAAGAGATGGTTCAATGAGGAATTCGAAGAAGTGGTTAAACGAAAAAGAGAAGCAAGAGCAAAATGTTTACGAACTACAAACAAAGAAGATATGGAAAATTATAACGAGTTGAAGAAATAATTAATAAGATTATGTAGAGAAAGAAAGAGAGAATGGATAAATAATGCAATGGAAGAAATTGAAGATAACAGTAGAAACAGCAACTTAAGAAATATGTATAAAAACATAGAGAAACAAAAAAACGGGGTGTAAAATAAAGGCAAGAGGGATAAAAAATGAAGCAGGGAATACAGAATATGACAAGGAGAAGATAAAGAAACGATGGATAGAATACTTCTCAAAATTGCTGAATGATGTATTAGGCCATTTTGGTATTTCTCAGTAATTCTAGCAACGACCTAAGCTTTCCGAGCAGTCTTGGAACCAAATTGTTGAGTGCGCCTGTATTTCGAATTCAGTTTAGACATAGTTCATCGCATAATATAGCAATAATGATTTTGTACACCCTTTAGCATCTTTGCCCCTATTTGGTAACATTTTGGGCACCCCTTCTAATACTGTTTCCTGCAGGTGTTCGTCTGGATTTCGTTTGCAGCGTTGGTTTTCAGGCTAGTTAAAATTCAGCCTGTGGGTGCGACAAGGATGGCTATTGCTTGCTTCGCGGAGAACGATGGCGTGTCTGACGCATTCTACGCTGTGATTGGTTGAAGCGGTTCTCGTCGAGCCCAGGTGCACGCTTTCGCACGCTGGTCTCAGGGCACTCAGGGCAGTTACAAAGGAGACGTCGTTTAGTGAGGTTGCGTTGTGGCAGTCCGTTTTATTTATGTGCCGCTGCGTGGGCGCAGTGCTTATGTAAAGTCAATTCGTCCGCCGCTGTTAATTAGGCGGGACTCCGCTCGCTGTATTCGCCCATACCGCAGTTATGCCGTCAGCTGTTTGCATGACCAAGGGAGGTCAACGCAAAATTCGCCCTGAAAAGGGGATCCATTTCGACAATTAGCCACTTCCGATCTCGTGATAGCTACATTTGGTGCAAGGTGCCTGTCCGACGACTGTTGGAAATGCTTTATCGCCCCGCTATCGGCGGAGCTGTCAAGGCTGTAAAATGTACTAATTTCGCCCGCATGTTTGCGTACAGATCGATCGCTCAAGTTTGTGCTTGCAACTCAGTGTAGTGTAACGTACGTTCAGCCTAAAACTTACTGTGAACAGTTGCCGTATTCATGTACAATACCAACGTACGTTCAGCCTAAAATTTACTGTGAACAGTTGCCGTAATCATGTACAATACCAATGCACGTTCAGCCTAAAATTTACTGTGATCGCTTGCCGTATTCATGAACAATATCAGGGTACATTCAGTCTAAAATTCATTGTGATCACTTGCAGTATTCATGAACAATACCAGGGTACATTCAGTCTAAAATTCACTGTTGCGTGCTAACGCTTGTGCTGCCCGCCAGTTTCCAATTAGATCGCATTCATCCATATATGTAATACTTACTATATTGCTAGCGGCTATGAGTGGGAAACTCACGAAGGAAGTGAGACAGACAACCAACTCTTCAATGTATAATGGTGAGCTGTGCGCAAGCGCGGCGGCGTCGTCCGCCCAATGGGGAAGTGGTCAAGTTTAAAATTCGCTTCTAAAGGCGGAGTTCGAATTCTCACGCATGCGCACGAGACTCTAAGTGAAAATATGTCGGCGCCGTAATGTTTTTGGGCGTTCCGAGGCCCTACTAGCAATATATGTATAATGCATATATGTATAATGCATATATGCATTCATCACTCAAATCTGCTTGCAATACAATGCTAGTGTAACGTACATTCCGACTAGAAATTCGCTGTTGCGTAGTAACCGTTGCGCTGCCAGTCAGCTTCATATATGTCGCATTCATTGTCTAAGTTTACCATTGAGTATTGACATTTTTTACCGCCAGGCGGCTATGTGTGTATTGTAATATAGGGCGTTCGGGTGACCCGGGCCCAAATTCAGGCTTTACTCTCGCTCGTCACGGCGTCACGCCGTTGTTGCATAAGCCTTTTGTTTACTCTTTATTTCCGGCCTGGATCTGGCGTTCGGCTCAACTGTGCGCCGCCACCTTTAAAATAAAGCGCTTCCCCAGCTGGGCGTACCGATTAAGCCATCATTACGAGTTGTCATACTTGTGGTCTGTATGATGTTTAGTAGGTCACTGGCGGTAATCCAATAGATGTATTAACCTTACCGTCTTATTCTTTTCTCTGTTGCGTCTTGTGCATGTCTGTTACAGGGTGACAATGTCACTGTGCTACGACAACTGTGAGGTGAGGCCCGGACGCGGCGGATAAGCATTCCAGATAGGTGTTTGCGTCTGGTGCTGCACCGTGGCCCCGAAATAGTTATTTGGGTATTTTCCCGAAATAGTAATTTGAGTTCTTCTCGCCCCGTTTAACCCTCCAGGTCCGGTCATACGTGAGAATCTCGAGTTGGATCTGGTGGCGCCCTTTTCTTTAACAATAACCTGCATATAACTCAACACGCTTGCCCTGTGGCGTGCCGTTTTGAACCACACCCATATCCCTGAGCGCATTCGAGCCGAGGCCTTTAGCCTGTTTTAACGATTTCTCAGGGTGAGCGTGCCCCATTTCCCGGATTTGTTTAGCATCCGATACCCACCTCTCCGTGAGTGTCTTAAGGTCAATTTAATACCGTAACAGATGAAAATAATGACGCACAAATAGAAAAGGGAATAACGGTAGAGGAAGAGGAAACAGTGCTTGAAGCATCAGAGGAAGAGTTTAAACAAGCTATTAAAAAAATAAGAAATGGCAAAGCACCAGGAAGCGATAAGATTGAAGGCGAAATGATAAAACTGAGCGGAGAGAAACTATATGAAAGATTATACAGACTAATAAAGGAAATATGGAGAAGAGAGAAAATGCCCGAGGAGTGGAGAAACGGAGTTATTATGCCGATACTAATATAGGGTGACCCGGAGGAGAGAAGCAACTACAGGGAAATCACGCTGCTGCCAATACTACTACTACCAATACGGATTTCGGCCTGGAAGATCTACAACCGCAGCAGATACAGAAAAATGCCGTGAATATAATATAGACGCGCACATGCTCTTCTTTGACTTCAAGCAAGTTTATTTAAGGACATGAAAAATCTACAGACACCATCTAAACTGATAAATTTAATACAAATGACATTAGAAGAATCCACAACAATAATCATGAACCTTATGGGACAACTGATAGAATTGTAATTGTTTTGTACAGTTTGTAATTTCCTTTAATTTACTTGTGTATATTATTTTTATATCTATTGTGGCTTGATTAATTTGTAAATAGAAGTCGATGATTTATTTTGTAGTACTAGAGTACCTATGTATAGCATTTATATTTTTCTGACGTATGCTAAAATTTGTAATGGGCATGCCCGCCCTTAATTAGTGCAGGCTGTTTTGGGGAAAGGGACGAGCACCACTTGTTTGTGGGCCAGACAGTCGAGCGGACGTGGCTTATTAAATTAGTCCAGAGTAAAAGTGCGTTTTATTTCTGTAAACAATAACAAAGAGAAGAAATCCAGCGTAAATAAATTACAGTAATTAATACTGGAGTATGCCAAGGTGACTCGTTGTCGGCAACACTATTTAATATTGTATTAGAAAACATCGTAAGAAAAGTAGGTGAACAAGGAACAATAATGACCAAACAGATACAAATCATTGCTTATGCTACCGATGTGGTGATTACTGCAAGAAATGTACGCGCACTACGTGAGACATTTACACAACTGAAGCAATCAGCAGAAGAGAGAGGACTAAAAGTAAATGAAAATAAAACAAAATACATGCTACACCAGAATAATAAAAATAAAAACAGGAAACGAGATCTCACAATAGGAAAATGTGTATTAGAAGAAGTGCAAAAATTCAAATACCTTGGAAAAAATATAAGTGACACGAATGATAGAGGAGAAGATATACGAGACAGAATACAAGCTGGAAACAGAGCCTACTATAGTAATAAAAATATTCTGAAAGATAAGACCATCAATAAGAAAACCAAATTACGAATATACAAAGGACTAATACGACCAGTTGTGATGTATGCAGCCGAAACACTATGTGTAACAAAAAGAGAGGAAGAGCATCAGTGGCGTAACAAGACGGTTTGGCGCCGGTGTGCAAGAATAAATGATAGCCGCTGTAGACAAGAAGTTTCAGAAAAAAGAGGGGGAGGGGCTAATTTTTGGTCATGCAACACTTTAAATTTAAAAGAAAATTAATAAGCACTTTCCTTAACATGAAAGGTTACTTACTGCAAAATAAAATAAATTTAGATGTTTCAATCTTTTATTAAATATAATATAATAATAACAATAATCCCATTATTCCCTATTGGGACATAGGGTATTCGTATATTCTCTCCAATCAAAACTTTTCTGCAAATTACAGTTTCATTTTTTCGCAACGTATGCCCTAACTATCCATATTTTCTTCTCCTAATTTCTATATTAATGTCCACCTGATTTGTTTGGTCCCAAAGATCTTTGTTCGAAATAATGACTGGTCACCAAACACCTGCAATTTCTGCTTTACCAGTTCTGTAACCGTCCACGATTCCGACCCATAAAGTAGAACGGGTTTTACCATTACATCAAACACTCGCAAAATATAACATGAAACATAAAAACACATATGAAAATACAAAAACAAAAACCACGTAAAAGGAATACAAATTTAAATAATTCACAAGAAAAATAAAATATATAGATATATAAATATGTAGGTATAACAATTTAATTAAACTCTCTTTTGCGAGACTTTGCTAAAGCTAACATTTCTATCAGTGAATTAAAACCAAGAGTACTGGCTCTTACTTTCTCGTTACTCAGTAATGCAAAACTCTTTAGGAGTATTTGGCTCATCTTACTTAGAAAAAAGTTTTTTAATTTAGAAAAAGGTCTCTCAGTGGGGGGGGGGCTATGACACAACGCCCACTGGTCACAAACCCCAACTCAGAATTTGGTCATAACGCCCAACTTCGATTCTGGTCACAACGCCCAACTTGGTCACAACGCCCAATTTTGATTTTGGTCACAACGCCCAACTTGGTCATAACGCCCAAAAGCGATATTGGTCACAACGCCCAACTTGGTCACAACGCCCACCGACGCCTGTTATAGGAGAGAGCTATCGACGCCACTTAAAGCACCGTTTTGGTCATAACGCCCAACTTCGATTTTGGTCACAACGCCCAACTTGGTCACAACGCCCAATTTCGATTTTGGTCAGAACGCCCAATTTGGTCACAACGCCCAATTTCGATTTTGGTCACAACGCCCAACTTGGTCACAAAGCCCAATTTAGATTTTGGTCACAACGCCCAACTTGGTCACAACGCCCAATTTCGATTTTGGTCACAACGCCCAACTTGGTCACAACGCCCAATTTCGATTTTGGTCACAACGCCCAACTTGGTCACAACGCCCAACTTTGATTCTGGTCACAACGCCCACTTTTGATTCTGGTCACAACGCCCAACTTGATCATAACGTCCAAGTTTGATTTTGGTCACAACGCCCAACTTTGATTTTGGACATATCGGCCAGGCGGCACTGAAAGTAAGAAAAATGTGTATCTAAAATGAATAATAATAAATTAAACTTTTAAGATGAGGTAATAGGTAGGAAAATTTTCAAGTTCCCGTAAGTAGTATTATTTATTTTTCATAATTCAGTGGCGTAATGCGTTGTCCAAAAAGTTTCTAAATTCGGATTATAACATATATAAAGTTGTATTTTTTATATAGAACTCATAGTTAGCTGTGGCATTATGAGAAAACGGATTTTCTCCCATTTCAGTGACATATGTCGTATGGGATCGAATTATTAATTTTCACTACTTTATAGCAACAATTCACAATTTTTAATATTTCGTAGTTTTCTAGTTGAAAACTTGTGCCATTTAGAATATACGTGATTAAACAAAGTTTTTGCGTTGTTTTAATAACAACTTTTGATTGACAGAATTAATCACGTATGATTGTTGCTTATAATATTATAGTGTCCTTCATATATCCATTCATCAGAACATTTTATTGTCCATTAAAACCTCTGCAGTTTCCCAAATTAAAAATGCATTTGCAAAAATGTAAATATCCTACTTCTATACAACGGAGGTTCGAAAATATGAAAATGATTGAAGAAAAAAGTACTCTTATTTTTCAAAATACACAAAAATGTTAATTGGAAGTATTTGTTATAACATATCTATTAATAGTTATTTAACAAACAAGTATGTTAATGAGAACGATTAATAATCGAGACATTTTAATGCGCGAGCGCTAGCGAGCGAGTTAATTGTAGATATTATTAATCGCCGATTAACATACGAGTTAGTTACAATATTTTTCTGTTGATCGTACATTATTAATTTGAAGAAAATCTAATTTTATTCCATGAAAAGAATTTGACACTTAAAGTTTTGACATTAATGGTACCGGGTGACCATAAATGGTTGTGATTTTTTTCTTAGGTTGGCACTGTTTATGTTGGTGACATTGTAAGTCTATGTCAAATATGAGGTTAGCAGGTTAGGTTTTGAGTCAGTTTGTGTCAAAACTGACGCAAAATCTAACCTGCTAACCTCGAATTTGACATAGACTTACAGTGCCACCAACATAAACAGATTTTTAAAATCGTTTATTAATAAAAAATCATTCATTAATAAGTGTCATTAATAGACGATTCTCTATACATTAATGAAACCCATAAATAGACGATCAACGGAAAAAATTATAATTGATTTTTACCTAATTGTTATTTGGTTCGTTTGTTAATAAATTATTAAAAAATTTGACACAAAAATTAAATTTGTTTGCACTGATTCCGAATCACGTCATATCCTGGTTGCTAAGTGAGGGAAAACTCAGGTTTGACAATACTCGTTTATCGTATCCGTTGATAAGTTAACTTTGAAGTATTTCATTTGGTAATACACAACGTGGTAAGAAAAAAAATTGGAGAAACCAGAAAAAAATGTTTTCGGAGCAAGTAACTGTGACTTTATGTTTGACACCTACTTTTAACCTCTTTAAATAATATTTTTGTCTATTTTTGTTTTTTGACAATATCTCACTTATTTATAATAGTTATTTAACCAACAAGTGTGTTAATGAAGGCGATTAATAATCGAAACTGTTTAAAGCACGAACGAGCGATAGCGAGTGAGTGCCTTTAATAGTTGAGATTATTAATCGCCCATTAACAAACGAGTTGATTACAAAATTTTTTCGTTGACCGCAACAGCTTTTTTTGTGGCGAAAAATTTGATTAATACAACTAACCTCCATGCAAAATATCATCAAAACGCCAAAATCACAAAAACAGTTAAATAATGAAAAAGAGTGTATTAATCAAAAACAGTGTATTAATAGATCTATTAATCCATCCTTTTTTAAAAAACAGTTAATTAATGCAAAAGAGTGTATTAATCAAAAACAGTGTATTAATGACGCCTATTAATCCATCCTTTTTTAGGAAAAATAATTAATTAAAATTGAAATTAACAAGCGGTCAACGAAAAAAATAGATAAAAGTAATTTGACGTTCTTCTGGCACCTTTTCGATACGAATGCAGTGGGTAGTCAGTAGATGAAATTCATAGTTGTAGGTGGTATCATGAGTAAGAGGATTTTTTTGGTGGCGGAAAATGTGAACATAAGTAATCAAATGTGTGTGAATACAGTTTACGGACTTGGTATGCGTTAGGCATAAACAGACCTATATGCGATTAACATCTAGTATTCGCAGAATCAAAAAGTTTTGTTTTTAGAAAACACTGAATTCTAGGATACTAGATTTTAAATCATATATGTCTACTTCTGTCTAACGCATACAAAGCCCATAAACTGTATTCTAGCTCAATGGACTGCCTATGTTCACACTATCCACCACCAATCTGTATAATATAACATATACTGTCCCTCATAAATTTGTAACACATGGATTTTTTTATCATCCATTTATCAGAGTGTTTTATTCCTGATACAAGTTTCTACATCTTCTCAAACTAAAAATGCACTTGCCAAAATGTAAATATATTCGTTTACAGGGGAGGTTCAAAAATATGAAAATGGTTCAAGAATAAAGTACCGTTATTTTTCAAAATAGACAAAAATGTTATTTAAAGAGGTTAAAAGAAAGTGTCAAACATAAAGTCACAGTTACTTGCCCCGAAAACATTTTTTTTTTCTGATTTCTCCTATTTTTTTCTTACCACGCTGTGTATTACCAAATGAAATACTTCAAAGTTAACTTATCAAGGGATACGATAAACGAGTATTGTCAAATCTGAGTTTTCCCTCACTTAGCAACCAGGATATTACGTGATTCGAAATCAGTGCAAACAAATTTCATTTTTGTGTCAAATTTTTAAGTAATTCGTTTCACTCTGACTACGCAGTGTACAGGGATAGCAAGTTGCTTAAAACTGAACACGAAGATGTCAATCATAATAAATCCGCCTTTTGTATTGCAATCGGCTTATTTGTTAATACCTTGTTGAAGTAAACCCTTTTTGTCGCTTCTGCGTCAATTTGAAAAGAGCAGCATACAGTATACCTGAGTGCGGTCTACAAGCAGCAACGCAGCAAGCGAAATTTGCCTTTAAATAACATTGTCGTATGTTCTCTGTACTGCATAGTCAGAGTGAAACGAGCTATAGAGAATCGTATATTAATGACATTAATGACCCTTATTAATGAATGATTTTTTATTAATAAACGATTTTAAAAATTTGTTTATGTTGGTGGAACTGTAAGTGTATGTCAAATTCGAGGTTAACAGGTTAGGTTTTGCGTCAGTTTTGACACAAACTGACTCAAAACCTAACCTGCTAACCTCATATTTGACATAGACTTACAATGTCACCAACATAAACAGTGCCAACCTAAGAAAAAAATCACAACCATTTATGGTCACCCGGTACCATTAATGTCAAAACTTTAAGTGTCAAATTCTTTTCATGGAATAAAATTAGATTCTCTTCAAATTAATAATGTACGATCAACGGAAAAATATTGTAACTAACTCGTATGTTAATCGGCGATTAATAATATCTACAATTAACTCGCTCGCTAGCGCTCGCGCATTAAAATGTCTCGATTATTAATCGTTCTCATTAACATACTTGTTTGTTAAATAACTATTAATAGATATGTTATAACAAATACTTCCAATTAACATTTTTGTGTATTTTGAAAAATAAGGGTACTTTTTTCTTCAATCATTTTCATATTTTCGAACCTCCTTCGTATAGAAGTAGAATATTTACATTTTTGCAAATGCATTTTTAATTTGAGAAACTGCAGAGGTTTTAATGGACAATAAAATGTTCTGATAAAATGGATATATGAAGGACACTATAATATTATAACAATCAAATGTAATTAATTCTGTCAATCAAACGGTGGTATTGTAACAACGCAAAAACTTTGTTTAATCACGTATATTCTAAATGGCACAAGTTTTCAACTAGAAAACGACGAAATATTAAAAATTGTGAATTGTTGCTATAAAGTAGTGAAAATTAATAAATCGATCCCATACGACATATGTCTCATAATGCCACAGCTAACTATGAGTTCCATATAAAAAATACAACTTTATATGTTATAATCCGAATTTAGAAACTTTTTGGACAACGCATTACGCCACTCAATTATTATGAAAAATAAATAATATTAATACTACTTACGGGAACTTGAAAAATGTTCCTACCTATTACCTCACCTTAAAAGTTTAATTTATTATTATTCATTTTACTTTCTGTGCCGCCTGGGCGATATGTCCAAAATCAAAGTTGGGCGTTGTGACCAAAATCAAACTTGGGCGTTATGACCAAGTTGGGCGTTGTGACCAGAATCAAAAGTGGGCGTTGTGACCAGAATCCAAAGTGGGCGTTGTGACCAGAATCAAAGTTGGGCGTTGTGACCAAGTTGGGCGTTGTGACCAAAATCGAAATTGGGCGTTGTGACCAAGTTGGGCGTTGTGACCAAAATCGAAATTGGGCGTTGTGACCAAGTTGGGCGTTGTGACCAAAATCGAAATTGGGCGTTGTGACCAAATTGGGCGTTGTGACCAAAATCGAAATTGGGCGTTGTGACCAAGTTGGGCGTTGTGACCAAAATCGAAATTGGGCGTTGTGACCAAATTGGGCGTTGTGACCAAAATCGAAATTGGGCGTTATGACCAAGTTGGGCGTTGTGACCAAAATCGAAATTGGGCGTTGTGACCAAGTTGGGCGTTGTGACCAAAATCAAAGTTGGGCGTTATGACCAAAACGGTGGTTTAAGTGGCGTCGATAGCTCTCTCCTATAACAGGCGTCGGTGGGCGTTGTGACCAAGTTGGGCGTTGTGACCAATATCGATTTTGGGCGTTATGACCAAGTTGGGCGTTGTGACCAAAATCAAAAGTGGGCGTTGTGACCAAGTTTGGCGTTGTGACCAGAATCGAAGTTGGGCGTTATGACCAAATTCTGAGTTGGGGTTTGTGACCAGTGGGCGTTGTGTCCAGGCCCCTCTCAGTGGAGGCTGTAGTGATGGGATGTAAAAAATAGGATATAAGCTGTATACAAATCTGGAAAGCTAGCCAATGATGTGTGATTAGACAGACATTTTTCTCCCACTTCCTTCACTGATAAGTAAGATTTAATACTAGTTGCGTACGAAGATCGAAATTGTACAATTTGCTTTAGTAGCCGTTATCGAGATCAGTTTCATACGTAGTTTGAAGTAATTTGGCACTCTCTATGACCTTTGTATCTGAGGCAATCTAAACTTTTATTTTCACTAAAAACTCCGCTACTGCGGCGCCTATATAGATTCGGCGCCGAGGTTCTTCGCACCCCCTGCACATATGATAGTTACGCCACTGAAGAGCATCTAAGTCTATGGGAGAGAAGAATACTCAGAACAATATTAGGACCAAAGAAAATCAGTTTTACCGAATACCGCTCGAAGATGAACCACGAAATACTAGAAGAAATAAATGGAAAGGACATTGTGAGAGCAATTAAAGCACAGAGATTAAGATAGTTAGGACACATACGGAAATCAAACGATGACAGAATCAGGGCCGTAACTAAGCAAAATGTCACTGAGGCAAGCCAACATTTTTGCGCCCCTCAGTACACTAACGATGCGGTGACATAAAATACTTATTTTAGTGACTTCTGCATTTATTTCAGTATGCATGATGTATATTGAAAACAAATAGGTAGATATTCAAAACTAAATCCAACAATTTTAATGTAAAAGTTTTAAAAATAAACAACTAACCTTTAAAATAATATATGCTAAGGTTAAAATATTTGGTAGTTTGTAAAGGTGCATTATTTTTAAGTTTTGGTTACTATGCTTACCATTTCTGGAAAATTTTTAACCCTAAAATATAATGCAATCTTGGCAAATAGAACAAAAGTGGAGGTGCAACTAATGTAGCCTACCGCAGTGGCGTAACTAAGATTTTGCTCTGGGGGGTGTTCTGAGAGAGTGATCTACCTTACAATAATAATTTAAAAAAATTGAGCGTACCATAAAGTTGAAACGAGCCAATTCGTGCCACCTGCATTTACCTATTTCATATCTTTTATTATATACCCAATTAGTAATAAGGCCCAGCAGTATGTGTTCTTATGCTTATTTACGTAGCATCGCATCATAAGTGGGAAATGCTATGTGAGTGACCGCGGACTATGGAGTCCCGAGTGTAGACGCGCTAGTGTTACGTGAGAAAATGTGCTAACAATATAAGTTAATTCGGAGAACAAGAAGCAGCGGATTTGAAACGACGCTGAGGCCTGCAAGTGAACTCATTCGCTGTCAAATCTACAAAGGTCGTCCTGATTTGCACCCTAATAGGCGAATAGTTCGGATTAATTGGTTCGCGCCCAAATTGACCAAGTGAAGTTTTACGTGGGCCCACTACGGGGTACGTACAGCTCTAGGCGAGGTGCTAGCCAAGAAGCGAAGCAACGCATTGGAGACGCCAGCGTCGTTCAAAGGGAACAAGGTTATTTCTGTTTACAATCGCGCTAAGAGATCTAACAACAATTACAACATTGTCAATAATTGTTGTAATGAACCATTGCGCAACTACGAGCAAGTGGGTCGCTACCAGATAAAGGGGAATGACCAGCCGGCATTGCGTCATTTGCTGATTTGGCGTCCAGGGGCTGCAAATAACGAAGCGTCCTAAAAATAATCGACAACTTCACGTCCGGACTATTTGTGTGTGCGGAATTACTTTAGGCATTGCGCTCGTGAGCTTTGACTTTGCATGTGCTACTGAATGTTTGGAATCTAGTTAAGGCATTTTTTCATGTGCAGTGCATACCGGCTTTCTGTACTGATTTTTTATGTATATTTTTATTTGTGTGTCTACGTTTGTTTACAGATTATATGTATTCCTGTAAACTGTTGGGTTTTTGTTACCATTGGTGTTTGCATTTGTAAGTACAACATTTCAGGTGTCAGCGAGCTGATCTCAACAATATTAGTATGCCCTTAGCTGCACTGACGATGTGAATAGAGCCTCATAGCTCACCGACTGGATAAGCTAGCATACCAGGGCATTTTAACGTAATAATTCGGTAGGTGTAGGGGTAGGCAAGGGGCCGTGTTACAAAGTATAGTTTATTTCATTTCTATAGGACTTGTAGTAGGCCTTGATTTCACTTCTTGGTAGTATAGACCATCTACTTATATTTAAAAATTTACTAACTGATGTTGACAGACGTCTATTCAAATAGGTGAAATTAACTTGTGTGGCATTTCATTTTCTTATTAACCAAAAGGCGCCAGAAATAATTATTGGCTAGATCAGTGATTCCCAAAGTGGGCGATATCGCCCCCTGGGGGGCGGTGGAACGATCCAGGGGGGCGATAGTAGCCTCGGGTGCATTTGGGGGGCGGTGAATAAAAATAGGGGGCGATGAAAGCTTAAAGAAGGAAGAAAAGATCAGAAGATTTAGAAAAACCGTTCGTACATATTTCATCTGTTTTATAACATAGTGTAACATTATTTTCCAAATAAATACACAAAATGCAAGTTACAGATTTATGTATTCCATGAAGACTATTTACCATTATGAAATGTTCTTATTCTTCTTCATGCCATTTGTTACTTTATTTATTCAGTTTATTTATTAAAATTTGTTTATTCTCCTTTTCTTTAATTTTACTTTACCACACCCTTTAATACACCATCCAGGAAGTAAATACTATTATAATCAAGGGGTTTTATTATTCCAATTTGCTTTTACTCAAAATATAGGTTACAAATTCAGAAAAATTTGGTTATTTTAAAAATATCATTTTCTCTAGCAATAATAATTTATACCAAATTTATATGATATATTTTATTGTAACAGTTCATAATTGACTTTTTTGGATAATCATTTGAGTTTGGCTTTCATTTTAGTTATTCCGATTGTCAGTTAATACAAATTAAAATCTAAGCTCTGATGTTACCAAACAACTATCCCAACTAAATAAATCAACTTATATGCTCGAACCTTTTTACTTCATTTTACGATAAAGGAAGTATTGAATTCATCCCAAAAATTCGAAATTGAGTTGTCAACAGATCTTCACGTTTTAGAGTCCCCTGATTCCAAAAAACATATTTTTTTCATTGGTCTGTCTGTCTGTCTGTCTGTGTGTGTGTCTGTGAACAGAATATCTCAAAAACGAAAAGAGGTATGGCGTTGAAACTTCATATATAAATTTTGTGTACTATGTAGATGAGAAAGCAAGCTTTTGAAGAAAATCGCTTAACCGGAAGTAGACGTTTACTTTTGTAATTTTTCAAAAACGGCTGCAACGATTTTTTTTCAAACTTTATATTTTCATAAAATTTTTAATGTGTATTATTGTGGCATAGGTGATTTTCCAGTTGAATACTTCTAAAATGGGTGTCTTTTGTTTTTTAAATTTTTTGTATTAACTCCTATTTTAAATAGAACACCCGGTATATTATTACATTTTTGAATTCAGCTTGAAATTCTAGAAAAAATGTGTCGCTTCAACTAACTCTATTTTGTACCGTTTTTATAGAATTTGCAATTTTTGAAAATTTTTGACAAATGCTTAGAAATTAAAAATAAAATTTCTGGCTAATTATAAGATCACTGTAAAAGAAAGTTGTGTGAGTGTATCACACCAGTTTTTTAATAAACTATTGACAATTTAACAGTAACTGTATCTAATGTATCATTTATTAAACAATTCTCAAATATTTATGTTGTACTTTTAATTGTTAATAAATTTATGCTTTCAAAATAACTTCTTACCTAGAAATACTCTTATAGAAAATTATCAGTCTCAAGAAGCTACCACTACAACATCTTTCCGTTTGTTCGCTTAAAGAATGTGGATTTCCAGGGGGCGTTGAGAATTTTTTTTTTCTGAAAAGGGGGCGGTAGGCCAAATAAGTTTGGGAACCACTGGGCTAGATAAATAACAACTTAGCTCGCTTGTAAAACAAAATTTCAAGATATGCCTGTCCTTTGTATAACTATAACCTATGAAAATGTTAAATGTCATTTTGACTGTAAAAACGTCCTATAGAAATGAAAGCAACTATTTATTTATAAACAATAAAATAATTACAATTGTATTACAACTTATAGTAGTAATACAAGTTTTCTTGTTTTTTTTTGCTAACTCGTTTATGATTTTATCTACGTTCACCTTAAGTTCTTTTTGTGAATGGAGAGCATTGCCAATCCATTCAGCCTATATTGCGATGTTGTATTTCGGAGGTAAGTCTTAATTCTTTTGAAGGTGAAGAATGATCTTTCAGCTGTTGCGGTTGACACAGAAATCGCTGCAAGAATTTGCAGCAACTTGAATATGTTGGGAAACATGTCATTGCACGTAGCTAGCGAATCCATTACTGTCTTATGTGGAAGATTTTGTACATTTTGGCTTTTCCGGTATTTTTTGAACTCAGCAATCACGTCCGAGTGATGTTCGTTGAGATCGGATTTTAAAAATGGTCGAGTCCGAATTCCGAATGTTATAGTTGATATTCAATTATACATTACTAAAATGTCATTTTGAATTTTTTGTTTAGGACGAATTTTAGTTATTCCTCAAGCTTCTGGGGGGTGTTCTGACACCCATATCACCCCCCATAGTTACGCGACTGGCCTACCGCGTCGAAGCATGTGTGCTGGACAGGGATAGAATTCCAATCGGGGCAGAATTTGGAGTTCTTGCACTAGCGCGACGTATGTTTCTCAAAGCATCCTATTTTTCGGAGTTGTTGGTGTATGCGATTATTCGAAGGAATAATTAATTATAATAGGATGAGTTGCAACAATGCGGTGCAATGCGTATTCTTAGTTAATGCGTCAGATGATAGCTACTGTAGAATGCACGTGTTAGTTGCTTTCATCATGTTGGTAGCTTTTTGTTGGAAACTACAGCAAACGATAGATTGCAAAGGTTCTTGTTCGTGATGGATGATTGCATGATAATTAAAGAGAGTGAAGACATGTTGTTCTGGCTAGGGATCCCGCGAAGACATGTTGCTCCGCCTAGTGGTTCTGCAGCGGGTAGCAGCCGAGCGGATTTACCGATTTAAAGTAAGTGCTGTAATGTGAAAGATCAGTAGACATCGGAATCTTACTAATTCTATACGGGTTGCAACAATAGTTGAAGTTAAAGGTGCTAGAGGGACGACCACCCCCGGTCAGTACAATTATGGTTTCATTATTTTAATATAACACAAAAACGGGTCTAACACAAAATAGAATATAAATAAAATTAAATAAAAAGACAAAAATATAAAACAATAATTCTAATTACTGGAGAAAATATTATATTATGAATTCAACAAAACATATATTATTTCCTTATACCGGGTGCTGACTTGCGCGACGCACCATAGGAATTTGCATAGTAAATTCTTTATGTTCAATTATTTGCTCCCCTAATTATTTTAGAGCTAAAGTGTAAATACATTTTTTGTAGAGAAAAAAAATACTGCAGCCATTCATACTGTTGCTAACAATTTTTTATTTTCCAGAACCGAAGGAATGCAAAAAATCAAACTAGCATTTTTACAAAAATCAGTGATGCCATGGAAGTACTGAAACAAGCCAATGCCAAAGCAAGTGCGTGCAGGGAGATTATCCAGTCACTGTCGTCAAAATATTGAACGTATTGTCGTTTTTCTCGTTGGCTTGTTTCAATAATTCCATGGCATCACTGATATTTGTGAAAATGCTAGTTTGTTTTTTGCATTCATTGGGTTCCGGAAAATGAAAAATTGTTAGCAACAGTATGAATGGACGGAGTATTTTTTTCTCTACAAAAAATGTATTCACACTTTAACTCTAAAATAATTAGGGGAGCAAATAGTTGAACATAAAGAATTTACTATGCAAATTCTTATGGTGCGTCGCCCAAGTCAGCACCCGGTATATAAACTACCTGTAGTCTGCGGCGCATGCCGAATTTAAAGTTTCGCGCTGAAGTGTGATCTTCCTGCCACGAATGCCACCCGAACTAACATCGGGCGGTAAAGACGGAAGATCGATTTGTAAGGGTGTAGTTAAACGTAACGTTTAGGTGCATTCAGCAAGCCAGTAATAAACCTTCTTTATTATTAGATGAAATATACTTCTGCTCGTAGTTTTAAAAAACACAACCAATCGGCATAATAAATAACTGTTTTTTGCGATAATATCCCTGTTAAAAGTAATGAAAATAGTAAACCGTTGAATAAAGCCTTGGTACTTTTACCGTTTTAACATTGCATATAGTGTTGTGCTTTATTATAAAGGTATGATGCGTGTTTGGCCTGCGTGTCTGCCTGTCTGCGTCTGTGACGTTTTTGTTGTTGCCAGTCGGGAGCAGTCTGTTCGCATTACAAATCAGCTTCCCTGTAGAAACACGGGTTCGTATCCCATCAAATGCGATTTTTCCCTTTCTTTGTGAATTAATGTAATTCGCATTACTAAGCGTTTTTTCTTACTATTTCAGTTTTATTAGAAACACAAAAAAAAAATAATGGGAATTCGAATAAAAAACATAAAACGCAATTCTAACTAATAAGTCCACAAGATCATGCTTAGTATCATATGAACACAAAACATAAATAATAATACTTAAAGGTACTTTTCGTACCTGTCACCTAAGCTTAAAAGTTTAATTTATTGGTATTTATTTCAGCTACAAGTTTTTCTTCCTTGTTTTGTTGAAAATGTTTAAATATATTGTTCAAATGAGATAATTTGTAAGAGGTCTCTCTATTGATATTAATCCTGTGTGAGACACTCTGTCTTGACATATAATTGACTTTAGAAACTTCGTAATTTGTTATAATTTAGAAAATGATTAGATTGGGAGCAATTCCCATAATTATAATTAGCATTATTTAGGGTAAAATCCTTAATATTACAAATTAATTTGTCCGTAAAATTGACCACTCCTTGATTTGTTTTTGTTTCATTAGTATGAAAGAATTTTTTTTACCCACTGCCATTTTGGCGCCCCTGGTCGTTTGCGCCTGTAGGCGGGGGCCTACTCTGCCTATACCTAGTTACGCCCTGGACACAATGATAAAAAGGATAACACTATGGCAACCAAAACTAGTAAGACGGAAAGGCAGACCAAGGATGAGATGAATGGATGAAGTTGAAGAAGATATAAGAAGAATGGAAATCACGAGATGGAAAGAAAAGACTGCAGACAGAAAACAATGGCGAAGCATTGTTGAAACAGCTACAGCACACAGCCAGTTGTAAAATATAATAGAGGAAGATATGGGGATTAATCCACCCCGAAAATTTATTGTCGACCACGGCAATATGCCTACGCAAAAAACGCCTTATACTATCCATCACTAGGCAGATTTCTCTTAAATGGATTTTTTCTTGGGGTTTTGTCGATGAATTGTTTAACTGATATCTGAACATCTTCTTTTCTGCGAGGAAATCTTTTTCGATGACATTCGAAAATCCACTTCACCAGAATGCCTTCTTCTTCAGATGTTAAAATGGGTGTAGGCCTGTGGGTTGATTTGGAAAATTTGTCACTTAATCAAAATTGTAGGGTTTCTCAAGGAACACCAAATTCTGTAGCAGCCCTGCGTTTTGGCATACCATCTTTTTCTGCTTTTAGAGCATTTTCTAAATCGGTTTCAGAGTATTTTTTGAAATAGTTGGCACAGTTGTGAACTTTAGGCATTTTTCTGTTACGTTTACTATATTGAAAATCTCCAAAATAAAACACAAATGCATATTAATGAAACACCTTGCTCTAACAAGCTTTGTATTTTCTACATACATTTCCCACAATAAGTGTCTAATTCAGCAGAATTAACATAAGCTGTTTGTTGTTCCATTAATTTGTGTTTAGTTCTGAATATTTGACTCTCAGTTTTGCAAATAAAATGTTAAAAAAATGTGGACAATTTCAAATCGAGTAATGAATATGTGAGCCGAAAATCTCTTATGGCAGTAATTCGAATAGCGGAAGTTAGTTATTGGCAGGGTACCAACAACTATTTGTGTACTTCACTTAACGAAATGAATGCCAAATGCAAAAATACAGTTATTGGCCACTCCTGCCAACAACTGTTTTTAAGTCATATTTAATGCACAGTTATTGGCACAGTGTAATAATACAGTTAAATGTTAACCTGAGGTTAGTAATCCTAAAATTCTTTATTTCAAATTCTCACGCTATAGGCTTATGTGTCCGATTTCTTGTACTACACTTCGATTCGTGCAATAGCCGTTAACGAGCAACAGTCAAAAGCTTCAGTCCTGTTGAAGAATATGAGCCTATAACAAGCAATACAGCCGCAGCCAGATTTACAGTTTCTTCTTATCAATCTGCAAGAAATCATCACTGCGATCGGTGAGTAAACACGGTTCACAATAAAGGGTAGCATTCACACAAGGTATATTTTATAGTTCAGCGTTTTCGCGAGCTACACGGGGGGGGGGGGGAGTTGCAAATGAGACACCTGGAGATGTCCAAACCTAGATGGTGATCATGGAGAAATCACAAGACCCGTGGATAAATTGCCCAAACAGCATGATTGATTTCTGCGGGTTTTGTCTAGATCAGTGGTTCCCAAACTTATTTGGCCTACCGCCCCCTTTTCGGAAAAAAATTACTCAGCGCCCCCTGAAAATCTACATTCTTTAAGCGAATAAACAGAAAGATATTGTAGTGGTAGCTTCTTGAGACTGATAATTATCTATAAGAGTATTTCTAGGTAGAAAATTATTTTGAAAGAATAAATTCATTAGCAATTAAAAAGTACAAGGAAGGATTTATACATTAAAAGTACAACATAAATATTTGAGAATTGTTTAATGAATGTTAGATACAGTTACTGTTAAATTGCGAATAGTTTATTAAAAAGGTTCGAGCATATAAGTTGATTTAGATGGGATAGTTGTTTGGTAACATCAGAGCTTATATTTTAATTTGTAGGTATTAACTGACACTCGCAATAACTAAAGTGAAAGCCAAACTCAAATGATTATCTGAAAAAGTCAATTATGTAATGTTATAATAAAATATACCATATAGAAGTTTTGGATAAATTATTATTGCTAGAGAATAAGATATTTTTAAAATAAACAAATCTTTTCTGAATTTGTTTAAACTTGGTTTAAACACACATAAATTTTAATAACAAAATTTACGAAGCCAGTCAGAAGTTCGAAATGTAATTCTGATTTCATAAACAAACAGTTTTAACCTCCAGTTTTACTTCATAATTTCGCAAGTTTATACGTAATTTATATCTGTTTTAATCTTGAATTAAAACAGGCAAAATTCAGTTCCCATTTACGAAACCTTAAACGAATATTGTTTCGCCAACATTAAGTGAAAATGCAACTCGGCGACCTAGAAAGCCAAGTTCAACGCTCAGCCTGCAAACCGATGCGGAAATATAAAAGCTTATCATGCTGAGTTGCGGTCTTTGCGGACCTTTAAACGCGTTCTATTACACTATTATGAACTTTGATATTGTTACTGCGTTAAGCATTTTTAGTTTTATATAAATACTAGTCTATTTTCATAATAAAAATCAATCTGCATTTAATGTTTGATTCATTCACTACCCTTTCTAAGCCATAATATTCACGGGGCATGAGGCTGTGCTCCGAGGGTTAGTGCCTCTACTGCCGTCCGTTCAAGTACCTTGACTACATTGGTTTAAAACGTAAACACAGTCTTGTTTACGTGCTTGACGGATAGAATCAGCGCAAAGTAACGGAGTCCTGATACAGCCTCTCAGGCATCTCTGTTCATGGTCCTTCGAGCCGGATCTGTCTCCAACTAACGAAAAAACACATCCCGAGAAGAAGACAACATCTGCCAACCACCCAGTTCCCAGAAAATGGCCAACAACATGGAGGAATTCAACAACTTAGCTATCGCCCAAGAAGAGCTCGCGCAGAAGATAAAGCAAATATTATCCAACAGCAAAAAGGACCCTGCCAGCCGAAAAAATGAAGCCTACATCGCCAGTCGCAACAAGACGCTGGACGAACTTTGGAACACTGCAACTGAGAATCATGCAAAATTGGGGCAGCTAAGTATTCCAACTCATAATTATTTTAAAACAGGGTATTACGACCAAATTAAAGCCATATACGGCGAAGCAAAAAGTTACTTGCAGAGCTGTTCAAAAGCAACGGAAATTTCCAACCCCTCCGCAAGCAGAACACAAGAGGAAATGGTGGCTAACCCCGAGCAAAAGGTTCGTATCCGAAAACTGCAGATTCGGATCCAGAATTTTAAGCAAGCGATGGACGACGCCGAGCTAACACAAGAATTAGGGAGGCCCGCCATCACGACAAGGGAATTAAGAGAAAAATGGGATCGTGTGGTCGAGATGGACGAAGAAGTTATGTCAAACGACATGGCTTCAGAACAAATGCACTTCAGTCCTGAATATACTACGTTGGAAGACAGGTACAGAAATTTAATTATTTTATTGCAAGCGCCAACAAGGAACGAGCAAGCAGCAGCCATCTCGCTTCCTCAAGTCAAAATCCCCATATACGAGGGAAATTATGAGGAATGGGCCACTTTGAAGGACCTGTTCACCAAATTAGTAGATGACAACCAGAATATGGACGATGTCATCAAGATGCAATATTTAAAGACGCATCTTAAGGGAGAGCCAAGCCGACTGATCCAGCATCTAGCTGTTACCCAAGCAAACTACAACACCGCCTGGAATCTGCTGCAACAAAGGTATCAAAATAATCGCCTTATTTTAACTAAATTGCTAGATACCATATTCGATCTGCCGGTCCTCTCCAAAGAGTCAGCCCAAGGGTTAAAACGATTGCACGACTCCATCAAGGAATGTGTGGAGGCAATCAAAAATTTAGGCATCTCCACGGACAGTTGGGGTCCGTGGATTAACAGAGCTATCGCTCGAAAATGGGATCCTGAAACCAACAAATTATATGAACAGTCGCTTCAATGTCCAAATGAAGTCCAGGATCACCAAAATTTAATGGCTTTCCTGCAAGTGCGGTTCCAATCCCTAGAATCCATAGATGGAGCTCGAAAGCCCGCGCAGGAAAGACCACAGAAGAATTACGCTTCCGCATCCCTAAATTGCAAGCTGTGCCATGGAGATCATTACATCGACAACTGTAGTCAATTCCAGAGGCTACCTACCCATGAAAAACTAGAAGCAGTAAAAACCAATCGATTGTGCTATCGATGCTTGCGGCACGATTCAAATATTCCATGTCGTGCCTATTTTAATTGTAGGATCTGTCGCTTCCCGCATCATACTCTGCTTCATAAGGCGCAGCCACCATCAAGGCCGCTCCCTGCCCAAAGGATGAGAACGTCAGCTCATGCAGCAGCTATGAAGACTTCCAACGCTCCAGAAAAGAAGCCGAAGTCGGACATCATCACCGCCAATGTAGGCGCACAGGAGAGCCAAGTTCTACTTGCCACAGCAATGGTTCAAGTAAAGGCAGCATCCGGGATGACTCATCTACTACGAGTATTAATAGATCCCGGGTCTCAGGGGTCGGTCGTTTATCACGGAAGCATCAGCCGAATTATTGGGGTTACCCAGGACCAAAGTTCGAGCTGAAATCACAGGAATTGGGAACAGCGAGCCAAAAATTGCCAAATGGAAAATCCCAGGTTTGATCACACCTAGATTTTCAAGTAACTTTTCCCTACCTGTAAATTTACTAATACTTCCCAAACTTACCAAAGCCATGCCTTCATCCCCTATCCCAAACATAAATATCAATTCCTGGAGCAATATTTTTATCGCCGATCCAACCTTCAACCAACCTGGCCCCATAGACATAATTCTAGGAGCCGAAGAATATTCAAAAATAATTCTAGAAGGAATCACTAAAACCAAGGATGGCATCTTAGGACAAAATACCGAGCTGGGCTGGATCTTATCTGGAACCATTGGAAGACAACATAACGAAATCATTAAAGTCAACACCATGGTTGCCAAAATCGAAGAAGATGAGCAGTTACAAAAATTCTGGAACATAGAAGAAGTTTCCACTAAACGAAAAAATTCCCCAGACGACCAGGTATGTGAGAATAAATTCACAGACACAGTGCAACGAGACCAGGATGGCAGATACATAGTCAAGATTCCATTTAAGCAAACTCCAGAGAGCATGGGAAAATCCAAACCTTCGGCATTGGCAAGATTACTACATCTGGAAAAGAAGCTGAGACAAGACCAAGATCTAGAAATCCAATACAAGAAATTCATGCAAGAATATCTAGATCTAGGACATATGGAAAGAGTAGAAAAGAAGCAAGAAAACAATGGCAAGTATTACATCCCACACCACGGCGTAATTCGAGAAGCAAGTTCATCAACGAAGCTCCGTGTCGTCTTCGACGCTTCGAACAAAGCATCTTATGGAAAATCCTTAAACGAAGTCATGTATGCTGGACCGAAACTTCAGCAAGAACTGGTCGACATTCTACTCCGATGGAGAACTCACAAGGTCGTCTTCTCTGCGGACATTGAGAAAATGTACCGACAAATCAAGATGGACAGCCAAGACCAGGAGTATCAACGAATCTTATGGAGATTCGATCAATCACAGCCAATCAGGGAATACAGGTTATGCACCGTCACGTATGGAACCGCATCAGCTCCCTATCTAGCCATCCGAACCTTGCACCAATTAGCAGAGGACGAAAAATCTTCTTTTCCATTAGCAGCGGAAGTTGTGAAGAGAGATTTATATGTGGACGATGTACTCTCCGGAGCCGACACTTTAGAAGAAGCAATCAAGCAGCAAGGTCAGTTAATTTCCTTATTAAAACGTGGAGGCTTTACCCTACATAAATGGTGCAGTAATGAATTAGCCATCATACAAGAACTACCCGAAGAATTGAAGGAGCAAACCTACCTCGAAATAAGTGAGGACGGCTTAAAGAAGTCATTGGGCGTTCACTGGTCTCCATATGAAGACGTGTTTTGCTTCAAGGTGGATGTGAAGCAAAAGGGATCCACAAAACGCAGCATATTATCCGAAGTCGCTAAAATTTTCGACCCTTTGGGTTGGTTAGCACCCATCATCATCACTGCTAAACTACTCATCCAAGAGCTATGGCTCGAAAATGTCAAGTGGGACGACCCAGTCTCAGAATGTATCCAAGGCAAATGGGAAACATTTAAATCTCAACTCAAATCAGTAGAAGAAATTACTTTACCAAGGTGGCTTTTTACCAAAAGGGAAGCCCAAATGGAACTACATGGATTCTGTGACGCTTCCGAAAGAGCTATTGGAGCCGTGGTCTACTCCAGAGTCATCACGTCATCAGGCCAATCCAAAGTATCATTATTAATAGCCAAATCCAAGGTGGCACCAGCTCGAGCAAAGGCAACCCTACCCAGACTAGAACTCTGCGCAGCAGTACTACTTTCTAATCTATTACAACGGGTAATCACGGCACTGGACATTCCTAAGGTATCTATCTTCGCCTGGACCGATTCCATGGTCACACTAGGTTGGATTAACGGAGATCCAGTAAGATGGAAGACATTCGTCGCCAACCGCGTAGCCGAAATCAACCACCTGATTCCGGCCCAACATTGGAACCACGTCAAGTCAGAAGAAAATCCTGCAGACGTCATCTCCAGAGGTACTAGTCCAGGGAAATTAACTGAACATAAACTATGGTGGGATGGACCAAGTTGGTTAATTAACAAAGAGTTATGGCCGTGCCAACCAGACACCGCCACAACCAATGAAGAAGTAAAAGGTTACACTGTGCATCAAGCCACAGTTCATCAAGACGAGAACGAGATTATTCATCGCTTCTCGTCTCTGACAAGAATGGTACGAGTTGTGTCCTATTGCCGAAGATTCATCAACAAGTGTAGGCGTCTTCCCATTCAACCAGGATGTCTATCAGTTAAAGAAATGGAAGACACCATCCTCACACTCGTCAAGGTCGTCCAAGGAAGTGATCCTATTTTGAAGGCAACAGGATCTCAACTCCAAAAGAGAAAATGTGTGGACTCCAACAACAAACTCGCAAATCTCAATCCATTCATCGATCAACATGGAATCGTACGTGTTGGAGGAAGACTAGAAAATTCGAACCTATCCTACCACGAAAAACACCCAATTATCCTTCCTTATTCCGATCATATTTCCAAATTAATAATCCATGAGGCACATTTACGCACCTTACACGGTGGCACTCAGCTCACACTGTCCTATGTCCGAAGAAAATATTGGATCATCAACGCAAAGAAAGCCGTCAGTTCCAGCATCAAGAAATGCTTTCGATGCATCCGATTCAAGGCAGAGGCAGCCCAGCAATTAATGGGGAATCTTCCACCATCAAGAGTTAATTCAACCCCGCCATTCTTCCATTCAGGAGTGGACTATGCCGGTCCAATACAAATCCGAACATCTAAAGGAAGAGGGCATTCTTCATCCAAGGGATACATTGCTGTTTTTGTCTGTCTATCAACCAAGGCAATACACTTAGAAGCTGTCAGCGACATGACAACTAACAGCTTCCTAGCAGTCTTCAGGAGGTTCATCGCCCGAAGAGGACGCTGTGCACATCTTTATAGCGACAACGGAACGAATTTCGTTGGAGCAAGGAAGGTCTTGGACAAGGAAATCCGTCAAGCAATGGAAGGCCCAGTTATCCAAGAAAATTTATCCACCATTGGTACTCAATGGCACTTCATCCCCCCAGTAGCCCCACACTTCGGAGGAATATGGGAAGCAGGAGTAAAATCAATGAAGCATCATCTGAAGAGAACCATTGGCAACGCTACTCTAACATTCGAAGAATTAACAACTTTGCTTTGCCAAATAGAAGCCTGCTTAAACTCACGTCCTCTATGCCCACAAGGCAACAATATTGAAGATACCAGTGCATTGACACCAGGCCATTTCCTGATAGGAAGAGAGATAATCTCACCACCGGACCCAATCAGCACACCAATATCTACAAATCTGTCAAATCGCTGGAGATTGATCCAAAAAATCAAGCAAGATTTTTGGAAATCATGGAGCTCAGACTACCTTCATGGATTGCAGCAAAGAAACAAATGGAAGAAACCGGTGGAGAATATAAAAATTGGTGACCTAGTGCTAATCAAAGAAGAAAACATTAATCCAAGTAAATGGCCCTTAGCGAGAGTTGCCGACATTCATCCTGCAACCGATGGATCAGTACGAGTAGTAACCATCCAGAAATCAGGAGGACATCAATTAAAACGTTCCATAGGCAGTATCATTCCATTACCCACTAACGAAGAATCGCAGGAACCAGAGCCTGAAGAAAAAATTTCGGCCAACAGCACCCACACACAATCATTCCCAGCACCAAAGAAAACTGTCACGTCCAAATGGAAAATGTTTCTACTAATATTTACTCTCCTTACTACAAATACACTGAGTAAGGCAGAATTCAACATACAAAAACCAGACGGCGGGTACTATGTAGAGCATATTGGACACGGGAAGATTGAACGAGGAACATTCAGGATCGAAATTCAGTTCGAGAGAGGGAAGATCGAAGAAGACTTCGAAACAGTTACCGACATGGTGGACAAATTCGACGACCTCTGCAACTCTGCGAAAGAACTGTCCGAAGACACGTTATGCAAGACATTGGTGCATCATCTTCTGGAACAAAAAAGGCATATGGAATGGATTAAAAATGGCATGGAAGATATCATAACAAGAAGAGAGAAACGAGGAGTGCTTGGGACTGTCCTTACGACAATTTTCGGAGTAAACGACGAAGTCTATCAAGATATTGATAGACTCGACAAAAATCAACAGGAATTAATAAAAATGGACAGTCAACAATCCAAATTCTTGCTGTCAGCACTTTCAAGATTTAATGAGACCGAAGAACGAATCGATCAGAAGCTGGAACATTTCCAAGAGAAGCTGAACCAAGGAATCAGGGCAATCAACAACATGGACAAGTGGTATAAGGCAACCGACTCCAACCGATTAAATATCCACATCATCAGTGTCTATCAAGTCGCCACAAATGTTATTAGTGAACTGTGCAATTACCACACAAACATTTTGAACGTTCATTTCCAACAAGGTAATTTTTACGAGTTAATAACACCTGCCCAAATCAAGCAAATCCTCGCAAATGCAACCAGTAAACTCTCGCCAAATTTAGAAATTTTACCGACCCCAATCCTAAAGGTCGACATCGGACATGATGACATCTACATCAACGTCCAAGGATACTTCATCATAGTAGAAAAAACCGAATATACCTTAATCAAAGTGACACCAATTCCTCTCCGAATTAACAATGGGTCCTACTGGGTGATCGACGTACCAAAAGGGATCTTCGCTGTGGATTACAACTTACAAATGTACTTTCAAGAGACAGATGAGGAATTCAAAGAAAATCTCCAAATTACTCCAAACATGTATATCTGCAGTCCAACAGTCGTGAAAGGAATTGAAAATAACCCAAATTGCATCATTGATGATATATATCATCAAACAGAAATTAGTCAGTGCAGCCTACGAAGACATCAGATCCAGTCCATTATTTGGAAACAACTATACATGGAAAACACCTGGATGTTCGTAGTCAACAAGCCAACCCGAATAGCTATCACTTGTAGTGGCAATAGGGAAGAAGTCACTGTCAACGCTACAGGTGTGATTCAGATCTCGTCAGACTGCATCATACAAACTCCAAAGAATACGTTAACCCCCAGGCATAGCAAGAAATTCAAGATCCTCGCAGGATATTCCAAGGCCGTCAGCATCAATTTTACCAACACCATAACACCCAACTCCTTTTCAGAAATTGCAGAGGAGCCAGTTCTAAAACAATCAGACCACTTCGAGGATCTACAAACTTCACAATTGGAATTCCAGCAGCACCTAAAGGACATTACTTGGAAAACCATCCGTCACCACTCCTATCTATCCAGCGGGATAACAAGCAGCCTATTGGGAGGGGCTATTCTAATAGGAGCAGTCTACTACATTCGAAAAAGGATCAACCGAAGGAAGCATCAATCCAAACAACGCCAGTCAACCGTAGAAGAATATCCTTTAAGAACCCTTAATGTGGAAGAAACAATATAGTTTTCCTTTTCTTTTTCTTCGGCCTAAAATTGGCAATATGTTTAAACTTGGTTTAAACACACATAAATTTTAATAACAAAATTTACGAAGCCAGTCAGAAGTTCGAAATGTAATTCTGATTTCATAAACAAACAGTTTTAACCTCCAGTTTTACTTCATAATTTCGCAAGTTTATACGTAATTTATATCTGTTTTAATCTTGAATTAAAACAGGCAAAATTCAGTTCCCATTTACGAAACCTTAAACGAATATTGTTTCGCCAACATTAAGTGAAAATGCAACTCGGCGACCTAGAAAGCCAAGTTCAACGCTCAGCCTGCAAACCGATGCGGAAATATAAAAGCTTATCATGCTGAGTTGCGGTCTTTGCGGACCTTTAAACGCGTTCTATTACACTATTATGAACTTTGATATTGTTACTGCGTTAAACATTTTTAGTTTTATATAAATACTAGTCTATTTTCATAATAAAAATCAATCTGCATTTAATGTTTGATTCATTCACTACCCTTTCTAAGCCATAATATTCACGGGGCATGAGGCTGTGCTCCGAGGGTTAGTGCCTCTACTGCCGTCCGTTCAAGTACCTTGACTACATTGGTTTAAAACGTAAACACAGTCTTGTTTACGTGCTTGACGGATAGAATCAGCGCAAAGTAACGGAGTCCTGATACAGCCTCTCAGGCATCTCTGTTCAGAATTTGTAACCTGTATTTTGAGTAAAAGCAAATTTGAATAATAAAAGCCCTTTATTATAATGGTATTTACTTTATGGATGGTGTATTAAAGGGTGTGATAAAGTAAAATTAAAGAAACGGAGAATAAAGAAACTGAATAAATAAAGTAATAAATGGTATTGAAACAATAAAAAAGCCAACCTGCGATTGATTACTAATAATAATCAAAGGTAGTACAATCGCAGATCAACCCCCTTATCGTTTATACACCACGGTAGCTCAGAAATGTACTTACCGCAATGGCCTAGCTAGCGTCAAAGTCGATGGCCTTAGGTCGCAGATTTCTATCATCAGCTGATCAGCTGCAAGCTCCTTTAATAATAGTAGAAAAAACACTGGGCGCCAGAAATCACAGATTTCAAGAAATAAATAAGAAAATAACAAACAATTAAGTTTATTAATCAGTAGGTCATGTTAGGTGGCAACATCAATAATACGTCGGTAAATCGTTTATCACAATATTAAATAATCTGAATACAATAAATTATGTGCTGAAAATGCAACACGCACAGCGAGAATATGTGAACCCCTTTTTTAGGCTCTTAGATTGAATTTGATAGCAATTCAATGAAGGGATAAGCTTATCACAGTCATATGTAATAACCGTTATATCGGTAGTGATATTAAAATGGCGTGAAGGCACTTTTTACAAGATTTTTAATATGTATTCATTAAGCAGAACTTTAAATTTGTGAAATACAAATCATAGAACAATTAGTACATAATGTTTTAAATTTATAAAACGTAGCTTTAGATTTGTAAATTGTAAATTGAAACAATTAATACATTAAGTTTTTAATTTATAAATGGTAAATGAAATTTGTAACTGGTAAATAAGTTAACGGTGATGTAGCGTCATTAACATCAATTCCGCCGACAATTCGTGGGCGGGCGAAGTTATCATCAAGAAGTTGTAATGCGACTAACCTCGTGGCCAAAGTTGATAAGATAATGAACGCTCCGAGTCCAGGTCAAGGTGACATTCCCGAAAGAGTTGCTGGTCCCAAATGTTGATTAGGGTGTTATTTAAGAACCCAAATAAGGAGTCGTCCGGAAAACGGCATCAAAGAATGGCGTTTGAAGGTGACGTTGAAAAATTACGTCAACGAATAACGTCAAAAAAGAAGCTAATAAAAAACGAGAAATTACCAAAATGTATAACAAGCAATTAGCGTAAACATACCTGATTTTAATTATCAGCCCACAAACAAAATTAATATTGAGGTGCAATAAAGCACACAAATTGCTTTCTTGGAACTAGTTGCTCCAACCAAAGCGAAAGTTAAAATGAGGTCGCGCGGCTGGTGCAACTGATAACGAATTATTTTTGGGAAAACCGAAATCAGAAAGCTCGCGCGGAACAAAACTCGATATTATTCGAAATACAGCGGAAATAATTCAAGTGGGAATGTACAGGCTGGCCCGGAAAGGAATAAATGGCGAAACAAATAGCAGGAGCTAAAGATTTGTTTCAGTATGAAGAAGAATAAGAACATTTAATAATGGTAAATAGTCTTCATGGAATAAATAAATCTGTAACTTGCATTTTGTGTGTTTATTTGGAAAATAATGTTACACTATGTTACACAACAGATGAAATATGTACGAATGGTTTTTCTAAATCTTCTTATCTTCTCTTCCTTCTTTAAGCTTTCACCACCCATTTATTTTTATTCACCGCCCCCCAAATGCACCCGAGGCTACTATCGCCCCCCTGGATCGTTCCAGCCCCCCCCCCCCCCAAGGGGCGATATCGCCCACTTTGGGAATCACTGGTCTAGATGGTGAAGTGCAGTTGTTCGAGGGAAAGGGGGCCTCAAACACATCGAAGAACAGTGAGTGCCACCGTAGCTTGACAGGACACCCAATACCGTTTAATATTTGTCCTCCAGGTGCTCTGCGTGGTAGCAACAGAGCTTAAAAGCGAAAAATGCTGAAGGGGGTTATAAGAGTCCTAAAATATTACCAAAGCGTCACGTAATGTGCAAAAGCGAAACCAGATTGACTTACCGGAGTTTGGAGAGCAGCCGGAGGTGAGTTTTGCATCTGAAATATTTTTGAATCTTAACATAACCAGATGAATTCCAGAAACTGCAAACGCATCACATTAATACTGAGCGAAACTTTCCAAAATAACGAAGATACATAAGCCAGGCAAAACGGTGAGACCTATTGTTTCTGGTATTAACTCCCCGACTTACCTCCTATCTAAATGGTTAACAAATGAATTTACAAACTTGACAAAACTTCGAAATAATTTTTCTGTCGAAAACTCATTGGAGTTTATAAATAAAATTAAAGATTTGGAACTTGGTGAAAGCGAGATTCTAGTTTAATTTGACGTTTGTTCTTTGTTTCCAAGCGTACCAGTCCCCGCAAACTATCTGCGGAAAATACTTAAGGATAATAATTTGGATTCAAACAAAATTGACGAGTGAGTAAGGTTAACTACACATTGCATGTCCCAGAATTGCTTTCAAATAGATGGAAAATTCTATGAACAGCACGAAGGAACAGCAATGGAAAACAGCCTTTCCCCTTTCGTTGCCAACCTTTTTATATCAAAATTCGAAACTGAATTTAAGAATAACACAAAGTATTTCCGAAGGATTTGGTTTAGGTATGTGGACGACATTTTTGCTGTTTTTGATTTATCTAAATGTAGTATTGATAATTTTTTGAATCAGTTAAATTCCAAATTTCCTAGCATAAAATTCAGATATGAAATGGAAAACGAAAGACAACTGCCATTTCTAGATACTTTCACACGATCACGATCACGATGAGCCTTTTTCCATCCATTGTTGGACGTAGGCCTTCCCCAAAATTTTCCATCTTTCTTTGTCCATAGCTAACGTTATCCACTGTATTCCTGCCATATCTTGTATATCATCCCGCCATCTTCTACTTGGTCTTCCCTTTCCTCTTTTGTAGCTTCGCGGTCTCCACTGTAAAGTAGCTTTAGTCCATCTATTACCCTGTCTACGAGCCAAATGACCAGCCCATTGCCATTTTAGCTGTGCAATTCTTTCCATAATATCGCTAACTTTTGTTTGTTGGCGTATCCAAGTGTTTCGTTTCTTATCCATTAGTTTTATTCCAAGCATTTGCGTTTCATGTGCTCTTTGTGTTCTTGTCAGCTGCTGAGAGTTCTTTTTAGTAAGTCTCCAGGTTTCACATCCGTACGTGATCGCCGGGATGACACATTGGTTGTAAACTTTTGCTTTTAAATAATTTGGGACTTCTTTGTCTTTTAGAATATAACTAAGTTTTCCAAATGTGGACCACCCTATTCTTATTCTTCTTGTTATTTCTTCGGACATGTTTTCTTTATCTGTTGAGATTTGTTGACCTAAGTATATATATTTATCAACAATTTCCAACGGAGTATCTTCTAAAGTGATGTTTATATTTTTATTTGCGTTTGTCATTATTTTAGTCTTCGTCTTGTTCATTTTCAGTCCAACTACTCTTGAGCAGTTGTTGAGCTCGTTAATCATTTCCTGTAGTTCTCGGTGGTCTTTACTAAGTATAACGATGTCATCAGCGAATCTCAAGTGGCTCAAGTTCACTCCGTCAATGTTTATACCTTTGTCCGACCAGTCTATTTGACGAAAGACGTCCTCTAGTACGCTGGTAAATAGCTTTGGGGAGATCACATCCCCTTGTCTTACTCCTCTCTGTACAGATATGTTATCTGTAGTTGTAGTTGGATCTGTTTTTATATACATACTCGCATTGCTGTAGATGTTCTTTATTAATTGGTTGTATCTGCTGTCTATTCCGCAATTGACCAATGAGTTGAGTATTGCCCAGGTTTCTACGGAGTCGAACGCCTTCTCGTAGTCTATAAAGGCTATATATAGATGAATGTTATATTCTTTGCTCTTTTCTAATAGGTTTTGCATTGTTTGAAGGTGGTCACATGTGTTGAATCCTGATCTAAATCCCGCTTGCTCTATTGGCTGATTGGCATCGAATTTTGCAGTCAGTCGGTAGGTGATTATTCTTATGAATAGCTTATAGAGTTGCGACAGGAGGCTTATTGGTCTGTAGTTATTTAAATCGGCAATATCTCCTTTCTTATGAATGATTATGACTTCCGCTGTTTGCCATGATTTAGGGATTTCTTGGGTTTCCAGGCACTTATTATATATTTTGGCCAGTTGTTGATATAGTTTCTCTCCCGCCTCTTTCAGCATTTCAACAATGATGTTATCTGGTCCTGGTGCTCTATTGCTCTTCATCTTACTTAAGGCGTTTTTAATTTCGTTTGTCGTTATGTCCGGTATCTCCTCTGAACCCACATTTAAAATTTTTCTTTTCGAGACTGCAATTTGTCTCTCGTCTGGGTTTATTTTTGATTCGTAGAGTTTAGTATAGTACCTTTCGATTTCGTTTTTTATAGTGTCTCTGTTTGTTAATATTGTGTTTTCTTTGTTTTTGATCTTTACAATTTCTGTTTGGCCTATTCTAAGACGTTTCTTTAAAGTTTTAGGTCCTCTATTTTCTTCTAATGTCTCTAGTATAGTCTTCATTTTAAACTTTCTTATATCTTTTCGTATTTCTTTTTTAATCAACTTGTTCAATTCTGATAGTTCTATCTTGTTCAGGTCATTTTCTATTTTAAAGTATCTTCGTCTCTTTATGAGGTTTTCTGTTTCTTGCCTAATTTTCGTATTTTTGTTTTGTGCTCTGGGGGCTGCTTCTTGTGCTGCTTCTATTATTGCCGATGAGATTTGCTCGTTCATCTTATTTATATCTTGTACGTCATCTGTTTTATCTAGTGTTAGCCTCTTTCTTAGTTCTTCCTGATAGAGTAACTTATTTTTCATTAGTTTGTTAGCGTCAATGGGTTTCTTTCTACTTTTGAATTTTTTAGCTCTAAGTGATTGGAGATTGATATACAGCTTTGCTCGCACCATTCTGTGGTCGCTATCAACTGCGTATTTGTTAATAACTGATACGTCTTGTATAATATTTTTGTGGGTGGAAATTATAAAGTCTATCTCATTTTTTACCGTATGATCAGGGCTTCGCCACGTCCATTTGCGTTGTTTTCTTTTTTCAAAAAACGTGTTCATTATATAAATATTGTTTGTCTCTGTAAAATTTACTAGCATATCTCCTCTATGGTTTCTGTGGTCTATTTCATGTGGGCCCATACTGTTTTCAGTTTCTTCCAGCTTTTTGCCTACCTTCGCATTAAGATCTCCAATTACTAGTGTATAAGTGGTCTGGTTCTGTTGAAGACATTCTGTTAGTCCTTCGTAAAAACTTTCTATGTGTTCTTCTTCGGTAGTGCTGGTAGGTGCGTACACCTGTATAACTTTGAGTTTTTCTTTTTTATTTAATTTGATTGTGATATGTGCAATTCTATCAGATATGCCTTCGTATGCTACCACGTTCTTTGCAAAGTTCTTATGTACTAAGAAACCAACCCCGTTTCTTCTTGTTTCAGCTTGCCCCGTACTGTAAAGTATGTGTTTTGAATTTAATCTTATAAGGTGTTCTCCGGTACGTCTGACTTCACCCAGTCCTATTATATCCCATTTTATATTCTGTATTTCATTTTGTAACTCTTCTAGTTTCTCTTCTGTGGATAATGTTCTCACGTTATATGTCGCAATGTACATGGTCCGTTTCTTTGCCTTTTTCGTTTGTCCATGACGACCAGGTCCTACGCAGGTTTTCTTAGCACCCTTTGCCTCTTTCCTTGTCCGACCGTCGTCATAATCGGGGGATGTGAGGCTGCTGCGCACTAAGGGCCATTGTTTCCTGACTTCTTTCATTTGGGGAGTTTTTAGCCATAATGCACCACACTGGCCATGTGTCTTTGTGCATGGGTTTAGGGAAAGGATAGGATAGGTGGGTGGGATAGGACTATTTGGATTAGGATACAGCTCTTTCTCAGTATGGTTAAGAGAGAGCCATAGCTCGCGTAGGCAGGGTCGCTTCTAGATACTTTAGTAATAAGAAATAAAAATAAGTTGGAATTCGACGTTTATAGAAAAGAAACCAATGTAAACAGATTTATTTTAGCGGATTTATATCATTGTTTTCAACACAAAATGGCTGCTCTAAATTTCTTAGTGCATAGACTGTTATCCTTTCCTTTAAACAAATATCTACATACAACTGAACTTCAGACCATAAAAAGCATAGCTGTGAACAATGGCTTCTCTTCTAAAATTATCGATAATTTGATTAGGAATCAAAAAACAAAATTGAATGTTCGAAATTCCACAACTCTAGTCAGTCTTAGAGGTGAAGGACAAGTACATCAAAATTCCGTTTCACCCGGCTACAAAGGGCCTAGCAGACATTTTTAAAGAATCGGGTCTTAAAGTTGTGTATGGTTCGAACAATAATATTAGAAATTTGTTGGGAAATCCAAAAGACAAACTGAAGACTTTAGGGAGATCTGGAATTTACGAAATTAAATGTTGCCATTGTGATTCTAAATATATTGGGCAAACACGTCGTAATTTTGGTATGTTGTATATATGTATGTATGTAAGAAGCCGCACTAGGTTTAAAGAGCATTTAGCTCATTTTAGACTCAACAGATTCGAAAAATCGGGTATCGCTCAACATATTTACGTAACGGGTCATAGTATAAAAGAAGATGACCTAAAAATTGTAAAGGCGTTAACTTCAACAAAGCAACTAAATTCTTTTGAAAGCTTGGCCATTCTTAAGAACCGAGATAATAAACTTTTGAACAAAGATGGTGGACCAATACCATCGTCCATCTTGTATAATCTGTTGAAGTTACATTGACCGTCGGCCATGTTCATTGGCCCTCGGCCACGCCACGCCCTTCCGGGTCAGACAGTATAAATATATGTAACACTACCATTTGTGATTTGGTCACGAGTATACCGTTGCCTTTTTGCTGTGTAAGTTTTTCGTAGCTACTGATGATGGCAGCGTGGCTGTCGAAATTCGTATTTAGCAGTTGTTAAATATTTGTGTGGTGAGGGGTTTTAACGAATTTGTGGTTTAATCTTGTATTGTATTGAAATTATTTTTGTTTAGATAAACTAGTGTAAGATATCTGCCCTGTTATAACATTTTATATGTTTATTTTAATTTATAAATTATGGCATTTCTGCAAAACGTGAAAATGAAAACTTCATAATAGTGAAAAGTCAATCAAATGATATCTGTCACATATGTTATTACTTACAAATATTCTTCTTAACATAGAATTTCGGCCTAGACCGCGTAGTATTTGTGGATGAACACCTAGCATTCTCTGGCTTAATGTATCTTGCACCTTGTGAACTCGAGCAAACACCTGCGTTATGGCCATGATCTTTGGTGGCTCGTGTTGTTTGAGTATCTCGAGAACGAAGATACTTAGGCAAATTTGGGCTTTTTGCTGTTTGTGCATCCATATTCACTAACGTTTCGCAAGACCTTGCAGCTTGAATCATGTAATGGGTATCATGTGATATAACAGTTGTATGTTTTAATTGGTGGGGTTGTAAGGGCAACCAGAGGGTTGTTTATATTTTGTAGTAACAAAATTACTTGAATTCATAATTCATAATCTTAGTTAAGGGTTAAATTCCCATTAGTTGTGAAAAATAATAATTGATGATTTGATACCTAGTAGTAAGATAGAATTCTCTACGATAAAATTTGACTTCAAGTCACAAATATTATTCAAATATATAATTCAAGATTATTTGATTCCAAAAATCGTGGTATATTAATTACTACGAAACCAGTAAAACCAGTGAAAGTGAGTGTTGTTATGCTGCTGAGCTGTCTATCCAAGTAATAGAGTTTTCAAAGAGTTACAACGAGCTTTGATTTGGTCGGGAATAACCAAACGAGGTGTTTGCTGACTAGAATTTATCCAGTTAGAAGCTGAGGTAGAGCATTCCGGTACAAGATACACATTCAGAAGGTTAGTGCCCATTTTTTTACAAAATATTTAGAAATTATAAAGCGAGTTTGGTGCGGCAAATCGTTAAGATATAGTAATTATATTTAGAAATTAATTTAGAAGAACTATTTTTCTAAATTCAATAGTAATTCGAGTACTGAAAGTTTTTCGACAATTATATTTTGAAATTTACTTATTTTGGAATTAGGTTATTTTTAGAATTATTTTGTAATGTCAGATCAAACTTCAATGTGCTACTAACAAACTGAATGTATGAATTTAACTTTGTGAAGTGCCTGAAACTTGTATTTGATTCATAAACATCAAAGTAATTCAGTATTTAACTATTAGAGAAAGTTGTTAGTTGAACATTAACACATTCAGATGGGAATTATGAGTCATATTGCTTGTAAAACTGACTAGTCGAGGCTTAACACATAATAATCACATGACATAATTTTAAATGTCAAATTGATTTAGGAGTTACGTCAATTCCTATTTATTGCATTAAGAAGTAAAGTAAGTACATAAGTGCACTGCGCCTTATAGTATTTCTTTTTTAATAATTACTAAAAGGGTATATTTAATTTGATATTAAGAAGAGTTTTAAAGTGGGAGCTATTACATTTTGACTCACAACTTGGGACTTGATATTAATTGAAATAGCACCCCGAGAAGGAGTTATATTACAATGTGGCACCGCAAGTGGAGCTAGTGATTTTACAATCATCAGAGTGAAAGTCGCACTAAGAACTGAAGGTCGGTGTGGAGCTATTTATACTCCTTTATGTCAGGCGCGCGGAGTGGCGTAACGCTGATTGGTCGTTCGAGCGCAACGTAATCCGTGATGTTGCATCGTTTCAGGACATGTCATATCCTATTAGTCGAGCCTTTAACGTAAGGTAGAAATGCTAAGCCTTTCAAAGGTGGAGATTTTTCTTTAGTTTTTTTTTTGACATAGTCTTGTCTGGCGCTTTTTGTGGCGGTAGTTATGTATCCGTTCTCTTGTAAAGAGTCAAACAGGTGTAGCTTTTCTCTCTCTAGATTTTCTGCATCTGAGATACGAACGGCTCTTGTCGCCAAAGTCTGGAGAACTGTTGCTTTTACATTGGATGATGGTGTGAGTTAGCATTTAGATATCTATTCGTGTGTGTTTTATTTCTATAGAATGCATGTCCTTTACTACCATCTGATTTACGTTTCACAAGGACGTCTAGAAACGGAATACTTCCATTGTGATTTGTATGCTGGGATGTACAGAATTCAGGTGTTTTAGAAACAGATTCAATGTCTTGCGTCCGTGTGACCAGATGACAAAGGTATAACCCACATATCTCAACCAGCAGGTCGGTTTTAGCTGCGCTTGTTCGAGAGGCTTGGTTTCAAATGCCTCCATGTAAATATTAGCGGTAACAGGTGATAGCGGTGAACCCATAGCCGCTCCTTCAACTTGTTCGTATATTTTATTGTTCTAACTGAAGTAAGTGTTTTTCAGGAAAATTTCGACAAGTTCAAGTTGGTCTGTATGTAAGAGATCTTTGAGCATTACTAGCACCTCATGCCCGGCACTTTAGTGAAGAGTGATATTACATTGAAACTGACTAAGAGATAATCTTTGTTTAACTTTATGTTCTTTAGTTTCTGGACAAAATATGCTGAGTCCTTGACAAAAGAGTCTGTTTTACCAGTTAGAGGCTGTAGTATACTGGTTAAATGTCTTTCCAAAGCATGTGTAGGAGAATTGATTGAGCTGACAATTAATTGGTCTCAACGGCACGCTCTCCTTATGTATCTTAGATAGACCATACTTGCCAGGAGTTATTGCATTTCTAGGAATCAAGAGGTGCTTTAAAGTGGGATCGATACTATCGGAGCGTTTTATGGCAGATGTTATCTTTCTTTTGTGAGTGGTAGTGAGATTGCGGTTTAGACTTTTCTAAGTTGCATCAGATAGTAAGACCTCCATCTTCGCATTATAATCTTCAGTGTTTATTACCATAGTAGCATTTCCTTTGTCAGCTTTGAGAACGACAATATCTTTGTTCTTCTTTAGTGCTCTAACTGCATCTCTCTCTCTCTCTATTTTATTGATGTTGGAGCGGGGCGGTTACGCTCTTCTTAAAATACAAGACACATCCTGTCGGATGATTTCTGCATCTTTCCTGGGAAGTTTTTGGATTGCTGCTTCCACTTCACATATCATCTCCTCCACAGGTATTTGTTTAGGGGCTACGGAGAAGTTAAAACCTTTCTTTAATAAGAATGTGCTCTGTTTATCCAGTTGCATGTTGCTAACGTTTACGATTACTTTGTCCGTAACCAATTGCTTCGATGTATGTGTTAGTGTATTGCGTGCTTGTCTCATAGTGATAGCGTCGATTTCCCACAATGTTGGCTCCAGCGCGTTCGCCAATTTTGTGTAGGGTGTATAACCTTGATCCTGTGCTATCTATTTCCTGTCTAACTCTTTGTATTTCGGATCTTAATAAGCTCAAACTGGCATTGTTGGAATTCTGTTGTTATGATGATTTCTTAGAAGGTGTTTAATGTAGACACAGTTAGGTAAGATCTTGCTGTCACGGCAACGTTTTAGAAAGGCTAGGTCCGCTAATAATTTCGCCTTATTTTGCCCTAGTTGGTCTAATGTTCTAGTTTGGTTGTGAACTTTCTCGCCGTAGAGGCGTGTTATATACTGTTTGATGATTTCGCGGTTACTCGAATTATTATTCTTAACATAGAATTTCGGTTTAGACCGCGTAGTATTTGTGCATGAACACCTAGCGTAAGTATCTTCGTTCTCGAGATACTCAAACAACACGAGCCACCAAAGAGTATGGCCATCGCGCGGGTTTTTGCTCGAGTTCACAAGGTGCAAGGCACATTAAGCCAGAGAATGCTGGTTGTTCATCTACAAATACTACTCGGTCTAAGCCGAAATTCTATTTTAAGAAGAATAATTCGAGTAAGCGCGAAAGCCTCAAACAGTATATACCTACTTAAAAATATCCATTAAAGTAAGTATTTCTTTCAAATGTGTAGTAATTCATTCTCTAATTAGAACTTATTAATGTTTTAGTTACATATAGGCCTACCTGTCACAAAATTCACTTAATATGTCTGCTTGATGTCCTGGTCCAATTCTAGTACAAGTAAGCTGCCCACACTGCACCGTCAGCACTGCCAAGTGGATAAGTTCACTTCAACATCGATAACGATAGCTATTTCTAATTGACTCCATTGTAGTTTCATAAATGTTCCCAACTCTGCGACCCAATGTGTAACAGCAACGACCCGACTTACAGCTGCGGCAAAAACTCCAACCAAATAAACTACGTACTATTGGTACCACAAAAAACTAGGACAACCTCCAAATCCATTAGCCATGCATTTTTATTGTTTTAGTTGATTAAATGACCTTAAGAAACTGTCATATGACAGGTTAGTATTATTTACATGTCATAACATTTTAATATCAAAAGCTACAATATAAAATAGTTATAAAACTAAATCAACATGCAATTTGCTGAATAGTTACACCGTTTTGTATGCCAGCATTACTCCTAGCTTTTGAAACTGAACTTGCTTTAGGCATGATTGACAGTGACGTTTTGAAATAATTTGAAAGTTAGGTCGTCCGCTCACTGAGACGACGCGATTACTACGCAACTGACAAGAAACTCATAAGCGATAATCGCGTGGCGATTGTCTTATGGGTTTATGTACTTCACTGCACACTGCTGCGATTGCGATGCGACCGCGATGCAACTTGCACAAAGTAATTGCTCGCGACTGTCAGTGCCAATCGCGAAGCGATTAGTTGCGTTGAAGTTGCCGGGTAAAAATGCAAGGACTGTCAAATTAGTACAAAAATACCCTTATATTAATGCCGCGTCATTCAATCGACGACTTAAACTCTTCCACTAATACATTAAAGTTCTCTTCTGACATTCGGTAACATGATTTTGCTCATGTTGGGTGAGCTTCCTTGCTGCAATAAAATAAAGGTATTGCCCTCTTTACTATTTTTGATATAGGGGTGAAAGTGGACTTCCTTTTTGGTTCCCTTTCCTGATTTCGTATGTATCAGTAAACTACAACCACGTCATTATCATCATCACTCGAAAATATTTTGCACCAGACTGAAAATAAATTGCTCTGATGTGCATAACACAAGTTGCCATCGCGATCGCATCGTAGGTATTTCTTAGTTGCGTCGTAATCGCATCGCAGTCGCGTCGGGCCAGTGCACGGAGAGCCTAATCACATATCAGTTGCCAATTAAAAATTCAGATTCACACAGCTAAAAAAACGTTGTCCTAGTTTTTTTTGGTAGCAATAGTACCTACTTAAATGAAGACCAGCTCTCCTCAATAACTCCAAGTAATTACTCCTCTGTAATCCCAATCCAATTCAATCCTCCGATGCATATGCTGACCACCTCCTGCAGAACTCCAACTTAAGCTAACATTCCACCAAATCCGGCGCCGTACGCCGGATCACCGGAGCGTCTTAATACGGCGCCGTATGCGTTGTAACTTGTATGTTTACTTATGTACCTCATTCCACTAAATGCGATACAGCAAAATTAATGCTGCACGGCAGATGCAGCGCTGCAGAAGATAAAATTTGTATCAGTTGTCCAGCAAATTCCTTACGGCGAGTAGCTTCAAAACGAGCGAATATTGTTTTAAAATTTAAAGTAATGGAGTTAGAAGAACGACTCATATGTGCGGTGGAGTGTCACCCTGTGCTTTACGATAAATCGCTTTCAGACTATAAGAGCAATAATGCTAGAGAAAGTGCCTGGAAAAATATAGCAGGAGAAATGCAAATACAAGGTAAGTAATTTAAAATAAATAGTTTTTTGTTTAATTAGACAAAAAATAGCAATTTATTGCTCCAGTCAAAGCAGCATCTCTGCACTTTTGCCTTTTACCTTTTTCATTCGATTGTTTAAAATCAACATTAACGTTGTAATTATTATTATGGTACCACCATCATCGTAGTCATCACATTGCTGTTATGCAATTAAGAATAAGCGGTATGAATGATCCTCGACACCGAAAGGTAGAAGGCTATAGTTAGAGAATGAATGAATGAATGGCACCTTGACACTTTAAAGTCTATCAGTTCTCAGTTAAAACAATCCTTTATTTATACATTTTCGCATACATTTATTGTAGGTATCTACAACAAAAACATTGAATAATAAATGTAGTACATTTCATAAAACAAGCACTCTATTTTTTCATAGCTTCATACTGCCACGGAACTTCCCCAGCAGGAGAAGAAAACCAATCAGCAAACTGATTGCGAATAGTCATGGCGTTTCTAGTTGGTCTATCATATCGTTTAGAATTGCTGATATGTTGTTGATGATGCAGTGATTTTTCCCCAATATTAGTACCTGCACTTGCTTGTAGTAAAGGCTCATTTTCTGTAATCAGAAAATTGTGGAGGATGCAACATGCTACAGTTATTTTAATAGCATAATCGACGTTAACTTCTATTATCTTTAATAGTATTCTCCAAATGTGCGCTGTAATTCCAAAAGCATTTTCCACCACCCTCCTTGCTCTTGACAACCTATAATTAAAGATGCGCTCTCGTTCACTTAGATTTTTTCCGGGAAAAGGCCTCAGTAAATTTTCTTTGAACGGGAATGCTTCATCTCCTACCAGTACCAACGGTAAAGAGATGTCAGTGTGTGGCAGAGTTTTTTTAGAAGAGAGATTTAATTTTTGGTTGTCACTTAACCAGGCTTTACCGAAACAGAAGTTAGCAAAGATTCCTCCATCACTATTGGATCCATATCCACCAACATCTATCATAATATATTTATAATTAGCATCTACAACAGCCATTAAAACAACACAACAGAAAAGCTTCCTATATAGTTGAAAAATTCAGATCCAGAATTACGTGGTGCAAATAAGTGTATATGTTTGCCATCTACTGCTCCTACATAGTTGGGCATATTCCACTTTCGATAAAAGTCATTTCGTATCTCTTTCCACGTTTCAATTTTACACATTGGCATATACATTGACATAAGATTCTTATTTATAGTGATGCATGTAGTCGTTACATTGTTATTTATTGTTGTTTCTCCAAGACGGAAACTGAAAGCTATTGCTCTAAAGGACAAAAATCTGCAAATTATTAAAAACAGTATTTAATGTTATCCTACATTATATGATGTATAACAACTCAATTAATTAGTTAATTTTTTAAATTACAGATATCGAAAATCTTAAGAAGAGGTGGCGTACTTTACGCGATGCATTTATTAAATATTACCGTTTGACAAAAACATTTAAAACGGGAACGGCTGGTGGAAAAAAAAGAAAATAGATTTATTATGACCAAATGCTGTTTTTAATACCGCATATTGAATTCAGAGACACCACAGGAAATTATGAAGATGTTGATAAAGATGTGGATATGCAAGAATTGCAAACAGAAACACTTCAAGTAGAGGAACATTCTCAGTCTCAAGATATTGAGGCCGATATTGATTACTCAGAACCACACTCCAAAAGTCACTGAGGACGAAATTCTGTGGAACCTACAAAATGATTAAGAACTCCAGCAACAGAAAATCCGAATGAAGTTACTCGTCGTCCAAATAAGGAGACAAATACAAAAAACAAAACACCGAAAAGAAATTTAACAGATGAGAAGCTTTTAGAAATAGTCACTAGAAATGATAATCCGGATGAACAATTGTTATTGAGCTGTGTTCTAATTTTGAAACGTTTACCTCCGCGTAAAAACATGCTCGCTCGTATTAAAATTCAAAATTTATTATATGACATTGAATTTGGCAACAATGATGAAGAACGTGCTGCTCCAAATGTTAGACGACCACCAACACGCGAGTCGTATTTTAGTTCTTCCTCATCTCCCCATTACAGAATTTTGTCAAGACCAGAGACTCCAGACAGGATTTCTGACACAACTAGTATTAACACTAATTACAGTACACTACAGCCATCGTCATCTAAAGCAAGTGAATTATACTCTACGCAAAATTCACTGAGCGCCAATTATATGTCGTCGGAAGAACCAGATACAGAGAGTTTTTGTTTCAACACCTCATAGAATTTTAAATATTTGAGGTACTTGTATTATAGGGATTTGGTGTGTTTATTTTATATATATATATATATATATATATATATATATATATATATATATGTGACTAGATGTAAGACTAAGTGTATTTATATCATGTGCAGCCCAGGTCTGTAATCTTGGTGGCCTACTGCCCCTGTTTATGAATTTGTTCAAATTTGAATATCTTCACATGCTTTTAAACTGACTAGATGTAAGACTAAGTGTATATATATATATATATATATATATATATATATATATATATATATATATATATAACTTACATTTTTTGTTAACCAGAAAGCAGAGAGTTTTTGTTTCAATGCCTGCCATAATTTCAATTATTTTAGTTTACTTGTATGGTAAGGATTTAGTCTATTTTTTATATTATTCTTTAAGTTACAATTTTTGTTATACCTCACATGTCAACCAGAGAGCAGAGAGTGTTTGTTTGGCGAACCTCCTATACTTTCAAATATTTTAGTGTAATTGCATTATAAAGATTTATTGTGTTTATTTTTTTATTATAATTTTGGAGAATGATTTAGCCAATAATATTTTTTATATAATGTATTTTACGTTCGGTCAGCTTTAGCGGACTTCTTCCGATTTTTGACATCTGACGTTTTATCTTTACAAATTCGTTTTAAATATTATATTCAACTTATGTAGTAAGAATTAGTTTTAACCTAAAACATTTTACATCTTAAAAGTTTCTGTCAACTTTACATATGTCTATTATATTATTGTGTAATTTCTCAAAAAAGTCAGCTAAAGCTGACTAAAAGTAAAATATATTAAATAAAAAATATTATTGGCTAAATCATTTTCCAAAACTATAATACCCGAAGACAACTGTTATACTACTGTTCTACTACTATAATTTTATTTCTTATATTTTTCATTAAGTTACATTTTTTGTTATACCTACTTTACATGCTAAGCATTATTCAAAAATATAAAATAAAATTTGTATTGTAGCTCACCTCAAAGTTACTGTCAAACGTTCCCTGGTACTAATAGCCTGGCGATAATTCGTATTTTCTTTGGCTAAATCCTCTTTCAATGTGTTGTGTAATTTCTCAAAATTTTCTTTATTCATCCTGAAATATTGGAAATATTTCTCAGGATATATCTCCAGTTCTTGACAAAGACGGTGATACTCCCCGGATGTTATTCTTTGTGTGTTAAGAGGATGCATCCAGTACTTTGCACACCGTTTTCTTCTTCTTTTCAGTAGCAATAATGCCAAAGCTCGCCTATCTGCAACAATGCAATGTGTTCGCTGCATGCAGTGGAATGACCATATCCGGCGTTTTACCGTACGTCATAAAACGTATCGCCGTATACGTCAATGCAGCGTACGGCGCCGGATTTGGTGGAATGTTAGCTTTAGTCACCACTACGGCAAACTATCCCAGTGTACCGAAATCATCCTTGTAACAGGTACCAATCTAACAACTAACTAAACTGCACTTCCTCTTAATCTTTTCCAATTATTACAGGATACTTAAAACGTCATACAAGAACACTGATGGTACGCAAGTAAAAATTTTTAACTAGATGTAGAAATCTAACCGATTAAAAGCTCGTTCAAATCCAAATGCCCATTTACATGTAGTATACTTCCAACTCCGGCTCTTTTGTAGACATATTCACCTGGCAGGAACCCACATCAGGTTCTAAACCAAAAAGGATAATATTGAGTTATATGTATTTTATCCAATTCCACTGCAGACACCATTATTCCATGTATACCTACTATTTTATTGTTATTATTCTTCTTTGTACCATTTATTTTATAACCTTCTTATTATTCAGTACCTATATTTTTAAAAATTTATTTTATTTCTTCCGATTGTTAATTTTAATTACATATGCCCTTTAATACACCAACCAGTCAATAAATAACATTTGATTAAAGGGTTTATATTATTCATATTTCATTTTTACTATAAAACATGTTACACTTTTTGAACAAAATTTACCTAGTTGTTATTTTTAATCATTTTAATTTTACCTAGCAATAATTATGATACAAATTTTTTACAAACTAAGCCTCTGGGTACTTTTCTTTATAATTCAAATAATCATTTGAGTTTTCCTTTTACTTTCAAATAAGCTACCTATCTTATATTACTTATATCGTGTGTTCCAAAAAAAAAAACTGATTCGCAGCATGCCATGATCAAATTGAACTTTACCGTAACTTGAGATCATTATATTTAATACTACTATATTGCTAGCGGCTATGAGTGGTAGTGAAATCAAAATAGTATATTAAAGTATGAGTGGATAACAAGGTCTTTAAAAAACGCGCGGGTTTTCGAGCACGACGGCGTAGCCGGAGTGCTCGAAATAGAGCAAGTGTTTTAAAGACCAGTTATCCACGAATACTTTACGCTATTTTTTATTATACCTGCAATACTGGAAATAAATTACGCACTAAAAAATAATTTTTGTCGTGATAAATCGAGAGGGCTACTATAGTTACGAGAATTGTTTACGTTTTTGTCGCGTCCACGTCCGTTGTCGCATTCAGTCGTGTCATCAAAATAAAGATAGCGATGAAGTTATAATGTTACCTATATAGGTACCTTGTTTCTTTGACAATCTTTAAAGCTCGGTATGCTTTAATCGCCTGTTTTCGCACGCTCAGGCGTGCTTTAAACGGCGATTCTGATGCAGGTATAATAAAAAAGGAACTATTTGGTACAATAGTACTCGTTACCCAACAAGATCCGAAGTAACGGATATCAACTTGCAAAAGTATTCGTTACATTTTGAAAACAGTTACTATAGTCATTGAGTAAACAAGTACACGATGCAGTTTAACCTTGCTCTTTATTTCTTGGCCATCTTACGGTGCGAAGCTTAAGTTTGATATTCTGTTTAAAATTAGAACGCTGACTGAAAAAGTAGGGGTTTTATGAAAATATTTTTACGCAATAGGCACATTCGAACAGCGAGTGGCGTTCTTAGCTGGAACTTTACTAATGCTCTAAAATGAAATCGGTAATTTCCCGAAGAAACGCTTGATGTGCGTTGACATTGTTAAGCCATTTTGCCGTCGGCAGTAATTTGAATTACATTTCACGCCTTTAGGGCAGTTTAGTTATATCGAAAACCTATTTTTAACTTTTTAGTCACAAACGCAAGCTCATTCCGCGCTCATTCGTTTCCGAGTACCCTGTATGTAGACGCGCTTGGATCTTTTGGAACACCCTTTTGAACGCGTGTGACTGCGAGGCCTCGCGCTCTCTTTGTCACCGGAACTTATTTGTTTTATTGGGCGCATCGCCATTGGCTGTCAAGAGCCACGTGGTAACGCCGTTTTGGCTCACGCCACTTCCGGCGTCGTAACGCTTCTTGCTTGGGAGGGTTGATCTCAGGCCGCTGAAGAGGACAGTGAGTTATAGTGTTACCGTGGGAGGCGTTCTTTTGCGTCTCGGCGCTTAAGGGCGCCTGCCGTTGGTTGTTTGTGTCGTTGCCGCGAAGGCTAGTTGTGTTTCCCGTGGGTATTCTTATGTTTGCAAGCAGAGTAGAGTCGGCAGGAAGCTCTTGTGTGTGACGCACGTGCCGTTTTGTGAGCGCGTTTTTCTTGGCGTTGTTGTTGGGGGCTACGTCCGGCCATGTCGTGAAAAGAAGTGGTTCTTTCATTCCTACAAGTTGTTAGGGACTCGCTGCAGAACGTGAATAATGCCCATACGTTTCTGTTACACCGATCCCATGTGAGTGACTACATTGAAATATTACGCCATTATTCGGCGGAATCTTTGCCCAAGGAGATGTGCTTGCAAATGCAGACGCTGCTGACTGCCACCCGTACTGCTCAGGAGAAGTCCAGAATAAATACCAGGTACCATTTAAAGAGATTATGTAACTTAGTGACCCCTTTTACGCGAATGTGCCGTGTAGGCGATGGACTTTGGTCACATTCATTCGGCAGTACATTCTTGGTTTGTAACTGTGCAAACATTGACTTTCGCTGCGTTGCTAATTTTAGGCGTTTCGAACGCTTTCTTTTGGATATTGTTTTTGTGTGTAACATTTGTACGCTTTAGTTATAGTGCGATTATCTCCAGCTGGGGTCTACGTTAAGCCCTAGGTTTAGTATGGTGACCCATTCGTTGCCTGATCCTGTATAACGTCATTCAATAGACAATTGTGCAAGCGCGGGGCTTATTACTGTGTACAACCCCTGCATGCTTTACTTTTTCAGAACAAACAGCTAGTGTCACGATTAGATGTACGACGACCTCTGAGTAGTGGAGTGTGCAGGTAAGTGGAGCAGCCGCCCCCGCAGTGGCAGCACAAACCGGAACTCGGATGACAAAATCGATAATTTGAGGTTTGAATCGTTAGTTCGAGTTTGTGCTGCCACTGCGGGGGCGGCTGCTCCACTTACCTGCACACTCCACTACTCAGAGGTCGTCGTATATCTAATTGTGACACTAGCTGTTTATTTTGAAAAAGTAAAGTATGCAGGGGTTGTACACAGTAATAAGCCCCGCGCTTGCACAATTGTCTATTGAATGACGTTATACAGGATCAGGCAACGAATGGGTCACCATACTAAACCTAGGGCTTAACGTAGACCCCAGCTGGAGGTAATCGCACTATAACTAAAGCGTACAAATGTTACACACAAAAACAATATCCAAAAGAAAGCGTTCGAAACGCCTAAAATTAGCAACGCAGCGAAAGTCAATGTTTGCACAGTTACAAACCAAGAATGTACTGCCGAATGAATGTGACCAAAGTCCATCGCCTACACGGCACATTCGCGTAAAAGGGGTCACTAAGTTACATAATCTCTTTAAATGGTACCTGGTATTTATTCTGGACTTCTCCTGAGCAGTACGGGTGGCAGTCAGCAGCGCCTGCATTTGCAAGCACATCTCCTTGGGCAAAGATTCCGCCGAATAATGGCGTAATATTTCAATGTAGTCACTCACATGGGATCGGTGTGACAGAAACGTATGGGCATTATTCACGTCCTGCAGCGAGTCCCCAACAACTTGTAGGAATGAAAGAACCACTTCTTTTCACGACATGGCCGGACGTAGCCCCCAACAACAACGCCAAGAAAAACGCGCTCACAAAACGGCACGTGCGTCACACACAAGAGCTTCCTGCCGACTCTACTCTGCTTGCAAACATAAGAATACCCACGGGAAACACAACTAGCCTTCGCGGCAACGACACAAACAACCAACGGCAGGCGCCCTTATATACTATAAAATATAGGCAACAACAAGATCATTTGCTAAGTAACTGTATGTGTTTATGTAACTAGATATTTTCTCGTGAACTGAAGCTTACAAATTTACAAATATAAAATAGCATGTTAGCGTTTAGCAAAGAAATCTAGAATCCAAGCACGTGTATGTAAAATAATAATACTAAAATTCGGTAGAAATAAGGGTCGTTTCGGTAGATCGGTAGATTTTAGTTGAAATCGGTAGATCTACCGAAATATCGGTAGGGTTGGCAACATTGATCCGAACTGGTTGCAACGCGCGTAGGCTTTAGAATAAACGAGTACTCGGTAACAAATACAAAGTAACGGATACTACAACGAAAAGTTACGAAAGTTGACATCACTAATGAGTGAGGAGATCACAACGTAAGTGAGACAGACAACCAACTCTTTTACGTACTTGGTGAGCTGTGCGTAAGCGTCATCCAGCGAGATGGGGAAGTGAACCTCATGGTCAAGTTTAAAATTTGCTTCTAAAGGCGGCTTACATTTGTATAGTAGCTAAAGTAAGTTACTAAACGAAGTAGCTAAAATTTCGTAGTTCAGTTAAGCGAGCACGTTTACACACATCGTATAACATAGAATCGGTGGTCTTTTTCTTTCTTTCTTTCTTTGTATGTTTGTTCGCTATCTCCTCCGAAGATACTGGACCGATTAAGTTGTAGGATGGCTTAAAAGTTTGCTAATTTTGAGACTTAGATCGTAGGTCGATTTTTATATTCAAAAAAAGTACGAAAACGTTTTAATTTAATTAAATCCTTAAGTAGCGGTGAAGCCGTGGCCTGTTAGCTCGGTTATTATAGTAGCGCCTTATTAAACGGACTATGCATGGTTTAGTGGTAGAGTGCTTGCCTGCCACGCGGGCGGCCCGGGTTCGATTCCAGTCCGATGCTACCTTTTTTTTTAAATGTATATTAATGAATCTCTCTTAAGGGTATTGAACACGACTTAATTCCATATTTAAAGCCTCTACATTTAAATACTTTACGCCGGCAATTGGAATATTAATTTTCTTCTATAAGTCTAAGTTAGTTAGAAAGAGATGAATGTGAATAAAACACTGCTTTCCGTAAAAAGTGAATTACGTTAGAACCAGTAAACGTAGAATTAAAGTTTTTGTTGTATTGTATTGAAAAGTACTTTGTGGGCACCTCATTTAAATAAACAATGACTCAACCATTTTTTAAAATTAGGATTAATGTAAAAAAATCAATAAAAACAGTGTCCTTTAAAGGAATATCATGTTTGTTTTTAGAATCCTCCATTCTTTAATTAATTATACACACAGCAGTGTAAAGAAAATTAGATAATTTCTTTCGGTTATTCCAAACTATTTACTCTGGCGTTGGAAGAAGTGTTTAAGGAGTTAGAGTGGACGACATTGTTTTAGTCAGCCAGAACCTAGACGAATTACAGGATATGCTGGAAGAACTGCAAAGCAAATCGTCAAGTATTGGACTAACTATGAAGTTCAGCAAAACAAAGGTTATGACAACAGACAATGTGGATATATATATGGGCGACCAACTCATAGAGAAAGTTGATGAATACGTCTACCTGGGACATAACATCAAGCTAGGTAAAGAAAACCAAAACACGGAATTAAAAAGACGAGTTCGACTAACTTGGGCAGCGACAGGCCAGCTGTCACACATCTTGAAAAACCAAAACATTCCAATCAATCTTAAGCGAAAGGTATTCAACACCTGTATCCTGCCTGTGCTGACATACGGAATGGAAACGATGACTCTCACTATAAGATCAGCTAACAAGATCAGAACAATTCAAAGGGCTATCGAAAGGATAATGCTGGGTGTCAGTCTCAGAGACCATATTACAAACGAAATTATCAGACAAACAACTAAAGTCGATGATGCCGTAGCACGTATAGCTCAATTGAAGTGGAACTGGGCGGGGCATATTGCTCGCCAGGATGACTCCAGGTGGACAAGACGCATTTTGCAATGGAGGCCCCGACTACATAAAAGAAGCGTTGGCAGACCTCAAATGCGCTGGCTTGATGATATCAAGGCTAAAGTGAGTAGAAACTGGCATCAATTAGCACAGCAAAAGGAACCATGGAAAAGGACAGGAGAGGCCTATGTCCAGGAGTGGACTGTGAAGGGCTGCTAAAAGAAGAAGAAGAAGATTTTATAATTTCGTTTTTCATTTTTCTTGCATTTCATCTATCTTTCACAAGCAAACGCGAACCTTCATAGCGCTTACCCGTTACAAATAGTCAGAATAACGTCGCTGCTTTGCCTAAAGAAAATCTTTGGCTAATTGTATCACTACTGCATCGTACAGTACAGCATTCAGACTCCCAAATACTGATTTGGAGACTACTTGGTGAGGAAGTACAATCAGTGTTTTTATGCGGTTTTACCATGGGAAATTATAAGTGAAGTAATAACAACAGTAAAAGAAGAACACCGTCTTCGATCCATTATTGCAACGATCAGTATTATTGGGTGTTAATATTTTGGATTTAAAAATTTCTTGAATACGGGCGGGCAGGCAATACGTGTGGACCACTTATTCTGTCAGTATACAAGAGCGATGTCATAGCAGTAAGCGCACTGAGTAACTGTAATATCGCTATCCCGCTTTATTCCACTGCAGAGAGTGGGACATAAAGTTGTGCTGCGTAAGATCGGTCCACGTTGCCGCAAACAAAAACTAAACACTGCGCCGATCCCCTAAAATTAGCGAACCGAAGCGTAGCTTGAGTGATTTAGTAGTTTTAGCATAATTAAATAACATAACTGCCTCCTGCAGAAGGTAGTGATAACATACATGCCTGATGTGTATAAATGACCACACAATTCTACACGTGAACGTAGCTGTGCAGTTCGAATTCTCAGGCATGCGCACGAGACGGGTAGTACTCAGAGTGAGACTATGTCGGCGCCGTAATGTTTTCGCCCGTTCCCAGGCCCTACTAGCAATATAGTACTTTAAACATGTGCTTGAGATATACCCATTGATGCAAATGAACTATCAAGTCAGAGAGAACTAAATTACATCTTGCCCTTGAATTATTTTTATAAAAATATACAAAACACTTAACAAAAACAATTTATATTGACCGTTATGATTATTACACTCGTTGTTGTTGTGTACATGCCATCTTATTTTCCTTTTTGCTTGATACAATTAAACTTAATCCAGTGTAATCCATTACCTGTCACAGTGACAGATGTGTACATAAAGAAATTTTAATCTGACATTCACCTACAGACTAGATTTTCTATCTTTCTTTCCAAGGCCTATCCTAAATAAGTTTTATTTTTTTGGAACACACGATATTATCAAACAACTACCTCCACAAAATCAGTTCATATGGCAGAACGCAGAACCTTTCTGGTAAAATATTAATCACTAAACAATATTACATCTAATATCTTGTTCATTAGATAACTTTCAAATATTTAAGTTGTTCTTTTATTCTATAAATCCATCCTTTAACATTTTAATTATTAATTAGTTTATTTATAAAAAATAATCTAATATCTTTGAATAGCTTTATGAACAAATAGCAATCCTAAGATGCACCCATTACAATATAGGTATATGATTTGTTCTAATCGGATTTCAATCTGATCAAGAGAGAAAACTAAAATGTTCAAAGGAATCTTTTGCTGATTAACTCACGAATTAGTTACAATATTCTTCCATTGATATATCTTAAACTTGGAAGAAATCTAATATTATTCCATGACAAAAAATTGACACTTAAAAGTTTTGACGTATCTCTTTGGTTACCTATACTAAAATCATTCATTAATATAGATCTTTACTAAACAAACTTTAATACTTTAATGAAATCGATATATAAACGATCAACGGAGAAATAATCAGACAAGTATCGAATTATCGTAAAAGATGAAAAGCCCGTATAAACATTTGCTTGTGCGGTGGCGACCTCTGTAATTAGCTGCCAAACTAAAATCGATATTGTTTTCCTTGTCCTGCGCTTAGAGTTGAAAACAGCGTGCAGTTGTCGCCCTCCATTGTTTACTTGCGGGAAAATTTTGATTTTCGGCCAGCACGGACCACATGGGTGAGTCGATCTTGAAGTGTGACGTTTATTTTCGAAAATTATTGGCACCTTCTGTTACATGTCTTATGTAAATGGTGGATTTGCGGACATTTCGGCCCAAACGAGCGAATTTGTGCCAGTGGAAATTTCCATTGGACCGGTGGCGGCGTACCGAAAACTGCGACGAACGAACGCGTTCGTTCAGGCTTGTGATATGTATTACTTCAGGTTATAAAAGAATTATTGGCAATATTTTATAGCTTTTTATTTGAATATATGGTGTACAAAAACTGCTGAATTAAGGTTAGAGCAGGGCCGGCGTTACACTTATTATACCAATACGACTTTGGACGAAGGACGAGTGGTTATACTCGTAGTTGGCCGTAATAAGGAGTTTTTGTAGGCACGCATTTTTACGGGTTGGAAGAGGGTTAATTTAAACAATACAGTCGTTGCTGATAGGTATAATCTTAAAAAAGAGTATGAATAAATTCGTTTTTCAAATACTTATTTGACCTATGCTTTTAAAAATTTATTGTCAAATTATCAATACCAGATTATAAATAATAAATTATGCTATTTTTAACCGACGGAACGTCTAAATGGATAAAATTTAGGTGTGTGTAGGTTGCATATTCTAATAATAAACAATGTTTAATAATGAAATTGAACAAAGCCCCTTAGTTCGAACAAAATGGCGTAAGGAAGAAGAAAGGAATTTTACTTGAAATAAGCAAAAATATAGAATTGCTTTACTTTTTGCAGCATCTTTAGTTTTTAATGCAGTTAAGCATTACAAAACAACAACACATGGGCCTTTTGCAATTTATAAAATGATGACGTTGGTAGTGGCGCCATCTAACGAGATGCATAATTTACACATAGGTGTCGCCGCTATACGGCAAATGAGAAAACAGAAATCTTTTTATATACGTTTCACATGCGTTTCTTCGATCTAAGTATGTGGCGTTCTTGAATAAAATAATTAATTACTTTGTCGGTTTTAATAAAAAAAAAATCCAAGTAATTATAGTATGCTCGCTGCTGTTACTGTGATTTGCACAAGTATTCAGTTGACTTTTTGAAAGACGAAGTTGAGTTTAAGGCTGGGCATAAAGTTTTTAGCGATTTTTGTAGCAGCGGATATTAGTTCAACTAAAGTCGATAGCTCCATGTTTCCGAGGTAAATACAAAAGGAAGAAACTACTCGCTCCTAGATGGCGCAACGCCCATTTGCTATTGAAAGCCTACTTTCACCCTTAGCCGATGTAAAAATAAAATGGTACACTCTCTTCCCTTGATTTGTAAATAACTTTTCCTAATTTAGTATGAAATATCTTTACTTTTCAGCATTTATTTCGGTGTGGAGAAGTCCAACTTTTCCAAACAAGAACGGAAAATGAAAAATGCCGAAAAACACTCAACACTAGACAACCAAACGTCTTCGGAAATTTTTTACGAACTGTTTATTAAAGCTTACATTGTTTTCCATAACAACCAGAGTTATTTGAATTTTAAATTGTTGACTGTTTTTACCAAAATTCTCAATTAAAGTTTCAAGAATTAATAGATACTTGCCAAATTAGGAAAAAACTTGTGTGTAATTCATTGGGAAAATCTTATTTCACAAATAGCTATTTAAGATACTATTTCCAAAAAACGAGCTTCTTAAGATATTAATAGGCAATTAACCGCCGGGGCTAAAATATAAAACAATAGTCGAACCAAGAGGCAAACAATAACAATACTAAAAATGACAGTGGCCGTGCCACCTTAGTAATACTACGACATTCATCGTACTTCTCATGTAGATATTATATACCCAAGCATAGAATTCCGCCAATATTACGACTGAATCAGAATTTCCGTCTCCGCAGGTAAACCTAGTACAATAACCATGCACGGTGGAATCGTGGAATGCCCTAATTTTTCTGCCTATTTTCAACCAGTCAGCGGTCTGTTCCTTTGTGACATAGAAATTCTGCCATAAACAGAAGCTAGTCTTACTTAGCAATCTTTTCATCCCATTTTTTAATCTTTTGCTTAGCGATTAGGTAAAACAAGTAAAGCGTTCAACAATCTTCTTCAGGTAAAAAAATACAAAAAACATCTCTTAGGGCACGGAACCTGTATACAGGCTGTTTTTGCAATATGCGCATGCATTTATTAAAATCCACATAAGTACCTATGTGTCGCAATAAAATAGGGTTGCCAAATTTCGAATATAAAATCAAAGGACAAGCCAGCGTCACAGGCAATTCGCCGAAGGCACAAATTTTTTTTGGGTGCCATGCCAAAAAAACCCGCTTTTGGTCTTTCAAAAAAATTTTTTTTTGTGCATTCACCAAAATAATATTAATATAAGACATAGGAAAATTTAGTTTATTTTTAATATTAGTAATTTATTATACAAAACGATAAACTTAAATTTTATCCACGAGTGAATCGATTAACGTCGAGACTAAGTCGAGACGTTAATTATTCAAGAGTGGATAGCAATAACTTTATCGTCGTGTATAATACAATTTTTTTCTACCCTTGCTGTTAAAGTAACACTTGACCTTTTGTTTTGAGTTGATTAAAGCACACTTTAACATTTGCTATAGAAAAAAATAATATGCATATCAGTAGATATAAAATCATATTAAAAAGAGAGTATTTATTAAATTAAAAGCACCAACTTCTCTCTGTCCTGTTTAACAAACACAATAACACAACTGAAAATCTGGTGTGATACACGCACAAAACTTCCTTTTACAGTGATCTTATAATTAGTCAAAAATGTCATTTTTCATTTTTAAGCATTTGTCAAAAATTTTCAAAAATTACAAATTCTACAAAAACGGTACAAAATAGAGCGTTAGTTCTAGAGACAGATGTTCTCTAAAATTTTAAGCTGAATTCAAAAATGTAATAATATACCGGGTGTTTTAAAATAGGAGTTAATGAAAAAAAATAGAAAAAAAAGGAAACCCATTTTAGAGGTATTCAACTGGAAAATTACCTATCTCACAGCAATACACATTAAAAATGTAATAAACATGTAAAATTTAAAAAAAATCGTTAGCGGCGTTTTTGAAAAAATAAAAAAAAATAAAAATCACAAGAGTAAACACCAACTTCCGGTTATGCGATTTTTTTCAAAAGCTTGCTGTTGCACCTACATAGTACACAAAACTTATATATGAAGTTTCAAAGCCATACATCTTTTCGTTTTTGAGATATTCTGTTCACAGACACACAGACAGACCAATGAAAAAAATATGTGTTTTGGGTTCAGGGGACTCGAAAACGTGAAAATCTGTTGAAAACTCAATTTCGAATTTTTGGGGTGAATCCAATACTTCCTTTATTGTAAAAGGAAGTAAGAATCTGACGTGAGACACTCACCCAACTTCCTTTTACAGTGATCTTATAATTAGCCAAAAATTTGATTTTTAATTTTTAAGCATTTGTCAAAAAATTTCAAAAATTACAAATTCTACAGAAACTGTAGGTACAAAATAGAGCGTTAGTTGAAGAGACAAATGTTCTCTAAAATTTTAAGCTGAATTCAAAATAGTTATTAAGGTACCAAGGGGCATTATGAGTAAAATAAGAGCCCAAGATTGTTAGTGTACTAACCGAGGGTTTGGCCCGAGGTGTGTACAACAATCGCGGGCTCTTAGCTCATAATGCCCGTGGTGCCTTCAAGGTTTTATGTCCTACCAATTTTCTTACCTAATTCATATTCATATGCAATTAATATAATTACTATGCTATGGTATTTAAGATTGATCTAGTTAGCTGATCTTAGTTAGACTTGTGACATTAGATGAGCTGTCATTAATTTTCATTGTGACAGTGGTGCATAATTTTTGAAGTAAAGGTTGTATCCATGGAAACAAATACTGTTAATTTTTCATAATAACCCTAGTGTTCTTATGAAGAAAATAATTGCCCTGGAGCGTTATTTTGTATCTAAGATACCTTAAAATAGAGTCATTAATTTTAATTAATGTACTGGTAGGACATAAATGTAATAATATACCGGGTCTCCTATTTAAAATAGAAGTTAATAAAAAAAAGAAAACAAACAGAAGAAACCTATTTTAGCGGTATTCAAATTGAAAGTCACCTATCTCACATCAATACAGATTAAAAATGTAATAAAAATGTAGTTTGAAAAAAATCGTAAAACGTCATGTGGTTTATTTGCCTTGGCCCTACTGACCTCGGCAACTAAACCACATTCATGATAAAAAGGTAAACTTCAGTGCCTTAGTAATGTTTTTATTTTGAATATTAGTTTTTACTTCCTTTTACGATAAAGCAAGTATTGGATTCACCTCAAAAAATTGAAATTGAACCCAAAAAACATGTTTTTGTTCATTGGTCTGTCTGTGTGTCTGTGAACAGAAGATCTCAAAAACGAAAAGAGGTATGGTGTTGAAACTTCATATATAAGTTTTGTGTACTATGTAGGTGCGACAGCAAGCTTTTGAAGAAAATCGCATAACCGGAAGTTGGCTACTCTTGTGATTTTTTTAGTTTTTTTTTATTTTTTCAAAAACGGCTTTAACGATTTTTTAAAAACTTTACTTTTTTATTAAATTTTAAATGTGTATTGATGTGAGATAGGTGATTTTCCAATTGAATACTTCTAAAATGGGTTTCTTTTTTATTAGCTACTATTTTAAATAGAACACCCGGTATATTATTACATTTTTGATTACAGCTTAAAATTCTAGAGAAAATTTGTCTCTTCAACTAACGCTCTATTTTGTACTGTTTTTGTAGAATTTGTAATTTTTGAAATTTTTGACAAATGCTTAAAAATAAAAAATCAAATTTTTGGCTAATTATAAGATCACTGTAAAAGGAAGTTGTGTGAGTGTATCACACCTGTTTTTTTTTAATTGTTTGGTTTATTTTAATAATATAAAATTAACCCATGAATATTGTTGTGGAGCCTTCTCAGTTTTCCGTTATTTGGAAAATTCCTGATTGCCAGCTCGCCTTGGAATTTGTGGACTGTATGAATTGTAGGTTTCACTGAATTATACACACGTTGAAAAGCAAAAGAAGTAATTTATTGCCATAAATTAACACACAAACATTTGAACATTTACAAAGAATTAGCTTTCGGAATGCGGACCGGTTCGCATGCTGCCACGTTGACAGATGGAACGTAAGTAAGTTTTTAGAATCGGACCCGCACGGGAGTCTACTGCGCACAGTATGAATTCAGAATGCAAGAGAGGCGGCAAAAGTTTATAAAGTCCTTAACATACCGCCCGCCTTGGAAAGGGTAACCTTTCAAATAAAACAGTACAGAGTTGACATGTAAAAGCTAGAGTAAAACATGTAACATGAACACACACATATACAAAGCATAATAGTACATGGATCTTAATCGAGTACAAGAAAACCCGAACAATGGGGAGCCAAAAGGCTTTACGAAAACTGCGCTGAACGCTAACGCACTAGTTCACAACACTAGGTAGCGGGCACAATTTGGCGAAGGATCGCTTCACGATCCCTGACACAGTGTTCACTGACGCCACACGCGTAACGCCGTCAAGGCCAGGGTGCAGCTCGGTGACCCGGCCTAACCTCCACTTCAGAGGGGGTAGATTGTCATCCTTGATGAGGACCATGGAACCAGGCTGGAGGTCCGAAAGATGCGTGCGCCATTTGGTGCGCTGTTGGAGTTCCGAGATGTACTCTTTACTCCATCTCTTCCACACATTCTGGTGAAGTTGTTGTATTCTCTGGTATTTAGACAGCCGAGACTCGGCTATCTCAGTAACGTTGGGATCAGGCAATGACACCAACGGACGACCAATCAGAAAATGAGCAGGAGTCAAAGGCTGAAGGTCGTTTGGATCAGCGGACAAAGGAGACAGGGGTCGGGAGTTTAAGGTCGCTTCCACCTGTGCTAACAAAGTGCTAAATTCATCATAATTTAGACTAGCGTTACCTATAACGCGACGTATGTGATGTTTGGAGGACTTGATTCCGGCCTCCCACAATCCGCCAAAGTGGGGACTGTGCGCGGGTATAAAATGCCAAGCTACTCCGTCGTTCGCGACTGATTCGGAAATAGAAGGGTTTTGTTCCGCGAGAAAATTGCCTAATTCGATTAACTCGGAATTAGCGCCTACAAAGTTAGTGCCGTTGTCTGAGTAGACATGGAGCGGTTTGCCTCGTCGAGCCACAAACCGGCGAAAAGCCATTAAGAAGGTTTCAGTAGAAAGATCAGCGACCAATTCAAGGTGCACTGCCTTTGTGACGAAACAAACGAATAGACAAAGGTAGGACTTTACTAGTTTAGAACCACGTCCCTTGCGATCCTTTATCATGAAAGGTCCACCATAATCAATACCAGTCGTATGAAATGGGGGCGATGATTGAGTTGACGCACCGTAACTATTGTTAGAGGCGTCGCAGAAACCATGGAGCTCTATCTCGACCACGCTCCGACAGAGGACGTGACGAGGAATTGCTAAGTCATTGAGCATGAGAAGCTCACTGCGATAGGTTAACCATTTTTCTTGTATGGCTTTAGGAACGGGTTCATCCCAATCCAGCTTTTCCATCCAAAGCTGTTGCAAAAGAACCTTGGCACCCATGGTGCATGGACTTAGGAGACCCAACGGGTCGAATATCTGCGATATTTCAGACAAGATGCTACGCTTCGTAGCCTTACTACTTGTAGAATTTGAAATATTGAACATCAGATGATCGCTTTTAAAGGACCAAATCAAACCAAGTGTGTTTGTGTGCTCATGTGCACTGAAATCAAGAACACCCGGATGCAAATCGGAATCTGGTATTCCATCGAGAACTTCTGGAGAGTTAGAAATCCACTTTCTAAGTTTGAAGCAGCCTGACTCAAGAATCTGATCCAAGTTTGAGCAGAGAGTACGCGCTTTCTCAGGAGTGTCGGCACCTGTCAGAAGGTCGTCGACGTAGAAGTCCTCCTTTATGATTCGAGAGACTTCGGGATTTGAAGCCTCACATTCGATGCCCAATTGGGTTAAGCATCGAATAGCAAGAAAAGATGCTGAAGCGGTGCCATACGTAACCGTATTCAGGTCGTACGACCGAAGAGGCTCAGCTGAGGAGGGTCGCCACAAGATTCTCTGAAGGGGCCTATGGTTAGGATTCACCAGAACCTGGCGATACATCTTCTCGATATCAGCTGATATAGCGAATAAATGCTTGCGAAAGCGAACAAGAATGGAAAATAAGTCTTGTTGCACGGTTGGGCCAACCATCTGAATACTGTGCAGAGATTGCCCTGAAGTGGTTGCTTGAGAACCATTGAATACAACTCGGAGTTTAGTTGTCAGGCTTTCCTCTTTTAAGACTCCGTGGTGGGGTAGATAATAGGATATCTCGTTTGAATTAGGGTTTGAAACGGACATATGACCTAATTCAGAATATTCATTCATGAAACTCGAATAGCGATTGGACAAGTCAGGGTTCGCTTGTAACCGCTTCTCTAATGATAAGAATCTTTTCTGAGCGATTTGCAATGAATCACCCAATACTTCTACAGGTTCCTTGAGAGGGATAGAGACAACGAATCGACCATTCGCTTCTCGTTGCGTATTTTGCACGAAATGTGCCTCACAGGCGTTCTCTTCATTTGTGCGAACCTTTTCCTCTGGGTAATGTTCGAGTTGCCAAAACCTAGCAATGGGGTCAGAAGCATCCTCGATCGTGCCAAGATTGCACTGTACAGGGTACGCAGAAGGAGGGCCTGTAGGGCCAGAAACAATCCAACCAAAACGAGTCTTTTGGAGGATGGGAAGATTTGGGCCTAGACCAATTTGTCCAATACAAAGGAGCTGCCAGAAAATGGGCGAACCAATCAGAATGTCGATGGTGCCCGGTTGGTCGTAGGACAGATCTGATAACTTGATGTTATCAGGAACCTTGAAACTGTTTCGCTGGACGCGAAAACTTGGGGTAACACCCGTAATCTCATCGAGAACAAGACAGGATAGGCCAATGCCGTATGAAGTGTGAGGGGCTTGCAGCTTGATATCACACCTAGCCTTAATTTGAGAAGTGGCTTTACTTAAGCCAGAAACAGTAACGTTGACTTCGCGAATTGGAAGCTTCAACCTTTTACACAGATCTGAACGTATGAAGTTCGATTGGGAACCGGAATCCAGCAGGATTCGCACAACATGAGGCGTACCATCATCAGCGATGAGCTTAGCGGTAGCCGTAGGTAAGAGTACCTGCAAAGCATTCGAACAGAATGCAGAAATCGATTGATTTAGCTCAACAGGGGTTTCTGCTGACACTGCAGATCCTGGTTGACTAGAAGAAGCGTTCTGAGGCTTATCCTCATGAAGAAGGGTGTTGTGCCTTGATTTGCACTTTCAACACGTATGTTTGGAGCTACAGAGGCTCGATAGGTGACCCTGAGTTAGGCAATTAAAGCATACGCGGAGCTCTTTTGCCTTTGACTTTCTGTCAAGAACAGACAGCTTGACAAGCTTATCGCATTTGTACAAGGAATGAGATCCTTTACAAAGTGGACACGAAGGGGTACCCGACACAAATGATTTAGAATGTACCTTGGAAGACCTTTCGGGTACAAGCTTGCTATCCTTTACCTCTAGAGTTTCTAGAAGATTTGCTGTATTTTGTAAGAATTCCTTGAACTCATCAAGATTAGGCAGGTCAGAACTTGACCGGTTTCTAAGGACCTCCCATTCACGAAATGTAGTGGGGTCCAGTTTTTTAGAAACTACATAAATTATAACAAAATCAAGAAGCTCGCTTTCGGTAGCTAATGATTTGATTGCTGCAAAATGTTTGAATAACATATCGCTAATCGTACGTAATTTAGTTGCAGATTCCTTACTGCAAGATTCAAGCTCGAAAATAGCCTTGAGGTGGTTATGAACCAGAATTTTTGGATCATTGTATCGATTGCACAATGCCTCCCAAGCTAGAGTATAATTACCCGCAGTAAACTCTAAACTTTTTATAATTTGGCTTGCATCACCCTGTAAACTAGCCTTTAGGTAATGCAGCTTCTGAATATTAGTCAGCGTTTGATTCTCATGAATTAAGCTACTAAATATCTCACGAAATTCTAGCCATTCTGAAACGTTCCCTGAATATGTGGGAATCGAAATGGTAGGAAGGCGTACAGCTCGATTATTGCAATGCGAACTGCAATTTGAATGCTTTGATCTCACGCTACCATTAGGAGATCCAGAACGATCTGGTGCAACATCAGACCGTTTGTTGTATTCATTAATCAAATATTCAGCTTGTGAAATTGCAAAATAATAAGAATCTTCAAATTCAACTTGTTGCTGCATTTCAGATTCTGTATCCTCACTGTTTTCTAAAATTTGTTCATGAACCGCATAATATTCCGATAACAAGGTGGTTGTATCATTCAATCTTTTTTGCAATTGAATAATCTGAGCGCTAGATAAGAATTGATCTTCATCATGAATTTTTTGCAAAGATTGCACGTAATTTGAGAAACGCGTAAGCTTGCCCTTGATAGAGCCACGTGCTCTTACAAGCGGATCCATAATTGTTGAGATTAAAAACAACTTAAGGATGAAAACTGTTCGTACGCCACTGGCGTGAATTTTGTACGCTTCTGGTACGCGGACCCAACGGGTTAACTATCTGTGATATTTCAGGCAAGATGCTACGCTTGGTAGCCTTACTACTTGCAGAATCTGAAATATTCTTTAATGATAAAACCTTTCGCACGCCTCTGGTACGGAATTTTGTTTACAACGCAGACAGCGCTTGATAACAACGCGAGAAACTTGTCGCTAACGACGCAGAAAACGACCCTGGTACAACGCGAGATGATTCACTTGTGACTGCTTCGACTGCAGTATGAAACATGCAGGGGATATCGCTAACAAACGTAATAGCTTGGCATTTCACGCAATTAAAAATGTTTATATGACTCATAAACCATTTGTTTACGCAATAATACGCAGCTGAAATTATGCACATGCAAACACAGATGATAGAAAACCAAATTCATGCATAGGAATTGCAAAAATAGGAAATTAGGCTTACATTGATATTGGTGTGTGCCGCCTCTCTCGTTATTCTCGTTGCTGTGGTTTGTACTACCGTCTGGCTTCCGCGCCGGCTGCTGGCATGCACACCTGCACGTTGTTGCCGCGTTTGGCTATCTCGCTCTTACGTTGCTAGCACCGCATGCTGTCTTCCTTCCTCTCGCTAGGAATGAATTTAACACGATTGAAACTGCTTGTACTTGCCAATGACCAATGTTGTCGAATGCTGTCGCTGTTGATTGGACTCGCAATGACCTAATGTGGTTTAATCCTGGCTCTGTAGGACCATGTTGTGGAGCCTTCTCAGTTTTCCGTTATTTGGAAAATTCCTGATTGCCAGCTCGCCTTGGAATTTGTGGACTGTATGAATTGTAGGTTTCACTGAATTATACACACGTTGAAAAGCAAAAGAAGTAATTTATTGCCATAAATTAACACACAAACATTTGAACATTTACAAAGAATTAGCTTTCGGAGTGCGGACCGGTTCGCATGCTGCCACGTTGACAGATGGAACGTAAGTAAGTTTTTAGAATCGGACCCGCACGGGAGTCTACTGCGCACAGTATGAATTCAGAATGCAAGAGAGGCGGCAAAAGTTTATAAAGTCCTTAACAAATATTTTATTTTCAAATTTGGATAGTACGTATAGTTTAGTAATAGCCAAAATTTTTTGCACTTAATTAAAGGTAAATAATTCCAGCGGCGGAGAAGTAGGGAGTGCGCCCATTTTTTCCTCATTTTTGTTTTGATGGGTACTCTAGGCGCACGAATTTAAATCGCCGCGAGAGTCATATCTAAAAATATGGAGGCTCGAAAACTGCAAGCAATCGAAACCGCCGGGTGTTACGTGCAAGGCTGCTAGGTGAAACACGACACTCGCCCGTTAATTCGTCTGAAGGTCGATAAAATCGATAAAGCGCATAGAATCGAGTGAGACAGAGCGAAAGCGAGCGAGAGAGAGCGATGCGATAAGCTCGCTGCCACGCTATACCACTATAGTGGCAATGAAGATTTTTTCTGCCAAATTAACAATTCACAATTTTGACCTGAAAGAAGATGATACTGAATACTGAAGCATTTATTTTTATTTGAAAACATTTTTCATAAGTGTAGCCGGTTTTGAGTTATTTGGTAAAAACTGTTGTTCGCAACCTTTTACTTAAATCCAATCACTGTTGTCTTTAAACACACGTCCATCATATTCTAAAATCGGCAGCTATATTAGAATTAGAACTACTATTAAATTTAATATAGGTTTAAATTCTTTCAGTGGGCAAGTTCGTGTTTTCCGTTTTTTGAACTGTGATCTAAAGGCGGCTGCGACGCTATACCATCTGCCAGACGATGGTCGAACTAAAATATAGTCGCGACAACAGTAATTTGGATAAAATTTTTAACAATTTCACCCGACTTTTATTACAACGTGCAAATCAAAATAAACAAAGTATCGATTTAATTTATGTGTGCTTACGAAACTGCTATGGTGTACCTACGAGTTGACACCTTTAAATATCGATAGATATTGCTTGTTTCTAAAAAATTAATTGTTAAACTTTGACTTTATTTTGCGCCTGATTAGATCGGATTTGAAGCATATTTATGATTTTTTTTTACTTTATTTCAGTCGTTTTCATAAAAACAAAATACATCACAATAAAGCACCAATCCTGAATATTAATTTGACAAATTTTATTTTTAAGATAACACAACCACAATTATTTGTAGCTCGTATAGCTTTAGCCTTGCAAAATCCATCATTTATAGGCAACCAAACATACTTCTTGCCCAACCTTAAATAAAAGCATTCCGTATTTATAGAATTAGCAAAATCTTACAGGAATCTTTATAATTCTATTTATGCAAAGATGGTGATCTTGGTAGTGGCGCCATCTAGCGAGAGAAACAATTTACACATAGATGTTGCTATAGGCCAAATTAGAAGATGAAAATCGATTATTTTTCCACGAGGTTTTTGCAAATTAAGTACTTCTTTGGTGTTCTCGAATAAAAATATCTAATTACTGCGAGCACAGCCAACAAAAAATAGCAAACTAATTGCCATAATAATTTAATGCTAAATGTTCGATGCAAACCTAACCATAGCAACAATAAAGGTTGAGTTAACATTGTGTGCAATATTATTTTCTTACTGATATGCAGAAGTCTAGTACGAGGGGAACTAGAAAAGTTATCTACCTAACTACGAAACGAATTACATACGGTTTTTTAAATAATTTTATTTTTCAATATAATCTCCCCCAACTTCAACGCACTTATGCCATTTGTCCTTCAAAGAGTTAATGCCCGTTGAAAAAAAAAAATTATCCTTGGGTCTCAAAATAGTCCTTGACTGCCTCCTTCAAATGCTCGTCTGTTTCAAAACGACGCCCGTGAGATTCTTTTTTAGGTTGCTGAATAGATAGAAGTCGGACGGAGCCAGATCCGACTATAAGGTGGTTGGTTTAGCTCAATAAAGCGGCATTTCTGCAGAATTGGTTTGATTTTGGCGGCCTTATGCACGGTCGCGTTGTCATGAAGAATGAGCGATTCACCTTGTGATAAATTTGGACGTTCTTTGACAATAGCTGCACGCAGCTTTTTGAGGGTGTTACCATAAACCTCTGCAGTGATTGTAGAGCCTTTAGGCATATATTCAATCAAAAAAATACCTTGCATGTCCCAAAAGATGGTTGCCATGAGTTTTCCAGCTGAAGATTGCGTGCGGGCCTTCTTTGGGGGAGGAGACCCCTTATGCACCCATTGCATAGACTCTAATTTCGTCTCAGGGTCCCAGTGATGTACCCAAGTCTCATCACCAGTCACTATCCGCATTAATAAGTCGGGGTCCGCTTCCAAAGATTCCAAATTGTTTCTACAAATTTGCTGTCTACGCAGCTTTTGCTCAGGAGACAATAATCTGGGAACCCACCTTGCTGAGACTTTACTCATACCCAGTTTGTCGTGCAATATTGTCAAAACGCTAGGTTCGGATATTTTCAATGCTGTATCAATGGTGAAGACTTTTATACGGCGATCCTCAAGAACCATGGCTTCCACTTTCTTGCACATTTCAACATTTGTCGCTTCTACAGGTCTTCCACTTCTGAGATCATCTTCTATAGATTCCCGTCCCCACCGAAATTGTTTTGAGCAAAATTTATTTGTGAAATATGACGGAGCATCGTCTCCATACACCGCAATCATTGGTTCGCTAATCTTTTTCGGATTGTTGCCTTCCTTTGTAAGGAATTTTATTACACTTCGATGCTCTAATTTCAAAAGACTCATTTTTAGACACAAAACACTCCACAAAATACAAAATTACTGGCGGATATGAATCAAATTTTTCATGCAACAATGAAAGACTTGTCACTGTTTGACATTACAAGCTGAAGCTTATCAATTGTTTCTATCATGGCTAGGTAGATAATTTTTCTAGTTCCCCTCGTAATTATATCCTACGCAATCACAATTATTTTTCAATTATATTTTTATATATTCTTGATTTTTTAAAGCGAGTACGGTGCATCGTTAGGAAGCTTCTTTATTGTAGTTTTCAACTGTCTATTGTTGCATTAATAAACATAGCTTTCAATTGTTTTAGTACGTTTGGTGCGATCACGACCTGCTGAATTATGTGACAAACGTCACCGTTTGTCAAACCATTCAGCAGGCCGTGGGTGCGATAAATTCGGATATAGGGAATTTTTATATCCAAATGGAATTAGCTTTTTATATCTATTATTAACCAAGTTACGCGCTGCCTAGCGATTTACAGACACCCTGTACACAGATTTGTAGACATTACATTACGACCTACGTTTTACAAAATTTCATAAAGGGAGGTTACATTAGAAGAAATGTGCAGCACGTGCTTCAATGATTCACATTCAAATCCTGGAATTTTCATTCCATTGTGACTAAACTCTGAAGACAACCTTTTTTTTACAAATAATTTGGTTATTATCAATAACGTAAAGTGAGTTTTATAGTATTGTCATAAGAAGTAGCAAATCATAACTTGAAAATTAAATGTAGTAACACGTTTTCTATGTTGACCAACAGTTTTTCGGCAATATTGTCTTTATTTAATTTTTTACCTTTAGAAAGTAGTTTTTCCCAGGTTTTGTAGTAAGTTAGTGCTAGGAAATATACAGGGTATCTAAGAATAAAAAAATGCGCACCACATATGTGTAGTAGCAAATATTATATTTTTTTCATATAAAATTCACGTGCAGTAGCACAAATGCCATAATTTTAAGAAATGAATAGCTTAAAATTTTTATTTAAAAAAAAATTAACCAAGATATTTTATCGACATTTTAGTTGTACAAATATAGTTACAAGTGTAAAACTGTACCGCTCTTCAGTAAAAGGCGTACACAACCCTAACTAGCTTAAAACTATCAGCGATGTGTTGTCGTGGGTAGGAATCAGGCTATGCTTCTTACGTTTCTAAGTAATGAAATAAAATGAGGCAAAATACAAAAGAGCGCTAGTCGTCAACAACGATATCAAAAAAAAAAATCAGCCTAACTCACAGTCTACATAAAACTCACCGTGTACGGCTTCAGCTTAGAAGAGCCTACTTAAAAAATGAGAAGGTTGCCGCAGCTCATAAAGAAAAAAACCCTAAAATAAAAGTGAAGCACCGATGTTTAAATTGAACAGCAATTAATCGCGAATAAAATAAGCGCAAGTGCCAGTTAAAGTGGGGTATCAACAGTTAACCTCAAACTATATATTAATAGAAATTTAAAAAAAAAACATCTGAGTAGATAAAATAAATTAGATTATGATAAACAAATGTCAAAGACGCATGAACAGCATATCAATGCAAAAGAACCTAAAGTTAATTGATAAAATTGTAGTTTAAAATGGGCACATAAATGTTAAGCTGGGTCGCTGAATGCAAAACGACCGTGGAGGTTACATATTAATAAATTATGCAAGACAATGAGCGAAATTAAATAGTGAAAAAAGGTTATTGAAATTTTGGTACAAAAGTGAACGGCGCGTTTAATAGTATCAGGGTTTATGATCATAAGACAGTTACTATAAATGTGCATGTATCAGCGAAAAACCCATCCTATCTGGCATGCAGCCTTTCAGGCGCTGGTAAAATAGCTAATCTCTAACTTGAGAAATAGAACGCAAGTCTGTCGATAGGCCTTCGGAAAACGTTTAAAAGTAAACGTAGTATGTATAGTACTATCAAAATAATATTTACATATATTCCGCCGCTTGCTGCCTGAAGCGTTAAAAAGAAACTCTCTCGGTACTATTTAACCACAACTCAGAATTAAATGTAAAAATTGCAAAATAGAGAAAATACCCTAACGCATCCATGAGCGTGGTTTTCCGGAGAAGTACCTGCATCGACGCACCAAAATGCATCGAGGGACGGAAATCAAACTAGTAGGAACTGTTGATTTTGGAGCCGCTCGGAGCAAGAAAGCCTTTTGCTTCCGCTAAGCGGTTTTATTGTGAGAGATAAAATGTTCTAGAGCAAATTCAGAATGCGGGCGCCAACGATTGTAGCGAAGCGTGTTTAAAGGTTCCCAGCGTTTCCTAGCGGGTCTAGACGCGGATCACACTAAACCAAAAGGAAAAAACATAAACACAGTTTTTATATTGCATCGGTTTAGGACACATCCTATCTTATCAGTTGAGGCTGTACTGTAAGGTAGGAAGGCTAAGCCTTCCAGAGGTACGATTCCTGTTTAGCTTATTGTGTTATAGTTTTCTATAGAGCTTATCGTATGGCGGTGGTTGTATATCTATTATTTTGTAAGGAGTCAAATAAATGTCCCTGTTCTCTCTCTAGATTCTCTGTATCTGAGATACGAACTACTCTGCTCGCCAACGTCTAAGAAAAACGACGCAACATGAAATCTGTGTTTACGACCAATGAAACTTTAGGTAATGGTTTCAGGTCAGTAAAAGATAAAATATCAAGTTTAAAAACAGCTGGCTTATATCACATTCCTTGTTCTTGCGGCTCGAGTTACATTGGACAGACTGGTCGTTCTATTCATCTAAGACTTCAAGAACATAAAGGCGATTGCAAACACAAACGCGTTACAAAATCAGCCGTAGCTCAGCATACTTTTACGAATGGGCACACTTTAGAATTCGAACGGGCCAGAATACTTACCAGAGTACGTCACTGTTTTTCAAGAATCATATGTGAAGCCATAGAAATTGAAAAACATGGAAATAATATAAACAGGGAAGATAGTTTTAGGCTTAGTAAAACTTGGACTCCTGTCATTCACGGTCTAAAGCATCACAGCCACTGATCCTCAACCGGTCACGGGCCGGTGATTCGAAGTACGTTGAACTTGAACGACCAATCAACGTTACGCAGTTCTGCACGGCTGGTACAGAGGACTATAAATACATCCACGCCGTCCGCGTCCTCCAGCTCTTAGAACAACTTTGACTCTGATGATGCAAGCTACAATGTCTTGCGAAACGTTAGTCTATATGGGTGTAAGAGTTCACGAGTCACCAAAGAACATAACCGTTACACAAACCCTTGCCCAAGTGCACAAGGTGCAAGGCACATTGAGCCGAAATTCATTTCCAGAGGTCGGCTTCATAAATAGTTATAATCTTATAATCTGCATGAATAATAATAATAATAATATCGAACTATCACAGACCTTTTAGGGCCATAGCGGAAGGATGGAGTAATGAAAACCTCCATTCAATCCGTAAACGATCATATCAAAGGCGATGGTCAATACATATCTGGGGTGGATAATTAAATAATAATAATGTACACGCATTCTACTTTCTTCTTTCTCTTAGATTGCAGGTGGCCTGTTTTTAACCGTGGTTCTACGATCCTTCTTTGCCCGCACGTCGGGTAGGTGGCTAACCTTGCCTGTTGAAATGGATGAAGAGTTTCCTTTTTAGAAGTTAACGACTAACACATATGTTAGCGTGGTAATCGGATAGCCTACGATATTTAAAAACTAGCCGTAGCCCGCGGCGTATGCCGTCTTTAAAATGCAGGACTGCTGTACAGTAGACCATTATCACAGATATAATAAAGGTGTGTTTAATCGGAGCGTGTGGGCAACCGTGGGTCCCATTCAGTAAGGCAGTAATGAACCCTCCTTATTATTAAATGAAATGTACTTCTGTTCGTAGTTTTAAAAAATAACCAATAGGCATTGTTGTAATAATTGTTTTCTGTGATATCACTATTAAAAGCAGTGTTAAAAGCAATGAGAAGTTTGTTTGCAAGAACCCGAAAATAGTAAACCGTTGAATGTAGCATTGGTACTTTTGCCGGTTTAACACGGCATGTAGTGTTCTGCATTATTTAAGAGGTATGATCTTTATGTAGTCGCTGAGAATCTAACCCGATCCGGCGGCCCTAGACATGCTGCTTGATCGGCCGGCTGCCCTCATTCTACCTAATCAGCTAATTCAGCGTTGTATCTTCAATTCTTAAATGAAAATGTACCACTGCCACTGCTCGATGAAGTTCTATTAGCTAGATTAAATTCTTGGTTCCAACATGATAGAGCCAGGGCCGTCGCTAGACTTTTGGCCGCCCGGTGCAGGTTTTTAAATTGTCGCCCTTATGTCTGTAACTATTAAAAACATGGCTGATTTAAAAAAAATGTTTATTAACAAATATAACACGGTTAAATATACATATACTATATACTACATAGTAACACATACATAATACATATATAAAAATTAAACTCTAAAAAATCTGACTCAGACACAAATACATAGTTACATAAAAAACTAAATATATCTTCGGGCTTTTTTTCAGAAAACAGACATTATTTTATCATAATTTAAATTCTTGGCACATTCATGTTCGATCTTAAATAATTTTCGATTATTTTTAATTTCGAGAAACTTCTTTCCCCAGAAGCAACTGAGATGGGTAAAGTGAGTGAGATTCTAAGAAATATTACTAAATTAGGGAAAGTGTTTTCTAAATTATTTTCTGTTATGTACTTACGAGTATTTAAAGGATTATTAGTTTCATGTTCGTTTAGCCCAATCAAAGTTATAGTATATTATGATACTAGTGTATAAGTACGCCTATAAATCACGTGCGACGAGTTTAAAGCACAACGCGCCAGCGGCCTCCAATGGCAACGTGTTAAAAAGACGTAATTCGAGCGCTAATATTACGTCACTTTTGACTTTAGAAACTGTGCAAAAAGTTGTCATTTTGACACGACCGTAGAAAAAATATTGAATTATTGTGTCCAACGCACCAAAAAATATATCAACCTTGAACTTTTATTCAGGGTTGTGTATCGGTTCATCTTTACCTTCATATAAAAATTGCCTCGTTTTTTTTCTCGGTCGAGCTTTATTTTCGGACGAGAATTTCGCTTCGATTTCCAATTCACCCGTTAGTTTAGTAATACGACCTTTTGCGTAGCCCTACACGTACTGAATTATTACTTTACAATTATCTGGTTTGCTAGCTTATCTAGTCGGTGAGCTATGAGGCTCTATTCACATCGTCAGTGCGGCTAAGGGTAAACTAATATTGTTGAGGTCAACCCGTTGACACCTGAAATCTTATACTTACAAATGCAAACACCAATAGTAATAAAAACCCAACAGTCTACAGGAATACATATAATCTGTAAGCAAACATAGACACAATAAATATACACAAATACAAGTACATAAAGCAGTTGTGCACTGTACATGAGAAAATGCCTTAACTGGATACTAAACGTTCAGTAGCGCATGCAAAGTCAAAGCTTACGAGAGCAATGTATAAAATAATTCCGCACATACAAATAGCTTGAACGCGAAGTTATCGATTCTTTAGGACGCGTCGCTATTTGCAGCCTATGGACGCCAAATCAGCAAATGACGTAATGCCGGCCGGTACTTCCCCGTTACCTGGCAGCGAGCTTCTTGCTCATAGTTGAGCAATGGTTCGTTAAAACAATTATCAGCAATATTCTAATTGTTTTCTGACCTCGTAGCGCGGTTTCCACCAGGGATAATCTTGTTTCCCTTTGTTCAACAAGTAGCCCGTGGACCGCTGGGGTGCTGCGGTCGAAATTTTTCTTCAAGAGCTGTCGATTTGGACACCGTTGACGCCTCCAATATGTTGTTTCACTTCTATGGCTTGCATCTCGCCTAGAGCTGCCCGTACTCCGTGGTGGACACAATAAGACTTCACTTGGTCAATTTGGCAGCGAATCAATTGATCCGCGCTATTCACCTACTAGGGTCCGAATAGGTCGATCCGCGCGGTTCACCAACTTTAGCGCGAATGAGTTCACTTGCTGCTTCCAGAGTTTGCACATTGCACTCGGAAACTTATAGCCTGCGGTCACTTACATCGATTCGTACTAATACTGCGTTGTTACGTAAATAAAACATAAGAACACATACTGTCAGGCTTTATTACTAATTGGGTATATAATCAAAAGGTATAGAATAGGTAAATACAGGTGGCACGAATTGGCCCGTTTCAGTTCTCCAGCATCAACCAATAATTGTTTAAAAAAGGCATCTGTTCGACAGCTTTGAAAATTATTTTTAAGTGATTAAAGGCATTTGGCAGATTCAGTAATATTAATGTTCTTACGTTGGAGCAATCATATCATATAATAAAAAAATAGTATAATATTTTGTTAAGAAAAATAGCCGCCCCCCAAAAACGGCCGCCCGGTGCGGCCGCACGCTCGCACCTGCTGTAACGACGGCCCTGGATAGAGCACACATTGTGTCGTTTCTCAAAACGACACTTGGATCGGTAGAGTGGTCATACCATGGCGTTCGAGATTACTGAATCTGTATTCATTAAATTTCTTTTTCTGTTGCTATTTAAAACAAAAATTTTACCGCGAACCTGTCGTGAATCCTGAAAATGTCGTAGCTCGTATTCAAAGGGTTTGTGCTTCATATGATAAAGCGTGCAAATGTTTGCCTTGAAGTAGGAGGCCAGTTATACAGGGTGTTTACGGTCTTGTGATTTTATTTTTAAGGGATGATTAAACACCTTAAAAGAAGACCATTAACGCTAAAGTGCCTTAACAAAAGTTGTATAATAAGAGAGATATGACTTTTAAATTTTCATTTAGATTTTATGTTTTTATTTTTAAGGGGTGATTAAACATATTAAATTAAATTAAACAAATACACATTTTATTTAAATTCTTATTTAAAAAAAACACCTTACACTAGATGTTTGAAGTTATCGCTCGATGTATCCATGAGTTGGCATAACTTACAAGGCCTAGATCTTGCCTTCGAATTGTTGTCGCAGGTGCTTCAACGCGGTTACGAAAATAATCTAAATCAATTTTTTCATTGGTGTATACCATGGTCTTCATAAGGCCCCATAAATAACAGTCTAGGGGGTTAAGGTCGGTTGACCGAGGAGGCCATGGAACAGGATCCCTCAGCCAATCCATTTATTTTCGAATACATTCTCCAGATGTTTGCGAATTAAAAGATTAAAGTGCGGCTGTGCGCCATCTTGAACAAACCACATCTGTTGACGTACATTCAAAGGTACTTCTTCTAGCAGTTCTAGCAAATGATTTTGTCAATTTTCCAGTCAATCGGTTTGGCAACACAAAAGGGCCAATAAGTTGTGCGTTGACCAATCCGGCCCCAACGTTTATCACGAATCTGTGCTGGAAATGATTACAACGAACAGCATGTGGATTTTCAACTGCCCAGATATGAGCATTATGACAGTTGTTGATACCTTTACGTGTAAACGTTGCTTCATCAGTTGCCAACGCAATGGAAGAAAAGTTTGGAATATCAGCATGTTTTTTCAGAAACCATTGGCAAAAATGCAATCGTAAAGGATGATCTGCAGGTTGTAATGCTTGTACTTTTTGTACATGGTAAGGATACAATTGATTTTCGCGCAGTGTTTGCCAAACAGTTCGATTTGAGACGCCTACTTGCCGAGATATTTCTCGAGTACTACTGGAAGGTTCTTCTTCAACAAGGTTTAATATTTCTTCTACGGAAACCAATATTCGTTGGTATCGGCCAGGTCCACCATCCCGACCTTGACGTGTTTACAGTACACCAGTTTCTCGTGCCCGGAATACTAGAGCAGTGAATTTTTGTAGAATCGGAGTTAGCCTGTTAGGAAACCGCTCAGCATACAATCGGCTTGCAGCAGCAGAATTCTGATGTACTTCCCCATAAATTAACAGCATGTCAACGTATTTACTATTAGTGCGATAGACCATTTTTACGTTCCTTATTAGGGTTTATTTGGAAGAATTTATGCCAAACAAACGGTGCAGTGACAACTACTGAGAACGCTTGACAGATGCGAAAAGTTATTGGCATCAGCTTACTTAGTAAAGAATTCAGTGATAGTTTATCATTTGAATTTATGTTTACTTTGAACATTTTTTTTTTTTGAATAATTGTTTTAACATTAGCTTTAATTTTTTGATCCATTGTTTTTGCGTTAATCGTTTTAGTGTTATCGACAATCATTTTAGCATTAATAACATTCTTTTAAAGTGTTTAACCACCCATTAAAAATAAAAAAAAGAGAAATCTAAAAAAAATTAAATCATATTATATCTCTCTTATTATAAAACTTTTATTAAGACATTTTAACGTTAATGACTTTCTTTTAAGATGTTTAATCACCCCTTGAAAATAAAATCACAAGACCGTAAACACCCTGTATAAAGTTAAACTTTTTTTTGTTTGAATAACTCATAACGAATGACAATCAGAAATTTCCCCACATTTCATCAAAATCGGCCTATTATTTAACTCATTCTAGGATATAGACCTCTCATATCTTTCCACATCTATCTGTGCTCTGCTGTTTCTACTATAATATCTCTCCATTACATCTGGGGGTATCCTTTGCTCTTTGCCCCTAGTCTTGTTCCCCATTCTAAGAGTTTCTTTGTCCATCTATTGTCATTCAACCTTGCAGTATGTCCTGCCCAATTTTATTTAACTTGAGCTATTCTTTCTACTGTCTTTTCCATTTGTTTTGTTACTTATGTGCTCTAATAAGATTCGCTTTTAATTCCTCTTTGATTGATCGGAGGTTATTTATCATTTTATGAAGCTCATCGATATTAGTAACAGCTTGTCGTGTCGTTTTACTTTGAAAGCATTTTCACGTATATTTTTGATCAGTATGGGTTATATGTTATCTACGTATCTATTACTATTTTCGAGAGATCGTTAAACTGCCCACATTTCAATAGAATCAAATGACATTTCATAATCTAAATATATGATGAGCCTATATTTCTGGAGTATGGTTTTGTGTTCTTTTTATGTATGTTGTATGCATTTGGTTGTAAGTTAGAAAATCTGGGTCCAATCCCCAATCATTCCAAGAATCTAGTGCGTAAACAATTTTGTAAATGTTGATGATTTCATCATTTAGTTACAAATATATTGTAATAATTTAGTCACAGTCTCATCGATATTATATATTTATTTAAGAATATCACTTTTACTAAGTTGTTTTGAATTCATAGTTTTGTGCAAAAAATGCAAATAATAGACGTGAGGAATGATTCATCGCTTTGCAGGTATCAGTACCAATTACGGCGTAGCTCTTGATTAGGTAAACAACAGAAAAAACCCTCGGCCTCCATTAATTGAAAATAGCCTTGCAGTTCATCGACTCTAGATAATCGGCGTAACAACAACCAAAAAGGCAACAAGTCATCAACCACTTGTTGCCAATGTTTAACAATTCTCCCCAAAGTGTATTTGGATGGCTCGTCTGGGTTAGTGCAGGTATGAGTCATAATTTAAGATAAACGCTTGTTTTTGGAATGTAGCATCTCCACGTTTTGTAAAAAACTATGTTTATAGTATTATTGACATCGCTATCAGCGGAGCTGACTTCGTGAACCCGTTTGACGCACGTCGGGGCAAAGCACAACCGAGAGGCGGATCTGCTCTTTGGAGCAGGAAACGTGCACGTACGCGGTTTCTTGCAAAAATTGCAATCGATAAGCACGTCCATCAAGTTAATCGATTGCCGAAACTAAAATGTTCTGCGGATAGTTTTTCCGAAATTGACTACGTGAGCCAAGCAGCGTAGTCTATAAGGAATGGACAGCACTGGCGTCACGGGTAACGCCAAAAAGCGTACGGTACCTGGGGGGAAAATCTATGTATAATGCAAGTGCGTGACTCAAACTATTAATTTTTATAGCCCAAAAACGATGGAATACAAACATATTTTTAAAATAGCAATAAATAGTGAACAAGCTTGATGTGCCCACAATCATTTACGTTGTTATTTTTTAAAACCCTGATATAGTAATAGCTCAGAAAAAACGTTTCAGATAGAAGCTAAACCATCTTTTACGAAAGGTCATTAATATTAATACGTCCATAGAGCTATGGCTCTGTAGAACTAGTGAGAAGCATTAGTAGTTCATTAAATTCTATCCAGGGCCGGACTGGCTAGCCCAACCGGCTATGAAATTGTGGTGGCTCCAGGTCCCAGCTCCTGAATGATAAATGATTTGTCACCCCCTTGGCCCCTCCTAAACCTTTAGCATATTACACGAAAATTAGTATCTAAAATAAAAATCGATGAAAGTTGATATACACTTGTACTATATTATTTAATTATATCAACTAAAACTGAAAAGGGAGGTCCATAAATTTGCTCCTTAAGTGTAAAAGGAAGGGTATGCAAAAATTCAATATTATTTTTCCATATAATCTCCTGTCCGGTCAAATGGTACTCAAAAAGGGCGAATAGGGGAAAGTTTTGGTGGAGTTTTGATATTTGGTTCCTATATGTTTTATGGGTCGCTGTACACGAATATCAGGTTTGCCAACAAAAATTTTGATCAGAAACACGTTTGTTTTAAGCAAAAACGGTGTAAAAAACGATGTTTTTTTAGTTTTTCTAAAATTACCCGAAAGCTATCCTTTTTTCGTAAATGTTGAACCTATATGGTTTATTCTCGCTGAATACTCAAATTTATCCATTTTAAATTTATTAATACAATTTACGCCACTCTTTTAATTATTAAAACTGAACTAATTAGGGGAAACGATTAAAACTTTGTAGTTACAGTTATGGCAGATGTAATATGCAAGACAAAAAAAACTGGTACAGTTAATATGTTCTGCTGTGAATCTGACTGCGTTAATATGGTTACTATGGATACTCTACTATTAATTTGAAAGTGTTCGAAAACATTACTTATTTATCTGTCAGAATTTGAGTAGGTAGTACCTGAAAATATTGTATGTATGGCTCCCCATTTGGGAGAGACTGATAAAGCCCGAATTGTGACCTCATTGGAAAACGGATGGTCAATACGACAGATAGCGCAAGAGTTCCATGTGAGTAAAACTACAGTTCTTCATATAAAAAAAAGATGGACCGAAGAAAGGACACTAAGTAGGAAACAGGGATCTGGTAGACCAAAGGCGTCTACAAGAGAAGATGATGAAGCACTTGTAAATTATCTTCGAGAACATCCGTTTGAAACAGCTATTCGAGCCAAATTGGAAACAAATTTTCCGGGAACGCATAGGACTGCTCTGCGCCGTCTGAAGTCCTCTGAATTAAACAATTATTCTGCAGCATCCAAATTCTTCCTAACAGAAATACATAGACAAAGGCGTCTTCAATTTGCACAGCAGTATATCGATATGGACGAAAATTTTTGGAACAACGTAATTTTTTCCGATGAAAAGACCTTCCAGTCGCATCATAATGGACGTGTTAAAATATATCGGCCCCAAAATACTAGATATTCCCAACAATATATGAAGGAAATTAAAAGAAGTGGGCGATTTTCAGTTAATATGTGGGCATGGATTAGTGTTCACGGTCCAGGTGTTTGCTGGGCCATAAATGAACGCTTTACTGGACAAGTCTATAGTACGTTGTCGGAAAATATCATGCTTCCATCAGTGACGCAGTTATTTCCGGAAAACTTTATTTTTCAGCAGGATAATTGTCCAGTGCATACATCACGCATTGTTTTGCAGTGGCTGGAAGACCATGGAATACGAACACTTCCTTGGCCAGCAAACAGCCCAGATCTTAATCCAATTGAAAATGTGTGGGAAATTATGGTAAGGAAATTATACGAAGTTAACGTTAGGGTACAGAATGCAGAAGATCTTGCTCAAGATATCCAAAACATTTGGGAAGAAATTAATCCAGAATATATACGAAATTTAATTCATTCCATGCCACGACGTCTTCAATGTGTAATAGCGCAAAATGGCGGTGCTACAAAATATTAATACGTTTTTATTATATTATTGTTTGTGTCTGATTGTTTGTAGTTAATGTAAATAAAATCTTAATTGTGTGTAAAAATAAAGTTTGCATTTGAATTTCTAACTTAATTGTCAACTTGTGTAGCTGTCACTATGAATCAAAATTGATATAATAAATGCACGACCTGCTGCATTGTTTGACAAACGTCAAAGTGACATTTGTCACACAATTCAGCAGGCCGTGAGTAAATGTAATTGTTTAAAGCCTCGTTTAAGCTAATCAAATTATGCTAAAATCCCTATTAAGAGTTGTACCAGTTTTTTTGTCTTGCATAGTACAAACAGAAAACATCCAGTTTTCTTCTGTTATCTTGCCTTCTAGATATTTATGGAGCGAATTAATCGACCTCCCCTCGTAAAAGAATGCCCAGTTCATATGGACATAATAATATTACACAAGCGTTGAGTTGTCTCGTAATTATTGACTCACTTGACTTTGACTTTTGCCTTCCGGGGCCACTATGTATTTAATTTGACCAGAATTTTTTGATCGTAATTCGTAACTACGTATACTCTGTTCACTTCTTCTTTGCACAGTAGAAGCCCATGATAGGGAGACTGTATCGCATGTGCAAATATAGTGTTTTCTGTTGTGAAGCTGGCTGACCCGTTAAAGTCAACTTAATCTACTTTGGGGATATAGTTCACAGTAGAATTCACTGTTGTCAGTTAAATCAATATTGTATCTTTGTTATAACGATGTTCTAAATTATTTAAAATTTGCATTTGGCAAATGTTAATACTACTTTGCATTCGATATTGAAAGCGCAAATGAGTTTATGTACTACTGCATTATAAAGTACTATTTATGACATAGTTTTGCGGCAATAAAGTAAGTAGCTCTTTATAGTAATAGTAAAATGAAGTATACTTTATTTTACTAGTATACTTTATTTTCCAGGTACAATAAAGTACTTTACTTTCCTAGTACAATAAAGTACTTTACTTTTTTGTACTATTTAATACTCTGAAGTAGGTATCTTTACGTTAGCTGTCAATGTCAAAACAAACGCTTGTCAACATCCATCAAGACGCTTAATGTCAATTTTCACTGTTACAGAATAGATGTCAAAACGGAGATATCAAAAAATTCTGTTTATTATGATTTGTTGTTTCTTCTACATTAAAGTATGGACGTGTTTTGTTAGTTTCAAAGCATGATATTACATTGGTAACAATGTAATTGTACGTTGAGAGCACAATTATACGTACAAATCAATTATATCTATAACGGAGACACAGATATATCATAAACGTTTGAGATTGGGAATTGTTTAAATTAGGCAAAACGTCCAGCATCCCAAGTTCTACTATGGCGACATTTACTTCTTAAAATGTTTGTTTCGTTTTTACTACTAAGTAAGAGAACTGAAATACAAATAGTTCAAAATACGTGCTTAGGCCTAATATACGGAATAAGAAAATATGACCATATATTTCACAAATTAACTGATTTGTGATAGTTAAATATGGAAAATAAGAGCTATTGTTGCTTGCAGGGATTAAAAACCCGTGGTCCTGGAGTACACTGTGGCAGAGATTGACTTTTCAGTGGTTTCCATTAAGACACAATCTTGACTAGTTAAAGAGAAGCGACTTTTGAAAATTTTGTGCAAATAAAAAATAAAAATAATAATGTTTAGGTATTTATTTTAAACGTGAAGACTGTGTACATAAAATAATCCGATATAATAATTTGCTTTGCTTGACGCCACCCGAACCCGTGGGCCGAATTGGCTGATTTTGGTGTCAATCGACTCAGGGCGACGCAAGTAAGTCAGTAGCAGGGTTTTAAAATTTTTATAAGTGACTTTTTTATGTGGATTTTCTAACCTCAAAATTAACTCGACACACAAAATGGATCACTCTTGTACAAATTATTATTTCGCGCCCAATTTGGGTGCAAAACGCTAGTAGTAAAATAAAAATGTATAATTAATTAATGTTCTACATTACACTTTTAATTAATGATTACATTATATTTTGGACTTGATGTAATTACTGCTGCTCTTCATTAGCCAACCGTTCCATTTGTATCAAATTTTCTACAAAATTCCAATAAGAAAAATGACTATTCTGTTTGGTAAAAGCCACCATTGTCCAGTCTTTTAAATAACCATTAAGTAAATTAATAAGCTAATTTTGAGGACAAATTTTAATTTAGATATTCAGTTGCTGGTGTGCTTTCAACAGGAATCATTACTTTTTACAATAGTTAATTATTATAATAGTTACGGTGTTCTGTTTTTTAAAAAATCAGTGATTAGAGCTTCAGGGGTTTATTATTGTTTATTATTTATCTATCCCTTCCCTTGCCAAGGAGTTTCGCCTCTGGCGTGGTTTACACGTTGAGCTACCGTGCTCTTTTGCTTTTCCTCTTGATGAAGCCCCTTGCAAAAGTGGGCGAAACGATGAGTTCTTCGACGTCAACAATGACACGGTCCAGTCCCGGAAGTCGTTTGTTACTTAAAGTTATAACTGTATCTGTACGATAATATTCCTTTACCGTACATGGCAACCATTACCATACTGAGATCGCTAAACTATTGCACAAACTACGGATGTTATGAATCATAACAGCCATAGATGACTCGCTCTACGAGCATGGATTTCAAAACAACATATGCGGCAGATATGATATAACATTCCTAGATATGGGAATAGCTATTACCTAAGGACGATATGGTCCATCGATTTTATTTATCGGCTTTTAATGTATTTTAAATGGACAATATTATCTCAATTTCTTTGAAAATTATTTGTGTTTAGTTTTGGATGAAGTACCAAGCGTTACAACCAAAACGACTCGTTAATTTTATGCACGATGATACTCAATCTCATTTTGTCGAGAAGCTGGATATTTAGACCGTGTTATTTAAGATGTAATTTCGGTTCTATGTTCATAGGAAAATTCTTGATTCTTTTGTCGAGTACCCTCACGCCTTATTTTTTTACACTTTGTATTGTACCCGGAGGCTATTCTGTTCAATTCATCATTTATGCTTAAAGAATTAAATAGAAATAACAGGATTGCTTATGGTTCAATTGTTACAATAAAATGAGTTTACTGTAAAATGACCTTAAAAGTAATGCTAAATAATGTTAACACATGCTAAAATTAATAATGAATTACAAGTAGTTTAAAAAGGATAAGATTAGTCACATAAAGCATGCTAATAACTATAGTATGAGCAAAAAGTAACTCCATCAAAGATACCTTTGGAATTTTGAAGTCATGTGTATTATAACACCAGAAAATTATATTTAATTCTTGTTGATTCTTGTCAAAGACGATTTTGGCATTTAAATTAAAAGAGGCAGTCTTGTAAGGAAACTTACTAAATTTTATAAAGAGAAAATTAAAATTACAACGGAGAGTATTTAGAACAAAATTAATAAAATGAAATTAGCATAACGTTTGTGTTAATGGAGACACCACTTAAATTGCAGCTTAGGTGAACATAACCTCACTTCAGTCTGCAAACAAATTCAAAGTTGCCAAATGTTACAACATTTTACAGTTTATACACATTATCAAGAGGTGCTGAAAATGCCTTCTTTTTTCTTGCAAGCATAGCCTCACACGGCGCGGCGTTTCATATTTTCGAAGACGCTTGCAACAATTCTGGAGTTATTAAATGGTGATTCTTTTAGCTCTAAAATCGTATGTACAGGTGTTTTAAATACTGAATTTTTTAGAAGTGGACATAAAAAGTAATCCCAAAGGATGAGATCACAAGTTCTGAGTGGCCAAACGCCTCTTTTGAAATTAATCGGCCATCAAAGAACTGCTGTAGATATTCCAACGTGGTTCCAGTTACATGAGGTGTTGCGTTATCTTGTTGCAAGTATCCTTGTCGAATTTCATCGTCATGGAGCTGATTCACAAATTCTTCAAGAATGTTATTTTGATATCTTTCGGCATTTATTGTATCTTCAAAGAATATTGGTCCGATAATTCTCCGGCGAGAGCATGCTACCCAAACGCCTACTTTAGGGCAATGCAAAGAAGCTTCACAAAATATATGTGGATTATCAGCGCACCATAAGCGCATTACTTGTGAATGTAGCCATTTAAGTAAAACCACGACTCATCAGAAAAAAGTTAAATCCAAAACATCATTATTTAAATTTTGCGAAAACCAGTTACAGTATAAAATTATTTTATTGTAATTTGGAGGTAAGAGCCCGTGATACATTTGTAGTTTGTATAGATGCATATTTAAATCTTTTTTTTTAGAATTGTACGGCATGTACCATAACTCAAATTCACTTCTTGAACAAGCCTTCGGATTGACGTGGATGGTTCGTTTTGCATTCGATTTTGGACATCTGCAATTTGTTCCGCAGTTTCCACATGTGGTCTACCACTTCTTGGTCTGTCTACTACACTACCAATTTCCCTGAAAGCAGCTACAGTACGTCGTACTTGATAAAAAAAGTCTGTTGCTTTCAACGTTAGGAAATCTTTCTCTAAATTCGTTTAAACAAGCATGTGCAGAGTACTGTCAATTACGATGCTTCTATTATAAATATTTTATGTTCTGGTAACATTTTTAAAATAAATTATTCAGAAATTATTGAGAAAAAGAATTATTACATAATAATAATAAGAAATGTCAAATGACATCTTCTAATTTTCTGGTGTTATAATACACATGTTATTAAATAAATAAATAAATAAATGACTTCAAAATTCCAAAGGTATCTTTGATGGAGTTACTTTTTGCTCATACTATACATGAATGTGAGCACAATTTAAGGAATATTTGCATATGCATCACATAAAGAATGTATATCTGTAAATAAGAAATAAGACAGAAGGTACCTGAAAGCAAGATTAAAAGCGTGAACTAAAAATAATCATTAAAGTGGGTTGAAAGTGAGCAAGCATAAGAATTATTCTTGTTAAAATTGAATTTCGGCTTAGATCGCGTAGTCTTTGTAGATTGTAGATAAACATTCTCTGGCTTAATGTATCTTGCACTTTGTGAACTCGAGCAAGGATCCACGCGATGGTTATGCTCTTTGGTGGCTCGTGTTGTTTGAGTACCTTGAGAATGAGGATACTTAGGCAGATGTGGCCTTTGTGCTGTTTGTGCACCTAAATAGACTAACGTTTCGCAAAACATTACAGCTTGCATCTGATGCTTCGAGTAACTGCGAAAGCTATAACAATATATAAATACCAGAATGGTTGTAATTTTTAAAAATTGAAATGGAATCTACTGTTAAGTGAATGTAAAACAAATAAAATATCAGTTACTAGGCAATAAGCTGGGAGTTAAACATAATAATAAAAAACTAATATCTCCAACAAGTAAAATTTTTATGTTGGGGCTCGTTTTCACATGTTGACTTAATAAAACCGAGTAGTCAAGTTAGATCGTGTTTTAATTGAATGAAGGAATGGGAAGGTAATGTCAGGAGACATAAATTAATACAAGAACCATAAGTAATCAGGGTGGTTTATGACTGAATGCAAGCGGAGGCATTCATGGAGCTCCTCTGTATGTATATTATCGTTGGCTGAAGATGTAGACGGAGTACGACGTTCACTGGTTCTTGGATCAGTGGAAATAACTATCCGAGGAAGAAAAAAGCCGTGTAGCTGAAGGTAGTGTTGTTGCAGCCATCTAGGGTCGGCGGGTAATCCTGAATTTGGACTTTGTTGCGGTTATTGGTTTCCGACTGCTTAGCCCAGAGGTGGAATTGGAAGTAGCTCCTAGGAAAGAGGACATCCGATGCGGCGTTGAAGTGGTGAATAAATATACAGGTACCTAAAATTGGCATTCTTTTATCACATGCAAATTAATAAACACTAAGAGATAAGACTTACCTGATTAAAAATATTGTAATTGGTTGCTTTATTCAGTAGTGAGATTATTTTAAAGCATAAATACAGCTATACTAAAAATGATGTGAGCATATCAGTTAATCAACTTTGTAATGGATCTAATGGCAATTTAGTAAAATTATTATTTTACACAAGTGTTAAAACCCAACCCTTATTTGAGTTACTCATGTTCTACCAAGCTAGGCAATTGAACTAAAGATTTAACGATTAAACTAAAGGGCAGAATACTTGACTATTCAATTAACTTTGTACCTAATATTTATACAAGCAATTTTTGAGTAGCTACAAAATATAAATTAATATAAGAAAATAACTATACGACCATTCATTGCAATATTTTAGTACATGCTATTCAGTGTTTTTCATGATCTGTATATCGATACATATACAGACATTACACATAGACTCAGTCGTACTTAATACCGCTTCGCTCAGTTACAGCTCTTCTGTATGTGTTTAGGGTAAAAAGTTATGGAGTGTCTGGATAAAACCTAATTCTGTGCAGGTTTGCGTCGTATCACTTTTCATCTCTGTAAAAATTGGAAATGTAACATAAAAATACTGTACAAGTGTACATGTAAAAATCCACATACACTAAGACGAGATGAGATCGCTAATGTTGAATTAATTTTTACTGTCTATACCAAAACTTTTTGCATTTAATCGCGATTTTCCGTTGGAAGTATGGATTGAGCATTATTTTGCCGAAGCGCTGTTGCAATCGATTGAATTGTATTGAATTGTTACTTGAGGAATAATTTTCATTACAAATATAGCAATGAAGGAACATACTTACAACAGAATTTTACAAAATCTATTGCTCCATGTAAAATAAAAATTGATATTTAAGTTCGTGGTTTCCCGATTGGAAATTGAAATTTGTTTTAGAAACGTATCCGCCTACAAAAAGATATGTATACCATATACTTAAAAAAGTATATCGTCGTTTTGTATTGGAATAAATAGTCTGTTGCTTTACGTACCCCTCCAACCACGGAAGGATTTTTAGTGTCTTCGTTTTAAAAATTATTTAAGTTTATTTTTTACATATAAATAATAATGGTGAGGCACTAACACCCCATGAAGGAGCTTGGCCTGTAAGGCGGAAGGTTAGAGCTTCCGTATCCTCGCTCTTTTACATATACTATTTGTAATTAAATCTTTTAAGTTTCATAGTCGAGGGATATAATTGTTATAATGTTCAGTTGTTTACCATTTGCAAATTATTTTAAATCATTGAAGTTTTTATTTTTATAGATCTCAAATATGCAGTTGCATTTTTACCTTAAAATTACAATGTTTTGTCTTGAAACAAAAGTGTGTACATTATTATGTACTATACATTTGTATCTAGCAGTGGCCTTGCGCACTGTTGTGATAAGGTCAGACTAATATATAGGCTGTTAATATTGAGAAATAAGTGTTTATCGATCAGTATTACAAGCATTGATTAGATTATTCTTATAGTTATAAATATTACGATTATAATCCTATTATAAAACCCCCTACACCACCTCATGTCTGGCCGATTTAAAATGTAGCAACGTAACAATCGGAAAAATCCGTGTTTACAAGATTTGCGGTACGACCTAAAAATAGCGAAGATGATTAACACGGTCGCATGTTAGCACCTTTTTAAATAAATGTAATATCAAAGTGGAATTTTTAAATCGCGTAGTGCTCGTAAGACAATAAACAATAATGTCAATAATCCACGATTTTAATGCGCAAGTATTTTTTTTAAACAGTGTTGAATGTCGACATATATTTAGCTTCGCTAATTTTTTGTGCTAGGGGACTGTTGACGTTTTAAAAACACGAGACCATTCGTATCTAATCTTTTCGCCAGATTTGGCCCCCGGCAGTCCAAGGCTACTTGAAGACCCTCAGTAGCGGAGGTTATTTCGATGACGACTGTTAACGCAACTGACGAGCCCCCATCGAGTTTTTAGGTCACTTTGATAATTACGTATTTTTCCTTGAGAGGAACGGTTTGGAAACGCATTTCGAAATGTTGAGGTCAAAGGATTAAAAGGTCGTAACAATACGTACTTGTTGACAAGGCTTGATAGACAAAACAGCGCATGGCACAAAGCTCTGGAAGAATTAGAAAGACATAGAAGATATTTTCCTTAGAAGCTAGATTTATTATTCTCGACTGTTTGTTTAGACGAGTTCTATTTATCATTTAAGGTATTCGCGGTTTCTGAAATCCAATATTTATTGTTGGATGCGTTTTGGGTTCCTGGATACGACAGAATTGATATTGAATGTCAGCTTAAACCGCGTCGTCTTTGCAGATGAACACATATTGACGAATTTTTGAATGTTATTCGTGAATCCTTAACTGTTATGGATTCGTACAAACTAATGGCATGCAAAGCATTGAAATTTGCTTTCAATTGAAGGACTAAACTAACGCTTATCTGCCAAGACACACGGTTTGAGTTTAATATTCAATATTTAATGTTGGATTCCTGGATGTGTTTGAATTGAAATTGAATTTTGGCTTAGACCGCGTCGTTTTTATAAATGTAAATCCATGACATCCACCTCCAGCTTGCGTGAATTGCACCTTGTGTACCCAACGAAGGATTTTAGTAAATTCTCTCAAGGTCGCGATTTGTAAACTCGTCCGAAGTGCCATATGTATTGATATCCTATTTTGTGAATCAGGACCAGGCCTTTTAATGATTTTGTACCCATACAAATTAACTTTTCGCAGTCTTCAATTTATAGTTTAGCTCTACATTTAATATGTATTATTTGAGACTTTTCGATTTTTTTATAGAATTGAAATTTAATTTTAATTTCGGCCGCGCCGTTTTTACATTTTTTAACATTTTTGTAGCTATACAAATTAATGTAAAACATTGCAACTTACATTACAGGCTAATTTGTAAAGACATGGTCTAAGCTGGATGTGGAATTACATTTTGTTGAAATTATTTTGCCCACTACAGCGTGCTTATCTTTTCAATAAAAAATGTAATAATGTAGTCGAAAAAGAAAAAGAAGGAAAGCGATAAGGAGATTTTGTAAAACAAGAAGTTATAAACAATAATTAAGATTATATTTTGCTTTTGTAACCTTAATAACGAATGTCGGCTTGGATAATTTTAGAAACAAATCTTAAAGACTGACGCGGAAGGAGTAATAACATATCATTTTTAAAAATGGCTATACCAATTCTCAGTATGTATTTATGTATCAAGCATAAATATTATTTCATAAGTTTGTTTATCGAACTTTACCCGCGCAATATTTTTAAAAATTATGGATTCATTTATTCGCTATGTTAAAAGTAGACAAAATTGGAAAAAATTACTATTACGCCAGGAAACATGACCGTAAACAATATTGTTATTGCTCATTACATCTAATTTAAACACTTATGTGAACGTTTTGCAACGCAATTTTATCATATTGTGGGATATACACTGTACCAGCATCGTCTGTAATAATTTTAATTCGTCGGCTGTAATTGTAATTATAATTATAGTAGTAATCAGATATTTTCCGTTTAAATGCTCACAAAGGCGCAGTCAATAGCTATTTTCCAATTACCTTCTATTTAAGAGTAAGAGTTTATATCCCTAGATAATGTTTTTATAAAATGCTATTATTATATTCTAAGAAAAATATACGGCACTCATTAATTTAATTAGTATATGAAATGTATATCTACTTAAACAGTCGAACAATTACATTACAAAATAATGAAAAATAAATACGCATGGAAATTCTAATTGAAATTTAAATGTAACATTTGAACAAATTATGGATACCATAATTGAGAAACTGATTACAGAGGTCATTCCGGAGCAAAAAATAGTACAGTTATGGTCGATTAAGCAATTAAACAGTGATAACCAGATGTGTTCACTATTTACAAAATTATAGTAAATGTTCGAAGTAACTGCTTTCTGCCTTCAGGCAAGTTTGGCAACCACGAAGAAAAGATTCACGTACTCGTTCGGACAGTTAATTTCAGTACGGATGAGCAAGTCTTTCCGCTACGATACCTTTGCTGCGTATACCTTCCTTTTTATACAACCCTAGAAATAAAACTCTAGAGGGTTAAGATCGGGGAATTCGGTGGCCAACCAATCCACCGTTGAAAATAATTTGTGAGCTCCATCTAGCTTCATCCACATATCTACTTGAAAATTCAAAGGTACATTATGTAATAGGTCATGGAGAGCACTTCCAATAAATTGAGGGAATTATTTTGTCTTATTCGTTTGTTGAGGTCTAATAGTCTCCTCGAACATTCTGTTCTTTTGCTATAGTATCGATGTTTGTTTATCAATGTATACTTTATCTATTTCATGAACATTGCACATATTCTGTGAGCACCATAAAATATTATTTGAAGTCCGGTACACCTTTTTTAGTAACTTTCTTTAATTTTTGTGATTGTGGCGTTCATTATATTCGCAATTTCCACGATGTCCTGGTTTTTGTTTCATTTGGGATATTCTGATGTTACAGATCTGTAGATATTTTCCTTTTGATGGGTCTAATTTCTTTCGTGAACAAGGATATAGAACTACGAATGTCTCTTACACAAGTAGAAAGAATTCCAAGTGGTCAAGTTAGAAAATAACATACAATGGAACGTAGGACAAGCAGTTTATGAACTTATTAGCCATAAAAAATGAAGATAAAATATTAGTCTACTACTTTTTTACGTGTAAAAAGCGTAATTAGCGTAGAATTTAATTTGTGCATACTCTTGGCCATGTAAACGCTCCTCTATCTGAACGTAGTCTTCGTATAAACGCAGTTTTATTGTCTGCTCGCGCTGTTTTGCGTTGATAAGTGGTAATCTGCATTACCGACACGCTTCATTATGTGTTTTTATGCCGTTCGTTTGTTCTGTGTATTTCTAATCACTTATCTTATGATGGAGGCATTCTTTTGGTTGGCATTTTGAGCTAAGAATCTTCTTGTTGGGACTTGAATAGCGTTACTTTATTTCTTTCCGTACGTGGCCTCAAATTGGCAAGGGGCATATAGTGGTCGTTCCCCAGAAAAGCCTGTAATTACAGGGTGAGTAGTTACTTCATTTTCGATTTTGATAATGCATTTTGGGCAATTGCGTCTGGCATTCAAAGCTTTTCTTACCCGGGAGTTTTGCTGCTCCGTCGACTTTGCTTACTTTGGGGAGGCGTGCATTTCCTCTGTCGTCCTGGAAGAATTCTTTGTTTTGGGTCACATCGCTTGAGTATTCTACTGGTGATGTTGAGCGACCCTTAACCCGTTGCTGGCGCAGGTATCTCTCGCCTGAGCGCCCCTTTCTCCATGCATCTTGGTACAGTTAAGAGAGCCCCTGTCGGTAGGCTACATCTAATTAGCGACTGCCCCTCTGAGCTAAGTATCTAGTCATTGCCGTAGCTTCTTCAATGATTCAGTGATACCTTTTTATTGTTACGTTTTGAATTGCGTGTTGGGTCATTTATGCCGACGTCATTGGCGGAATTCAGGGTTTACAAAGTTATATTAGTTAATGATATTCGTACAAGCCTTAGGTGTATTAATGTAGAGAAATTAAAGTTAAGAATGCTTGTAGCGTTTTACTGTTGGTTCAATATTTAATTGCTTAATACTTTGAATCTATTCTCAGTCTGCAGTTTACATCTAAACTAATTAACGTTTTCTGATCTTTCTTAGCATAATGTGCGACCTTTGATGTTTAATTGTGTTAATTCATAGTATAATTAGGATATTTTGGATTAGCACATTTTACTTGATTAAGGTTCTGACATCGAATACTGGAAAAAGAATTTTGTACTGGCTAAATTTTATGTGACCGTGATGCTAATTAAACATATTATACTGCCAAAGATTTTATGCATCTGATTTCATTACTGCTACCTTCTGTAGAATTTATAAGTTCTCGACATATTTGAGTATATTTGTTGTAATTTAAATACTTGTTGGCGCTCTTGATATTTTGTAATTACATTATTTAGTGAACTGCACCCCGTCTTCACTGAGTCTAGCTGGCGGCCCTAAACTATACTGTGGTAGCGTTGCGATATTTGAAGATATAGAGGAAAACTTATTCAGGAGAAACGTATAATATACCTGAAATTGTATTTATCTAGAAAACGAACTCATGATCAAGGGTTTACATTGTCTAAATAAATCTTAATTTTTTGTATTTTACTTATCCTTCTAGCGTTTTAGGGCAGGGGCGCGCAAGCTAGTGGCGTCATAAATGAGGCGGGGGTTGGGGGTGGGGTTGATTACAGCCATAATGTAATTTTAACTGTAAGATAATTCAGTTTCTTTTCCTATTTCATATATCTTTAAAGATTACACTGTTTCTTTCGGATTTACGCTTTATTGTATTCGCGTATTCGTCACTGGACGTCACGCCAGTAAGAGACAAGCCTACAGATCAAGTTGAATTAAATATATGTTTAGTTGCTGCTGGTTCACGCGTGTAGATGGTAATATCCAGAGTATTTAGAAATGAGAATACTTAATGAAAAACAACTATTTATTTATTTTAACAAAATTTAATCGTGTTCACAAACAAATGTATATACACGTAGAATGGTGAATAAATATGACTGAATACAGAATGGTCTCGGTGCTTCTCTATCGGTGCTTATAAAGCCGAATTTACATCAGTGAAGGGTTTATTGCTTCTCAGTGGCCCGATGGAATCTTGCTTTTTTGAAAGTGTAATTAGGCATTGTGCCCCGTTCTCATTGGAGTTTCTTTATCATCTTGCGGACGTCTTCTTGTCGAAAGATTTTATTACTCGTCTCTTTCTGCGGCCGGCCAGTGGGATTCCTTCGATCACTGAGTAGCCAACGCTATTGTTGTAAAAAGGTTTAGGGGCTACCTGCTGATTTAGGCTGGGCAGATTGTCGATGTGAAGTTTTCAGTTTTATGGTTTTTATTTTGCGTGATAGTTTATGGAAGTTGCACGTGGCCGGGTGTCTGCTACATATACATAATATGCAGCAGACACCCGGTCACGTGCGATTTTTTCTTGTAATTTTAATGTGATATTTATTTTCGTATTCATATATATGTATAATTTCCGTAGTTTGTTTCATTTTATTCCTATTAGAATGGTCATTTCGTCATTTTAATGTGATATTTATTTTTGTATTCATATACGAGTATGTATATGTAGAATTTCCGAAGTTTGTTTAATTTTATTCCTATTAGAATGGTCATTTCGCGGTTTTAGCTTGAATTATTTTGTTATATGCAGTTCTATTATAACATACCATTGTTTGCCACATACTATTCTCATAATTATCATCGACGTAAAACCTCTCCCAAATATGAAGCATCGTAAATTGCCAGCCATAGTAGGGGGCCCAAGTTGGTGTTTTTAAACAAAAATTGGAGCGCGGCATAAGAAGTTTGCGCATCCTTGTTCTAGGTGCATTTTTTAAAAGAAATAGTGATTATCATTGCTATCTCTTGTTTTCACCGTACTATTGTTAAAGATTCTTTGGTCATAATATCTTTCTCCTACATGGATGTTTTTCCCTTGTATACCAAGTTGGGTATGCTATAGTTTTCATTTCTTGTCACATGAGTGAAGTATTTAAATTTTCGCGCGTCAGCGGTGTATAAGATCTCTGTTGTTTTGCTAATTCTGACCAATATTTCGGTGTTTTTTACTCCATAAATTAAATATATTTTCGTGGTCCTTCTATATTCCCACATTTCAAACGCCACCAGCTTGCAGTAGAGCTTGTTTGTCAGCAACCATTCTGCTAGATGGCATAGGAGAATGGAGAAGACATTTGAACTCTTAGATTGGGGTTTAGGCTTTGGTTGCTAAGTACTATTTTAGTTTCAATTTGTAAAATGCATTACGACTGACGACCAATCTGTATCCTTACTTTTATCTCCTAAAAGATGTCATATATGTCATTTACCTAACAGCCAAAGATTTGTACTGACTTTTCGATGGTCTCAGTGCCAAGTCAAATTTGTATGTTGTTGGATATTGGTGTTATGGATGCTATTATGTACTTGGTTTTATAAATGTTCATATTGATGCCTATGTCTTTGCTGGCTTTACAAGCTTTGAACAGCAGTTTCTTGCAGTGAGTTCGTAATTCGGTATCCTCGGCATACCATAAGTGATTACTTATTAGTTACTTCTCGGTGGATTATTATGCCTTCCTGGTTTTCGTTGAGAGCACACAACCTTGTCTCTGCTTGCCGCTTTTCATAGTGTGCCTACGTTTCAGTTTTTAACGTTACTTAATCTTTCATTAAGTCTTTGTCGTTACAGTTTTTTTCAGCATGGTTTAACCTTCTCTAGCCAAGTACAGGGCGTAACTACGCTTTTTTATTTTTCTTCAGCCTGATTTTTATTGAGCCCAATAATTAGTGATTGGTGGAGCGCCAGCATTTAAGAAGGTATTAACTTCAGTAAGTCTGTCTTTTCTGTCGTATCTTATCCCTAATCCGTAACATCCAACAATGCCTTCTACTTTCGTGCACCTGACTTTGACGTTTAGATCTCCCATTACTATTGCTCTCATTTGTTTTTTTTGTAGGTCTTTTTAGAATTTTTCTAACGTACCATCACTCATATCAGCCGTCGGTACATATATCGGTTGGTTATGACCTCACTCTAAGCATGGACGTAAATGTTTACGCATTAGCTGAGTTTATCATGTAGTATAAAGCCTACTCCTCTGTGTTGTAAGCCTGAGTTGTCACTATAATGTACCATATGGCCAGATGAAATTAATCTTTCGAGTTTACGTTCAGTCGTTCCATTTCTTTGATTATGCTAGTAAGTACCTCAGTTTGCAACGTGCCTGTACATCCCATGTACCGATTCTTATTTTTCATAATGCAACTTATTAATTGGCGCTTTTCAGCAAAAGAAGACGCCACTAACTATTTTCCTTTTGCATTTTTTTGTTAAGCAATGTGATGTTTCTATGAAATGAATAATGAAATTTAATTGAGACAATGAGTGAGGTAATTTGATAATGAAATAACATTTGAGTATACAAATTTGATGGTTGAGTTTAATTTTAATAAAGTTCAAGCCAAGGTTACAATTGACAAATGTATTTGTTAGAAAGATAAGAATTAATAGCATGTAATAATAGGATATTTAAAATAAATAAGTGTGCAATAAGAATTGTATCTAACAGGAATGAAAATTTTGTTTAATTAGTTACTGAAACAACTCAAGAAAAATGTACATGTATTTTTGAAATAACGAATTTTGTTAAATAAAAAAATGGGAAATTGATGCCTTAATTTGTATCATTGTCTGGTAAATGCAAATTAAAAGGGGTTGGCAACAAATCTGCATGGTGTGATGGGGGAAAGTGTAAATTGGAACTAATACAGACATACAATCGGTGAAGAGATTGTACAAATACAGTGAATTGGAAATAAATAATACAGAAGGTTACATTATTTGAAGAGATTTGGATATATTGATACATACAAGATATTATTAGAGATTCTTACAAGTAACTGATTGATTTGGATAATTTTTGTGGGTATTGCTGACATCGGACTATCTGCAGAATAAACAAGGTTAGATTTGGATCATCATAATACTGAAACTTACCGGGAGTCGATTGGTGTGACGGTGACGTTTGTAAGGGAGCAGGACTGGATTCTGGGAATAGTAGGAGTTATTGACAGGATAGATGCAGTTCGAGGGTTGACGGACCATCATAGTTGTCACTATTTGGGGAGTAAGCGGTAGGTGTTGCAGACTATCGACATTGGAGGCTGTTGTTGGTAGGATTCTTGCAGTGAAAGCTAGAGAAGATTTAAGGTTTGTGTAAAGAATTTATTAAAGCATTTTGAATAACAATCGGTAAAAGAAAGTGTGAAAATAAACTTAATACAGTAGGTACTTACGTAGGTGAATTGATTGATATGTGTGTCAATGTAAGATACGATTGTCAATACCTGGTTTGATTTGGAATAGAAGTCAGTTGACGTTGGGTTCATTTAGTAGTAAAAGATTTTAAAAATACAATTGAAAATTCAATTAACAGATCACTAGATTGGCGAACCACCCTGATAAGAGTACTCAGTTAAAATAATTATTCAAAATACGTAATTGATTTTAAAATTAAATAAGGGCTATCTAAAAGTAAAGCTATTACATAAATATTAGCTGTTTAATGTGGTGCCTAGTTGTCACTACAATATATAAATTAGTCATGGTTAAAATTTTATTTTCAATAAATTTTTGTCTACAAGAATCTTGTTTTTTCATGTTACACATTATTCGTATTGTCCTTTTTTGAGTTTTAAAAATTATTTCTGCATTTTTAGAATTTCCCTAAAACCAAAGAGCAACCAACACGTTCACAGCCATAAGCCTGAGCCTCTTCTAATTATATGCTCTTTACTAAAACTCAATTCCTTATGACATTAAACTCTCAAAGTAAGCGTAGTACACCACTTTGCAGGTTTGCTGATTTACTTGGTTTTTAATTTGACTTATAGCGTACACAGCTGAACACAAAGATTTATTTAAATTACTAATATGAGGCTTCTAAGATAACTTGTCATCTATACTATATATGCCTAGGAATTTTGTTGAGTTTCGGTTTTTTAATTCTCCCATATTAGTTTTTATGCTCAGCGTGTTAGCCAGTCCTCTTGGGGGACGAAACATAACACTGCATGACTTCTCGCAATTAAATTTTAACTTATTAGCAGAAAACCATTGGTGAATATTATTTATGGCGACCACTGCTTTATCTTCCAGTTCCAATGCATCTTTGCCTTTGATAATTATATTAGTGTCATCTGAGAATAAAGTAAAGTCATAGAGGCTCATGGTAAACGGTACATCATTTATATACAATATATACAGAATGGAACCCAGTATGCTGCCTTGTGGTACTCCACCAGTTACTAATTGAGGCGCTGATGTGTAACTATTGCTATAAAAACTATTATTCTCACTACGTATTACCACCTTTTGATAGCGATTGTTTAGTTAAGATTGAAACCATTTGTTTAAGTTTGTTCTTGTCGTACACGTTGTGTCCACGTGCAATATTGGTTTTCTGATCATTAATTTCTAAACTACATTTCTGACTAATTGGGTTTATTTAATTGTAGATTTATTCTAGGTATTTCTTTTTCCCAGTATACACACATCGTCTGCAAATGCTAAGACTTTGGCATCTTTTGATATACAGGGCGTAATCGAAAGCGTGAAGACAATTTGTATGGTGGATAGCTTACATCAAAATAAGAAAAAAGTGCTCATGAACATAGGTCTAGAAATGCGTCTTAAGGGAGCTAGAGCCCTGAGAAGGGGTAAAAAAGCAAGCATTTTATTTAATTAAAATAATAGAGAAACTAATCTGGAGTAATTTGGCGTATCTATCCGATTTTTATGATGAACTAGATGACGCTGAAAAAAATTTGTATATGGTCCAAAAGGGGTAGGTTATGTATAAACTAGCAAGGGTTGGCGGATGTTTTATAACATAACTTTTTAGAGTCAATATTTTAGTTAATTGTGGTTGGGTATTCAAAAAGGTTAAAGTTTTTTACATACAAATGTGCTCTTATTTGAAGTCGTTGAGGGTAGCAGTTTTTGAAAAAAGCGCTGCTTCAAGAAACTAATCTACTCGTAGCAATGTGCTTTTCCATTTAATCTTCTTGGAGCTGTAGCTTCCCGAATACGCCTTTCCGGAGCTATGTTTATAGCAGTGGTTCCCAAACTTATTTGGCCTACCGCCCCCTTTTCAGAAAAAAAAATAACGCGGCGCCCCCTTGAAATCTGCATTCTTTAAGCGAACAAACAGAAAGATATTGTAGTGGTAGCTTCTTGAGACCGATAATTATCTATAAGAGTATTTCTAGGTGGGAAATTATTTTAAAAGAATAAATTAATTAGTAATTAAAAAGTACAAGGAAGGATTTATACGTTAAAAGTACTACATACATATTTGAGATTTGGTTAATGAATGCTACATTAGATAGTTACTGTTAAATTGCGAATAGTTTATTAAAAAGTTTCGAACATATAAGTTTATTTAGTTGGGATAGTTGTTTGGTAACATCAGAGCTTAGATTTTAATTTGTAGGTATTAACTGACAATCGGAATAACTAAAGTGAAAGCCAAACTCAAATGGTTATCTGAAAAAGTCAATTATGAAATGTTATAATAAAATATACCATATAGAAATTTTGTATAAATTATTATTGCTAGAGAAAATTATATTTTTAAAATAAACAAACCTTTTCTGAATTTCTAACCTGTATTTTGAGTAAAAGCAAATTTGAATAATAAAAGCCCTTTATTATATTGGTATTTACTTTCTGGATGGTGTATTAAAGGGTGTGATAAAGTAAAATTAAAGAAACAGACTGAATAAATAAACTAATAAATGGTATGCAGAACAATAAGAACATTTAATAATGGTAAATAGTCTTCATGGAATAAATAAATCTGTAACTTGCATTTTGTGTGTTTATTTGGAAAATAATGTTACACTATGTTGCACAACAGATGAAATATCTACGAATGGTTTTTCTAAATCTTCTTATCTTCTCTTCCTTCTTTAAGCTTTCGCCGCCCCCTTATTTTTATTCACCGCCCCCCAAATGCACCCGAAGCTACTATCGCCCCCCAGGATCGTTCCAGGGCCCCCCAAGGGGCGATATGCCCCACTTTGGGAATCACTAGTTTATAGGAACTTTTTTCTTATTTTCATGCCACCCTGTATATCGTACCGCTAAAGTTTACTGTAATTTACCGTACAATTATCTCTAGGACTCGGTTGAATAGCAATGCCGATATTATATCGATATATAGTTGTACAATGGCGACTCCCAGCATTTTCCAATATGTATCGCAAGGTGAATAGGAGGTCGACTGTAGATCTTTCATTTCGAAGCTGTTTGATTTACTAAAGGTGCTAGCCGTTTGTTTATGACATACGCGAAGGCTTTATACAGGATTTTGTATTGGCGGACGCAACATACGAAATCCAATGCTAATTACGAGGCATTCAAATATTGGCTTCCCTAATTATGTTACTAACAAGTTGCATTTGGCTACTTTAAAGGAGAGTACATAATGACCCAATGGTAGAAGCTGATCATTTTTTGTCGGTTCAGTTCGAAAATACTTAAAAAACTGTGTTAGATAAATTATGAAATTTTAAATCGTAATATAAATAATTTGGTCTTGTTGAAATTTGAAAGGTAGTCAGTTTAAAACAGCAGATTGAAATAAGAATTCGTACAGCAGATACAAAAATATAGGTACTTAGATACAAAGCTTATGTCTGCGATTAAGCAGGCTCATAACGTTATAGTTATGACTATGAGAATCCGTTCGTTTAATGCTAGTAGCTCACAAAAAAAACTTTTTCGAGGTTGGACACCTACTAGCAATTCCTTAAAAAATGCCCTGCTGTACTATCAATCTACCTCATGACAAAATTTTGCCGAATCTTCGAACGAGTAGAGATTTTAAACATTTTAATTATCAACAATTTTATTCAGCTCTACCTTCTATACCTTGGAAAAATATTTATCATATTAATAGCATAGATGCTAAACTTAATTTTTTTAACAACAACATTACGATTTTACTTGATGTATTTGCACCAAATAAAACTTTTCGAATTACTAAGCCGTTTGCTCCATGGTTAACGGACACTGTAAAGGATATAATTCGTGTACGAGATCGAGCTTTAAGTCGTTTTAAGGAAACCAAAAATCCAAGTCATTATGATTATTATAAACAACTACGTAATCGCATTGTAGGTGCTATTAGGAAAGAAAAAAAAGTTTACTATAATACGTTATTTACAGAAAATTCGAAGTTCTTTTGGCAAAACTTAAAGGATCTAAACATTTCAAAAAAATCAAAAAGCGCTATTTTACCCTCCGCGTTGTCCGACGGTAATAAAATTAAAGATTATTTTAATGATTCGTTGCCCACATCAAACACAAACCTAAATAGTGATGACGTTACTTCGTTTTATTGTAGTAATATTAAAAGTTCTGTTAGCACGTTTTTCGAATTTAAACCAGTAGACGAAGTTCAAGTCTCAAAAATTATATCCACAATTAAAACCAATGTCGTTGGTTGTGACGGAATTGGAATAAATGTCATTAGCTTTTGCATTCCATTCCTTTTGCCAATTATAACCCATCTTATTAATTTCTGTTTAATTAATTCGACATTCCCCAAAGCTTGGAAGCAGGCTATAGTAACACCTATTCCAAAAATAAACGCTCCTAAAGATTTTAAGAACCTCAGACCTATTAGCATCTTGCCCACGCTATCAAAAATTATAGAAAAAGTCATGGAGCAACAGCTTCGCAAACATGTACACTTAAATAATGTGCTGCCTGTTACACAGTCAGGTTTCAGGAAAGGGCATGGCTGTGCTACTGCTTTGTTAAACATCGTCGATGACTTAATTACGGCTACAGATTCGGATAAAGTAACAGCTCTCGTTTTATTAGATTATTCCAAAGCATTCGACACAATCTCCCATAAAATCTTCTTATCAATCTGCCATTTCATAGGATTGCTACCAAAAGCCACTACTCTTGTATCTAATTACATAACTGAACGCTATCAAGCAGTGCAAGTTAACAATGAAATTTCGTGTTTTCGTAATGTAACCGCGGTTGTTCCTCAGGGTTTCATCATTGGACCTTTGCTCTTTACAATTTACATCTCTCATTTTCCCTCTGTAGTAGACTCCTGTAATTGCCATTTTTACGCGGATGACTCTCAAATTTATTTTTCTTTTAATGTTCAAGAAGCAGATCGCGCTAGTCAATTAATAAACAAGGATCTACAACAACTTGCTAATAACTTCTCTTAAACATTCACTTAAACTTAATGCAGATAAATCATTTGTAATATTTTTTGGTAGAAAAAATGATATCGAAATTGTTAAGAATAATGTAATTTTCAAAATTAACGATGCTGTAATACCGGTCGCTGACTCCGTTAAAAATTTGGGTTTAACATTAGACTCAACTTTACGTTTTAAAAAACACGTGTCGAAATGTCTACAGAAAGCTTATTACAACCTGAAATCGATTTTTCTAAACCGTCATGTGTTGAGTAGCAAAGTCAAAATCATTTTATGTAACAGTCTGGTCTTACCACAGGTCGATTACTGTGATGTGGTATATGGCCCTTGCTTGGATTCACAAGACAAGAACAGAATACAAAAGCTCCAAAATTCATGCTTGCGACTTATCTACGGAATACGTAAATATGACGGAGTTTCTCACAAACTCCTGGATACTAACTGGTTGAATATGGTAAATAGACGAGCCCTACACTGTTCTGTTTTGTATCGTAAAGTCTTACTAAATAAAACACCACCATATTTGTATAATAAAATAACGTTTCGAACGGATGTTCACAAGAACTTGAGGTTTAGGGGCAATATCACTGTGCCAAGGCGCTGCACTGAAATTGGAAGACGTCGTTTTGTCTACAACATTGCGATTTGGTTTAATGACTTGCCCAGAAATGTTAAGTTGCTTGCAATACCAGGGTTTCGGCATCAACTTTCTACATTACTGTTTTCTCAGCAAAATCGTCATTTAAACTCAAACGTAAAACATTCATATACTGTTTAATTGTAATTCATATTCTTTTTTGGGTATTTCGCCACTCTGCAAATTAAAATTATTAAATAACGTATTAAATAACGGACGTTTCGAGGGACAACTGCCCTCGTTGTCAACGAATAACAATTAAAAAGGAACAAGAAAACTTAGCTTTTTCACGGAGATTGAAAACCACCAACCTCCAATGAATTGCTTGACATTTCGATAAACAAAATTTCAGTTACGTAGGCTCATTGTTTATTTTTATTACGAAAATTAACTCAAAATTGAACAAAAATCACGAATTGCACATCATCTCACATAAATTTTTGCAAAAATCGACATCATGTCACATAAATTATACAAAAAAATGAGATTTTAATTCAACACACGATGAAAATTTAATAAAAATCACCCAATTACACATCATCTCACATAAATTTTTACAAAAATCGACATCATGTCACTTGAAATTATACAAAATATATGTATGTTGACCACAAATTAACATAAATTTGAATAAAAACACGTAATTTCGTTGAAAAAATGTTCTGACCCCATCGTTTCACTTAAAATTTTAGAAAAACTGACATCATATCACTTGAAATTATACAAAATATATGTATGCTGACTACAAATTAACATAAATTTGAATAAAAACACAATTTCGTTGAAAAAAATGTTCTGACACCATCATTTCACTAAAAATTTTACAAAAACTGACATCATGTCACATAAATTATGCAAAAAATGACATTTTAATTTAACACACGATGAAAATTTAATAAAAATCACGCAATTACGCATCATCTCACTTAAAAAATTGACACAATTCGTTTTATTAATCGTTTTGTAAAACAAAAATGATGTAAAACCAGTTTTAGAGTTATTTCTAAGCATAATTTTGCAAATGTTTTACACTTTTTTATAAAACATATCGCTCAAAATTAAAAGAAATCACAATTTCTTAAATCATATCACACCATTATGAAATCGTAGATTGATTTTTTGAAATTTTACACTTTGTAACTGTAAAATAACTTCAAATACTAATATTTTAGCTTTAGATTTTGTAATTATTGCAGATTCGTGAAAAAAACAAGCAGAGTAGAAATGAAAAACACAAACACTTTGTAATAAACAAATATATTGTTCTTATTTCGTATAATACTTAATAATATAAAAATAAATGTACAGCTGAATGTCTTATTTTCTAAAAATCCGCTAGCAATTTACAAAACTGTAGTTTGAGGTGTACAACATTTCAAATTAAAAAGGCTGCAAGTAATAAAATCAGAATTCGTTTACAAGGGATCGTAGAACAAATTTCATTGTGGCAATTTAAATTTTAAAATGCTCCCAATCTAGAATTCCCTTCGTTTTTGATGTTGATGACATCTGCCTTAGAGTCGTTTTTCTAACGGCCCTTTTTTGGAGGCGTTTCCTTATCGGCGTTCTTCTAACTGAACCTTTTTGATGTGGACTTGGATGAGTAGCTGGTGTTTTTAATTTATATTCTAAATCGGACTCGCAGTTATCAGTTTCCATTTCGGTTTTTCCTGTAGTAACAGTCGGGGCTGGCACTTTTTGCTGCTTAGGTTTAGGCAGCAGCACATGAGCAACGTTAAGGTCTTTGATGTAATCAGCAAACTGTAGGCGTCCGGGTGGATTAATAGTTTTTCGAGGCCTCAGAGTGTCGTTAGACGCCGGTAAAATCTCACCCTTTATAGTAACGGTCCCCTTGTGATCCCAGCTCACATCGTTTGAGGCACTCAAAATCCGTAGGAAAACTTCAGCTTTTTTCTTAAAAGTTTTGGTAAGTGTAGATAAAATAACGGCATTTGATAGGTTGTTACTGCTTGTTTCAATAGGTATTTTGATTGGCTGCCGTGCCTGGTTTGTGAAATGAAGGAATCTTTGTAATATTTGGTTGTACTGCCCCCATTTATCGTGATCAGTTAATTTGGACTTGAAAACTTTTTGCATTTCGTCATCAAGCTGAGATAATATATTTTTCTCCGCATTATCGCCAGACTTAAGGCGTTGGACAAATTCCGGCGATACAACCAACAGCTTGTTACGCTCATTTTGACATTTTCCTACTTATTAATTGAAATAATTAGTCAGATTTGGCAATTTACTTTTATTCTCTAAATATACAGTACTTCATCTATAGTTAGGCAACCCAAATACCTTCAGCCTCAATTTTGAATTAAAAGGAACACTTTGTTATCAGTTCTGCACATACAACCTGCACCTATAGTTTTTCTTCCTTTTTTCGAATTTAACTTTGACATTGATAACCTGGGATCGTGAATTGCTCTGGCCAATTTGCATTCCATTCTTTTCCATTGCTTCGATCGTTGAAGTTTGTGCCCTGGGAACCTTTTGCTTCTCTGGCTTTGGTTATAGCCGTCCTCGTCGTTTTGAGGGATTTTTGGAGGCAAGGCGCCCTTTGGAACGTTCTGGAAGCCGTTGGGAGTTGCTGCCAGCGTTCGTTCGCTTTTGTTGCGGTTTTGGCATGGGCTCTTCTCGATCGAATGGAGCGTTAGGCTGTTCGTCACCATTCGCAGGTTTGTTACGATTTCTTTTCGTCAGCGTGGTTGCTTATCTGGAAATTTGTAATTTATAGCCAACTATTCTACGCCTTGGAAATGCGTTAACTATTCTACGCCTTGGAAATGCGTTAACTATTCTACGCCTTGGAAATGCGTTAACTATTCTATGCCAAGGAAATGCGTTAACTATTCTACGCCTTGGAAATGCGTTAACTATTCTATGCCATGAAAATGGGCTTTATTTGTACGCCATGGAAATTGGATTTTACCTCTGCGTCCTGCGAACTGGGTGTTATCGCTTGGAGTTTTGGTGTGGTTTATTCTACCTGGGACTGCTGGAGCCACGCCGAACCGGCGTGCCGCTCATCCCCTGCGGTCGCCTCATTGCAACTATCGAAGCTCGTCTGCTGCCCGTTGAGAGGCCACCTCCTGGTTGCTTCGTCCACCAGCTCTGCACCACGTGCCGTGGGTACCTGAGAGGTTTTTAGAGCAATTTAGTTACTTATGTATTGTTTGTCGATTTGGTTTGTAGATATGCCTTTTTAGAATTTCGATTATGGTATTTTGTGTATTATGCTCTGTGTGCTTTATTTGCGTAATTAGCTATTTGTTTAGATTGATTTACTTACCCGGTAGTACGTTCTTGACGTGTTAGCCGGCCGGGGCTGCGGTAAACTCACCCTTAAATTACGTAGTTTAGTATCTGCCATTTGCTTGTACGTAAACTTAATCTTATTAGTATTAAATTAACGGCTGTGTATAGGGAACCGAACGCGGTACCCTTTTGTTCAATTTCAAGCTTCCGTGATTTGTTTGCGCGATTTTTCATTGACTTACTTGATGTCTTTGCAATAGAAAACTACCTAGAATTTTATATGGCCATATATACTCGTCAGTGTTTTCGCTTCGTAGAAATTTTGAGTACTAATATAGTCATTTTGAGCTGGCACTCGGGGTTAGACGTCAGCTGATTGCTTGGATAGCTCTCTTCTGCCACGCCCTGCCTCACGGGATGCGTGCAGACTATTTATCTATTTATTTAGCTAGATTATTGTTAATGTTTTTTTTCCTATTCGCGAAACGCCGTTACAGGGTGATACAATTTTAATTACTTATGCCGCACCCAACTAATTATTTTAAAGTGTTTGTTTTGTCGTAGCTTGCCTTGATATATATTTATTGTTGTACTTGCTTTTGTGTGTGGGTATTTCTGGCACTATAGTACGCACCGATTTATTTAAAATAAAGCTGTGATCTATTCTTTGGTTGTTGGTTTGTTTATTTTTGACTTGCTGGTTTTTATCCTCGACCTTGTGTAAGGTCCGGCACAAGGAATTGGATCTGAGTCTAGGACCTGGCGCCCATTCTCTTCGTATTTCGTATAGTGTTCTTTTCAGCATAGTTGGAACCCTGCGACCCTCGCGGCGAGTTAGCCCAATTAGGCCGATAGTTACCAGCCGGCAAAATATCAAATATAACTTTCGCCAAAAGGTAAGGCCGACCGTCTATCTTCCATTACAAGAAGATTTTGACGCCCAACGTCTGGGGCTCGATAGGGCTTTTGTAGTACCCTGTCTACGTTGTGGTTAGGTGGTACTATAGTGCATTGTTAGTAGGTTGGGATGTATTGATTTCGGATGTTGTTTCATGATTGACTTCTAGTTATAGAATTGGTTATTGGTGTGTTTCGATGGATGAATCTTTTTGATGATTTGTATTTTAATTGGCTGCGTGTTCGCGTATTTTATTGAGTATTTGTTGACTCAGTTTGCTTGAGTTTTTTTTGTGTTTTCTATGTGTAGTTTGTTTTCTTGCTTCTTCCTTTGGAGTGATGATTAGTATTTTGGAGTGTGATTGGTGCGTTTGAGGGGTACACTTTTGTGGATTTTTAGGCTCTTCAAACCATCTTTCTAGTGTAGATTGGTTTAGCTCTTCTTTGATTGGTTCTTTTCCTCTTTTATTCTTCGGATTGTTTGCTAGTTGTTCGGTGGCGATGCGTTTTGGGAGATTTGCTGCGGCACATTTGGATAATCTCCCGAACCTCTTTGGATTGTTTTAGAGTAGTTCTTCTTTGATTGGTTTTCTTCTTTGTGTGGATTGATGATAGGTTAGTTATTCGGTGGCGATGTGTCTGGGAGATTTGCTTCGGCGATTTGGATAATCTCTCCAGCCATCTTTGGGTTCGATTGGTATAGTGATTGATTGCTTGACTTAATTTCTTTTAGGATTTCTTTTGTCCGCTTCCTTGGTGAGGTTTGAGTCAGCTTGGTGGATGCTTGTAGGGTGCCCTTTTGGATTTTTGGATTTTTGAGGTATAGCTGATGATGCCTATTGCCGTCAGCTATACGTTCTGTGTGTTTGGTTGGTTGATAGGGTATCCCCTCGCTTAGGCGGATTTCAATCCTCAAGTGAAACTCGCTCCTTGCCTTTGGGCATGCTTGATGTTTGAGAACGGTTTCTTTTGCCCTCTTTTAGGGCCTCAGCGTTGTCTGGATTCGTGGAACCCTACTCTTTTGTTGAGCCTCTGTCCTTTTCGGTTTTGCGTTTGGGCGTGTCTGGTTTTTGAGGACGGTTTCGTTCGCTCTTTTAGGGCATCGACTTTGTCGGATTTATTGGGACCTGAATCTTTCTCCAAGGCACTGCCCTCTCGCTAACCTTCGTTGTCTTTTGTTTGTGTGGTCTCGTCCGCGTTTCTTTTTGGGTAGGATGGCTGGGTGACGTCGGTCGGTTCACTAGGATTCAATTCCTCTTTTCTTTTTCTAGAATTGGAATCCTGACATTAACAACTAGTCCCTTCTTTTCTCTCATCTTTCTTCTTCTCTATTGTTTTTTTTGTTCATTGGAAAGGGATGTTCCCTCATATAGTTGTGTTCGTCTTCTTTGATATTTTGAATTTTTGGATATTTTGCTCTGTCTTTGGTAATTTGGAGATAGTTTCAGTGTTGTAGGTCGATCCTGGGCCTAAGCACTTATCCCTGGCTGAGTTTGGTTTTCCTTTCCCTTCCTTCTTCTGTGTCGTTCGCTTTCCTTTCTCCCACTCCGAATTTTTCTGAGGTGTTTGCGTTTTAGGTGGATTATCGTTGCGATCTGACGTAACCTTCCCTTCCACCGGCGCAGCTCACATCATCTTGCAGCGACGGAAGAGGTTGGTGTCTTGTTGTCTTCGATGGTGTGCTTGGACTCTTACATCCTCTCTTCTTAGCTAATTTCTTTAAGTCCTCTGTTTTATTTCCCTGTATTTTCTCTTGGCAGGCATCGTTTTTTTTTTTTGGACGTTTTGTTTGGATGGTCGTTGTATGGTCAGGTAAATCCGAAGGGATTTACCCTCCCTTTTGTGGGGGGAGAATTTGTTACGCTCATTTTGACATTTTCCTACTTATTAATTGAAATAATTAGTCAGATTTGGCAATTTACTTTTATTCTCTAAATATACAGTACTTCATCTATAGTTAGGCAACCCAAATACCTTCAGCCTCAATTTTGAATTAAAAGGAACACTTTGTTATCAGTTCTGCACATACAACCTGCACCTATAGTTTTTCTTCCTTTTTTCGAATTTAACTTTGACATTGATAACCTGGGATCGTGAATTGCTCTGGCCAATTTGCATTCCATTCTTTTCCATTGCTTCGATCGTTGAAGTTTGTGCCCTGGCAACCTTTTGCTTCTCTGGCTTTGGTTATAGCCGTCCTCGTCGTTTTGAGGGATTTTTGGAGGCAAGGCGCCCTTTGGAACGTTCTGGAAGCCGTTGGGAGTTGCTGCCAGCGTTCGTTCACTTTTGTTGCGGTTTTGGCATGGGCTCCTCTCGATCGAATGGAGCGTTAGGCTGTTCGTCACCATTCGCAGGTTTGTTACGATTTCTTTTCGTCAGCGTGGTTGCTTATCTGGAAATTTGTAATTTATAGCCAACTATTCTACGCCTTGGAAATGCGTTAACTATTCTACGCCTTGGAAATGCGTTAACTATTCTACGCCTTGGAAATGCGTTAACTATTCTATGCCAAGGAAATGCGTTAACTATTCTACGCCTTGGAAATGCGTTAACTATTCTATGCCATGAAAATGGGCTTTATTTGTACGCCATGGAAATTGGATTTTACCTCTGCGTCCTGCGAACTGGGTGTTATCGCTTGGAGTTTTGGTGTGGTTTATTCTACCTGGGACTGCTGGAGCCACGCCGAACCGGCGTGCCGCTCATCCCCTGCGGTCGCCTCATTGCAACTATCGAAGCTCGTCTGCTGCCCGTTGAGAGGCCACCTCCTGGTTGCTTCGTCCACCAGCTCTGCACCACGTGCCGTGGGTACCTGAGAGGTTTTTAGAGCAATTTAGTTACTTATGTATTGTTTGTCGATTTTCCTATTCGCGAAACGCCGTTACAGGGTGATACAATTTTAATTACTTATGCCGCACCCAACTAATTATTTTAAAGTGTTTGTTTTGTCGTAGCTTGCCTTGATATATATTTATTGTTGTACTTGCTTTTGTGTGTGGGTATTTCTGGCACTATAGTACGCACCGATTTATTTAAAATAAAGCTGTGATCTATTCTTTGGTTGTTGGTTTGTTTATTTTTGACTTGCTGGTTTTTATCCTCGACCTTGTGTAAGGTCCGGCACAAGGAATTGGATCTGAGTCTAGGACCTGGCGCCCATTCTCTTCGTATTTCGTATAGTGTTCTTTTCAGCATAGTTGGAACCCTGCGACCCTCGCGGCGAGTTAGCCCAATTAGGCCGATAGTTACCAGCCGGCAAAATATCAAATATAACTTTCGCCAAAAGGTAAGGCCGACCGTCTATCTTCCCTGACAAGCTTCCGCGCTTGGTCCATTTTAGTCGAAAAAGAGCTCAACCGTTTGTTCTGGTAGAGCCGTCATGAATAAACTAACTTAAAATCAGGACTTTCATAATAAATATATAAAAAAATATATGGCAGGTACGGGAATCGAACCCGTATTCTCTCTCGAGATCAGAGCTTAAATCTGACGCCTTAACCATTCGGCCAACCTGCCTCCCTGTATAAACGAGCACTCTCTGCATAATTAAGAAAAACATATAGGTAAAAGCCTTCTATTTGCAATTTCATACAATATTTTTTATAAATTAAGCCATATACAAATTTCTAAATCGGATTTGATATATATTTATAGAAGAAGCTGCCCCTCAGCTGACGTTTTATTATTATTATTTGTTGTGATTCGTCATCGTTGAATTTTACAAGAACCAACCTGTCTGCTATGTGACGCACTCAGTGTTTTCATACCTTTAATTTTTAAAATTTGTAAAACCAGAGGCCCAGGATGCAGCCGCACCAGGTAACAGAGTACAATGGTTTAAAACGAGTTAGTGCGGCAGCATTTTGGACCTCTGGTTTACAAATTTTAAAATAAAAAGGGATGCAGACATTGCTTACATCACCCAGCAGACAGGTTGGTTCCTGTAAAATTCAGCGATGACGAATCACAACAAATAATAATAATAAAACGTCAGCTGAGGGGCAACACCTTCGATAAATATATATCAAATCCGATTTAGAAATTTGTATTTGGCTTAATTTATATAAAATATTGTATGAAATTGCAAATAGAAGGCTTTTAAACTATATGTTTTTCTTAATTATGCAGAGATTGCTCGTTTATACAGGGAGGCAGGTTGGCCGAATGCTTAAGGCGTCAGATTTAAGCTCTGATCTCGAGAGAGAATACGGGTTCGATTCCCGTACCTGCCATATTTTTTTAATATATTTATTATGAAAGTCTTGATTTTAAGTTAGTTTATTCATGACGGCTCTACCAGAACAAACGGTTGACCTCTTTTTTCGACTCAAATGGACCAAGCGCGGAATCTGTTGGTTGTATCGCCGGAATTTGTCCAACGCCTTAAGTCTGGCGATAATGCGGAGAAAAATGTATTATCTCAGCTTGATGACGAAATGCAAAAAGTTTTAAAGTCCAAATTAACTGACACGATAAATGGGGGCAGTGCAACCAAGTATTACAAAGATTCCTTTATTTCACAAACCAGGCACGGCAGCCAATCAAAATACCTATTGAAACAAGCAGTAACAACCTATCAAATGCCGTTATTTTATCTACACTTACCAAAACTTTTAAGAAAAAAGCTGAAGTTTTCCTACGCATTTTGAGTGCCTCAAACGATGTGAGCTGGGATCACAAGGGGACCGTTACTATAAAGGGTGAAATTTTACCGGCGTGTAACTTAGTCGATTTAGTTCACGACACTCTGAGGCCTCGAAAAACTATTAATCCACCCGGACGCCTACAGTTTGCTGATTACATCAAAGACCTTAACGTTGCTCATGTGCTGCTGCCTAAACCTAGGCAGCAAAAAGTGCCAGCCCCGACTGTTACTACAGGAAAAACCGAAATGGAAACTGATAACTGCGAGTCCGATTTAGAATATAAATTAAAAACACCAGCTACTCATCCAAGTCCACATCAAAAAGGTTCAGTCAGAAGAACGCCGATAAGGAAACGCCTGCAAAAAAGGGCCGTTAGAAAAACGACTCTAAGGCAGATGTCATCAACATCAAAAACGAAGGGAATTCTAGATTGGGAGCATCTTAAACTTTAAATTGCCACAATGAAATTTGTTCTACGATCCCTTGTAAACGAATTCTGATTTTATTACTTGCACCCTTTTTAATTTGAAATGTTGTACACCTCAAACTACAGTTTTGTAAATTGCTAGCGGATTTTTAGAAAATAAGGCATTCAGCTGTACATTTATTTTTATATTATTAAGTATTATACGAAATAAGAACAAAGTGTTTGTGTTTTTTATTTCTACTCTGTTTTTGTTTTTTCACGAATCTGCAATAATTACAAAATCTAAAGCTAAAATATTAGTATTTGAAGTTATTTTACAGTTACAAAGTGTAAAATTTTAAAAAATCAATCTACGATTTCATAATGGTGTGATATGATTTAAAAAATTGTGATTTCTTTTAATTTTGAGCGATACATTTTATAAAAAAGTGTATAACATTTGCAAAATTATGCTTAGAAATAACTCTAAAACTGTTTTTACATCATTTTCGTTTTACAAAACGATTTATAAAACGAATTGTGACAATTTTTTAAGTGAGATGATGCGTAATTGCGTGATTTTTATTAAATTTTCATCGTGTGTTAAATTAAAATGTCATTTTTTGCATAATTTACTTGACATGTCAGTTTTTGTAAAATTTTTAGTGAAATGATGGGGTCAGAACATTTTTTCAAGGAAATTACGTGTTTTTATTCAAATTTATGTTAATTTGTGGTCAACATACATATATTTTGTATAATTTCAAGTGACATGATGTCGATTTTTGTAAAAATCTATGTGAGATGATGTGTAATTGGGTGATTTTTATTAAATTTTCATCGTGTGTTGAATTAAAATGTCATTTTTTGGTATAATTTATGTGACATGATGTCGATTTTTGCAAAAATTTATGTGAGATGATGTGTAATTCGCTTTGATGTTTTTATTTCAAATTTTAAAGTCGTATCGGCGATTCTAATACTACCTATTAATTTTAAGTTTAGGGTAATAAAAAGTCTGAAATTACAGAAATCAGGTCATCATCCTTTAAAACCTAAATGGAACTTTGCTGTAAAATCATTAGGGGAGTCAATATTTTCATGCCTCGTAATTAACTGGTATTTCGTATGTTGCGTCTGCCAATGTAGCACCCTGTATGTGACGTTCAATAAACAGATACTTGTGTAGTTATTGCACTCTAACTTACTGCCTTTTTTTCTACACAGGAAAAATGAGTCCATACTTCCATCGTTGAGGGAATGAATCTTTTTATAGAAGTTCTTTATCCGAATAATAATGTCTTCTCACAAGATGGTGTGCGTAGAGGTCAGAAGGAATTTAAATAATACTTTCTCATACAGTCCGTCTGGCTGTAGGCGAGTAGTAGTATGGCTCACTTGGTCCTCTTATTTGTCGCTTTCCAATTAATTCCATAAACAGTCAAGTATACCAGAAATTAGCAACATTTGATTCATTAACCGTAACCTCCGTTAGTAATAATTGGCAATAGGAAATTCATGTGAAATCGTTAGGCAAATTCGGATTTGATTTAAAAGAAACGTCAGAAAACAGTGTTAATTCAAAATATTGTTTCATTTGACTGCAAATATTGTTGAATAATCGTACACTGATCTGGAATTCTGAGGGGCCCGCCGGCGCCGTGCGCCCGAAACACTCAAGTTTTTCTCCGTTACGTCAGAAAAATTGGCTCTTGCTCACTGCATCTTTTTAGCTGCCAAACAGTCACAGTTCCAGTTTCGTGCCCCAAAGCTTCGCCTACGTAGTCGTTACTAACCCACAACAAGTGAACTAAAAATAGCCACCCGAACTAATGCGCGCCCCCGGTTCATGAACATTTAATTTTTGTATGCAACTCTTTCTAAAGTGTAACCACCACGCGAAAATAGCGTGCTTGCTTCTCCGGTTCTTCGCCGCGTTCTCGACCTTGATGCCGTACCTGAAACTCCTAGGTCAACACCACGCACCTCTTTGTGTACGCCGAGCACTTCTCCCCTTTTGATTCAATCGGCGGATTTTGCAAAAAGGGCTGGCGGGCGCGGTTCGGTGATTACCCTTTCTGGCGTGACGCACCGCATGACCAGAGAAGCTGGTCATTCGTCCCCAAGTATCAAGGAGATTCTCAGAAGAACTTTTGCTCGGTATACAAGGGTTATTCAATATGTTTATTAATATAATTATAATGGTCTGGCTGGGTTCATAGTATTTTATTTTTCAGTATTTCAAGATCGGATAGTTGTCACACGAGCCTAGTCTATTTAAAGGTCAAGTGCTCAACTTTCTTTGCTTGGATTCTAATGTATGAAGTGTTCTATACTACAAAACTCTGGATAGGCTCACTGCCCAAGCTAACTCTAATTCTCGGCAATTATAAGTTGTAAGTAGGGTTGCCAACTTTCGATTATAAAATCAAAGGATAAGCCAGCGCCGCAGGCAATTCGCCAAAGGTTCAAATTTTTTTGGGTGCCACGCCAAAAAAACCGTTTTTGGTCTATCAAAAAAATTTTTTTGGTGCATTCACTAAAATAATACTGATATAAGATATAGGAAAATTTATTCTATTTTTAATATAATACTATGCATATAACTAGATATAAAATTATATTAAAACAATACTTCCTTCGTCTTTTAGACTAGGGAAGTAAAAAGTGAGTATTAAATTAAAAGTATCAACTTCTGTCTGTCCTGTTCAACAAACACAATAACACAAATAAAAAAACTAAAACATAAACCAAGAACCAAACAGTTATTCTAGTCGAATGCATACTTAAAAATCTGGTGTGATACACGCAGTGATCTTATAATTAGCCAAAGTTTGATTATTATTATTATCGTATGGTTCTCAGGACGTAACACATATCAAACACAGAGTGTGCAGACAACCTGTCAAAACTTAACTCAAAACACAAATACAAAACATAAAAGAATAAAGTATAAATAAAAGAAAAACAGTATATTTATAGATACTATATCGCCGCATATTCTTTATCGTATATTATGATACGGTGTCGAGCGCCATAGAGGGATGTCTAATTTATCAAGCCGTCTAACTGCATCAGCTGTTACTTCATATAAGTCAGCTGGTGTTCCTTGGAAAGCTCGAAGATTACAATCATGGGCAATGTGACGCATAGACTGAATTGGTGCTCCGCAGTCACATCCTGGGGAGGGTACCGTTCCCCAGCGGTGGAGACATTCCGCATTTCTGCCATGGTTTGTCCGGATACGGTTTAGGGCCGGTTCTACAATGCCAGTATATACCTAGAATAAGCTATCCTAGGTATAATTGCCATAGTTTCCTTTGTTACAATCGTTTCCAGGGTACTTATTCCCGGGATAACTTTATTCTTGGTTTGTAGAACCGGCCCTTAAAATGCGCCATTGGCAGCGTGGGAGTAGAAAGCCAGGCGGGCGTTTTGTGGTTATTAATTTTTAAGCATTTGTCAAAATTTTTCAAAAATTACAAATTCTACAGAAACCGTACAAAATAGAGAGTTAGTTGAAGAAACAAATTTTCTCTAGAATTTTAAGCTGAACTCAAAAATGTAATAATATAGCGTGTGTTCTATTTAAAACAGAGTTAATAAAAAAAAAGAAAAAAAACAATACACCCACTTTACAGGTATTCAACTTGAAAGTCACCTATCTCACATTAATACACCTGGGCAACTAAATCCACATTCGTGATAAAAAGATAAACTTCAGTGCCTTGGAAACAAATTACTATTAAGTGTTAAATGAGACATGTTTTTATTTTCAATATTAAATTTTTTAAGGTACCTACTGATAAACTGTTTGGTTTTAAAGGACATTTACCGTCCTTTGACACCTTACTAAAGGGCAAAGGACTTTATTTTGAAATAAAGGGCTGTCCTTTGAAATAAACGACGGTTGGCAACCCTAGTTGTAAGGATAAGAAAAAATGGTTCTTATAGCTACGACACTTACCGTTGAAGGTCTCTGTTACACATCAACATATTCTAGAAAGGAAATGTATCGGTAGATCGCATAAACGAAAGTGCCAGAAGTAAAATTCAAATACCAAGGCGTTAATTAAAAAACAGTGAGGCAAAAAGTGAGATAACAAGTGTTAACACAAAGCACATATTGATAGCAGTTAAAAACAACCTCTGAAAACTGAAAACATTATATCAAAATGTATATTACGTAATTAACACTAAGTTTGTCATTTTCCAAAGTTAACCAGAAGTTAAATTATTAATATATAAAAATTACCAAGTGCTCGTTATATTCTAACAACTGTGAATGTATGTGGTTAAAAAGCTACGCCCTGAAACGTAATCGACGGACGAGAAGGTTATCAGAAAGGCCCTTGGGTAATGAAGGCATTCATAACTACACAAAATTAACTCATGGTAAAAAAGCAAATGTGTTCGCCTAACGCCATAGGCGCAGTTTAAATAAGACCGCTGTACTACCTCAACAAACAGTTGTACAGTTCGAATGAAACCCAAAAGTAATTAAAACAACACGTTATTAGCGTGAGTCAAATCCAAAATTAATTAATATATTAAACTAATATCAAGCAACAAAGGTCGTTGGCTATAAAGAAATGAATTCCAATTTAACGCTTGAAAATATTAAACAAATTTCAACGAGCTATTGCTAGAGCCCTGTTCTTCTCTAAAGTAAACACCAATGCTCGAATATCTTTCCTGAATTCTAAGCGGCTCGATGGTTTGGCTGAAGCACGTGGTTTTTATCGCTGGAGTACAGCGACGTCGTGTGGAGATAGAACTGCAAAACGAAGATAACCTGATCTTGCGTTATCCAAGATGCTGTAGGTCGGACAACAGCGTCGTGGTTTTAGAAATGTTTTGAGACATGCGGTCTCCAGATTCATAGGACATGAGCTTACCCAAATAACGGATTGATTGCTGAAGAAGGCACGAAGCCGGAAAAGCTGGAAAAGGCCTGTCACACAAAATCTGCACGCTTTCCAGAAAGAATGAGAATTCACTCTTAGATTAACGTAATTCGTCTTCTTCTTTTTCTTCAGCCCTCTGTCGTCCATCTTTGGACATAGGTCTCTCCCAATTCATGCTAACGTTTTCGATTTTGATCAGTTCTAATCCATCTAAAGCCAGCACCTTACTTCAGATCGTCACCTTACCTTTGACCTGCAAAGCTCCACTTTAATCTTGCTACGTAATCAGCCACACACTTTACTTTAGTTTTTCGGCGAATCCAGATGTTGGTCTTCCTGTCTTTTAAATTGATCCCTCAATTGCCCTCTGCGTCTTGATGAGCCTGTCCATATTCGGTTTTGAGGCAGTCCATGTTTGGAAGGCATAGGCTAATACTGGCAGCAAAAAGTGTTGGTAATCAGGATGATGTCAGCGAATCGTAAATGATTTCATTTTCTTCATTTATTTCAATGCCATTTCTTTCCCAGGGTAAAGCTTTAAAGACATTTTCCAGTGCCAATGTAAATAGTTTCGGCGATATTGCATCTCCCTGCCTTACACCTCTGTGAGTTTGTATGGGTTTTGTGGTTTCTTCTAGTTTTATTATCATAAATGGATAAATGCCTCTTTGTAGATGTTATGTATCAGTTCGCTATAGCGGGAGTCATTTCTACTATTCTTTAATGCATTTTCCACCGCCCACAGCTCCACCCTATCGCCAGCGTGGCCGAGCGGTTAGGGAGCTGGACTGCGGTGCTACGGTGCGGGGTTCAATTCCCACACCTGGCAACTGGCGGGCGGCCCACCCAGTCGCTTTAGAAATTGGATACTGAAACCACGGTTGTGGAAGTAGAGAAAGTAAGGCAGTCGTTGAAGGCGTGATGCTTAACCACACCACCCAGTACGTCGTTAACGTGTGCCAGATGACTGGGTTTCGGAAAGAGATATTTCGGCGACCCTGACTCGCCGGGTCTCGGGCCATATTCCGACGTGTGGAATGAAGCGCCATGAACTTTTACAGCTCCACCGTGTCATAATTCACAAAATCCAAACAAAGTGGTATGTGATACTCACTTCGTTCTCGTCTTTTTTTTTCATCTAGTTTGTCATTGAAGTCTCTGATTGCAAGATTTTTAGTTTCGTGAAATGATTTCAATTGCTGCTGTGACATCCTTATAGAACAGTTCAATCGTTTCTTCGTCCTTGGTTGACGTAGGTGCGTATGTTTGGTTAATTTTTATTCAATTTTAGCATTAGGAAGGCTACTTGGTCTGAGATACTTTCGTACCTTTCAATGAGGGGTGATATCTATTTGTTTACTATGAACGCAACACCACTGTACGTACCTATGATCTTCGTAGTACAGAACGATCAAAACGAAAAGATTAAAACGTACTTACTGCACCATAATAGTTCCCCATCAATGAAAGGCGACGGCTTAGAGCAGTTAACGTGTTAAAATCCTCGGAAAACCCGGAAGAAGACTGTTCTTTCAAATTAGACGCCCATGGTATGAGGTATGAAATTAAGATTTCCAAAAATTAACAAAAGTAAAAATAGGCAACCTGCTCCACACACAGGCGCTTAAAGTGACTTAATTTTAGGAGAGCGCCTTTATATTTGGAAGTAAATCCACCAAAGGGGCGATTTTATGAAAGCGTTAGAAAGAGTTACTGCGTAACGGCAAAAAAACAATGTGGGCTGTTTCAGAAGAAAAAGAAAATTAACTAATATAATTTTCATCTCCTATTATCATTATATTTGCTTTTACGGCACCCTCAACCATGGGCTTGAACTACCAATACTGAAGCAAGTATGCCGCAGAGTTATTTTATTTACGTGTGAATAATCACTGACCGAAATTAACAGAGACGTTAATGATTATGAATCAATGAATGATTATGTTTGAACTAGGGAATGACCCCGAGCTACGCTTCGATTCGCTAATTACACGATTTACTTTACTTTTTTCGTACTTTTTTTTAAAATAACCGGCCTACGATCTAAGTCTAAAAATGGGCAAAATTTGAAGCTATCATACAATTTAATTGGTCTAGTATCTTCGGAGAATATAGCGAACCTCCATTCAAAGAATGACCAACCATCGACGTGTCTTAATCCTAACGGGGTCAAATAACCGGCAACGCCATCTCGCATGTGGTGGCCGCACTAAAGTGGCGTGTGAGCCTGCTGGTAGTTCGTGTCGTCCTGGTGTGCGCTCACGACGGTAGGTGGCACTGGTGATGGCTGAGCTACGCTTCGCTTCGCTAATTACACGATTTAATGAAAACTATACTTTTTCGTACTTTTTTAAAATAAAAACCGACCTACGATCTAAGTCTAAAAATTAGCAAAATTTTAAGCAATCATACAATTTAATCGGTCCAGTATCTTCGGGGGAGATGGCAAATAAAGATACATTCATGCAAAGAAAGAAAGAGACCACCGATTTTATCTTATAGAATCTATACCATATACTATAGATGAATGATCATTGCACGCACACTGAATCTGACTACCCTCTGCACAATGGTGTAAGTATCATTTGTCAGTTGTATTTCTCAAAGGTATTACGCTTGTTGCTGGTTTGTCATTGGTAAGATTCTTCCTTTTTTTTAGATAACATGGTTCTTTTACTTACTTTGATGACATAACTGGACGATTTTTGTATTGCAACGTTTATTAGATAAGGAAATTTATTCTTGTTAAGAAAAAAAAATGCCACATATATTGTGGGAAATTGTTTTCGTTGTAATGCTTCCTCAATACCAGTACATAATTGGCAAGTTGTTCCCTAGTTGTCATGTCTTTTTTTTAATAGTTTGCCATCCCGATATAATGTGGTTAATATTTTTAAATGTGTTGTTTTTGGGTATGTAGGTACCTCTTGTAGTTCTTGGTAGTTACTTCTTTGTCGACATAAGGTTGAGTTAAGTCTATATAAGTGTTTGCCCTGTAATGTAACTGTCCACATTCAACTATTTTTTCATGTTCGTTAATGTAATAATGCGTATCACCAACCAGGCTAAGAGATGAATAACTGGCATCAATTAGTTTGCTGCTTGATGTAGGTGATGTTTCGTGATTTTTCAAGTATTTCGTTAAGACATGCTATTGTTTATTATGCTAGATATTGATGTCGATGTCTATATCATTTACCTTCCTCTACTCTTGGTGAAGTGAGTCTTTCTATAGCATATGGTGGGCATTTGTTCGTTTTTTATGTCCAAAATGTCAATGCTGGTTCAATTTTAACCCTATATGAGGAAGTGAGAGAGAGGGGCACTTGGTAAGTGTTTGTTTTGTTAATCTTGATTATTTTCTGTGTGAATCTCGTTCTTCCATATCTTGGATTATCTGACTGGTTTCTAGAGTGTGACTTTTTTTATATTTATTAATATTGTGTGGTTTGTATTATCTATACCATTCCATATCGATATCTTTAATGGTTTTTTTGCGGTATGACCTGAAAATCGTTCCATGCCAGAAAGTTTTATCTGAGAAGGTAGGGTTGGCAAGCGATGGTTTTTATTTGCTTTTTTCAAAGTTTAAGTTTACGACTAGCAGTTCTGCCATTATGGTCACCTTGAAACAGATGATCTCCACATTGTGTGGAATCTGCAGATTTTTAAAAGCAACAAATATATAGTGTGTATGTGCACGTCTTAGGGGGTGGTTCCTGTGTTAAAACAAACCGATTTTATCAAATTACGTATGTATGCATATAAAAAAATCATCCAGCTTTATATAGTAGAATAAAATTCTCTCTTGTATGATTTGATAAATAGTACGTTTTGTATGAAAGGCAATCTCGTAATTTACAATGACATTGTTATTGTTTATATTACAAAATACCCTTTCGGATCGTTCAATAGCATAAGCACAGCTTGAACTAACGAAAAATTTGTTGGGAAATGAAAATATATTTTCCCTTATTACATGTGGTTTTAGAAGTGCTATAAAGATAATTTATTTTCGAAGTTTGTCTTTGGAAGAATTAGAGGTAATTACTTTTTACGTAACGTGGCTAATAAATTACTCCACCATTCTTTCCATCGTCGAGAATGGTAAATTAATGCTTAATATGTATTCTTCTCTTCTACTCCAATATGGTTTACACGGAAAGTTAGAAAAGAAAATAAGCTAGCAGTAAATAATTTATATACTTCAGTAAGTAAGATAATAATAATCTAAATTATTTATCAGACAGAATGGTGGACTTCATACTTAATACACTTGTAAAATTATAGCTGAATGCTGTATTTTTCTTCACTATCGATATCTTAATATCGACATAGTTGGCAGTTAAAATCGGTTTTCAGAATGTCATTTTTACTTTCCCATACCCATAGGTATAGGGAAGTCTTGGAATCATGAAAATTTTGGAAATCGAGATTTGGGCCTCTAGGAACCCAAAAAAGTGGTTTTTAAAAAATGTCTGTCTGTGTGTGGGTGGGTGTGTGTGTGGGTGTGTGGGTGGGTGACGCTCCTACAGCCGAAAGTATTGCTCCGATTTTGATGCGCTTTGGAATGCGGGGGTGTATCGAAAATTCATCGACAAAATAAGCTTTTCAAAAAAATCCGAAACCGGAAGCGGAAGTTACGCATGTTTTTTTGGTATCACTGTTTTCGTGATTAAAATTTTGAAAATTTTATCGCGGATAACGATAGAGAGTCATAAGACAAATCTGTTAGTTTTTTGCCGAACTCGCTAGGTTTAAAATGAAGGGCGCTATGATTTTTTGAAAATTTTGAGTATAACGCCATATTACTCAAAAACGGATGAATCGATTCAATTGATTTTTTTTCTGAATAGTATATGAAGGCTAACATGAGGTGATATAAAAAGTGTTTTGAAAAATATTAAGGGGCCTAAATTACAAATTTTCAAAATTTTGGAAATTTTCTAAAAATCATTTCTCAAAAACTGCCCACAGGAATTTGTTTAAACTTCATACACTGATAGACCCCAAAAAGGGCTATCGATCTGTTTTTTAAAGAATCTCATGAATTATCTGTGGCGCCCTCTACGAAGCTTTGAAGTTTGAAAATTTAAACCCCTTTAATTAATAAACAAAACAAGATAGGTAGCTGGGGTTTTCACTGAATTGCTCAGTGCATAATGGAGCATATGAATATGCAAAAAAATATTTCACTCGTGGATATATGTAAGCGCACCGGCCCCCTCCCCCCTCTATTTTTGAAAAAAAAAATTTATTCTAACGGTTGTTATATTTTTGCTTCAAAGAATATTTTTCCGCGAAAATAAAAAAATCGATTTTGTATGCCCTAGAAAATATAATTTCCAGGTACTTAGAAAATTTCACCTGGGTGCTACAGCCGTTTTGAGGAAAATAATACATAAACTAGCACAGTGGCGGCTTGTCCACTTGGCGCCATCTACAGAAGCTCGGTGGTCACGTTTTGAACTACACATTCTTTTATATTTACCTTCAATTTACGTGAAAGTGTAAACGCTTATCACGGTGAAGACGTGAGTCATCGAGTTGAAATTTTGATATGTTGTAAAGACTGTTGAATAAAATCGATATGAACAGTTTCCAGTATGGGAAAGTCCAGGGAGGTAGTCACGTCCACTTTTTATTTGAATTTATTCTGCATTTTTATTAATTGCACTTTCAAGTTTTGGAAATTTGAAAACTATAGTTGAGGATTTTTTGAATTTGATTTATTGTCAATAGTGATGTACATTCGCAAAATAAATAACTGTGCCCACATTAAATAGTGATAGTTTAGTAGGTCACGGCGTATCAGTTTTTTAATGAAACTGGATCAAGAGGTATAGCGTAAGTCAAAGGGATTAGTTGATATACTGTGAAAAACAAACAAACAGCTTCGACAGCATAGCTAATGATTTAGTTGTAAATTGGAATCACTGCTACAAGTTTTATTTATGATGTACTGTGTAGTTTACACTTAGAAGCCTTTCGAACAACGAAAAGTCTTGTCATAATAAATTAATCAGTAGCGAGATTAACAATTAAATAACTTTTTTCTACGACCACCACTAAATGTAGGCCTTTTAGCGCTAGCTTTTTTACTAAAAGTGACGTTTTATAATTCAGTGTGTTAAAAGTTAAATCAGCTGTTTTACTTTTAGCCCATGTGCTAAAAGTAAATAGCTGGTGTTGGATTTAGAATTTCGAACTGGAAGTGAGATTGTAAAGTTATTCTAGTTACCTCTTTCGTTAGAGGTAAAGTGTTTTTTTAATAATTAAAGCATTATGTAACGAATAAAGTAAAATGTGTGCATTTATAATTATCTTTGATGACTAACTTTGACAGCTACTGGCTGCAGCAACATTCACCTGCTCGTCAAGGCCATCTCTTTATTATAACATAAATTATAATTGTCATAAATGCAAACCTTTATTAAATCGACGTTTATGGATTAATAACAGTAAATTTAAGGCCCTGGAAAAAATATTATGTGCACACTCGTGCTAAAAGTGTTTATGTACGAGACATGTTATGAAACTCAGCCTTCGGCTTCGTTTCATAATTTTCATGCCTCGTGCATAAACGTCCACTTTTAGGACTCGTTGCACAAATAGCAATTTTTCTACGATTGTGTCAAAATGACAACTTTTTGCACAGTTTCTAGTGTCAAAAGTGACGTTTGTAGCACTCTTAATATTAGCGCCCGAATTAGGTCTTTTTAGCACATTGCCATTGGTAGCGTGTTATAATACTATATTAAAACACGCTTTGCCGTAAATTTGAATGTCAACATGACCTAGAATATCTAACACAATGTGACGGAAAAAGTGTCACCGAACTAAGTGTTTATATTCCTGTTGCGTTCGTAGAAATAATAGCGCATAATACACGTGTATAAGTGCCATTAAAGCACTAGCGACGTTAAAAGCACTCCGATTTTCGTCGTGCTTTAAAGGCGTACTTATACACTAGTATCATAATATACTTTTTTAAATTGCAATATAATAAATTTGTGTATTTCAATATTAATCGTCTCTGGAAATACAAGCAGTAATTTCATTCGTACAAAGTTCATAGATAGTAGCTATCTAAACATAATTCTGACAATAAAACCTATAAAAACTTACCGTCAATATTTCTATATAGCAAATTAAGATTTCATATAAGTATAATCCGACAAAACGTCAGTGAGGGCAATGTAACTTTACCAAAGAGAAGTAAACATGTTATGAAAACTTTGTTAGCTGGCTAGAAATTATGTTTTAATTGGTACAAACTAATTTTGACCCTACAAAGAGATAAATCGAAGCGATAGAATATTTTTGAAACGGTTATTAAATATTACAACATCATTTTATTATCTTATAGCAAAGTTGAGTAAATTGCATGTTGCATAAATTATATCTACGTCTTGCGTTGTGTTTAGAATTGGAAACGACTATCATGATAAAGATGGATAACTAATTTTGTAATATAATGCCAGCAGACGTCAAAATGCTGCAACTGTTTTTAAAATTTTAATGTTTCCATTGTTAAGTATTTTTTAAATCCATTCTGGTCAGTGCTTTCAAATTAATTATTGATTTTCGTGCAAACTGCATGGCTAATAAAGAAGTAAACAGGATGCAGCTGAATTGATATATTTTAATCGCCTCGAATAATTCCACAATAATTCGAAATTGTATTTTGCTTCTCACCAGGTCGAAGACATTTAAGATACCCGTAAACAATCCTTGATGACAAACATTTGACTACCTGCGAATTTTAGCATTGGAATTATTCAGAAATTTTCCTTGAAATGGGCAGCTTTATATCCAGAAAAGTAGGAATTTAAAATGGTGGCAGTTGGTTGGCATATTGTTTTGGATAAAAATCTTAAATTTTAAATACTCGGCTGTCGCAGCCGTTTTCATGACGACGAATCTTAGGCAGTTGTAATTTCAAAATTTGGATTTTTAAAGAAACAATCAGGAAAATTACCGGACATTTAAGAAGGCGCTGGTTGGCCTTAATTTCCTCATATCTCGTTATCTTACCTACTTGACGCAATTTATTATCATCATCTCCACTACATATTTATTTAGCTATGTGAACGCAAATATGTTATCGTCAGATGCGATAGCGAATACGTATGAGCCGAGAAGCCTTTTATTCCAAGTTTATTTTTTATTCAACACTTTGAACTGTTATGAGAATGTAAGCTATGTCGACATTTTTATATTTCTTTATCCTTCACAGTTGTAGAAACAGTGTAGTAGTTATCATATAAATGTTAAACATAGTTTTTGAGAATAGACGCTGAGTCCTACAGGTTTCGAACGGGTTCACAGCATGAGAGAAGACGTACTGTAAAAAAAGAACATTGAAAGGAAAGATAAACTAACGCTTAATCCAACTGTTATTATTGCAAGCGTGGAGAAAACACCGCATGAAAACATTTAGCAGAGACGCAGAATAAATTATGTAGAAAAATATGAAAGAAAAATGAAAGAAACTAAATGAAATTACCTGGTAATAATCAATACGGGAAAAGTTAGCGAAGCAGGTGATATAGATCCAGAACTGATAAAGTGGTTGGGACGACAAGAGGGAAGAGTTTGAGTACTGAAAATCTACAGAGAAGCACAGAGGACCAAAAAGATTGAGGAGTGGGAAGAAAAGCTAATAGTCCCGTACCATAAAACTGGAGAAAAAACCTATTGCGACAATTCATTATTGAGTTATACATTTAGCCACAGTAGCATTTAAACTATATATGAGGATAATAATGAGCAGAACAATATCGAACATCGAAGGAAAACTGGAGGCTGCGTTTGCGAAAGAAAAGACAAACAAAAAACAAATGACAATATATTGATAATAATAAATCTAATAGAAACGAAAAACGAGAAAGGAGAGTAATTTTATATAATGTTTACATGCATTCAATCTAGTAGATTGATGAATAACATGGACATTATTCCAGGACTAAGACTACCACGTAAATTAATCCGTGTAACGATAAGTATATACACGAGTGCTACAGGGTTCAACTGAATTGAAAAAGGTCAGCAGTGTGTGGAATGAAAAAGGGTATTGAACAAGGTGGCTAGACTACCTCTATCCTCTATTTTACTTTATAGTAATGAATAAAATAATTAAAAACACAAGAAATAGAACACGAAATGTATAGTCAACCATAGGATAGATATCGAGAATTAATAAAACTGAAGGGGTTATTATTACAGGCTGATTATACAATATTGTTAGCAGATTTTTAAGGAAAAATGCAAACAATTATAGACATTTGGCTGAGATTGAAAATATAAGCATGGCAATATGAAAACGCAATAACTGCTGCTGAGGTGGGGTACATACTTGACGAACGTTACAGGAAGGACAGATGAACAGAATTACAAACGAGAACATAACATAAACACGATGGGTGCGAAAAGAGAAGATAAAGGAAAACGTGGTTAGAACAAATCGACGAAATAGTAAGAACAGAAAGGGAAAACAATGAGCGAGATGAAACAAATTGCAAGGGATTAGAAGACTTGGAAAAACTCGGTTGAAAAAATAGGAAAACAAAATGAACTTTAACGCTGAAGGAGATAATCAGTAAATTTGCTACAGTCTTGGATTTTTTTTATATCAGTGGTCTCTATACAGCTATCACTAGAGTAAATGAAAGCCTACCATATACCTGAACTAGGAAAGGTTTTTCAAACAAATAAATAATTTGGATATTCCAGAAAACTGTAGAAGAAAACTAACTTGTAATATGTATATCGTAAACTAAAATGAAAATCGAAAATTGCTACTAAAGCTGTAAACATGTTGCATACGACCAAAACTGAAACTATTAGAACTGAGATAATTAAATGCATCTCTAGTTTATAGTTAGATTGTTTACTTAGTAATGTTTATGGCATATTGATAAAGTAGTACATTCTGACCTGTACTGCTTCCATGACCTTGCTACAGACAAGAATCTGAATTTAAAAATGAAAACAAACTAATGCCTAGATATTAATCTCATAGGCTCCTGGCTAAGGTTGATCCATCAAATCCCTCAGATTGTTTGTCCTTTTCAAGCATGATTTATCACATATTTTTACTCTTTTCCATTAGCATATTATAGGACAAAGTAGACTCTAATCACGTGCAGTCCTTCACAGTCATCTCCAACGCAATTTGTATGCAAACTATTACCTGCCACCACATACTTTAATATGCACGCTGATAGATACGTAATTCACACCTACGCCTGCGGTTCCATTTGTACCGGATTACTTCATTTGCACAAGGGATAAATATCTGAAACTAATTAATTAGCGCGGTTGTACCAAGCGCAAAATCTATTAGGTTAATCGGATGTTATGAGCCTAATGTTAGTTATTTAGTAAAATATTCTATGTTCAGACCTAATTTACATGTCAGTAGGCTCAGTTTCCGCTGGATTAATTAGCGTGACGAAAGAGCTGTTTATGGGGCATAAAAATGAAAAGGAAGCAACACTAAGTGTTCTTAAATAAAGTTGTAGTGTCAAAATTAACACATTATTACGTAGCACAACCAGGCAATGAAGGTCTTCTGTAGTTTCTAGTAATATTGACAAACGGTTTCTTTACTTATAGCAATATCTTTTTGATATATTCGTCCTTGGTGGGAAGGGGGAGGGGCTAACCTCGAGAAATCTTACTGTAGCAATTTTGTGTGGACCGACATACGTTCCAGAGGGAAGGGTGTTCACGAAAGAAGCGTTCTTATCACCTGACGACAGAGAATATTGATAAAGTGACCTTCCCTTGCAAGTGGAAGTTGTGACACTAAAATATTGAAATACCAAAGAAACAAACCGTGAGGTAAAAATATCTTAGCATTTCTAATAATATTGAAACAATGAAAGGAAATGCTTGGTAATGCGAATTACATCAATTTGCAAATAAAAACATTGGAAGTTGTGGGGTAGCGATTTCAATGCTTTGCAGCAGGCCGGGCACCCCCAAGATGTGACATATGCTGTACTTATCAATAAACAAATCTTCAAAACCAACTATTATATTGTCACATAGGCATATAATACAAAAGAGACATACATAACTACATAATTTTCAGCTTCCCCATTGGGTGTCGTGGTATTTATTGTAATAAATCGCTTGACCACTAGTAGCAACCACCATTTGGTCAGAGCTAACGTAATTATTTGCACAAAACTTGATAGAAAGAAATAATTTTAAAATGAAAATCCACCAATAAACACCTATAACGATAGTTTGATGATAAGAGCGTAGTAGTAGTAGTATTACTTGTGGGGAGACTCATGTCTAGCATGTAGGCCTTCATATGCCCTTTTTGCCAACTCCGTGGACAAGGTCTAGGCATGCAGAGTACCAGGTACCTTAGTCCTACTTACAATGTTGCCGAGACTAAGGAGTTCGAACCCTAGCAAGGGATCTTTTACATGCTACACATCGTAGTAACATGGGGCCCACGGCGTTACATCACTTCCGAATGATGGAATTCTGTAGAGGTTTTCATCCGCATTTTTTAATTTTTAAAAACCTCACCGGGATCGGGGATCGAACTCTCGAACCTTAGATCAGTAGCCACTGAGCTATGGAGCCCGGCATAATAAGAGCGAAAACATTACAAAAATGTGAAAGGTAACGACGATCCGAAAGGACATATTTTCGAACGAATCATACTAATGGTACGAAGAAGTAGTTTTCCGGAAAGTATAGAGAAGAAACAATTAAATTACTTCTTCTTCATCTTCTTCTAAGGTGGGCGGATGGCTCCGCAAGCAGTTGCTCGATTCTCAGGCGGCCGACCCGAGTTCGATTCCCGGCGGACTCTAGACGGATTTTAAAAATCGTACTTTTACTCAATTTCAACGGGCAAGGCCATCTACCCGACTTACGAGTTAAGTTTATAGAACCACAACTATGTAGAATAAACTGGGCTAATGTAAGAGGAAGATGAATTAGAATACGCGATAACTAACAAAAAAATAAATATGTGACACGGAAAGCCAGGAAACATATGAGTACGAAATAATTGAAAATGCAGACGAAAGTAATAATACACAAAACCAAAGACGAAATTAATTACGATACCAGCAGAACAGAAATTATTCAAGATGATGAAGAATTCTACAAAAAATATGCGAATATGTTCCTAAACAGTTGGCAAACCAGAAGGTACCTGGAAGTGTTAATCTTTCAGAGATTTTAAAGCTGTGCGGAAAAGACATTAAAACAAATCATCATACATCTATTAAAGGAATGCCAGCATAAAAAATGTGCCTTACAAATGGAAAAGAAAAGTGAGAAAACAAATTCCATACGAATATAGTAGATCAATATCAAACTAGAGACCAGGCACATTTTAGTAATAATAAAAAAAGTGAGTGATATAACTAGAGAGGAGATGGGCTGGACATACAGCAATGGAAATATAAATAGGCTTATACAGTGTGTCTCCGGATAGGTGAAACGACTCTTGTAAAAGGTAAAAAAATCTATTTAAATTTTCATTTTTTGATGTTCAGCCCTGCTTGGTTAAAGGCGAATTTCTAACTAATTTCAGTTTTGAAAAATCAAGTTTGCCTTGGAATTTTCCAAAAATAGTTATTTATGCATCAAGGACGAAAAATTGGCTTTTTATGGACGATGCCTGCAATTGCTGGCCGAGGCGATAGCCGAGGCAAGCAATCAGGCAAGGCATTTTTGCAATTATTCCGGATAATCCGAAAATTTTTACGGAAATTGTGCTTATTATTTCCGTAAAATGGCAAAAATTACTGCAAATTCCCTTTGATAAAAAAAAATTCCGGTTGCCTAAGAAATTCCCGCATATTTGCCGCATTTTCAAGGGCACTTTCAAATTCCCGGTTTTCCAGGAATTCCCGGTCGCTAGACACCCTGGAAAGCCTTTTCCGAAGCCCCGTCGTATATTCTAGAACTTTGTCTGATATTATATTGTTGCCGATTATTGCTGTCTGTCTCCGATGCCGCCTTGTATCACTTCGGGAAGTATTAAAACATGAATATGTGTTGTTCAACGTAAAAACAAACCTGTACATTGCCTTTTCCCGTAAGCCTGAATTCACCAGCTAGCTGTACATCACCTCCAAGTTTAATCAGTTATTACTTGTGCATTTATAAAATCTAGGGAAGTAGCATATATTGAAATAAAAAAAGCAAACTAAGAATTAACATTGAGCAGGGCCACGGTCGCAGTCGGGGCAGGAATAGTAGGCGGTGCGGGCTGCTTGCGTTCAAGGAGGCGACGGTGCGGGCTCGGCTTAGATCTGGTTCTGGGTGGTTCTGAGTCCTGGTTAAGACGCTGGCTGGGTCCTGCGGCTATGTCCTAAAGAGCAGAGGCAGACTTCAGGGGCTATGTCCTGAAGAGGAGTGGCAGGCTCTAAGTCCAGCGAAGGCGGTAGGCTCTGAAGAGTGCTGAGGCTGGAAGATCCTGGAGCCGGCGGCTGATCATCCTAGAATGGCTGCTTGTTCGACCCGCCGAGGCAGAGTGATTTCCTCTGGCCTTCGTTCCTCTATTTAAGGGACCCAGTTCCTTTGTGATCCGCTCCCTCGATGCTTATTGGCCAGTGGAGCAAATGCATATGTCTGGGGGTGCTATTTTAGACGATAGTAAAATCGCAATGCTAATTACTTGGCGCGTCTAATTAGCGGTTTGATTTCACTAGGCTGGCTTGCTGACAAATAAACACGCATTTTGATATCAAACACGACTGGTTTAGTTTGATGTTTCCTGGCGATTTTTGTGCTCTTGCAGTTTCCAGGGTGAGATAATTTATGGGCGTTTTTAAACCGCGTTTCAACGGTTCGTCCGATTCGGCGGTGGGCTGGAGTTTATCGCCTCCCTTGTATTTTTGCGCACATATCGGTACTAAACACTTGATGGTTTAATTGAACGTCATGCCAATAACTCAAATCAGATGGTGACCCACAGGCGGTAGTTGCCTGCTAGCGTAATTTACGACCCCGGCATTTCTGGGATAGTTCACGAGCTGTCCAGATTTTTTTTTACGAGAAATGAATTATGTCGACGGGCCGTTTTAGCCTCATTCTCGAAGTCCGGACATACAGCCGCCCGTTTTTATGCACATGTTTTAATTTTTTATTCGTGGGCGCTCTTCGCCTGAAGACGTTTGAATATATTTGATGTTTTTATTCGATTGCCTACTTCGTTAGCTGTCTAAAAAGTCCACATATGACCTATAGGGCAGCGTGCTAGATATTTCTACCGATTTTTTTGTAATTGAATTGTTCCTAAAGGCCGCGTTTCAGGTGCGGTTCGGGACGGTTGGTTACATTCGTCCCTTGGACGTTGAAAATTTATGACATGGGCGGAGCACTGGTGGACCGTTTGCCATCCCGTACGATCGTTTCTCAGGTCAAAGCCGGTGTCAACCTTTTAGGATGATAATCTGTGACTTGTTATGTTAATACTCGAAAGTGCAATAAAAACCTCGGTTTGAATATGCATAGCAAATCTGTTTTATTGCCTCACTATTTTTGATCTGAAAAAAAAAATCTGGTGTGATACACGCACACAACTTCGTTGGTGTGATACACGCACACAACTTCGTTTTACAGTGATCTTATAATTAGCCAAAAATTTGATTTTCAATTTTTAAGCATCTGTCAACATACAGCGTTAGTTGAAGAGACAAATTTTCATATACAATACCGCGAGCGGTCGACGAATTGCCGAAAATTTCATGCAATTCGTCGGCTGCAAGCGGCATTTGAAGAACTATTCAACGAACAAAATTGACATTTCTTAGTAATTAATCAGTTTTATCACGTCCTCTTTGAAAATAAAAATCTGTTGACGTAAAATAAATTGTTTGTCAAATTTGACATTTCTAATATCATATTTGATAAATTTTACAGGAAGTTAAATAAATTTCACAGGAAGAGAAAAAAATTGTCATTAAAACTCCGCTAGCGGAATTGTTGCACAATTTTACGCTGATTCGTGGCAAATGACATAAATACTAAATTATGATTGGTGAATAGTTAACTTGAAGGGGGTGAGTTGAATAGTCTCTAAAATGTTAAGCTGAATTCAAAAATGTTATAATATAGTGTGTGTTCTATTTAAAATAGGAGTTAATACAAAAATAGAAAAAAAATACAATAAATCCATTTTACAGGTATTCAACTGGAAAATCATCTAGCTCACATCAATACACATTAAAAATTTAATAAAAATGTGAAGTTTGAAAAAAATCGTTAGAGCTGTTTTTGAAAAAATCGAAAAAACTGAAAAATTACAAGGGTAAATACCATACTTCCGGTTATGCGATTTTCTTGAAAAGCTTGCTGTCGTATCTAGGTAGGGTAGAAAACTTATATACGAAGTTTCAACGCCATACCTCTTTTTGTTTTTGAGTATTCTGTTCACAGACAGACACACAGACTGACAGACAGACTGACAGACAGACAGATAGACAGACAGACAGACAGACTAATGAACAAAAACCTGTTTTTGGGTGAAGATCTGTTGAAAACTCAATTTCAACTGGGGGGGGGGGGGGGTGTCCAATACTTCCGTTATTGTAAAAGGAAGTAAAAAATGTTACAGTAAAATCAGAAGCGTATATAGTGTGTGTATATATATCCAGACGAATTGTAGCCTCCACTTTACTATCATTACTGACTACAATTCCATTAAAGCCACCTCGAATAAAAGACATCTTGTGCCTCGTATTGCCCGCTGGTGGGCTAACTTACAGATTTTTCTTTTACCTTGGACTAACAAAAAGGCAAAAGGGTGCCACATGTTGATTATCTGAGTGGGAATCTTATAGAGGTGTAGATGACAATCCGAATTGGATCGAGGTCGTCTAAGCCAAAGATCCTTAATCTCAAAAACTCATAAAAGAGGTGGATGATGGCACTACCGCGGCACACGATTATTCTGTGAAACATGGCATTCTTTATAGACATATTGGAAAGAATTCATTGAGTGTCTTTATACCTAAGGGAAGTCGACTTTCAATATTTTAAAATTATGCCATGATGATAACTGACACGTCGGTTATGACAATACCATTTGCTGCCGTCGCAGCTCAATTTTGGTTTTCACGGCTAGCTGCATTTGTGCAAAAATACCTTAAACATTGTCTTGTTTGTGGATGAAGCAAGGCCTTATCCGGGAAAGAGAATGGTTACCTCCACCCAATTGATAAAACCCCAGTGCCTTTTCATACCATACATTGCGATATTGCCTGACCATTTCCTCCTGGTTCACATGCTTTCCGCTGCGTGTTTCTACTTATTGATGCGTTTACAAAATTCTTACAACTAATTCCGATTAAAATGTTGACGGCCAATGAAACGCTTTGAGTTTATCGTACACATCTGTGCACTTTGGGAACACTTATACAGCCAGTCTTATAAAGGCTACTAATCTGACGTTAACTTTAATTCGCTGTTAAAATAAACAAAAGCGCATCAAAATTTGTTTACTAATGAATGAAATGGCATAAGCACTAACGTTTTGATGTGCTTTTGTTTGTTTTAACAGCGAATTATAGTTAACGTCAGATTAGTGGCCTTTATAAGACTGGCTGTTAGTGTGGTAATCACAGACCGAGCCTCCAAGAATTCCATATTGAACACCACATGGTCGCTACTGGTGCGCCACTGGATTTTCCCCTTTTTATACCTGCTCCACCCACCCTCTCTTCTGAAACGGAGTATTTTTTTTCTATTTTTGGTAAGTACTACCTAGTCACGAATGGTCCGTGTTAGGGAGTTACTTAGTTGTGTGAAAGTTTGATTGATAGTATTTTTTTGTTTGATAAGTACTGCAAAAAAAGAATTTATTGTGGCATTGCATGTGTTTGGTAGTAGGGTAACAAGCCATAGTACCCTCTGAGCATTGCGAAATGACAAGTCTAGTGAGAGACCGCTGAGCATTTCGGAATGACAAGGTTGATGGCCTCTGAGTACCAAATAGCAGGGTAACAAGCCATAGTACCCCCTGAGCACTGCGAAATGACAAGTCTAATGAGAGACCGCTGAGCATTTCGGAATGACAAGGTTGATGGCCTCTGAGTACCAAATAGCAGGGTAACAAGCCATAGTACCCCCTGAGCATTGCGAAATGACAAGTCTAGTGAGAGACCGCTGAGCATTTCGGAATGACAAGGTTGATGGCCTCTGAGTACCAAATAGCAGGGTAACAAGCCATAGTACCCCCTGAGCATTGCGAAATGACAAGTCTAGTGAGAGACCGCTGAGCATTTCGGAATGACAAGGTTGATGGCCTCTGAGTACCAAATAGCAGGGTAACAAGCCATAGTACCCCCTGAACATTGCGAAATGACAAGTCTAGTGAGAGACCGCTGAGCATTTCGGAATGACAAGGTTGATGGCCTCTGAGTACCAAATAGCAGGGTAACAAGCCATAGTACCCCCTGAGCATTGCGAAATGACAAGTCTAGTGAGAGACCGCTGAGCATTTCGGAATGACAAGGTTGATGGCCTCTGAGTACCAAGTAGCAGGGTAACAAGCCATAGTACCCCCTGAACATTGCGAAATGACAAGTCTAGTGAGAGACCGCTGAGCATTTCGGAATGACAAGGTTGATGGCCTCTGAGTACCAAATAGCAGGGTAACAAGCCATAGTACCCCCTGAGCATTGCGAAATGACAAGTCTAGTGAGAGACCGCTGAGCATTTCGGAATGACAAGGTTGATGGCCTCTGAGTACCAAATAGCAGGGTAACAAGCCATAGTACCCCCTGAGCATTGCGAAATGACAAGTCTAGTGAGAGACCGCTGAGTATTTCGGAATGACAAGGTTGATGGCCTCTGAGTACCAAGTAGCAGGGTAACAAGCCTAGAGCACCCTCTGAGCACTGCCGAATGACAAGTCTAGGTAGAGACCTCTGAGCATTGCGGAGTGTTAAGGTTGATGGGCTCTGAGTACCAAGTATAATATTGGAGCCGTGTATGTTTTGGACATATGTTGACAGGGTAAATGTTTGAGAGTTGAAAAACTGATGATTGTGATAACTGTGTCCTCTGAGCACTATGGTGACAAGACAAGTCAGTTCGACACGTGTGAATGATAAGTTCTTAAGTACCTGACATGAGTTACTAAGGTGTGTGTACGGCGAAGCACGAGCCGTACTATGTTCTTTGTTTAGCAGATCTGGGTTTTTCGAGAGCGAAAAACAGTTCAGGATTGGCCGTGTTGGCGTCCAGACGAATTCTAGCCTCCAGGCGGATTCTCAGCCCTTCGTCGGTTTCGATTTCATCACCCATGGGTCACCGATGACATTAATTTTAGTCATAAACTGTCTGCAGCCGACTGCCCTTATGAAAGCAATATTGTATTATAAATTCGAATGTGTTGCGTGAGCGGGCAGATTCGACTGGTAGGCCGGCCCAAGTGCCGGTGCAGAGAGCATTGTTTGACTTAAATACGGTCTAATTCACTTATTAATAAAGCTGGTGCGATACTTTGTTTTAATTGACGCTTTTATGCATTGTTTTCGTTAACATATATACAGGTCAGCACTATTGCTAACTTCGTTATTATTGGAGCTACAAAGTCAGTTAAATAGGCAAACTAGTAGTATTTTTTTCGCCAATTACGATGGTGAAAACGGAATCAAAATCGAACATCGCGTTCGCGAGTTGTGTCATTGCCAGGGTCACTAGAAGCGTTTACAAGCGGGCTCAAGAATGCTTGGAGCAAGAGGGTGATGTTTTTGAGCATCTAATTTGAGTTTTGTTTTTATAAGTTCATAGAATAATTGGAAATAAACGATATTGTTTCACTTCATGGATATTCTTTTTAATTTCTATTTTATGGTAAGGCAAAATTGCCACTAACACAGCCACCTTGACGAATTTGAAAAATCATCAATACCTTTTGTCATTTTCGACATTAGGATAGAAGTACATAGTACACTTTTTGTTCAGAATTCAATTTCCTATCGATTGTGAATATTGTATACTGAGTGTCCCATTTGAAAAAATTGAACTTTTTGATATAACTCGCGAACGCGTTGTTCGATTTTGATTCCGTTTTCACCATCGTAATTGGCGAAAAAAATACTACACACTATACACCTATATATATATATATACAGATACGAGGTTTTCACCTCACACTTTCTATATCGAAAACTTTATTAAGTTTGTGGGATGAGGAGGGCGATTGATATATAAATTCGCTGCTAGCAGCATAGAGTTTAAACGTTTCGGTACTTTTTTAGACTTGATAAAAAATGGCCAAGGGCGTTTCGCTCTTAACAAACCGAGGGGCGTATTATCTCATTCTTGTAAATACAACACGTACACTTGTCGCAGTTATTATCCATGACTAACGAGTTGGCAGCTACCAGTTTACCAACAATGCTGTAGAATTGATTACGAAAACGAGTGTCAGGCTTAGTAATGTTCATTCACAGCGCGCGTGATCTTTAAACAATTCAAACGGTAAATAAAAACAACGCGGCACTCGATTTCGTTGATGTGGCGGAATCTGCGATTAGATTGCGCTTTTGTAGAAGGTGAAGTGCACTGATTACCCGCGATTGCACTGTTTACCACTTCACAAAATTTCCACATGCCCCCTCAGGAGGCTCGACTGAACCACCCGACGTTCATTTATAGAACCATCAATCAGTTGTTGTTTTTGTTGAAAAAAACGCTTCGTCGACTACTAACCTATGGTCTTAATTCTTTTTACCAAATTTGGAGTAAGGATTATAAAAGATATATGACTATGTAAGTTTATGACAATTGGAACCCACGTGGAGAGCAAACAGAAATACCTACATTTAAGATTAAGATTAAATAGCTAACTATAATCCCCACGGTTTTTTTGCGTGATCGCTCACTAGAATGGTCGTATGAAGTGGCACTTTTGTCGGTTGCAACAAGAATTGCCGTGGTTACTCTACGTGCCATTCACGTTAACATATTGGTATCACATCCTTGTTTCCTTGAGGTTTTTCAACGATGTAATACAGCGCGAAACTTGCATAATTTCGCTGCCGCATATTAAAATTTTTTTCAAACGCGCTGGAAAGTTCCATTAGCATTCCCATTTAGTGCACAAAATCTTCCGGTCTCGCTGAACCACTTTGTTTTTGGCAGGTTGTTTGCGAGGAAGATTCCCAATCGTTTACTGCGACAAGCCTTGAAGAACTGCTTGGGAATGTTGTAGTTCCAGAGATGTATTATGCAATGATTATTTATATATGAAAAAAACTTTGAAATATGTAAAATAGCAATGTTTTTTACAAAATATACGCACACACATTTATTGGCGGAAGGCTGAAAACTGTAACAAACTGCTACGTTACTACTAAGGCATTGTCTTTTTTTTCCTCTCGGGCGATGTGGAATACAACGCTTCGTTTTTCCTTTTCCTAAAACAACCTGTAGTACGGCATTTAAGCAGCCACCTGTCCCCATTTTATCATAAATGCTGCAGTTATCCAAAACCTGCGAATTTTGGAAATATTAGCGCCTAACCATGGTGAGTTCGTTCGAGTTTCATCGCTTGAACCTGAACTTGTCGACAGCGACTTGCGCTAACATGCTGTTTTTGCTGTGCATATGTTTAACCTTTTAAATGTATAAACATTTCAATATTTAAGTCTATGTGAAAAATTACTTAAATATAACGATAAGTATTTGCGCAATCGATTTTGCAGTAATTTGTTAACGGGTAGCACAAGTTTAATTTTAACGGTTTGGCCCCCTCTTTTGGACTCGTAAGTGCAACACTGTATACGCTAGATTTTTCAATTGTGTTACGATATAAATATTGTTTGATTATTTGTGTCCTTTTTTGTGTTATGGTCTTAGGTTTACGGTCACTGGCGCATATTTTTGTATTTGTTTGTTACCTTGCAAATAATTACATTTTTAGTGACTCCAAACCCAAGCAGCTTTATACCAACCGAGTTATACAAAGCGGACATCTTAAAATGTATAGTTGTAAATATCATTTGTAAAAATCTATCACTTGCCGCAAAGAAACCAACAATATTTACATCCATGTGTTAGGAAAAACTTAATATAGACTCGTTGCTCTCTAATTTTTGAAGATAAATCATTTTGGAAAAAGCTATTTGATAGATGCTCGATTTTCGTTCGGAAAAGTCAGCTAGTGTTCTTCAAATATTTTCTAATCTTGATTGAAAACTATTTACAGGGAGTGTAATCATCAAGCTTCCGAAGAGATAATTTAAACAGTTTAGGCTATCGCTCATCCACACGCAGTTACCCACAAACTAACCCACGTACAGACAGCCGTTTTTATAAGGGTTTTTGAAATTAGTACATCTCAAAACGCGTAATTACAATCTCCATGGTTGATATGGAAAAGTAAGACTATAAGTTAATATTTCAGAACATTACATACATTGTTGGCTAGTTGACGTCAATTCATCGCTTCACTTCTTTTTCCTTGTATTTAGCTTTACAACAGCAGATAGAAGATACTAATTCAGCGTAAGTCAATTAATTTCTCTGGATTATATGTTATCGTGCGCCTTGGTTCAGCGGAGTGGTTATCGAAAAATTAACATTTCCTCAAATTCTTCCTCATTGATAGCACAAACATTTCTTCGTTATTAGTCCAAGGAAATAACTTTGTATCAGTTAGAAATTGTTTGTAATAGTGCGACTTTAAAATTACTAAATTTTGATGTTAGGAAAGTAAAAATGTGTCGTAAACGAGGATTACGATTTGTTGCGTTAAGTAAAGTTGTTCGTTTACACTCATATATGTAATTTAAATATTAAATATGAATATGCTGACAGTATCAGACATTAAAATGTTTAAATTATTTTTGAAGACTATTTTACTTTAAAATAGCAAGCACATGTGCATTATTATTAGACCATAGCGCATGTGGTATAGTATATCTGTATATTTTAAGAGACGAAACCGATATTACAGTTTAGAATGAAATTGACTATTGCATACATCTGTTACGTAACGCCACTCCACCAATCATTCAACTTCATTTGGGTACTTTCACCAATCCCCAACCACTTGCATTGATAACGATTGTTCTATGTACCGCTCTTAAACGAGGAATTGACAAGGCCTCGGCTAGCTCTTTTAACTCTTGGCAGAATATGGTGTGGTGTAAGGACTAGACAATAAATGCTTCGGGATTTTATATTGAACAGAATGATTATTAAAATTTGGGCGCCTTACGTCGTTACTCACAATATTAAAAACTAGCCAATTAATAATACGCCACCTACATTGGGTGCTTCACTGCATACCTAGATAACTTGTACAGCTAGAAGGGTTGCAGAAGAAAACGCAAACATATAACAGCAATAGGGGCATTTAATTAAAACTAAAAATCGCAGTAATACATGAATTATATGCCTAAGCCCTTACGCCAAGGGACAGCAATGGAAGTCTGTAGGAGCATTGCTTATCAAATGAATTAATAAACCACAAATAGAAATTACTTCCAAATACTCAAGTCACAAAATTCTAATTATAGCTTAAATTACAACTTCAGGAAAACACTTGTGCTATCGCAATTGACATAAACGCACAACTTCAAGGGCGCGGCTCATTTGAGGTTACAGAATGCATGCATATTTCAGCAATTTAGAAATAATTAAATCCTCGCTCAATAGCGCTAATAAATGATTGAACCAAAAGAGTGATTAAACATGCTTCAGTTTGAGTTCCTAAGGCCTTAGTTGAACTGAAAATTTGCAGAATTTGCCTTTGTCGATCAAAAACAGAACGCCGAGAAGGGCATGTACTTACTTGCTAAAGTCCAGCGATCACAGGGAAGATCCTGGTGCGTTGTATTTATCAATCAATACTTCTAAGCCGGATTTGGCTGCATAATTCTTAGAATCCTAAGGTCGCCAGTGTTAAGAAGACAGCGAACAGCAGCAAGAAGCGGCACATTATTCTGGAATTTTTGGCCAACGTGTAGAGGGAATTCGGGGGACTGAATAAGCCTTCGGAGAGCCCTTAAGTTAGCCCATGGGGACCATATTTTAGCCCTACGTTGCCGAATTTTAGCCCTCGTGAGCCCATAGTTGCCGGCCTAAATATTAAAATTAGAGTGCGAAATTAAGCTAGAAGTAGCATTCTTACCAACGATATTCACGACCTATTTGTGTAGAAAACGCGCCGCAGGGGTTTCAATTATTGGAAGGCGCAGAGGGATCCAGAAGATCGAAATCAGTACGGAAAGATAAAGTTAGTCGAGCATTCTTACCAACGCTGATTGTCCCCGTTAGCGAAATACCAACGCTCTAGCGGCTTTGTTGTTTAGAAACAAAAATGGCTTTAGTTTTCTCAACAATTTATATCCGCCAAAGCGTGCCTCTCGGAAAATTAATACTCATCTAGCGATTCCACTGTTTCAGCTGCCTACTTCGAATCGAATCTCCACAAACAAACTGCCACAGGAAAAGCTGCAGGTTTTTATCTCTAAAAGAAAACGCTTGCTGCGATATACGTGAGTTCTTTTGCTACAATATTTAGCTATAAGGTGGTTCGAAAGAAGGTGCTAAATGCATTAACGCGCTATTGAAATGAAATTGAAACGGAGTATTACATCTAGACGACTCAATATATCAATTGTATCAATGCCACTGTTGTTATGCATTTTTATGTTTGGGAGTTTGGGGAGCATTGAAATGGATATCACGTGCACCTATTTATTGACTTGGGTTACCTGATCCAAGTTTTATAAAGAATGAAGTATCAATAGAGTTTGTTAGTTCGTTACAGAAAAGAATCGATGGACTTCAGGCTCAAGTTGTAAACTCTCAGAAAGGAGTCGAATATTCACTTACGTTAATCCGACAAGAATGGGACGCCGTTCAGCGGAATACCATTCTCATCAAAATAGACCGATAGATCCAATTATGCCTTAGCAAATATGCACCCTTAAGAATTTACGCTCCCAAGAATTTGAATTTTTATTTTTTGGGTTTTTTTCGCAACTCAAAAACTACTTATCGAACCAAGTTCAAACTTAACATGCTGTAGTTTCATTATTTTTTTCTAATCCCCAATTCCCCAAATTCGATCAATCTGCAGGGAACCCTAACTACCCAAGTTCCACTTAATATTAAGATTATATTTTTACCTCAATATTTTTGATACGGCGGATACAATATTTTTAGATATTGCTTTGGTATTATCTCTCCTCTCCTCAGTCCTTATTCCCCACTGGGAATGTGGTGCTCAGTGTTGCGTGAGCGTCGTCTATTATGCTTTTCCATACTTTCCTATCGCGCGCCTCATTTGCTAATGTATGGAATGGTTTCTTGGTGATTTTAACCATGTGATCGGTCCAACGAGTTGGTGAGCGACCTCGAGGTCTTCTGCCTTCAACGTTTCCTTGTATTATGAGCTTTTCCATACCTTCTTCTCTTCTCATAACATATCCAAAGAATCTGAGTGACCGACTCTGAATAGTTGCAGAGAGTCTTTGCTGTACATTAAGGTCTCGTAATATGGATACGTTAGTACGATGAACAGTCCATGGAATCCGAAGCATTCTACGCCAGCAGTACATTTCTGTCGCATCGACTTTCCTCCTCTCACTCATTCTCATAGTCCATGATTCTGATGCGTAGGTTAGAACGGGAAAAACGAGGCAATGAACCAAACGCTTTTTGTTTGCAATGGATATGTGTTTATCTCGCCAGATTTTTGTTAATTTCTTCATTGCAGCCTTGGCAAGATCGCATCTACGACGACCTCACCTTCCGTAGAGCCAGTGTTACTTATCAAGGCACCCAGATACACATATTCATTTACAACCCTAAAACGGCCCATTCTCGTTATTTCAGGCCTGTTATTGGCCAGCCTATCAACAATCATTATCTTCGTTTTGGAGATATTTAATTCAAGACCAAATATTCTGCTTTCGGTTTCCACTAGTGTTATGAGATCTCTCAGATCCTCCTCGGAGTTTGCCAGAAGTGCCGTATCGTCGGCGAATCGCAGGCTATTAAATGTTCGGCCATTAACCGAGACACCTTTTTGCCAGTTTTCTAGTGCTTTTCTCATTACGTATTCTCCGTAGATATTAAATAGCTGTGGTGAAAGTATGCATCCTTGACGGACACCACATTGAGGTTGGAAGTCTGCGGAATATATTTGGTCAACTTGAACGCACCCTGTTGTAATGGAGTATAAGTTGATAATGAGGGATATCAAGTGTAGCGGGACGCCCATTTCATGTAGCACCATCCAGAGTTTATTCCATATAACTTTATCGAAAGCTTTATTATAATCTATAAAGCATATGTACAGGGGGATGTTGAATTCTCTGGCTTTCTCTATGAGTTGGCGGATGTTCAGTATTTGTTCTCTCGTACCTCTTCCCTTAACGAATCCCGCCTGCTCAGATGGAATTTGCGGTTGGATGTATGCTTTTAGCCTTTCATTAAGCCGGGGTAGCGGGTAGACACAACCGGGCTTTGGTATTATACCCGGAGGCTATTTTGTTCAATTGATAATTTTTACTTTCTTTTTAAATAAAGGAAGTATTAAAATTTGAGAGAAAATTTGTCACTTCAACTAACGCTCTATCTTGCACGGTTTCTGTAGAATTTGCAATTTTTGAAAATTTTTGACAAATGTTTAAAAATTAAAAATTAAATTTTTGATTAATTATAAGATCACTGTAAAAGAAAGTTGTGTGCGTGTATCACACCAGATTTTTTGTTTAAAGAATTACATAAAAATAACAGGATTGGTTATGATTTAATTGTTAAAATTTTGATACTGGAGAAACTAGAAGTTGTCCAATAAAATGATACATCATATGCAAATATAAAAGTTAAATGGGTTTAGGTGGATAGGTTTGACTAGAACAGCATGTTTTCAGTTGCAATACTAGTAATTGGAAATGAATGTTAATAATTGTTTTTAGATCAGTACGGCGTCACATTTAATAAGGATAGGTATGCTAACGTAATGTAATTAAGCTGAAGTTTATTGTAAAATCACCTTAAAAGTAATGCTAATAATACACGCTAAAATCAATAATGAATGACGAGTTGTTTAAAAAGGGTAAGATTAGTCACATAAAGCATGATGATAATTAAATAAATGTGAGTACACGTTAAGGAATATTTGCACATGAAGAAAATTGTAATTGAAATATGTTAAAAGTGAACAGGTGTCAAAATTGTTGACATTTACAAAAATTAAAATGGACTCTCGTATTAAGTGATAGGTTAAAATTAGATGGTTATGCTGGGGCTGGATTTCTTATTAACTTAATAAAACCCAGTAATAAAATTAAATGATGTTTAATCGAATAAAGGATTTTGAACTGGAAACGGATGCCATCGGTGGAGCTCGTTTGCGAATATATGGTGTCGCTGGTAGAAGATGTAGAATGAGTGCAACGTGTGTTGATTCCTGGACCAGTATAAATAAATTTACAAATGCATAGGAACAAGCCGTACAGCTGAAGGTGGAGCTGTTGCAACCATCCAGGGTTGGCAGGTAATCTTGAGTTTGGAGTTCGTTGCGGTTCTAGGTTTCCAGATTGCATAGCCCAGTGGTGAGTTAGACGTAGCTCATGGGAAAGAGGACATCTGATGCTGGACTGATGTGGTAATCAAATACACAGGTGTCTAAGATGAGCATTCTTTCATTACATGCAAACTAATAAATACAAAGAAATAAGACTTGATTGATTGAATAGAAGAATAGATGGTAATTGGTTGTTTTATTTAGTATTAAAAGCTTCACTTAAGATAATGCGAGAATATCATTTAACCAAGTGTGTATTGGATCTAATAAAAATTTAATTTTACAGAGCTAGGCAATTGAAATAAAGATTTTTAACGATTAAACTGAAGGGCAGAATACTTGAATATTCAATTAACCTTGTACCCAATATTTGTGCAAGCAATTTGTGAGTAGCTACAAAAATATATAATACGTCCATTCATTGCAATATTCTAATTTCACATAAAATGGTGTACTTCATTTGTGTGGAAAATGCATTGTTTTTTCAGTTCTTTAAGTAGGAAGATATAACTTGCATATTTTTCTGAAATTACTAGCATTAAGATTAACCCTCCATTGGACACAACGTAATAGCTATTTATGCAATAAGTGCTAAAAGTTGAAGTTTATGCACGAGACATGAAAATTATGAAACGAAGCCGAAGGCGGAGTTTCATAACATGTCTCGTGCATAAACGACTTTTAGCACGCGTTGCATAAAATATTGTATCTACGACCTTAATTTTACTGTTAATAATCCATAAATATCGATTTAACAAAGGTTTGCATCTACGACACTTCTAATTTATGTCATAATAAACATTAGGCCTTGGCACGCGAGTTACGTGTCTAGAAACGCTTACTAGCTTAGAGATAAGATTAGATTCTGCTAGATCTGAATACTGTTCCTAGAACTTCCTTATTGTTAAGATGCTTCTTGCATCCAGTTCTGTTTCGACACTCAGGTTAGCCTGTCCTGAATTAAGTGTGTGGAGCAGAGCTCCGACGTCTGTAATGTATTTAGTGTTTTAAGTACAAATAAATGCTTTTTAAAAACACTAATCGTCGTTAAATAAACATAACTGGCTCAGTTGGTAGATATTTGCAACGGTCTCAAGAGTTTTCGACCATTAAAACCAATTTTGCAGCGTGGGTTTCAACCCTTAATTGCAAGATCCCTGCCTCCGAAGATTACAACCGTACCTGTACCGCCGAGCCGACAATAGGACAAGCATCGCCGAAGCGTCGAGCACGGCTGGTTGCAGTTTTCGAGCCGATTATCGCGATCAATCCAGTTCATTGGGAACAACCCCGTCTATTGCAGACATTTAGTTCATTGGGAACAACTCCGTCTATCGAAGACAACTAGATCCACCGAGATCGACAACTAAATCCACCGAGATCAACGATAATGAATAAGTAAGAAAGTTATACATCTTCTTTTGCTACAAGTGAATTTAAACGAATATTAAACATATACTAACATAGCTTTACATTTTTAATTATAAGCTCAGGTGGTTGCAAACGAGATGAGGTTCTGGCGTATACGTTAGGTATACTTAATAATCGCCAACCGACTTTGCATCCATGCGTAGGAACCCTGAATTCAATTAGGAACCCCTAATTTTAAGTAGGTTATATTGTTTACTAACATAGACGAATTTTTAAAAATCATAGTGTTAATGATCGACACAGACACGTCACTGTCTGAAAGCGAATCTGAAGGTGAATCTGAACAGTTTAACGATTTAACAAGTCAAGTTACAACTCGAAATAACTCAAAATAGAATAACTTTAAGACCTCCACATTTAATATGAAATTCAATAATGGCAAATGAAAATCAAAACTTAAACCAAGCTGTTCCTCAAGCACAAGTGTTTAACGGATACCCTTTAGGTTTCCACATGAGCATTTTAAATGAAATTCCAACATTTCAGGGCAACCCCGCCGAACTTTGCGAATATATCCGCGCTGTGGAGGACATATTCACTCAATTTTGGCAACCAGATGTCAATGCCTATATCAATAAATTACTTTTATCTGTTGCTTGCAACCGTTTAAAAGGTGCAGCCTTAGAAATAGTGACAGGACACACGTATATTTCATGGTTAGAACTGAAACAAGTTTTAATAAATAATTTCGGTGACTAACGTTCCGAATAAAACATTCAAATGGATCTTCCCAGACTTAGACAAAATCAAAAAGAAACCCCTATCGCCTTTTTCAATAAAATTAGATCCCTTTTAGCCATCTTAAATTCAAAAATATCTTTAGTAAATGAAATTCAAGTAGTCAAAGATCATAAATTGCAAACTTCAAAAAGTTTAGCCTTAAAAGTTTTTATATGTGGTTTATTAGAACCTCTTGGCAGCTTCATAAGAAGTCGTGCACCAAATTCTTTAGAGCAAGCACTAACGTTTGTAAAAGATGAACTAGACATTCGTTATTTTCAAGAAAAAAATTTCCTTATTAGTAATAATACTAGTCAACCACAAAATAAATTACTCCACAAAATGAATCTAAGACACCATTCAATACTCAATATTCTCCGAATCATTCATAAAACTATCAAAAGCCACCACAATTTCAACTAAATCCTAGATTTCAAACCAATCAAGATCCATTTCCAAATTCTAGATTTCCAGCTTATCAAAAATCTAACGTAACACATCCGCAAAACGCATTTGCTCCAAAGCCAAATTTTAAGCCAACTTTTAAACCCGAACCCATGGAAACTAGTACCATTCAAAAACGCCCAGCTTCACAACATTTAGGCACCCGAAATCAAAATTATAAACCCAATTTTAGACCAAATAACTACATTCGACAATCTAATCAACCGAGAAATTTCCATTCCGAAGAATTGTTTAACAAACATGTCGTTAATCATTCACAATATGAACCCGAATATGACCAACAACCTTACTATAATGAGGAAACTCCCGAAATATCAGAAGATAATAATTGCCACACATACTTCAATGAATTAGACCCAACCACAGATTTTTTGCATCTGATAAACAAAGCAGATTCAGACATCGAGGAACATCCCGACGAAGCCGTAAATTTTCGCTAAATGCCTCAGTAGAAACTTTTTCATTAAACCCAAAATCGAATTTACCCTATATTATCATACCTCAAACTGGCTATAAACTTCTAATCGATACTGTCAGTTTACGTACTATTCTTTCACCAAAATTTGTACACACACATTTCCCGGACTCAATTTATGAACATCCTTTCGAAATTTCCACTTCTCATGGAACTACTTAATATAATTTGGTAGCAGAAGTACCTATTCAAAATTTATTTTCAGAAGATGGAACACATCTTTGCTATTTATTTGATTTTCACGAAGAATATGTAGGGCTAATAGGCACAGACCTCTTAGCTAACCTCTCTGCAAACATCGACTATCGATGGATACATATTCAAACTGAAACAACTACAGTTCCTTTCTACTACCATTCCAAATTAAAACAAGAAGAACAAAAACGCAATCAGTGCAATTTTTCCAAAATTAAACTCTCTAAGGACATTTTAAGACATATTACGTTACCACCGCAAACAGAACAATTTGTTACTTTACCCGCAGTAGGAAAAGATGGATATAAATTAGCTCCTAAACTAAATTTTACCAAAAATATAATGCCTTCAGAAATAGTTACATTAATAAACAACTGGTTCCAAACAAGTTTAATAAACACATCAGATACATCCCAAACATTAATTATATCGCAACCTCTCATTTTAGAAGACTATGTTGTAAAAGAAAAAATTCAAATAAACAGTCATTTTAATTCAAACCCTCGACAGAAACAGATACTTCTTCAAAATTTAGAAGATAATTTAAGAGTAGATCATTTAAATCCAGGAGAAAGAACTTTATTAACAAACATTAGTTTAGATTATAAAGAAATATTTTATACCTCTGAGATTCCTCTATCGACTACAAATTTAACCAAACACCGCATAGGAACGAAAACAGACACCCAGATTTTTACCAAAACATACCGATATCCACATATACACCGACAAGAAGTCAAGCAACAAATTGACAAAATGCCAAAAGATGATATAATCGAACCTAGCGAATCACCATATAACTTTCCAATTTGGGTAGTTCCAAAAAAACTTTGACATTAAGTATTTACCTGGAAAAACGAATAAAGTAGCAGACGCTCTTTCTCGAATTCAAATTCATCCCTTAAGCATTGGCGATAATATATTTGAAGACATCCACAAAATCTTAAACGACTCTGACCGACTAGACACACCCAAACCATTACCAGACAATTTTAGCACAGTACCGAATCCTGCAGAGACACCAAACCTATCAGATTTATTCGATACACCAATTATTAGAACACCATCAAATAATGAAAACGACTCTTTAGTAGACACAGTACACACCCAATTAAGTTCGACACCCGTAATAGATATTTGCGACAAACCTTTGCAACATTTTAGTAAACAAATAGAAATTATTGAAGCCAATTTGCCTAGACAAATTCAAATCACAAAATTCGACGGAAACATTCATTATTCAGTTTTCGTGAACTCGAACAATAAAAATTCAAAATTTCATGAGTTATTAATAGAACACTGTCAATTCAAAATTCATTATTATTGTTATTTCTCTAACGATAAATTATACCAAGAATTTTCTCAATACGTCAGTTCAATAACAAATGAAAATACCCCCAAATTCCACAGATGTACGACACAAGTCACATTCATAATTAAACCTGAAGAACGACACAACCAAATTATTAATTATCACCATGGTAAAACGAATCACAGAGGAATATCCCAAACAATAGAACACCTACAAAGAAAATATTTTTTCGTACACTAGCATTGAAAGAGCTACTTTGCCGTACAATTTATTAATCAGAAAGTTGCACTTTGCGGTATTCGTACGGCAAAGTAGTATTTTGCGGTATTCGTACGGCAAAGTGCTACTTTGCCGTACGTTTCCTTAGTTACAACACATATAATATTACATTACATTAATATTACTCTACTTATTTGCTATATACGAGGATAAATTTAGTATTCCGTTTTGTATGCTAGTGTACGAAAAAATATTGTACGAAACTCGTATGAAAGTGGCTTTTCCATACTCGTCTCGAAATTCCGGACTCGGCCTAACGGCCTCTTCCGGAAACATCTCACTCGTACTGAAAAGCTCCACTTTCTATACTTGTTACGTAAATTACTATTTTGGAAAGGTATGAGCAACGACATTAAAAATTTTATTAACAATTATCAAATTTGTAGAACACAATAATATAACAGAAATCCCATAAAGCAACCCCTTCAATTAACTCCAACTTTTAATCGACCATTTCATACAATTCATATGGATATATTTCAAATAAAAGGAATTAAATATTTAACGTTAATAGACGCTTTTTCCAAATTCGCCCAAGCCTATCAATTACGATCGAGTAACATGATCGATGTGACAGATCGACTATTCTTTTTCATTGCAACCTTTACGTCCCCTAACACATTAATAACAGATAACGAATTTAATAAACAACCTTTCCTAAGCTTTTTACAAGCACACAAAATTCAATTGTATACAACAACTTCTTATCATCACGAATAAAATTCCCCAGTAGAACGTTTTCATTCGACATTAATAGAACACTATAGACTTTTAGGAGAAATGCCCGAACACAAGAAAATACAATATTGTGTAATGGCTTACAACCATACTATCCATTCAAATTTAAAATTATCACCTTTCGAAATAGTATTTGGACATACCGACAACAAGAACCCTTTCGATCTAGACTATGAAAAGTCATTTTTCGACATATATGTAGATAATCACAGAGAAAAAATAAAACATCTTTACAACGCTCTTCAAAATAAACAAAGCTCCACAAAAGAAGCACGAAACGACAAACTTAATAAATCCCGAAATTCTAAATCATTCAAAATTGGAGACCAAGTTTACATTAGGACAAACTCACGTAATAAAAAAGATCCTAAATTTATAGGCCCCTATATAGTAGACAAAATTTATGAACATGACACGTACGATGTTAAACAGGTACACAAAAACACAATATTAAAAAGACATGCCAATGATCTGATGCCTTTTACAGGACATTATCGATCATCCTCTTTGCCATCGCCTGGCACCACCTCAAATGTGACATAACAATCGAGAATTTAAACAACAATCCTGGACTATACCCTTTACAAAAACGTAAAGTCCTATTAAAGGAATCCGAATAGACCTTAATAAAAATCCTTGACTACACCCCTTTATTGACTGACTATCAAACTCTTAAAGATAACCTTCTAGAGTCAATTTCACTTTTAGAAAACAAAAACTTTTCAATGGGTCATAGACACTTTGTAGACTTAAAAGACATTTTAATTAATCATAACAATCAGCTTTTAATTCTCAAACAATATATTAATAAAGCAGATCAACTGCTATTTCAATTATTTCCCGAAATGCAAAGCATCAGACAATGGATTAATAGATGGACTTGGCACAGTAATAAAATTCATCACCGGTAACTTAGACCAAGAAGATGGAAAAAGATACGAAGAAATAATTTCTAAACAGACTCACAATTCCGAAACCCAAAAGAATGTTTTGTTAGAACAAACTCAGATCCTTAATAGCACCCTATCTACAATACACGACCTCTCCGAGAATCAAAAACTATTAAATCATAACTTAAATAAAATCTTACTAGATAACGTAAAAATTGAACAAATACTAGCTGCAACTTCTACCTATTCAGTGATAAATCAATCAATTCAATCATTACAACTATTTATTAATATTTGGCTTGAATTAGAAAACGCATTAACTTTCGCACAAAAACAACAACTTCATCTTTCCCTCATTTACAATAATGAATTAATCCAATCCCTTAATCAAATAACAAAATCCTTAACCAAACTTCAAAGTAATAATAATAAGGGTTTAGCTCTTCTTTACCCTAGAGAATACGAAAACCTCCATTTGTACGAATCGATTGTAACGACAAAAATATACCAAAAAGATAAAATCTTCACGTTCATTTTCGAAATCCAGCTGATTAGAACACTTTCGGAATACCAATTAATTAAATTGATTCCTTTCCCGGTATATAGCACGAATAACGAATTTCAAATGATAATCCCTTCCTACAATACTTTACTATTTAACTCTGATTTTAGTGTACCTATATTAATCAATGTCAACACACTTCAGTAAATAACTATACTTATGTTCCCGATATAATCATTTCAGCACCCCAAACTCGAAATTGTGCGAAACACAATTGTTGTCCTTTCATGACAATCAAACTTGTCGACCATATATTTTTACCACAAATAAAATTTTGCAGATAGATTCAGCTACGTGGCTTATTAATTCACCCATTAAAACAATTTTAGATATTCAATGCAATCAGATTATTACAAAAAGAGAAATTACAGGATCAAATTTAATACATCTAACTCCTGACCGTTCAGTTCTAATAGAGCACGACGAAATACTGTTCACCATGAAACCTACGTCCACAAAACAGATTATTTTACAATTGCTCAGTATAAGTAAATTACGAATAGATGAATCAAAATTAATTAATATTTCAAAAATTGACCTATCCCCTATTAACACACAAGAGTTAGCCAATAACCATTTAAAACTGACAAACCATAAGGATAAGTTGATAAACAACAATATCCATTTTGTAAATAAGTTAAGTTTAATTTCCTTCATTATTATCATATTATTAATTACTGTGTTCATATTCATCATATTATATTTACTAGAACTCGTGGCCAGCCTACGGTTGGCCCTGCCAGCGTAAAGAAACGGTTAACAATAAAAATGCTCGCTTAGGCTGGTGGCCAGCCGACGTCCGGCCTTGCCAGCGTTAACAATACAAATGCGGTCTCGCCATTTGTGCGCGCGCGCCACTTGCTAGTATGCAGGCCGTTCATGCTGCGTGTGCACGCGTCTGCTTACGTCTGGACGGCCGGCGGCCGGCGACCGGCGCACTATGGTATAGAAGTTCAGTATTTTGGCCAAAAATAATTTTTCTCGTAAAAACTAGCCAACTACTTTTAAAAAACGCTAATTTATCAAGACAATAGTATTTTTTTAACTGTTAACATAAGGGGAGGACCCCCCCCCCCCCCAAGAGTGCATTCACAGACAATTGTGTAAGAGCGCAGACCAACCTAAAAATACAAACATTCTATGTACAACAAATTTTGAGTAAACGGATTTGAGGGGTTACAAGAGGTGCATAATGGATGTCTCCCCCCCCCCCCCCCCAATTTGGGTTCTGATCCGCTCCTGAAGGGAGAACCAAGGTTTAGAAAATTTTATACAATATTATTGAATTTATTTTATTTGCTAAACTATTTAATAAAGTTCCGAGTCTAGCTCCAGGGTATCCAATTATTCCATATTTAATAAGTCTTTAAAGTCATCAAAACTCAATTCCTCGATATTTTCAGATTTTTCCAAGTTTACTGTTTCGACAGATTTTAAAAGTGAAACGACTTCTATCGGCAGTTGTTTTTTTTTTAATTTTGATTTTCTGGAATGAATGCTGATGCTTAATTTTTTTCAGAAACACAAATATTAAAAAGCTCCATATTTGCAAAGCGGTATCCATTTATGAGGGGAGTTCATCATTTATTGTCTCTAACATAGTTGGCATTGACTGACAAATGAAAAATTGTTGTCATTTGAAGTATCATTTAGTGTCGGTAATGCATGTAAAATAGCATTAATTTATCTTTCCACATATACAAAATATTAATTCAAGACTCTTGCGGTGTTTGTAATTGTGTCGAAATGAATACAATTGTAAAAAGAGATGTGATAAAATACCCCTGTAAAAAAGACTTATTGCCGCAAGAAATTTATACAGATATGACAGAAGTATTGGGTGATTCTGCTCCTTCATATCAGGCGATTAAAAATTGGTCACGAGATTTTAAACTGGGGAGGGAGTCCTGTAAACATGCACCAGGTGCAGGACCGCCAAAAACTCTGGTTACAGAAGAAAATATTAATTTGGTCCATGATATGGTACTGAATGACAGAAGAGTTACAGTTAGATTTATAGCAGAGACATATGGCATTTCCGTTAAAAGTGTTAAGAAAATTTTGCACGGTGTTGGGTCTCAAAAAAGTCTCAGCACTTTGGGTACCAAAGTTGTCAACGGCAGATGAAAAGCGCATTCTCCAAATTACCGATGAGATAAATTTAGCGATCATTATTAGAGACCCCGATAAATTTTTAAAAAAATTCATTACCGTGTATAAGACTTGGGTTCATCACTTTGACCCAGAGTCAAAACGCCAAAGCATGGAGTGGCGGCATAAGGGTTCCCCACTTCCCCGAAAATTTCCTGTTGTTTCGTCTGCAGGAAAAATCATGGCAACCATTTTTTTAGAATTTGGAGAAGTTATTTTCGTAGATCATTTACCGCGTGAGCACACGATAACAGGTCAATATTACACAAAGTTAATGCCAAAACCTTGTAAGGCAATTAAGGAATTGAGAAGAGGAAAATTGAGACGAAGTGTGTTCTTCCATCAAGACAACGCTTCAGCACACAAAAACTATGTTTCAATGGCTGCCATTCACAATGCCGGTTTTGACATTTTTGAACAACCTTCTTATTCTGCAGATCTCGCTCTCAGTGACTACTACCTATTCCCAAAATTAAAAGAATACCTTCAGGGCACCCATTTTTCAGATGACGAAGAATTAATGACGGCGGTAAATGGGTGGTTGGCGGAACAAAACACAGATTTTTTTTTCCAAGGGGCTTTAAGCAATTCAGCATTGTTATACAAAATGTATTAACCTTTCAGACGAGTATGTTGAAAAATAAAATTGTTTCATTCTTCTCAGGTGTTTGCTTCTATGTTAGGGATAATAATTAGTGATCTGCCCTCGTAAAAACGAAAAAGAAAAGAAGTTTAGTTACTTGGATACAACGGATTGTTATTATACAAAAGACTATTGATTCTTTTTACGCTACATAAATTATATAGTTGTGCAAAATTTTAAGTCAATCAAAGACGTGTAAGTAGGCCAAAATTATTTTGCAAGACTTGTCCCAAACTGATATACATACATACTTGAAAGTTTGTAACATCGAAAATGTACCAAAAAGGCAGCTAAAGGCAAAAGAAAAATTGATTTCCCAAAAATAGAAACTCTAGCAAAAAGCATGATGAAGAAACCACGGATGACTCTGGTTGACATTTTTTTGTAGCCCAATATAAAGTTTAACAGAACTTTGTTTTTAATATTTCTTGTGCATTTTTGATTATTTATTCCTTAAAAAATAAACTAACAAACTATAAGGTAATTTTTTTAATCTAAAATATTTCACTTACCTTTAGTTATGAGGTCCATTGTAAAAAAGTTTGGGTTTACCATTTCTTCTCGAGAAATTTTAAGTGCAAGTACAACAGAAAATATGTCTGATTAAAAAACAGTTAGATCAACTGACAGGCAAAGTCAACTTTGCTCAGCAGTATCTCTAAGCTTACCTTGATGTTAACTAAATTAAAGATAGAATTTAATGTAGCGATCTTATAGCAATCAAGAATTATTATTTAGACATTTTTACTGTACGTTTGAATTTTTGTATTTTTGCCCAAAAATAAGACTGCCGATACGACAGTGCGGCGGCCGGCGACCGGCGGCATCGGCTCTTATAATATAAGATATTGTAAACGTGACTCTTTCAAATCAAAACTAATTAAACTATTGCGAAAATCGCAGAATGAAGCGATCGTATTAGACGACACTCAAAATTCTTTACTTCAATGTCAAAATATAACTTAAATACAGCTTCACGGTATTTAAGATTCTCAGATGGGAGGAGTTACGTGTCTAAAAACGCTTACTAGCGTAGAGATAAGATTAGATTCTGCTAGATCTGCATACTGTTCCTAGAACTTTATGATAACGCCTGTGGGAACGGAAACTAGCTTGCATTTCTTTAAGATAAGAGTTTTCCTTATTGTTAAGATGCTTCTTGCATCCAGTTCTGTTTCGACACTCAGGTTAGCCTGTCCTGAATTAAATGTGTGGAGCAGAGCTCCGACGTCTGTAATGTGTTTAGTGTTTGAAGTACAAATAAATGCTTTTTAAAAACACTAATCGTCGTTAAATAAACATAATTCGCGGGAGAATGTTTGCGGAGCCAGTACTGTCAAGCTCAGTTACGGAAGGTAATTATTAATACTCCACATCTGACTGTATTCATTACATAACGCTTTAATTATTTCAAAAACACTTTACCTGTAACGCAAGAAGCAACTAGAATAACTTTACAACTTCACTTCCAGTTCGAAATTGTAGTTTTATAACCTCACTTTTCTTTATACCACAGATGCGCTTAAAGTAAACAGCTGATTTCTTTAACCACGCTAAACTATAAAACGTGCTCAAAGGCCTACTTTTAGTAGTGGTCGTAGATAAATAACATTTTTAACTTATTTTGGAATATATGGATGCGTAAGACTTCTTCACATAACGTATAAAAAATATTTCATTCATATATATGTATGGACCACTGGTTTTGCAAATGTTTGTACTGCAACATATCGATACAACACACTTTTGACAAATAGTTTACCTTTATATTACGCCTATTTGCATAACAACGCATTACTCTTAACGGCGGAATAGGCACCAAGTCACAACTATGCAAAATGTTAAAACTTCAGTGCAACCACTTAGAAGTGAGCATTTTTAAAGTACGTTTTTTTTCCTATAAAAATTTTGAAGGTCAAAGAATTTAGGGTTTATGTTGGCATTACTAGGATTTCTTTAAAAAATATATGTTGGTAGAATTTGTTTTAGTAACTTTTTAGAACTAAAAATTGGTGGGAAATTTAAAATCTGGCATTAAAGGCGTTTTGTTTTAGGTAATCTTTCGTAAACTTCTTCTGGCATGTTAGACTGCAGATCCAACAGTTCCTCTGCACACTTCAGAATAGCTTTTTTTGTATTTAATTTGAAAAGATTCCGTTTTTTACGCATATTCATTTTCAAAAAAGAAAAGCTGACAATTTAATTTTAACTGTCAAAATGACACAAGTCGTTTACAGAAAAACCTGATGAAAATTAATTTTCTAAAAATTTAAAAAAAGCAGTTTTGCCAATTTTATCTTGACCTTGAAAATTTTTATAGGAAAAAAACGTACTTTATATGATATTGCACGCCAAATGGCAAAATAACTAGCAATGGCAAAGAAACCCTTTTCTACGGTACTGATTTCGTGTAGAATTAGAAATAAATGAAGGATGCAGACTACTCGTCAAATTTTAGAGGAGAAATCTGCTTAAAAAATATTTTCGGAAAAAACTCTGAATAAAAAGTTGTTCCATTTAACGAATATTGTTAAGTGGTTACAATTAAAGCAACTATTTCTATAACACTCTGTATGTGTTTTCTGTCTCCTTTTTCTGTATTTTCAGGGAATTACTTGTTCGTTACGGACTATTCTAAAACGAGTCACTAGCATTTTTAAGATTCATTATTGAAGACTTAAGGGTTAATGCTGGTTATGCGTGTGCCTTGAATTTGGAAGACAAGTAAATATGTCTATAGTTTTTGCAAATGCAAAAATGCAATTTTAAAGCTATGACATGTTTTGAATAAAAAAGAACAAATCATTGAAGGACTAAAGCATTTAGAGTGGAGTTGTTTTTTAATAAGCTATAGTTACGTACAAATCGGCTGCAAATGACATTTTCGCCGAGCGATACGGGTTAGCAATATTTGCAACAAAAATATGCAGTAGTTATATCCCTAGTGCATTCTGTATATTCGAGTATTTAATACTAGAATTATACAGAATGCACGCGGGGAATATTGCAAGACTATTCCTCGAAGAAATGTCATTTATTGTATACCACACTATTCATTTTTAAAGAGTTTTCAGTTTTCTTTCTGAAATTTCTTGTGTACCTAGCTGGTTTGCTCTTCTTCCCGCAAATGCTCGATATTGCACTTGTGCAAATACTAGGGTATTGCACTAGTGCAAAATATTCGCTGTATTCGACTCTGATTGGTTCAAATTTTGAAAATTGATTGATGGGATTGGTTTATATTATCTGAGGGGAATAGCCATGATTATTTTTTGTGTTTTTCTAATTTTGCTTTAACTTGATTTAATTACATATTCAATTTAGCCAAAATGAATAGGACACGTTTTAAATCATGTCACCTGGTATTTTTCATGGAAAGTGAGAGCTGTTAAGTAATAAAACTACGTACATACCTATATTACTTGTATTTTGATTTGATGTTCTCATTTTTATTACTTTACTACTCGTAGTTGCTATGATTTTTCTAATTTGTGTTGTATAAATCACGTACGCATCGGACGAATTATGTACAGCACTTGTATTTGTTTTTGTTTAATGGAAGCGCTGGTTGACCAGAACACTATTCAAAATGCATTATTTTTACTACCTTCGTCTTTGAAAGACGAAGGAAGTATGGTAATTTTGAAAAAATCACCTTCCGAGATTTGTTCAGAGCTTCACTTTCCGGGTCCCTAGATGACAAAAAACATGTTTTCTCAATTACATCTGTCTGTCTGTCCGTTTGTTGGCGGCATAGCTTAAAAACTATTTGTTGAAAGATTACATTTTTCATGCGGATTAGACGTCTACCTGACTCAAAACCGAATATACTTCCGGTCAAATATGCAAAGGGTGAACACCTTAAAAAAATAAAGTTATGCTTATTTTTGCTTTAATGTAGGAATAGATAAGACTAGTAATTTGCACCTTTGATGAAAATGGAACTTTATATACAATATGAAAGTCGTAAATGAAAAAAAAGGATCGCTGCGGACAGCAGCCAGCGCGATGAAAAGGTATAGCGATTGCCCCGCACTGCACTCAACGCAAAGGACCGAAATGTGTAGCGCGGGTGAAAAGCTATAGCGATCACCGCGTACCGCAGTATCGCAGATAGCAATATGTACAGCAATCGACTCGCGCCTTTCTTTCAAAGGAAGTTCCGTGTAAAACCCTTTACAGATTTTTTTATGTAGCGTTTTTTGCGATAATATGTACAAATGAAGAAATTTTGTTTTGCCATGCTGATGTTCGTTGTTGCTCCTTTATGTGATATAACTTATGAGGGCACATTTCAGAGAAATTTCAAATAAGAAAAGAGGTTTTTCATTTTCCTAGTGCACAGAATATTACCGATAATTTTTCGAAATCACTTGCGTTTTGGGTTCTGAGGCAACTTTTGAGTGAAATTGCACTAGTGCAAAATTTTAAGTGCAAATGAAATAACTAGTTTCATTTCGGTCTAAAATCAAAGATGTGTCTATATATTCCCATTTATTGCATGGAAATATTCAGGAATACCATTACTTCATGTTCTTTGCCATTGACTTCATTCAAAAATCTTCCAGGGCAATTCGCTGCGGTTCGTGCAAGAATGTGAATGTCCAGTCCAGTTTCCGCTGGGATTTCGAGGTAGTTCATCTGGATTTTGTAGAGGGTGACTCATGCAGCGTTCGTCAAAAGAAAAAAGTAGGCTGGAACGGGGAAATAACTGCTGATCTTGACGTTACACTTTAATGGTGCATCCATCGGCCGAGTGATCGTGAATAATGGTGGGTTACGGTTGCCAGCTTCCAAGAGATTTGTGGGGATTTTACTAACTGTAGTTTCCTTTTGCGAAAACAAAGGAATCAGCCTCTGTGCTGCACGTCCTTTGTGATTAGGTGATTGTCCCTCTATTGGTGGGTTTGGGAAATTTAAAAGAGACGGAAATTTTGTTGCAATTATGATACTTAGTTCAGGTTAATAGCAATTGCAGTTAAAACTAGGACATGCCTTTGGGAATCTTTAATTACAGCTGTTCTCCGAATATTTTTACGCTCCTGCTAATTGAAAGAATGGAGATCATTGCTGTAGATTTAATTACATAATTACTTGCTTGCTGATCATTCGCTTTAATTTGTACATATTTAAGAGAACCTGCGTATTGGGATAATGTTAAGTCTGCATGGCTTCGAAACATTTTTAAATTACATAGTAAGTTAGTTTTAGCACTTGCGTTTTGCTTTTACTAAAGAAATTCTGGACGCATTTTTCTGAACTGCAAAACAAGTGTGATATTTTGAGTCACCTATTTAAAACTATTAATAATCAAATAGTGCACTATTTAATGAACACTACAGCTGTTGAACAAGAGTAATTGAACTTTAACTGTAACCAACAGATTATAATTAATTCACGAATTTTAGCCACGTGCATATTATAAAATACTGATATAATAAATTATGAAATCATGCTGGAGCAATACGTTTTCCGCACATGAAAGAAATCTTATATTTTAGAATCTTTGTACGTGTAATATTGGTGCATACTTTAGAATATTTCTTCACCAACTAAAAAAATAACGTACCGGCACTTAAAAAAATACCATAGAGCTTACCAAAATTGGCCAGTCTTTGGAAGTTATAGTTTTTTATTTGGTGGAGGAAATCGAGTCTCAAATGATATCTGTCATTTTGTAAGTCGTGATTCTGTGCTTGCAAATATATCAGTAGCCAAACTAGTTTACTCAAGAATGCCTATTGTAGTATACATATTATTTGCCTTCAATCCAATATTAGCTACCTAACCTAACCTAATATCTCTATTTAACCTAACCTAACCTTCTCTATTTGTGTTGTTTAAAACGATATAGTTATAGCACTGTTTAAGATGTACTTCCTGCATATAATCGTGTAGATTGCAAAAAAGGATGCATACTTAGGTTCTATTTTGTGCCATGGTGATTACTACACCATAATGAATATTACACAGAAATAATTCTGCGAACCGTTACAGGCCAAAACTGCGTACCTAACAAAAAAAGAAGGAAATGTTAATCAAAATCTTGACGCAAACCAAATTCAAATTAATAAGAAAAACCAGTAGATATTTAAGCAGGACGTCATACCCAACCTTATAGATAATGGAATTTTAATTAATTTCGAGGGCTATTGCGTAACAATTCTAGCTGATGCCTTTAACTTCTACGACTGTACTGAAAATAAAAATTAGCTGTGTTCTACATTTAAAAAAATCCAAGTACGTGCCTGGACTGGTGAAGAATCGACGTTTTTTATTCACAGTCAATTACAGGCCAATTACGATTAATTGCTTGTAGTAGCGGCATTGTTATGAATGAAACCCCTCGTATACGGTTAAAATATCAATTTATTTTTGTATCACTTCTGAGTCACAGTCGTCAGGAGCTGAAAATTGATTCAAGTGAAGCTGCGGGGCCGATTTACTTATTAAAAAGATAACTTTGTTTATTCACTGACATTAATGTATTCATATAACGAACTGGTGTTAACTGGCACGGGATGCTATAGATGCGTTTTATTTGGCAGTATTTATGAATTTCAATTGATGAATTGGCTATTTTATCAGCTACAGTGTGCGTTTAGTGGCAATTGAACTTGGGGGCATTGACGCCTTAAGAAGGCATTTTATAAGTCTCTTGGTCCGTAGTCCGTACCGATTATCAAATGTTACAGTGTAGCATTTTAAGTGCAATGTGGTGGAGAGACTGGCTCTTTTAAATCTATAGTGATTTGGCCAATATAAAACTTATTCACAAGTGCCAGATTTGCAGGCTTTTCCGAAACAGAACTTTCTTGGTTTTCCTTCAAAATTAAACTTGGGAAAGGTAGAACGGATTTCTTATCTATCGGGTGTGTAAAAATGTAATAAAACTATTGTTCCAACTTTGTGGTTGTTCTTGAAGATGTTTTGCAGCAACTGTTGCCGGATAGGTGGTAATCCAAGTCGGTGGCATTTCATTTGCCATACATTTCTTAAAGTCGATGGTAAACCAAGTCGTTGGTGGTTTCAGTTGGAAATAAATTCACATCGGTGACAATGCTATTCCGTAGTAAACCAAGTCGATTGTAAATTAAGTCGGTGGAAGTTTTAGGGGTACTTCAAATCGAATCTAAATCCACATTGATGGTAATCCAAATTGGTTGTAGTGTGCAGATGCAGTTACGGCGTACGTTAATACGCAATTTAAATGCGTTTATAGGTTAAATGAAATTTTATAGCATGACAATTTTGCTGCATTTGGTTCTTGTTTATTGAATATACGAGTTTAGTTGGTCGTGTATATCAACCCTATAGAAATATATAAATTATGATACCCTCGCCCAAGAATAAATATCGCACACTTTTTAAACGATTATAAACATTAAACACCCTTATAATTATATGTATTTATAGCAGTGGCGTTTTCCAAACCCTCACAGACGAAGCCGTTACAAACTAATTAAAGATGATGAACAGAATGTAGTAGCTCTCCTTCGTGGTTCGTTTAAAAGTATAATTCGGCGAAAAAATTCTACTGTTTATCTTCACATGAAATGAGTAAATAATACGTCTGATCTAATAATAGAAATAGCAATAGGCCTACATAACTGCTTCATTTCAACCTTTTCTGCGAGCGATTACTATGAAAGTGGATTATAATGACAACTATTAATTAATAGGGGTCCGGCAATTGTATTGAACGGTTTTCATAGGTTTCTGTGGAGGGACCGAAAGGTATGTGAATCAATTTTTAATGAAATTTAAACCATATTACGTTTACAACAACACTATTAGCGCCCCAATATCAATCTGTAAGATGTGCAGTGTGCTATGGAATTACGTTTTTCAGACCTTGAATTGTTTGAGGACGTGCCTGGTAAACTTTAGACCTTTTTATGACGTCTCTGCGTTACCACAATTTATTTGGTCAAAATATAGCAATTTACCACAAACCGTCGTTGTTTAGGAGGCCATTCATGAGCCATAGGCCATAGGTAGTGAAACTTTAAATACCTACCAACGTATAAATAAATCGTTTTTTAACAAACGTTATATCAATAATATTTACATAGTAAGCTATCAAAAATTAAATCGAATTTCCGGACCTTTACAAATAAATGTCATTAAACACGTGTGCGATGTTGCGTACGAATGAAATTCCAAGACTGCACTCGATGTACTCACCTTACCTACGTACCAAAAGTTGTAAGCATTTATATCGGTATCTTTAGATGCGCGCTATCAGCCGCGGCCAGAGTGCTTGAGTGCCTTACCTCTAGTGGATCCCATTGAATTTTAAAATGTCCTTATTTTTTTACTTACTTCTTGCCGCTGGCCCCTGTTACAGTCTATAAGCTGTCGAAAAGCTGAAGATCTCGCACGAATCTGCAGCTCTGGTTCTACCTACTGTTCAAATTCATGAAATAAAAGTCATTTGTGCTTTGCTTAAGGTGGGAATTTACTCTTAAGAAATGTAACCTAAAATTTCAGTTATCATGACTTCACTTGAGAGCAGACACTACGATACATACTGAACCAAATTGAAACTACAACATATGAAAATAAGCTGAAAGATATAAGGGAGGGCACTTCCGTATGTAAAATTTAGTTTATAAATCACGGTATTGATTAAAATAAAGTAAATAAAGTGCATTTTTGAACTTGAAATTCGACGATTTATTTCTGTAAGAAATACTATTCAAACAGTCAAACAAAATAGATTATGATAATCCCCAAAGTTTTAACTATAACATACTAAAAGTTTAAATAATTTGAACCAGAAGTTTAGTAGATGACTGCGAAAGAATAAATACTTGTAATAACTAATGGTGGGTAACTTCTGTGTTGGTAATTCGAGCTTTGGTGCGTGTTTCTCTGCTAAAAAATAGTTCAGCCTCTGTTAGGTAGGTGGCACTCATTACAATGATAACTTAGAGTCCCTGTATATAGGTTACTAAGAGTTAGGCAAACAGCGGGATACACTTTGATTGGTTTGGATCACTTTTTACAAGGCATGTGTGATAAATGTGGCCTTTTTACATACTTTGTAACATGTTATTACCGATGGTTCCACGCATGCAGGCCTAACGTCTAATTAGGTCGACCGTATATTCCTGATAGAGATGCTAAGAATGGTCAATGCTCTGAAAACTCTCCCATCAAAAGCAGGTTAGCAAGATTGGTTCCCATAACCTCTTTGTTCGACATATGTCAAATATCTAATTTGGATCAACAATGTTTGTCAAATCAGGCTGTTTGCCCAACTCTTAGTAAACTATATACAGGATCTCTATGATAACTTTACCGGTTACTAATGACGTAATTCAAACTGGAATTGGGATATCCATAAATATGTAACATGGATACTTTTAGACAACCACAATACAGGGTCCGGCAACAAAGGAGAGGTGTTAGATATTTCTAAAACTATGAGAGTTACATAAATATCGCTTACTTATATAAAAGTTGTAGGTACAAAGGTGGTGCACATTACTGAAATACTATTGATTATACAGGGTGTCTCGCAAAAGTGTGGCAAATCAAACTTAATTTTTTTTAAATCGAATTCCCTATATTTAGGGAGCTTGAAAGTTTTTAATTGAAATACTAATCATTTTGATATAAAGTGGTATGAGTCTAACGTCACCTGTTTTATAACAGTAGGAGGGAATTAGAAATATGAAACCTTCCCCATAAAATGTTTTAGCCACTATTGTATACCCCACAAGCTGCGCCTTATATTCCTGTACTTAGACCTCAGGTTTATGGTCTGCAATTCTAAAATGCATTTTTTATATTTAATTGGTAAGTCACTTCCTCTTTTAATTTTTGGTGTATAATGAAACAATAGGTATTTTTGTTACAAGGCTTAAAAGTAATTTTTGTAACGTTTCTCTTCACATTGTTAATAAGATGCAAGGCAATCATATTGCCTATGATATTTGTGCAGGTCAAATTATACTTATCATCTTTGTTGTTTTTTTTTGAGGTTTCAGCTTCGACATCGACGGATTGTACAGTATCTTCTGTACTATGACTTGATTTATACACTGAATCCAATATTTCGTGAAAAATGTCTTCACAATCATTGATGACCTAAAATTGTAGAAAAACATTTCTTCCGAGCCAGTTTATTTACACAAAAACAGAATATTTAAAAAACTAAATGGTGCTTTTTTCACCATATGAAAATGATCGGTTAATTAAGTTTTCCTGTCGCTTCTCTAAGGATTAACTATGGATAATGTTTTCTAATTAAAAAAAAAATTACGAAGAGTAACACTGTTTTTTTATTTATAACGCTGTGACTACCTGCCTATAGATTGTGCTTTTTTTGTATTTTTGCGTTTCCTATAACATGCTTTACTTAATAACCCATAATTGAAAACTAAAGACAAATAAGTGTGTTACTGTTATCATAATTAATTAGGGTCAAGTGGGCTTAATGTACAACACGTAACAATTAGGGTAAAAATGAAACAAGCATAGAATTAATTAAACAATGAATTTATTTTAAAACTAATTCCAAGCGCTATTATTTGACTTGCAGTTTAGTTCAGAAAATATAAAAATACGAAACTGTTGACGCAAATTTCTATTGTTCATAAGGTACTTTCGGAATCGGCGTAAAAATATGCAAATTGAATTGCACATTTTGTTGCATAACCATTTTATTACAATTGTTTTATTTACAATTTAAATAACTCAACAAAACTAATGTCAAATGCGCAGTTTGCGGATCTTCCAAATGTTAAACTGTCAAAATACAAAATCCGTAAGTTTCTAGACATAACAGTGACATGTGCGAGTAGCAGGAAAAACGTCTCGCTCCCCCATATTTGCATGGCGGCACTATAATAGTTATTTATGTATTAAGGGCATAATCAATAAATTATAGCACGAGGAAATGTTTAAAGTGCGACGCGAAGCGGAGAGATTTAAAGAGTTATAATCGTGATTAGGCACGTGGTACACACAACCTATTATTTCATTTTAGTTCTCAAAATATTTTGGCTACAGACTACTGTGTCGTCGTTGGCTGACATTGTGAATTTTTGGTGTGCTATGGTTTCTGTGCAGATTGTTGGTGTTGCTATATTACATTGTTGGTGCTTGTTATACTGCTTAGCAACTTTATAGGCCCTAGGGCTATAAAAGCGATTTTACGCCTTCTATCGAGGCCCAATAAACAACATTATGATTCCAAAATGAAATAAATTATCTTGTTTATGGCATTTATGATCTAAGGGTCTATAAAGTTTCTAAGCAGTATAACAAATACGAACAATCTAATATAGACAACACCAACAATCTACCAAAACTTTATGTAATGGTCTGTGCCTATAATACTGGTCTTTGACATTTATCCGTGTCGGAAAGTAAAATAAAACAAAACGTTGTATGTATCATGTGCGCGTGATTATACCCTTAATACATAAATAACTATGATCTGTCTGTGACAAAGACTAGCTTTTTTATAGATACCAAAGCATGTTCAGGACAATTTCAATGCGAAGTACGATATGCTGTAGATGTAAACTTGTAATTACGTTGCCGAATGTTTGGTAATTTATAGGTAAGTGAATTATACGAATATAGAACAAATGAGGAATATGTTAAAATACATGGTGTCTCCAACACGTCTGTGCAAAACGCTAGTACATATTTCTGAGACCAAAGTAGTCGATTTAACCAACTTAGCTCTATCCAAAAGTGCTTCGTTAAGGCGCTATCGAATTTCAAAGAATGTTTTCAGCGATGGGCATTAAATTTGGGATGTTGTGAATCTATACTGGAAAAAAAGTGTTTTTGACAATTTTTTTGCCCGTTGGTGTTACATAAGTGGTCAAAAGTTCGTCATCCACATGCAAAGAAGTTCATATCTTTTAAGATAATCTTTTAACAGTCTGGCTAACCTTTTCTACAGAGAGTGATGCCAAATAGTTTTTTTATCTTGTTTCATTTCGCTATCTGAATAAAATTAAATTTTATTTGTTGCACGCCATGCACTGCAACCACAATGTAGGTAACTAACTAAAGTTTGTTAGCGTTTGAGAAGTTAAAAAGACAACTATTTTAATATGTAGGTACATTTAATGCAATAACTCACTGAAAACTATCGTTTGTTATAAATAAATAGATTTTTTAAAAATATCTTTGACTTTCGATAGCGACTTAATGTGGCACTTTTGGATGAGATAAGTTTGGTTAAATCGACCTAATTTGGTCTCAGGAATATGTGATAGCATTTTGAACACACGTTTTAGAGACACCCTGTATAAAGATGCATGCAGTGCATGGTGTGCAGCAAATCAGAATGCTTTTTGTCTGCATAAACTGTGGCAGATATCGAAATCGAACAACAAGAAACAAACAATAGTTGACATAATAGAATGTTAAAAAATATGAGGTTGTTTGTATGTGGATAATCAACTTTTAACCACTTATGTACCACCCACAAGCAAGCAAATAATGTTTAAAAAAATCTTTTTCCAATACAGATTCATATCTCAAATTTAATTCCCATCGCTACAACGAATCTTTTGTTAGTATTTAAAAAATAGATTTTTTTAGATCTTTGATGTTAAATGGCGCCTTAACGATGCACTTTGGGATGGAGAAAAGTTTAAATGTTCTATTTTCGTTTCAGAACTATATGGTAGCGTTGTGTACAGCAGTTTGGAGACACTGTACACTGTTATAACCGGCCGTCTTTTTATTGTTAACTCTATTGCTACTCACTACAGATATAAAAATTATAGAACGCCTTTTGAAAGCTCTAAATTTAATTTATATAAAATAAGAAATTATTTAAAAAGACACGTAGCATGTTAAACATCTAAATTATTAGAGCCGTCAGCAAATGTCTAGAATTTGTTATTTGCTTACTACTCCAGCAGCAGACTGGACTTGGCTACGTGCGTAAAATTGTTTGTGCCTACGGAAAGCGCAATCGTTTCCCTGTTCGCGGAAAGCATGACTGGACAGGACAGGCGCCCGAAGCTGCACTGAAGCCGGGCCATGTGACTTCCCCATTTAATTATAAGCGGTCGCGATTCGCGCTATTATCAGTTCGCATTCGGTTCGCGATCAGAGTTGTATTGTACTTCATTTATCCAGTTTTCGTTGTTGTTTAGTTCGTCGTTGAACGTAAGTGATATTTACTTATTTCTAGTTATGCTCGGATGTTTTTAAATTGACTGTTTGCGTTTTCTAAGTGGGACTGTTTTTTATTGGGCAAGGCCGGCCCGATTTTCTTATTTGAGAAGTATGCAGTATGCTGTTGCTTGTGATTAGGGTTTTGGTATATTTCCAAAAGTTGTAATCGTTTTGTGACAATGTGCATTTGTTTTAAATAGCCGGTTATTACCCGAAACATAACCTGCGCAACCATTTATAACTGAGAAAAAAGCGAAATATGATTTTGGCACGTTAAAATGTTTTGGCCCGCCTAGTATGGAACCTATTAAATCGTAGTTACTATAAGCATTTTGATCTAAAGTTGTTTATATTTTCCACTGATTTAGAATACTCAAGAGGTCAGCATAGATTCGTATAATTTTTGTATTAAACTTAGTTTCTTGAACCCGCCGCCTTTAACCTACTTAATTCGCACACGTTAAATGTCAAGCAGCTTTCCTAACTGTCTAATATCAGCGGAAAATTCCTAGTGGTCTTCCTGGTCCTCTCATCAAAACCCCAAACTTCAAGAGGTTCTTTAATTGGAACTAATATCTAACGATAGCTTATCTCTCAACGAGCAAGGGGGCGACTTGAAGCCTTGGTTTAGTTGTAACAATAAACACCATTTTCTATAAATGAATTACAAACCTCATCTGCGTTTTGAGTTTAGACTCTAGATTTAGAACGCACAAGTACAAAGGCATGATCAGATCAAATTCTTGCGGTCTGCGTTGGCATTGAAATCTCCAGCTGCTCTGTTGCAGCTACCGCTTTTCAGATATTTCTTTTTGGCCATTGTTGGCGTAAGTGGGCCAAAAAAGCGACGGTGTTAGGTAACAAGGTCGCCGAATCGAGAGGAATTACATTATGCTGGACTTCCGAAGTATAATTGGTTTTTAATTTGGTTCTGCTGTGAAGATGCCATAGAAATGTGACGTGGTCTAATTAAATCTCACTTAAAAAATCACTATTCAACTATTCAACGTCTTTGCAGATAAACATCCAGCAATTATTGGCGTTTTGTGCCAGCTTGTACAGCTTGAATGCAAATTCAAAGTTGCTTTGATCAATAAGAACTAACAGTTCGAACCAAGACACAAATAATTGTTACAAGCAACACAAGGTGCAAGGCACAGTAAGCTGGGTTTTTAACTACAGAGCCGAGGTGAGCTAAGGCGAAATTTGATTTTGGTGTTGATAATAAAGTATTTAACGGTGACACCATGTTGATTAGTTTAAAGTAACGTAATATAAGTAAACTTTGATTGTCTACGTTTTGTATTAGGAAAATCACGGAAGAGAGGAAATACATAAAGCTTAAGTTTTTCGATACAAACCAAAACACGTTTCCTGTTTGTGAAATATGGAATTGTTCAGAATTTTTAGAATTCAAGCATTGCCATTTATGAATTCATAGTGTTGAAGACACAAGAAAAGTTCACAACACGGGAAATAGCAAGTTTTAATTTATTTTTATGGATATTGTATAAGTTGTCTTAAGTTGTTTTAAGTTTCACAGTGTATCTTTTAGCTTATACACACGAAAAACTAGTTTTATCTGGAAATTTAGTTCCGATGAAAAAAATCGAAAATTTTGCTCCCATGAAAAATTTGAAAATTTAGCTCCTATGAAAAGGTTTGGAAATTTAGCCAACTAAAAAATCCATGTTTTGTTTTTGATGGAAAAAATTCGGAAAAGCTGAAAATGATCGGGACATTTAGAAAAACTAAAAATGCATAGTGAAAGTCGGCATTTTTAACGAAAGATCGTCAAGAAAGTAACACTTTTTAAACTATTTTATTGAAATTGTGAATTGTCAATCTGACGGTCATTTTCGACCAAATTTCGAGTTACAAGGGATCACTTTGCGCTCGTTAATCAAACTGCCAATTCGTGAAAAAAGTATGGATTTCATAACTACTTGTACAATACACTATCTATATATTTCTAAGCATGTTTCTGTATGAACCATGCCATTGATAAATTATTCCATTTACTTCAGTAGCGTTCTTCGGCGTATGTAATTTATTGCTTGCATTAATTGTTAGGTAACAGTTTGTTGCTAAATGCTAAAATTATAGAAACCATGAATTTTGAACCAACTTATCAATTTACTCACTCTAAAATCAATTATTTCAGGGTGAATACTCAAGAGCAACTAAATAAAAGTAATGAAAAATCCCGTATACACAATGCACCTGCTTTAAAGAGCACGATTTAATTACTCAATTCAAATAAAAAAATGTGTGAACAGAATATCTCAAAACCGAAAAGAGTATGACGTTGAAACTTCTTAGATACATTTTTTGTACTATGCAGATGCGACAGCGAGCTTTTGAAACAAATCGCATAACCGAAAGTATGGTGTTTACTCTTGTAATTTTCAGCTTTTTTCGATTTTCTCAAAAACAATTTTTTCCAAACATTACATTTTTATTACATTTTTAATGTGTATTGATGTGAGATTTTCCAGTTGAATACTTCTAAAATGGGTTTCTACAGGGTATTATAGAGAACTAATAACATTGAAGATCTGAAACTTTGGCCATTGATTTTGTGTAAGAGCGACCACAACTACAATATTTTGTCTGTGATATCACTTCCGGTTATACTGGAAGTCGCTATCAACTTTGTTATTTTAAATAGAACACCTGGTATATTATTACATTTTTTATATAATGTAGTAGGGAAGCTAAAAACAAAATTTTTACTAACTATAAGATGTAAAAGGAAGTTGTGTGCATCACACCAGATTTTTGAAAATATCGTCATGTTTGAAGTGTTTATGTTAGTATGTTTTCCATATTGCCATATATTTATTACACGTTTTCAAATAGTCTGAATTTGAATTTAGTAGAATGCAAAAAATGTCTTTTTGTTTAAATTAAAGAAATTATGGTACTACCAGAATTATTCTGAAATTCATTCAATATTCGTTTTAAACTTGTGGAACCAGTAACCTCCCTTAAAAAGTTGATCTCGTTTAAACGTTTGAAAACTTTGCATAATGCATGTTTCTTCGGCTGGAAATGTAAAATTCGACGCTGCTGCTGCGGCTGCTTGAAGAAAGTTTAAGGGGTCATTGAACGCCATTTTGAGTGCTTACACAAGTATGGCGCGGGAAATTGTACTCGGTATTTCTGGCAAAAATTGTGGATAGCTTTTCCCTCTTGCCAAATGCGCCCCACAAAGGCAGAATAACTTTAGATTAAATTACAGGAGCAGGTGATTGTTATGTAACATATTGTTTTTAGACATGTAATAGGTTAATTGCTAGTTATTTTTGCTACATACGTTATTGGGATAGCGCTGTTGCCCCATGTTATTATAGGGAATATTTTAAACTCCTCCACGTTGTAAATGAATCGTTTCTGAGGACTTTCCCATTAATATTTCAGACCTGGCAGGGTCATTATGATAATTTGTTCGGAAATATTACTAAATTTGCAAACGGTCGCGTACACTTAGTTTTCTGTATCGGTTTAGTTTAGCCAGCCCTCGACTTATATGCTTCCGGCTGTGACACTGACACTCAGCACTGTAAGTATAGCATACAGTTGCAAAGGTTGAATTCAGTTACGTTATTTTCTGGCGATACTTCCACATTTCGTACATCTTTATAATCACATGAGGGGCGTGGTTTTGCTGTACTATAGCCTTGATGGCGTGTTTATGAAAAATATTGTTTAGAACTTAAAATACACACAACAAAGTAGAATATCAAGGCGGATGCGATTATCTATTTTGATTTTAATTAGTTTGTTGTGTAATCAGGCTCTCTCAGGTTTAATTACTTTTTAAAATTTCCCTTTCAGCTGGCTTGTAGCTGAAAAAGGTGAATAACGAAAGTTACGGCACAGGGAAAGCGGGCGGGCGACTTGAAAAAGTTTCCAATCCGGCGCTGGCTCGGTCTAAAAATAAGCCGAAGTGACCAGCGACCGTACTTTCATGCTTTCTCGTGTATGTTGATCACTCGCCGGTCGCGTGCTTCTTGTTTACGTTTCGTAATCGGCGTGCGACTAAATTCTTGTACTTGTTGCACTTGGATCTTGCCAGTGTTGTTGCTTGCGATAGTGATTCCCACCGGCATAACGTCTGTGACAATTGAACGCGCGCTTTTGGACCAATAGAATCGCAACGAGCGAACCACCCACCAATCGCGACTCATTATAGCGATAATAACATTTATGTGCATTTTTGAAATTTCACACAGCGAGTATTGTGAGGCTTTAAATAGGCAACGGATCAGCTGTTTTGCATGTTAATCAGGAATAATCAGAAACTAGTCAGTGTTTGTTTATACGCAAGAAGCCTTCATTTTAATATAAAGAGGCGGTAAGAACTTTATACTTGCTACGAATATTATAGAAGCGGGATCGAAGTGCACAATAGCGCAGTTTGTACTACATACTTTGTAGTTTTTACCTATACTTTTTTTTTAATGCTGAACACTGACCTGTCGCGCAATGACTATCATATCCCACTCTCTTTAGGAAAATAATATGCGGTTTATATTGCTGCACAAACATGTAGGTAGTGATTAGCAGTGCCAAGGATAGTGGCTATTTTGAAACCGGCCTATCTTTATTGGTGTTGGTTTATACCATGGATGACACTTGAATAGAATATTTATTTACGTAGATGAATAAAATATGAATCTTATTGATTTTCAAAATCTTCTGACTACTTGACGCTTATTGTTGTATGTTGCTGTTGATTGTAGATTATAGCAGCAGCCTTGAAAATTCCAAGGTAGACAGTCGCTGTGCTATTTAACTATTTAATTATTTTAAGATTTTTATTTAAATCATTAATATTGGAATGGAAATGGGTTTGAATAGCTGTCTTTATTTTTTATATAATCGCTCAAATAAAGCTAGTAGAAATTTGATAAATTTAATATGACCTGGCAAAACTGCGTGCGGGTGTGCTGTTATTATTAAAGAATTAAACATACTAATAGTAAGTATATGAAACTGTTTTCTGAAATGACAGTATATATTTAAGTTTTTGGTGGCAAAATACCAAAAAAAATGGTTTGAATATAGTTCGGGAATTCCCCGCTCAAATCGAGTGGCAATTCTATAGGGATAAAATATGTATAGTGAGGACAAGAGGGATTGCAAACTGGGTTTATTGAAATTAAGCAAAACTGTAGTTATTGTTTTGCATTTTAATCGTCCAACTGTCACCATCCCTGCCGCGCTAATTGTAGTAAGCGTCACTTAGAGCCGAACTGGGGCTCTTCCAACTTTTAACAATGCGATTGGCCAACAAACGCAAACATCCGAATTTGCATATTCCGTTACGTAACCGCGTACATGTACTTGTGGGCGCCCTTGAGACTAATTCACACGTTCATTTCAGGTGTTGTGTCAAAGAAGATGATGCGTCATAGGCTATCCGTGCATCTCCTGGGGGTGCTCCTGTGGGTGCTGTCCCTACACTCGGGAACCTTTACTGCAGTGCCTCCCTCCTCGGTGGTTCTCTCAGGTACAAGCCGCACCTATGCCCGATAGTGTGTAAGATACCCGTAGTGTGTTTATATTTTGATACCCCTCTAACAGCCTCGAGAGTAAGCTTTAGGCGGAAGAAATGTGAATGTTCAATTGTTTTTTAGGTCGTTGGATAACAATTACATACTTTAGACGTTTTTGTCGAAATGTATATGTTAAAATGTTTTGAACATTTCTTTTGGTGCATATGGAAGGGTATATGCTAAATACTTTTCGTGCATATTAGCATGCATATATGTATGTGCATAATTATCCCTAATTTAGTAATTACATGATTTTCAAAATTTTGTGTTTTCTCATTGTGCAACTTAAAACTAATCACTAGAGAACGAAATATATGCAGCTCATTATTACACAAATGTGCTCAAATATGTGAATGCTAATTTGTAAAAATAAAAATATGCAGAAAATTTTAGAAATATGCAAATGCATATATATATTATGTCATTTCATTTACTTTATGCAGAATTTAAAAACGTGCTAATTAATGGCCGATTAATCATAAACCTATAATAGCAATTGAAAAAGGGGAATACATATTTAATGTTTTGTTTTATTCAGTTTAATAATTCATCTAATGATTTAAATAAGAATTAAGCAATTATTTCAATAAAAAACATAGGCAATACAAACAGCATGCGTAAATTGATCATCGTCAGAAAAAATCTTACAAGTAAATGCTTTTCACAATTTTCAAGTAGAAACATGTCTTCTGTCTGAAAACATACAAATTTTGAAAACGATCGTCATCGTTTACAGTTACAGATGTACAAGGAGTAAATGTGGCTTATGTTATAATTGTTGCATTTTATTGTTGCTTTGTAATTGATGATTACCATGCATACTTCCAGCTGGCTATTTTTGTCTAAAGCTGTAGTGGTGTAGTTTTAACTACAAGCATAATTTAACAAGCACTGTCATGACTACTCAATTCAGATGAGTGAATACCTGTTTATTTTAAATTTGATTAAAAAATAATCATCTCTTATTATATGATTTGCTTGTAAACATCTTAATTTACATCTGTATATAGTACTATGTATTTTCACACGAAACAGCTCTATAAATTAATAAATATATGTATAGGTAACTAAAAATAGAAGATTCAGGAATAAATTACAAGTAATTTAAATTGTCTAATTTATTTCTATTTATTTAAATGTGTGTGGCAAGCAAATATTGACAAGTACATGACAGATCACACTGTTATGCTTTTCAAGGTTTATGTTTTGTTCCCTATAGTGGCCCCTTCCATTAGTTTACTATTAGGTTTATAACAAGCTTTTATTTTCATTAATTTTCACCATTTATTGCTAGACTTACACGACTTAAAAAGATCACAGAGCTAAACATTTACATACCCGATAAGGCTTATCTCTGAGGCATTGTCGACGTTGATGTGGATTATTATCAGTAGATTGCCTAAAACAGGAAATTACATATAGATATTAGCCTCTGAAATCGCCGGCGCATCCTTTGAATTTTCCACTCGAAATATAAACACACTACTAAGCCTTCAATCATGGAGCATGTAGCGAAGAACCCACTAAACAATAGAAACCCAAAACAAAGTTGAGACAGCCACAGCTGTGAGTGGAAATGAATTAATTTGATTCTAATCATTCTGTCCTAGCTACAACCGATCTTCTTTTAGGTTGTAAACCTACCAGATAGCAAAAAGGCCGCAGAGAAACTTGTTTCTCTGCGTGCGTTTTGCAGCTTTATAATGGAATTCCATTTTTTCTCTATGCAAACGCAGGATTTTTCCTGTTTGTGCTTAAATTTGTAGAGGTAAGAATTGTTACCTTAATTCGGCCCGGATTGGTCACGGTGTCGTGGGGCTGGCTGGTTAGCGCCAAGAGCCCCAGGACACGTGACGAATCTGGGCCCTAATTTACAAGTTGTTCTAACAGGCTTAGATGTTAGATTTTCGAAAGCACAAAACTTGCGACTGAGAATTTGTGTTTCGTAAAAGTAGTTTCAGAATTGTTAACAGCTATTTTAGCATCTAATTTGGTACGCGTTCTTTCAGAACTATGTGAATATGGAGATACTAATTGTTACTTCGTTGAGCACAATTTACAAATACCTATCAATGTTATGTTCTTTCAGATTAATAACAATTAATAACAGTCTAGTACTAGTTTCGTACTAAAAACTTTATTACTATTTGTTCGTAAATTATACCCAACCCTTTTTAAAAATGTATATTAAGGCAAGCAGCCGGACGTACATATATTTCATTCCCAAATTAAAACTTTTTAGTTGCATATTGGCTGCTTTGAATTCTGAAACAGCTTTACTCTTTTCCTGTAACACATTTTTAACAAGTATAGTTTGTTATATTATGAAAAAAGTGTAAAATAATGTGGTGGGAATTTGTTTTGGGCTTATTTTTATGATCTTCACAATTCGTTAAAAACCCCCAACCTTCACTCTGTTGAAATAGACAACTGATTGGTCGCATAGGACACGCCCGCCGGGTCAGATAGTATAAATAGGGTTAGAATGCTGACTCACTGGTGAAGAACATATCTTCGGCCAACTTTGTCAGCATAGTCCCTCTTCAAGGTTACTAAAGATGACAGCTTACCTGTCGAAATACGTATTTAGGGGTTGTTAAATATTTATGTAGTTAGGGTTTTTAACGAATTGTGTCAGATTCAAACCACAGGCTCCAGCAGTGTTTTATTTAACGTCTTCAGTTATAAAAACAATAATAGGTGGGATTTCATTCTCATTGCATGATACCATATGGCTAAGTAAACTTTGAAAGTGAACTACATTTCATAACTTCAACCATAGCCTTGCAGCCTTTTAATTTCCGAATGTAGTAGCATTCTCAATATTTTACTGAGTATGCTATAACAATGAGACCTTTGGTGTCTTAATAAATATTTAAAAACCAAATTGTTAGGTACTATAGAAAATGCAAGATTCATTTTATGACAAGCTATGCTTGTTTTCATGAATAGCTGAACTTTTAAGCACTTTCAATGCATTTGCAAGCTTTTCAAGCAGCGTTATTGTTTTGATTAATATAAAATTAATTTCTAATCATTGGTATTCGCATTGCTGTAAATCAACTGCAAGTGCTTAGAAAATCCGTAATTATTTCAAAAGTACATTTAAGAACTTTGCTTACGTTTACCTTAGTATTAGGGAAATAATAACACTTGCATTTGGCTAGTTTATTGCTAAAAGACACTATGCAATGCTGACAAATTATAACTTATAATACGGATTAAGCAATAATTAAAGCTTCTTGGTTAGCAGTAAATACTTAATAAAATTTAACCACAATCCAAAGTATAAGTTTTATGCAACAAGCTTATTGATTCCCTAAAAAACTTTGTAAACGTAAGCTGTTGTCACCATAATGACTATTTGCTTCTGATATTTCTTAGAGCTCATTTACTCTTTCATGGCGTGACAACATTAAATATTAAGGTTAGATATGCCTTGATGAAGTGTGCTAGTGAGACATATTTAAATTTTTTGGCAATATTTTCTATTAGAACTTCTTGCACATAGAAAAATATTTAAAAACTAATTACTATTGTTTGCTTTTATATGTACAGGGTGTCCTGGAATGTTTTCCTCGTTTACCTATTTGTTGAGTATCTCCAAAAGTGGTGGGAGAAGGCGCATCAACACACTTTGTGGCTAAATGCCACGCCTTGGAAATTTACTTACAATGGATTAGTTCACTGGTGAACAACATGCCATATATTTTAGAACAAACCGTTCCATGGAAGTCGTTCGGAGCATATTCCCAGAAAAAGTGAGCTCTCAGCTGAGGGATATAAATTAGCTGCCCAGAAGTCCAGATTTAAAGCCCATGGAGTTCTTTTTATGGACTATGTCAAATCAAAGCTGTAAATCTCTGAATTTTTTCATGAATTCTTTATTGGAACTGGTTCCAATTCCTTAGGATTTCACTGTAAACCTTTGATTTGAGATAACTCCATAGGAGAAACCCATGAGTGTTAAATCTGGTCTTTTGGGCGATCAATTACTGTTTTCCAGCTTAAAAATAACTATATCTGGGAATATGGTTCGAACAACTTTTATGGAATGGTTTGCTTTAAAGCATATGGCATGTGGTTCATTGGTGAAGCAATCCATTGAAGCTAAATTTTTGTTAGCGTACCTACTCCCTCCACTTTCCGAGATATTCAACGAACACAGGAGGAAAACATTCCGGAACACCTTGTATTTGATCAATTTAGCACGCTTGGAAGCATATCTAACCTCAATATTTGATCTTATCAAATAGCCGCGAAATAATGAACGAACTCTAATAACCCATTATCTGTCAGTGGCTCATGGCTGCATCAGCATTATTGTGGCAATCCTATGTAGCCTCAAAAAATCAAGTAAATAATTCAGTTAATTCTCGTAGATTTCGAAAAACCAGCCTTTTTCTATCCTAATGCACTTGCCGAACTGCAGCCACATATCAAGATGAAAATAACCGAGAAGGACCTGAACAAGTCTGTCAATTTCGCCAGCGGGATAGTCAACCGCATGCAGAGGCTTGAAATGAACCTCGCCTGGTCCAACATCCACATCAAGCCGGGTAGTCCGTCGCACGGGCAGCTGATTGAGTCCGAGCCTGAAGTGGAGGCTCTGAGACAAGGCCGCAATGCTTTGGTTGCTGCTAAGGCCACCATGCACCTTATGAATATTCATTGCAATAAGTAAGTATTCCTCTGCAGGTCGTTTTAAAACAAATACTAACCACACCTCAATGCAGGTTCGGCCTAAGCTCTCATGACTGCGTGAAGTATATCAGCAAGTATAATTTAATCAACACTCCTTTGCACTCTTCGTGCCCAAATGTTCGCAACGTGTGTACAGAGCAGGAACTGAGTTCGAAGTATCGTGCCCTGGATGGGTCTTGCAATAATGTCAATGAAGGCTTACGTGGGAAATCTTTTACCAGCTATAAGCGGTTACTTGCTGCTCACTATAAGGATGGGGTGCAGGAACCTCGCCGATCTGTGAATCGACGATTTGCTTTACCGTCCCCTCGACTAATCAGCACCAGTATTTGTAAGCATCGTGATATTGTGGATAAGGAATTGACACTGGCTGTCATGCAGTGGAGCCAGTTTATCGAACATGATTTGGTCCATACTGCTGCTAATAAAATGGGTGAGTTTACTTTGGAGTTCATAGAAAAATTTATTTAGTAATCAGGATTCGCTGCTTGTAATAACTCAAAGAATCTGCTTGTTTTTAATTCAAAGTAGCCTTGTTAGCGTAATAAGTGCAAAGTACAAGTTTTATTGGAATATTTCGACACCATTGGGCTTGATATGTAAAATTCATTAAAAACAGCGGTACAAAGTTCATTACTTTACATATTCAAGAAAAGAACCAGGCAAAGTTCAGTGTTTTGAATTTTATATCAGCTCATTAGCTGTCGCTTTATCATAACAATGACTAGCAATTTGCATTTAGTAAATAGGAAACTACCTTATTTGTTTAAATGTACATTTTTAAAACCTTATTATTGCTACAGTGCACTCGGACAATACCATTGAGTGCTGTGACTCAGAAGGAGGCAACTTGTCACCAAGGTATGTTCACCCATTCTGTGCTCCCATTTCTGTACCTGAGGATGATGTATTTTATTCGAAATATGGTGTGGAATGCATGCCCTACATCCGATCCATTGCTGCCATGAGATCTGACTGCAGTTTTGGAACTCTTGAACAAGTAAGATATTTAATTTCTTGTGTGCTTATAAAGCAGTAAGTAGAATCTATTTCACCATATAAAACTAAATAGTTATCTACACTTTTTTCATTTGTAATTCAGAAAGAGTAAGAAGTATTTCAGGAAGTGTAACATGTAATTCAGATTAATAAATTGTAATGCAAAAAGTGTAGGTAGGTAATTTGTAATTTACACTTTTTGAATTACAATTTATTAATTCGAATTACAATTTTCATTTTCTGAATTACAATTGAAAACGATGTAGATAGGGTCTTCAAACATTTTAGGGCGAGAGCTGCTAATTTTTTAATAACTCTGCTTTGAGATCACATGCTGGTTCCATCAGTTCTGTGGATTGTATGTGACCTGTAATGCTCAGAAATCCCTGATACAGAACGAAACTTGTAAATTTTCATTGTTTTAATTATATTTTATTTATTTTCAGATCAATCAAGCCACACATTTCCTAGACGGGTCCGAGATATATGGTTCGGATATTAGAAAAATCATCTTGTTGCGAAAATTTCACGGGGGCCTTTTACATGTCAGTAAGAACTTAAACAGAGACTATCTGCCTGTATCTCCAACTCCCACTGTTCATTGTCAATACAGAAGTCCAGGCTCTCAGTGCTTCATTTCAGGTGTGTGCATATCTTATGTAATAACATTGAAGTCTTCTTTTGAAACGGATGGTTGTCTTTCATCTAAGCCCGTTTGATACAATAATAAATGCAATTTTTTTCAATTATAATTAATTGTATGTAATGAAAGTATCACAAACAATGTATTAATTCTGAAGTTTGTTAAACAACATTACATTGGTATTTGTCATTACATAGGTGATTCCCGCGTAAATATGCAGCCACAGCTCACTGCAATGCACACGCTTTGGCACCGCGAGCACAACAGGATTGCCGTTGAGTTGGCCATACTTAACCCAACCTGGGACGACGAAACCTTGTACCAAGAAGCTAGAAGAATTGTTATTGCGGAAATGCAACATATTACGTATCACGAGTGGCTCCCTCTTGTGTTAGGCAAGTATAAATTCTAATAAATTATTCATAAAGCTAGAATTATTTCACTGCTGAAAAGCTTTTAAACTTCTGGAAGTGTGCAGTCATTAAGATAATTTTATTCTTACAGGTAAAAGGTATCTCAGTAAAATACATTTCTCCGATGCCTATTCTGAAGAAGTGGATCCAAGTGTTAGCAACAGTTTTGCCACCGCAGCTTTAACTTTCATTAATTCTCTTATGGAAAGCAAACTGAGGCAAGAAAAATTTATTGCATTTTATACAAAACCTCAATATTAATTTTAATTTGTTCCTGAAGGTTATACACAGAAAACCGTGTAACAAATTCCTCGTTGAACCTGAAGGAACATTTTAACAGACCAAACACTGTTGAAGAACCTGGTCATCTTGATGCTTTAATTAGAGGTCTTGCTACGCAGTCCAGCCAAAAAGTTGATTTCGATTACATTCAAGATGTGAGTTTGTCTGAAATTGTAAAAAAGTAAGAGAAATTAATGTAATTTCATTGCAGGTAACAAGTCAATTATATACTAGTAGCGGCGAGTATGGCTACGATATTTTGAGCTTGGACATTCAGCGTGGTCGGGATCACGGTCTTCCTAGTTACGTAGCATTCCGCCGGTTGTGTGGGCTTCCTAACGTCGACGATTTTACCGATTTTTCCGATGTTATGACCCTTCAAGTAAGTTGCTTAATATTTCTAAATGAAAGTTGTTGCAAAACAATAGTTTTAATGCAAAACACTAATTGAAACTAATTGTTTCAGAGTATAGAGAGCTTGATGACAGTGTACCGCAGCCCACATGATGTTGACTTACTGGTAGGTGGAATGTCGGAAAGACCCGATGATGATTCCCTTTTGGGTCCAACTTTCTCCTGCCTTATTGCCGACCAATTGCTGCGCACCAAGCGAGGCGACCGATACTTCTACACTAGTGAGGACCAACCGAAGCCTTTCTCAAAGACTCAGCTGAACGAAATTCAGAAGGTCACCTTAGCGAGGGTGTTTTGTGACAACGGCGATGACATCCATAATATGCAGCCCAATGTATTCAGGAAAATTAGTGAAAGGTAACTATTAATTTGATCAGAATAAAATAATTTGAAGAAAATAAGTTTGAAGTTAGTTGTATGCAAGTTTTTATTGTAATTAATCTAACCGATGACACTATGACTCCTTATATGATAAAATATGCTTTTCACTCAGTGAAATTCTACATGTTCAACTTGAAAATTACGTTTAATTCTAATTTTTAAATTCATTTTAATTATAAAAGTCAACATCCAATCTTGGTATCTTAATGTAGACTTTCATTATCCGCACGATATCTAAAATATATATGGGATTCAATGAAATTTTGTATGTCTATACTGAAAAAGCAGATTTAAATTAATTTTTGTAATTTCAAGTATGAAAGGCATCGTCTATTAATGATTGTAAATATAATATATTCATTAGTAGAATTCTAAATGCTTAAATTGCTGTGCATATGTAAAAGCTAATGACTAACTTTTTTCAGAAATAATCTTGTATCTTGCCTCAGTGAAGATATTCCATTTATGAATCTGAAATTGTGGACAGCTTCTTATTCGTAACATGTGTCTTTCCGATAGGAATGGTGAGACTCAGCAAATACTTACACGAAATTAACACTGTTCTTGAAGACTGATCTAATTATGGCTGTTTTTAGTATATAAGCGTAAATACTCCTATATTACTTGATAAAAGTAATAGCTTTCATAGTTAATTCATTGTAATCGAAAGTTTCAATTATTTATTTCACCAGTTTGTGGAATTGTGCACTTACTGCTCACTACATAATTTCACGTTACGTTATTTAAGCACTAGTTAGGTTTGTGTGTGTGAAACACTTTGCATTATGTTTGTTCTCAAACTAAGATTGCAATTATATTTATTTAGCAGCATGAGCTTTAAATTGTCCCAGTTTTTTTAGTTATAATAATTTTGATCGCAACTTGCACTGCTATATTTTAACTAATTCTCCATGCAACAGTATACAATGGAAGCAGTATTGAAATTACTAAACGTATCATCACATAAATAATGTTGGGATCAAAGTATGTTTGTTATGTAATTAGTACAAAAAGTCAAACTACATTAGTTTGAATTTCGTTTTGTAGTAATCGTTTTTAAGATTGTGAAGTGAGTTTTACACTTACTTAACTATACCTCATGAAATCTTTTATATGTTACTTTATAGTATGGTTTGTAAACTAAATAATGATAGACTTAAATAGAGTTTTTGTACATTTTTATGAATTAATAAAACTGTCTAATTAAACTGTCTTTATTAACGATGGTTTTACATGACCTAAGGTATACGTTATTAATGTTGGCATTTGGCTAATGCCGAAAGAATTGTTACATACACACTTATTATCAAGTTACAGGTGTTTTACAGATGTAAAGAAGACTTCGTTTGAAAGACAAATGTTGGGTGGTTATCGTCTGCTAGTATATAAATGGCAAAACGCTGGCTTGCGTTGTAGAATTATAGTTAAGCTATGAGAGTTCAAAAACACATTTGTATAACTTTGCATATTCCCCCTGCCCTTTGACTGGACCTTGATTGGCTTATGCCTTACTGCTGGCAGATGCCCTTCTACCTGGCAAAGATTTGCCGATAATTTTATCAATTGATTTTTGCGATTGATCCTATTTACGATGGTGTAGGGGTCAAGTCGCCATTTTGTAAGCCTACTCACTTAATGTTGAAATAGTCCGGATTTATGGTGTCCATTTTAGCTGGTCATTACCTCACGGTGGAGTGCTCCAGAAGAAATACATCGCGATAAAAAACAGCACGCCTGTGGGATATTAACTCCTCTGATGTGCGTATTTACCTCACAAGCATGTCCCTCTGCTATTAACTGTTGTTCATGTTAAATAAGATTGTAGCTATCTTTGTGGGATAATAAAGTTAACTTTAAAATTGCTAAGAAAATCTAAAAAAGAGGCATTACGAGATGGAACTAGTAAAACTGAAAGCAGGCCAACTATGATCAAGGGAAAATGTTGCAGCAATTGGCGGCGGTCATATCAGCGGCGATGATTTTGGTGGTAGGGATTTATTAGAGATTTATTATTGAAGGACGCTTATGATTGGCTCGAAAGCATATAAAGAGTTTTAAATAGGATGGTAGTAATACAGGCGAATTTGATATTTTGTGGGGATTATATGAACAACAGCCAGAGTTAGTCATAGAGATCTCTTTTACGCTTTGTGCCGCCCCTGTGCAGTGTGATGCAAATATATCACAGTAACGTACAAAAAAGTCAGCGTTCGAACTTAAATAAATTAAATGCAATTTTTCGTCGAAACTATTAACTCACTCATATTACGAAAGCAAATAAATTGAACTTTGTGACATCTCAAAGTATATTTTTATCAATTTTTGATCGTAACCCTGTATCCCCCATCCCTTCATATGAGTGTATTGTGAAAAATCACTTGGAAAGAATTTTTGGTACTAGACGACGCGACAAGTAAATAGATCAAACGTTTTGAAGTTCCACGGTATTAATGACGTTCATTTAATAATAAACTGTTTTCTATTTTAATATCGAAACAATCCACATTTAACAACTAATGAAACACCTTTAAAATTATTGTTAGAGTATAAACCCAGAACAAAATTTGATTTATTAATTCCTTCTACATAAATCATAATAAACAAAAACAAAACTACCAAACAAAGAAAAGAACAGTCCCACCATTCTACGAACGACTAAATAGATATATGTCTGAACTCAACATAATACTACCACCGAAGTTCTTCTCTATTGCGGCAATACCACTTCCTTAGACTACAAATCCTCCAAGCTGCAACACTACTTTAACTCGTTCTAACAAGGAAGAGACCAATCCGAACCTAATCAAGACACCCTTCACAATTTCCTTGATTGGACACAAATATTGCAATGATATGGTTGTTTAATTGATTTAATTAAATAAATATTGATTAAGAACCACCATGCAAATATTTTGTTTACCCTATATAATTCTAGGTAGATTAAAAGTGAGTTTGAAATAAATGGTTATATGCCCTGTATCATATTTTATTTATCTGCAAATATTGATAATTAATTGCTAGCTCAATTTGGTAAAGCAATCACTCAATCTCGGTTAGGTTCCTGGCTGAATGTGTAATTCTTAAATTAATTGAGTACGGATCTGTATTCCGTCTGCGTTCTACTGCGCACAAGCAAATACTCGAAATTAAGTCATACGTTACTCCAAAATGAATTCCTCTGACAAGATAGCTGACAGGGAATTAAAACAATGTGAAAATTCATCAAAGTTCCACCGGTAATTATTTAAATTCGGCTGTTTTCGCGGCATTATTTGCCATTTGTTTTCTAGCATTCGTCGAAGGGACGCGCGCCAATATCCCAATTGTTTTTCTTGGCGTACCTTTGAATTCTACTTCCTCCTAACCTCAAATTATGGACTGGGCCTATATTACGGCCTGCATTTACATTACAGCAACGGAAATCGCTTAGATTGTCTTGAGTATGACTCTTCTTATACATGCATAAACTTTCACGGGTCTAACGTATCTAGTTTTAGGTTAAACAGTACCTGCTGTCACCGATCTTATATCGGGAGCTCGAAGGAGACGCTGATAAAGTTCTTGTGGCTGCTATGGGCCGGATTCTGCTGCAATTCCTGGTACACGTACACACGGGGCTGCTCGATGCTCTGGAAGCTTCCCCTCTGGGCTGTATCATCTCGCTTTCCTCAACGCAGAGATCAGACTTGGTATGCCGCGGCTTCGAGGTTATGTACACTGGGCTCGGAGAACTTTTCAACTTTTTGTGTTGGAATTGGCTACAAATATTCCCACACGACCACGAACATGCACTCAATAGACAGGTATACTTTTTGTGCTGATATAATTTGATTTACTATATGAAAGTTGATTTTAACTGGAGTACATTTTTAACATGTCAATTCATAATTAATTTCTTTTGTTCTCTCCCAAATATCCGCTATAAACAATTGCAAGTTAAATATTAAATAAAAACGGATATGTATCAAGTTCAAAATAATTACTTATAACACTAAATTTGTCTATAACTAAAACTATTTACAAAATTCTTATTCTTAATATTATTGTCTACATTTATACTTAGTTAACCGTGTCTTTTCGCCACTGCACGTGTTTTAAATTACTTTTAAATGTTCACACAAGTCACTGCACTGATTATTTTTTATTAGAGTATTTCCTGCACCAAGGCGTCCTTTGAATTTCCCTGTCTCCTTTTCATCACAATTTTTGGTCCATCTGCTGTGTCCTTTTCTTGGCTTTTTAACCCTGGCTTGCTGATTCTTTCAATGTTCATTAAATGCCTTAATGCCTGCCTTCTTAGCTGCTCGTTGCAACGTTCATTAGCTTATCTAGCTTCTCATACCTTTCTTTTAAAACCTTGACAAATATTTCACTGTTTAACTTAACTTGAATTATACGCTTCATTTCATTGTCTTTGCAATCCATTTTGTAATTAATAGTTCGGCTATTATCGTTGCACAAACTTCTTATTTTAAATTGATCTTACAGTCAACTTGGATTCCTGTGAGAATTGAGCTTTGCTTATTGCGTTCTTTGCCCTCATTCTATTAAATTCAAGTTTTAGCCTTGCAGTTATATAAAATACCTCACCCTGAGCTTTAGTGAAATGTCCATTACTTTGGCAATGCTATCAGAATTGAGTTGTAGGACCACTGCAATATATACAGATGCTTCAAAAACGGAAAGCGGAACTGGGATAGCAATTGTAACCCCAACAGAAACCATTATGTCCTCCATGCCCAAGACCTATTCCGTATGTTCAGGGGAATTATACGCTATAGTACAGGCCTTAGTTTATGCAATACAAAACTTCAGCCAACGCATTATAATCGTATCAGACTCCCTCAGTGCTGTAACATGCATACAACAAATCTACCCCACAAACCCCATCTTATAAAGGCAAAACTTCATGACATCTAAGCAGCCGCAAAGAAGTAAAGTTCATATGGATGTCATCCCACATTGGCATAGCCGGAAACGAGGCTGCAGACAAGGCGGCAAGAAATGCAATTAGTGACCCAGATGCCCAAAATGTGACAAGAGTTGTACCATCGGACTATATAGCATTATTAAAATACAAGATTGCAATGTCATGGCAGAATAGATGGAGACGTTCCCAGTCCAAACTGTATGAAATCAAGAAATCTGTTAAACTGTGGACACAAAATATACGCAATAGAAGTGAACAACACCTCAATATCCGTGAAACACGTGCTTGTTGAGTTTCCAAAACATAGGAGAGAGAGCGAGATAAAATTATTTTAGGTAAAAAGTGCAACATCAAAAACCTCATTTCATACCTTGAAGAGACTGAATACCTAAACAAAATTTAAAACCGCTAATATACTCGCAAATTCTGTATCGTATCAATCGTATCAATGTAGTATTGTAAATAATTTATCCAACTTGTAAAATAGCCATTGTTACTACAAAATGCGCTAATAACCTTCGAGGTTGATGCGCATTGTAGTAAATAAAACAAACTATAAAGGAAAACCACAAATATATTTTCAGTTAAATGATAGTATGTGTTAAAGATTTTGGAGCAAATAAGGAAAAATGGTGTGAAGGTTATATTACAGAGGTTTTAGATAATAGAACATTCAAAGTAAATATAAACGATTGTTCTTGGGTGAGACGTAAATAATTTCAAACCATGTTTTGATTCACGCAATGAAGTTGTTTATAAAATAATTCTACCAAGATCGTCATTAATAAAAGATCGCACAACTTCTGCTCATGAGCTAAGACGTAAAAGTCAACTTCACTCAGCTGGCACTCAAGAAGTAGCGTTACAATAGTTGCAATTATCAATTTTTGTTTTTATTATTATAGTTTTAAGACTAGTGCTTAATATCGAATGAATGACTTTATTGTGCAGTTAGAATTAAAAAGAAGATAGCAATGCTAACACTAATCGAATTAAAAAATATGTTATTTCTTAATAGCTCTTGACCGAACTAAAGTCTTACACCTTACAACAAAGAAAACGCGACACAACGTATGCACAAATAGTGTCTGAATCACAAAAAGAATTCGCGTCACAAACAAAGAATTTCAACTATGAAAAATGATTCGAATCCTTGATCACCCGATTGGAATCCAAAAAGTGAGTATTCGAATATGAATCCTTTTTCATCTACTTGACGAATCCGGATCACGAATGCTTTTGTGCAAAAGTATTCGAATACCTCTTACTAATCCTCAATAATGATTCTAATACGGAGTGATTCAAATCATACCCAGATCTGTAAAAAAATAATATGTTATACGACAGAATATCATGTTTGGGTATAATCATAATGACAACCAAACTAACTGTTAAATTTGTTACAGCGGTGACTGGTCAGTTATTTATAGAAGAAGGGGGAACTCTTAGATAGTGAACTTTTAAATGACAGAATTTAGTATTCCCCTAGTGCTAAAATTCTAGTTTTACAAATAATTTTTGGAAAAGTACTTAACTAACTTCGTTTTTTGAAATTGATGTTTTTTTATAGTTGTATCTCCAATTGTTACACGACTGAAAATAATTTTTTGTTGCCCTGTGTTGGAAATCATCATTGGTAACTAGAAAAAGCAAGAGCTTTTGCATTTTATTGTATGCACACTTTCAACTACCATAATAAATTACACAAAAATCTATTCAATTCTATAATAGTTATTTACTATAAAAGTAGTGTTATGTTTGCCACTATAGACAAAAGGCCTCGTGAGCTAATTTTCTCCTGTGGGCAATACCTCGTAACACTACGCATGCAATACAACTTTTTATTCACACTTCTCAAAGAACTCAGAAGAAACATCAAAACCATTTTTTTAAATCACAGTATCTGTTTGCCTTAACCTTTTCGGTTGCCAAATGACATCACAACACAGATGACGTTAAACATTATTGTGTAAACCTAAACTCACTAATTGAGTTATGGTACACATTTGTGTAATATTGATACTGCAATTGTTAAAATCGCTATAGTTATGAGGTGTGTATTGAGAGGTATTAGATAATAGTTATTTTATTGGTTTCAGGATATTAAGCCTTCGTTTACATATACAAAAGTAGGCTGGTAACTAGGTCATAACTTATCTGTAGGGTACTATTGAACAAATCACGGATATTATGAATCATAACAGCCTTAGAAGTTTTAAAATCCGAGCTCTACTGCGGCAGTTATGATACTCATAACATTCCTAGATATGTTAATAGCTATAACAAACAAGTATAGGTTACAGAATCTAGATTGAGACGCGGTGAAAATCGGAACTAATGTTAGAATCTAGTAATTTCCAAGTGTCGTATTGGTAACATTTTTACATCTATCATATTGACATTAAATTGTTAACCTTATTTAAACTAAATGACACAATAAATCAGAGGCGTACGCAACATTTCGGTATGGTGTAATATCAGTTCTTGAATGTTAAAAGGATTGCGGAAATAATGGTGTTAAGTTGAACAACTAGGTTCTGCTTAACCTTCTATCTCAGCAACAGCAATTTTCACACTTTAAAACACAAAAAATCTGTCATATAACGTTAGTCACTGCGCAAACGAAATCCCTCTACCCACCGTTACTGATTACTTGTCATTTAAAATGTAACCAAACTGTATGTTTCACAACTTTCCACATATTGCCAATTCATCAAATTAAGGTCACTATATCAATAAGGTACCGCCATTAGTGATTTTTTATATCTATCCTTGTCGCACAATTTTCTCCAACTGGGGATAAAAACACATAACCTAACAGGTTCCTCACTTTACAAGTGCCATTACACCAAAAAGAAAATCCCCAAAAACTAGTGTCTTCCCTATTGCACTTGGGAAATGTGTATTTGTTATCCTTATCTCACAATTTTCTCACATTCTCAAACGAGGAATGGAATGGCGGTACCTTATTGATATAGTGACCTTACATCAAATAGGATCACAGCGCCTTTCATGACCTACCTTGAGACTCAATCTAGTTTTTCTGACCTGTATGTTAATGAGAGAGATTAATAATCGAGACATTTTAACGCGCGAGCGGTAGCTTGCACGTTAATTGTAGAGATTATTACTCGCCGATTAACATACGAGTTAGTTATAATATTTTTCCGTTGATCGTATACCTATTATTAATTTGAAGAAAATCTAATTTTATTGCATGAAAAGAATTTGATACTTAAAGTTTTGACATTAACTGTACCGGGTGACCATAAATGGTTGTGATTTTTTTCTTAGATTGGCATTATTTTGACACAAACTGACACAAAACCTAACCTGCTAACTTCAAATTTGACATAGACTTACAGTGCCACCAACATAAACAGTTTAAAATACTACTTTCATCAATTTCTTCAAACTTGAATGGCGAATTATTTTCTATTAATTTGTTACTTTCATAAAAATTTATAGTGCTCGCTATGTCTGCATCTACTTTTGGAACAGAGTTAATAAAAACTCATTAATTTTGTTTGGATCAGCCAGAGGTTCAGGTATCTCAGGTTGAGTTTTAGTATATACGTCGTACTTACCAAATTTTTTCGACAACATTTTACTGTCAGTATTTAACAGATCATGCTCCAAGAAAGCTTTTTTTTAAAAATTTTTAACCGCCCGATTTGTATAGTTACGCAATTGTTTGTAGTAATCCCAATGAGTTGGATTTTTTGTTTTTTTTAAATCTCGGTAAAGCTTTATCTCTCAAAGACATCATAAATTTAATGTTTTCAGTCAGGGAGCTGGTGGTTTAGTATGTCTTGTTGTTACATAAGGTGCATAGCGATCAAACAGGTAATTTATTTGTGTAGTAAGATAGTTTACTTTCTCGTTAATATTGTTATATCAAATATCTCAAAAAATGGGATTTGCTGTAAATCTGTTAAAAATTTATCATAGTCAAAGTTTTTAAACGAACGGTGTGTGCGATATCGACTTTTTAATTTTACTGACTCAAAGGACAACTTGCAATAAACCAATTCGTGATCTGTGAAATTTAAACTAATAGTACAGCTATCTACTACACTGCTTTTATCTAAAGTAATTATTAGATCCAAAAGTGTAGCAATAGTTTTAGAAAATCTAGTGGGTGTATTAATGATTTGAGCTAAATTATAGCTTTCCATCAGAAGTTCCAATTGCGTAGCCGCTGTGTTGTTTGCAGTTAGTAAATTGATATTAAAATCACCAAAACAAAATATTTCATCACAAGTAGGCAATAACGAAAATAAAGTAGTGTCAAGCTCGTTTATAAAATAGTTATACTCTGAATCAGGAGCTCTATAAGCTACGCCAAAAGCATAAGATCTCTTATTCAATTTTACTTTAAACCATAACTGCTCAATTAAATTCGATGTGGCAATTATACTGAAGTGAAGTTCAAACCATTCGAAACATAAAAAGCTACACCCCCACCTCTTCTAACATCACGATACTTTCGTAATATCCGACAGCCTGGCACAATCAAACTATCATTCCATACATTGCTTGTCAACCAAGTTTCACTAATAGCTACCACTTCGTATTTATTTTCAATAATATGAACCCTTATCTTGTTGATGTTGCTCAACAAAGAACGAGCATTTACTCGTGCTAACTTAAATCCGTACATTTAAACTACTACCTTTACACGTTTTTGTTTTGTTATGAACTTTTGGTAACAGCCGATTAACGAGCAAGCTACTTACCGTGTATGTAACCTAATAACAGAAAGATATTCGTAAATTGCAAAGTCTAAGATTGTATCATTGTTACTATACATTTTAAAATCTGTTATTAATGCACTAAATTATAACATTAAATAAAACAAACGGATTGTGTAACATAAAGTGCTGAAAATAAAACTTAGAACTTACAAAATATAGGATTTTACGAAATATCTTGCTTCGATTTCCATCTACGTTTCAGATTGCTTGGTTTTCACTGGCCTGTGCGTTTATTAATAAAGAGCGGATTTTTAGGCACTGAAAATGTGGAAAAAGGCAGACAAATAGGCACAATAAAAACACAAAATAAACGGTACACTTTTTGACCTAATTCTCAAAATGCGTCAAAATGAGCAATTATTCTCGCTTTATCCGTATTTCCAATATGTGCTGGCATTTTTCATAATTGAATAATCACTTTTGATGTCATTTATTAATTAGAATTGACAGTGTCAGTAATTGTTTTCAGATTTTGAGAAGTAGGTAAAAAAAGGTGTCGCATTTTTTTGACTGCAACTGTCCATTGAAGAATAACGTACAAATCTGCGATTTAACTGTTAAATTTGCCCTCAAAATATGTAACTAATGCATGTTCTAAATTGCTTTCTGTAAAAAAGTCAACTTCTTTTTTTCACCACTAAGTACTTTAGATATCTTTCTTAATACTCCTAGATCAGGATTTTGATTTAATACAGACTTCAGTTTGTCTGCTACATTCGTATGTTTTAAAGAGTCTTCGACTTCCTCCAAAATCTGGAAGAAATCAATTAAAGTTGAGCCTGCCCTCTGTAACTTAGTGATGTTGTCAGCTAAAACTTTAAAATTCGAAGTAATGTAGACGAGACTAGCTTATTCTCTATTTTTTCTTGAATTTAGGCAGGTTTTAGGCAGTAAAGCTGAAAATAGGCAGTAAACTAATGAAATAGGCATTATAGGCAAAATAAAATACATGTCAATAGACGTGAAAATGTTTGATTCGCGCTTATTTATTAATTTCCATAACATTAAAGCTAAATCTACAAAAGGCATTTGCCTAAGAATCCGCTTTTTATTTATTAATAACTCTACGCTCATATTATGCACATAAATAACGCTTTGTATCATTTAATTTCATTTGATCTGGCTTCAAATATACTAAAACCTATCATATTACTTATATTATATTAGACATCTTAAATCTTTCTTTTACTCAAACTTCAAATTCAATCTCTCAGAAATCTGCTTTGCTTATGCTTGCCATTATCCCTCTAATTATGCCTCTTTCATCTCATTTCCAATGCATTTAATAACTTCAACTACTGTTCAGATTGCAATTAAATAAAATATTTCAACTCTGTGTTTTAATTGACTTTGTCCAATATTTCTCACTGCATACAGAGCTAAATTGTGAGCTTTAAACCATCTCAATATATACAAGAAAATAATAAAAAGATGGCGTGGTTGCGTTCGGCGTGAGGCTGGAGGGCGGCATCTCGAGGGTCGAGACGCTGGGTCGGTGTCAAGGCGTGCCCGGAGGCAAGCTGGGGCTTTTGATGGTGGAGGTCGACCTGGGGGCAGCAAACGTCGGCCAAGTACTTGGGGCTCGCGTCCTAGTGAAACCCTTTGGAGGCGGGGCTGTCTTCACCTGGTGGATGACCTGGGGGCATGATACATCTCGGCGGCATGCATAGGATGCGGACGGAGGCTTGGGGCATCAGTACCGCGGCCAGGTGGACCCTCGGTGAAGCAGCGCTGAGCCAGGGAGTCGATCCCTTGGAGCGCCAGCTCTTGAGCCGGGCCGGGTATTTCTGATGGCGATACACTCCGGGTGCAGGCAGCTGAAGCGGGCCTCGAGCTTGGGGGCGGCTGATGGCCGCTGTCCATGCTCCTCATCCTCGGTGATGTGGCTAGGCCGAGCTGGAGGGAGCGGGCTTAAGGGGGTGGCCGGGGCAGAGCCGAACGCAGGGGGTCGGGCTCCGTTCCTCGGTGAGCTGGGATGTCGAGGTTTCCAGTCCTCGGTGATCCGGCAGGTGGCTGCTTCCATTCCTCGGTGATCCGAGATGTGGCGGCTTCCTTGTGATGATTCCATCTTCGTGGCTTCTGCGTTGGCTGGAAGTCTCTGTTTCGCACAATGGGGTGCGTGCCAGATTTTAGAGAGCGAACAAGGTAAGTTCGACTCGGTTTTGTGGCTTGCAGCGGACGCTACTTCCAGGAGAGCGGCTTCTGCGTGGGCTGAGTTCTTCTGACTCTAAATTTCGCACAGTGGGTGCGTGTCAAAGACTGGAGAGCGAACAAGGTAGGTTCGACTAGATGATGGGATGTTGTGGCTGGATGATGAGTGTTTGATGAGTAATCGATGAGTGATGACTTGATGAGTAATCCTCTCTGAAAATCGCCCATTGGTCGCCGTGGTGGGAGATTCTCGTTGCTTTTTCTGTTTTTTCTTAATTGTGGCTTTATCTGCTCCGCGCTGTTAATTAGCGGGTCATTTTGACTAGCAATCGTTTTTATAAAAAGACGCGCATTTTGATTCCACTTGCCTAAGTTTGGCGAAATTTTCCCCTCGTATGTTATTGTTTCGCCCGCTACGTGCCGTTTGCAAAAATTCCTCCTAGCCGAGTTCTATAAACTTTAAGGCTGTTTTCCTACAATTTCTTAAATTCTGCACGTGGTCCGAGGCGGGTGTTAGACAGATGTAAATTACCGAGTGTTTGACGTTGCTAATTAAAATGGTTGGAAATTAGCGGCGCTTTTCTGCTTCTTGAAAAAAATCGAAGCGGGATCGAGGGCGTTAGCTGACAGAAGATAAAGTTTTAATTGGTCCGTGATTTGATGAATGGGAAACATGGCCATTGATCGAATGTCAAAATCATATCAAGGTGTTTCCATAACAACTGTAACTATAATGTAATTATTTTAAGTTACTTGTGTGACAATAGAGTCTATTATTATTATTGTTATTATTATTAATACATGCGAACAATCACAAGTTATAAAAAATTGAATTTGAATCAATAGCAATCGTTATACACTGACCAACTCGGTGTTAGTGTTTGCGCTGTTGTTATTTGTATCTATTCAAAATGATACGATGCATAATAACAATTTGGTTTTGTTCGCATAATTTAAGTTTTTTCTAACTCTCTGGAGTATATGGTCTTAGCAAGACTCTTTGAGTTTTTGTTTTTTGCAATTTGTTTAATTTCTCACCATATTCTACCTACTGCTTCGACGCCTGTTCTTTTTTAGATTGTCTTGGCCTGCTTCACATCCTGTTGTCTGGCACGTTTCAGTCATGTACAGTTTATGCTATGCTTACATTCTCTCCATCTTGGCAAATGTAGTATGAAGTTCCACACACGCTTTCTAATTACGATGTTGATTTGTGACCTAACCTGATCAGCGATGGAAGATTTCTAGGTCTCACAACTACACAGGAGAAGGGACTTGACTAGGGTTGTCAACCTTTCTGAGATCATCAAGGACGCGGATTGCTTTTCTTTTGTATTCTTTACTATTTTTGAATTATTCTTTTTGTTTGCGCAAAGAATATTTCAAAAGCAGGACGGTGAAAGGCGATATGCGACAATCAAAACCAATGCAACCTTCATTATTTGCCCTATCTACTTTTCAAAATTGGAATTTAAATTATTGAACATTTTTAAAGTGATTTCATACATTTTGAGCTTTCCTAGAACGTTTGCATGTCCAGAACGGATTTTCCATATGCCTAACAAATATTAAATGGAGTGACGAGAAGGATATGTGTTATACTGATTTAATTAAAAAAATATTTTTGATTTATTTTAACATTAAATTGACATGTTCAAAATTCTTTATTGCTGTGAGAAACTAAAGTAAGTACGACTTTAAAATCAATTGGAGAAAAACAATATATAAAAGAAAGAAGATTTTTTTTGTGAAATGAGTTATGACTTATGAATAAGAACAAAGGTTTTACGGGTTTTATTAATAGAATAACAGTGTTTGCTCTCAATTCAGCAGCTGATAGCTTAGCATCAATCTGAATAAAAATTCTTTTTATGAAAAGCAAGAACCAATTTGTTTATTTATTGTAATAACAAACTCAAATTCTTCACCACGGCTACCAAAAACACTACTCTAATTTTTTCAGAGTAAGCCTTTGTAATAATTACTTAAGGATATTTATTGCGTGGAAAGTCTCCATCGATGATTGAGACCACATCATTTTCTAACAGTGTGTCTGAGCTCTGCAACTACCGTGTTGCTCTGGTCAAGGTAGGCAAGTATTCAGCAATCCAGCGCTTCCATAAATTGTCCGCCAGTATGTGGGAATAACGCCACATTTTCCTCAGTGTCATGTCGTGGTTAGCGAAGTCTCCAACAGGCTGTACTTTACTTGACCTACCAATAAGAAAATGATTGAGAGTTATGTCTTCTGGATTTTCAGGCTCTACGGCTACGTACTATTGGTACCACAAAAAACTAGGACAACCTCCAAATCCATTAGCCATGCATTTTTATTGTTTTAGTTGATTAAATGACCTTAAGAAACTGTCATATGACAGGTTAGAATTATTTACATGTCATAACATTTTAATATCAAAAGCTACAATATAAAATAGTTATAAAACTAAATCAACATGCAATTTGCTGAATAGTTACACCGTTTTGTATGCCAGCATTACTCCTAGCTTTTGAAACTGAACTTGCTTTGGGCATGATTGACAGTGACGTTTTGAAATAATTTGAAAGTTATTCACATATCAGTTGCCAATTAAAAATTCAGATTCACACAGCTAAAAAAACGTTGTCCTAGTTTTTTTTGGTAGCAATAGTACGTCAAAGGGCTGTTAATCGTATGTTCCGCTTCCTGTAACAAAGTAAGGAGCACTTCTTCACTCGGGATCAATTTTTTAAAGGTCGCATACATTGTCCTCTTGATAATCTTTACTTGAGCTTCCCAGATACCTTCTATGTGAGGTGCTGATAGAGGAAGGCATTTCCAAGATTCCTTTCTGAGCCATTTCATCTATCACTTTCTTCAGATTCATGGAAGATGGTTGTTGTACTATTTATTACATTGGTAGAAATTCAAATTTATTAGAAAGTGTTGTCTGTTACTCCGTGACTATAAACGCTATATTATAGCAGACGCAACAATAAAGGCTGTATTTGTCCTTTTACTTCACTACGGGTGTCGTGTGTACTTCTAATGTGAAGCCGTTTTGCAAATGTTTACCGTTGCTGAGTAGTAGTAATTGGATTCCAATATAACTTTGTTCGTATCACTTCCAGGCTAATAATAGTGTTGCTAGTGGCAATATGTCGACATCCATACAATATATCTTCATGATTTTCTAATCACGCAAGTGCAGAACATTAATGAAATTGAGCTGTATATTCAAACGTTGGCATTCCAACTTCGAAATTGATATTAGATAGAAATTGTTGCTCAGGTTGTCGCTGGAGTTCTGGTGTTTCACATTTCAATAGTTCCAGGTTAATAAAGTTAAGACAGTTTAAGTCGGGGTTTGAGAGATGCAGGCGTATTTCATCGCTAATAAATTATGGAATAGCTACACTCAGTGTAGTTTTTGAGAAGATATTATAGAGTATTTGGTTAAAATTACAAAATACGTATATATACATATTTATGCCACAATCTGTAAAGCAGGTTTTAAATGAATCATTTTCAAAGATTGCATGCGATTTGAGAGCTAATTTATGGAGACGAAACTCATCGAAGCCAATCTTTCAAGAAGAAAATGGCGTGTGTTAGTCTTAACAGTGGTTTAATTGTTGGGAGTTCATTTCCTGTTTTTTCTCTTTTTATATTATTCTCTAGGCTAGATTTTTTGTTTTAACCGGACTTATTTTTTAGCTGTTGTTTCTATTGCACCTGGTACTAAAGGGGTGGTCTTAATCACCAACCACCGGGTTGCTCTCGTTTTTCGTTATCGCTGAATAATAATAACTTCTGTATGTCACTTTGCAGCCGCTTACCGCAGTTGGGAAAGCAAGTCATCGATTCGAATCCTGCGGGGACCGAAGTTTTTCAGAAGCTTTGGCGATTGGAATCGGGTTCGGTGAGACCATTCACAGTTGGACAACGAATTAACTATGCTCTACTCAGAACCACAGACCTAAGAGGTAGAGTAACAAGGTCAACACATCACGAAGACACACACCGCACCGCAAGATTTTATAAGTCTCGATTAAGTCACTTCGCAGTCTTCTAGTGTACAATGTCTGGGTCCCAGAACACTTAGTCGCTGTTCGTATAGTCGGGTATAGTAAATGGTGTATAACCATGACTGGTGTTCTAAAGTCGTAAAATGTTGCTGTAATAGATGCTATATTAGTGTATAAAATAATAATTCACGATACAAGTGCGTAAAGCTAGGTTTTAGTCACGAGTGGGTCAGAGTTAAAACGCGCGTGAGCGAGCGTTTTAAGCCCCGCGAGTGACTAAAGATCCTTTACGCATGTGTAACGTACAATATTTTATCTACGATATAATCTAAAAACCACGGTAAATATAAAAAAGTATTTAAATATAAATTAGGATTACTAGCAACAGGTCGTAATTTTGCGTGGTTAAAAATTGTAAAACACGTTGATACTGACGACGTGCCTAATGAAATCTTTTAAACACGTTGCTACTAACCATGTAAACTAATGGAAACATGTTATTAAATAGTCATTTTACAAACTTAAAACTGCCAACTAAAAGTCAATTCTACACACTGCACTGTCGTAGATAAATGATATATCTGCTACTCGGCGCTCAACTGGATTTATGCGTATTGGTTTTTTGTTTTTACAATCTGTGAAGTTGCCCTAATAGTCCAGTGCATTTATCCGAAAAATAGATGTAACCTCGGAAAAAATCCTAGAGAGCTGAAATTTGGTTTACACCTACCTTTCATCTTTCCAAGTAAGGGTTGAGAAGTCCCCAACGATCCGTTGTACGCATAACTTCTTAGAGTGCTCAGAAGGTCGATTTTTAGGTTTTTCAACTATATCTTCGTTCCTATCGACTTTACGACTACGAAGGTGCAATAACAAAAGAAAGGTAACAAAATTCTTTACAAAAAAGGTTATCTATAGTTTTTACAGAGAAGCAACAATTTTCATGGAAATTCGGTAGGAAGGTCATGAATTTAGGAAATATCATTGTTCTGCTCCTGAAGACGCAGCATCGCTATCTTTTGAAGACGTTGAACAGTCAAATAATGTTGGTGAGTTGAAAAATTTGACGACAAAATTTCTGAGTTACAAAATAAAAGCCCTACTAGTGTGGGGACAATATTTCGTTATGATTACTGTTGCAAAGGAATTTGTAAGAGCAGAAAGAATAGGAAATTGGAAGATGCATTTAACTGCTGTAAAAAAATGCTACCATATTTTCACGCAGCAGGACATTTGTTTTATGCAAAATCGGCCCATTTGTATATTTAGGACATGGAGGGATTAGAAACTTCGATGAAAAATGAAGCTTTTAAAAAATTCATTGGCAACTTTAAACTATGTCCATACAACTTTTGGTGAAAAGGCGGTGATTGTTGTTGATGGGTATAACAACAGTAGACACAATGCGAAAGCTATGTAATAACTTCGCCGATCTTCAAAAACGTCATCTTCAGACGTGTTTATGACGAGACAATGAATGTAACAGTCAGCCAGGAAACGTTTCTTTCTAAAAGCAACAACAAATGCAAATTGATTTCGATGCTGTCAGAGAAATTCGAAGCCACAAATTTCCTCGTCGAACAGGCTGAGGGTGATGCTGACGTTGTCATAATTGAAAGAGCACTGAAACATTAATTTACAAATACAACCGTTGTTGTTGGAGAAGATATTGATATTTTGGTTATTTTAACGGCTCGAACACCTGTTGGGAAAGATTTCTTTTTCTCAAACTGGGCAAAGGAGCAGTCCAGCAAGAAACGTTCTCTTCCCGAAGTTTCAATCAACATGAAAAGAGCAAAGACCATATTTTATTTTTACATGCGTTCTCTGATTGTGATACAACATCTTCTATTTCCATAAGGGAAAAACAGGAGCTCTGAAATTATTGCAAAAAAGACAGGACTTACAGAATGCAGCTTAAGTTTTCACTAAAAGTGATGCTCTCCACAAATCAATTGCTCATAATGGATTACTATATTTTTTGGGCATACATGACGCTCCAGTTAAGGAAGATTCCATAAACAACCAATCGTTATTTGTGCTTCGCTAAATCCGTAGGTAAAGACAAATCTGCAAGGATAAGCCTATTACCACCTAGAGCCAAAGCAGCTGAAGAGCATCTCTACTAAGTCTACTATCAAGTACAGACTTGGTGGGGTAATAAATTGAATCCAGAAGATTGGGGATGGATATTGAAGGACAACTTATTGCAAGTAAAAAATCATCAGCACCTCCTGCTCCGGACTGTTTTCTAAAAATGATTATTTGTAATTGCACGAACGGCTGAGGACCACTATTGGAACTCGTCTGCACACCAATTTGCGGCCATTGTCACGGACAATCTTGTTTGAACGCTGCACCAATGGAGGATTCACAGGTAACCGAAATCGAAAGCGACCAGAACATTGACAATCCAGAGATCGATTCTATGTATGCCTTTGAACAAGGGTCTTTGCTCTCATCAACAATATTCAAGATGAATAATAATATTTCCTAAACTCATGACCTTCCTACCAAATTTCCGTGAAAACTGTTACTTGTATGTAAAAACTATAGATAACCTTTTTTGTAGAGAATTTTATTACCTTTCTTTTGTTATTGCACCTTCGTAGTCGTAAAGCCGATAGGAACGAAGATATAGTTGAAAAACCGAAAAATCGACCTTCTGAGCACTCTAAAAAGTTATGCGTACAACGGATTGTTGGGGACTTCTCAACCCTTATTTGAAACGATGAAAGGTAGGTGTAAACCAAATTTCAGCTCTCTAGGATTTTTTCCGAGGTCACACCCTAAATGCACTGGACTATAATGTAACATGTGCTGAAATAAAAACGAAACCAAGCTTGGCTTAGAAAAAAATTAAGTCAGGTGCTCTATCACTTTCGATGTTTTTAATTTAATGAATATAGTTATTATAATAGTAGAAGTGTCAAGTTGTTTACATTTTCAAATTTTAAATTACACATGTTTAATCAATAAACTTGTAACATAATATATATGTAATTATTGATGTAGTAGATGTAACATTGTTTAAGTGTAGGTTTTTATGTGAATTTTCATATAAAATTTTGACATGACAGTCGGTGACAGTTATACAATGGTTTCGGTGATGCATGTGTATTTCATTCTAGAACATCAAGATAATGTGAATTACTAATCCATATATGTTTCAATGTTCAAAATAAAGCTTTATTTCAATTTCGTTTGCTCACATGTTACTTGATTGTTAAATCAGTTTGTCCCCAATTTATTTTCTCTTTCAGCTTCTCTCTCTTTCAAATTATCACACTGTATTTGAATTGCGTCCTATCGAATTGTTACGTTGGTGTTAGGATTTATTTTATGTTTAAAGCTGGTTCGCGATTCAACAATTTAATACTGAAAGGGCGAGCCTTGTCCGATGACACGGACTTTCGCAGACGTGACGCTAGACTATGTTCACATCATCCAAAGGAATAACTTTCTTCAACAATAGTAATTATCTAATTATAAAAAATGAATATTAGTACGGCGTGAATATCATGTGTGGGTATAATAATTATAATGGCAACCAAACTGGTATAACTGTTTAATTCATTACACTGGTGACTGGTTGGTTATCTATAGAAAAGGGAAAAAAATGCTAAAATTCTAGTTTTTCAACCAAACTTACAAAGTAAGTGGTTACTATGATCGCTCTTTCTGTGTGTCTGTCGCACGGTTCCCGTTAAGGCAGAATACAACTGATGGTGGATCCCTATGTATTTTTGTCCCCTGAATCCGAATCCACCACTGGCTTTTCGATATCTCAACCCGTTTTCGAAATATTCGACTTTAATGTTCGAATTTTCACATTTTAGGCTTTAATATCACTTTTATGTAGTTTTCTCTCCTGATTCCAAATATGTCACTCATTTCACGATATCTTGAATAGTTTTCGAGATATTTGATTTTTTAAAAATCCGAATTTTCTTTTTGTAAGTTTGGTTTTCAACCGTATTTGCGCGGCTAAGCTTTTTTTTACAAATCTTTTTTTGAAAAGTACATACCTTATTTACCTCAGTTCTTAAAAATTATATGCTTTCTGTTGTATTTGTAATTGAGAAAAGAAGCAACAGTTTTTGAATGTAATTGCAAATATACTTTTAACTATACCTATAACAAATTACACAGCAAATCAATTTTATGCAAATGTAATTATTTATTTATTTTACAATCAGTTTTAAAAGGTAACAATGTTTTTTCAAGAGTTCTTATAAATTTAGTGGCTAGGTTTTAGCAACTCCACAACGTGTCTAGTCACGCAGTTTTGAAATTTGGCTACTGTCTGACCATGGGTGCTCCCTAACGGTGTGTTCTTACACTTTTCAACAGATTCCGTTGCTATTTGAAGCCCCACAACTTCAGAAGAACTAACGCCAAATCTGTTTCTGGGAAAATTAGCAGTTAGTTTAATAATGCTCTCGTAGTCGATCTCTCCACCTTCGTTCTGATAACCACCCCTTTTCCAAACGCAGTTTAGAAAGTCGTTGAACTCGGCATCGTCTTCTGGGAGGTAGAAAGACTTTCTGAAGACCGATTCGATCTTGTCTTTGTCCAAATTTAAGTCTTTAATGCAATTGTCTTTTGCAGATCTCTCGTCTTCTGCTGTCGCCACCTTAAGTAGGAATAGAAGAACATGCAGTTAATAATTGTAAAAGAGTCGTATTAGTTTCAAATACTGGAAAAATAATTACCTGCATAACAACTGCAAGGAGACCGACAATAGCAAAAACCTTCATAATGCTGTTTGTTACTGAACTGAACAATTGTCAAGTTTTGATTTCTGTTTATAAACGCAAAACTTATCATTGTAAAATGTATATAAAGCAGCATTTACATGAAACGCTCATAGAGAAGCAAAACGATAACATATATGTGTGCATATCGTTGATTTTAATAATATTATAAAAAAGAATCAGTGGAAGTTTAGCTTTAGTTGTAGAAAGATTAATAGCATGTATTTTGCTGTCTGCAGGTCAGAGAGCAAAAGTATCAACAAGGTTTTCCAGTTTCCCACTGTAATGAATGCATTTTTAAGATAGAGGTTCTCATTAAAGGCAATCAGGGATTTCCAGAAACATTATTTCGATCTATTATTGTTTACAAAACATAATTTATTTGCTCCAGGGCCTATGGGATTTTCTGAAATTAAAATCAGTAGTTGATAGTTTCAATTAATTGTTCTGACTGATTTTGTCAGCTAACAAGAGTTGTTGATTTAAATTGGTCTGCGAATATATAATGGGAACGACTCTTTTTCAAAACCTACCTTGTTTACCTACTTCGTTTTCCATCGATGTGATATAAAAATAACCAGAAAGATTATAGCGGGCGAAATTTATGACTAATAAGTATTAATAGAACGACATTAGAATTGGCAGTCGAAAGGACGCAATTAAAGAGGCACCTTTAAGTCGCCGATGCACCAGAATGTAGCATATCAGAAAATACGAAAACGGCTTCACGTTTTAATAGCTATTTAAGTAACAAGGAATATAAGGACCTATTAACATTTGAGGTAGGCAAGTACAAGCCAAGACGAAGTCGCGGCTTGTTGCCTGCCGAAAATGTTAATAGACGATACATTCCGAGTTATCTTATTATATTTTTCCCGCTGCTTATCGAAATTTTCCTAGATTTTTGAAAAAATCGTTTGGTTTGTCACCTGCCACCAGGATTAGTTTTCGTGAGTCGTGTTACCTGTGAGTGTCACATGTCACATAAACACTTGCAATTTATAAACAAAACGTCTAAATCTGCATCTTGCTTTGCTACTTTTATTATCATAGGAACTTAATAGTACTTTATGTAACTAGTCCTCAAAGCAAGGCTTTAGGGGGCGAGTCGTAATGTTTCCGGACGAGGCGGAGCGAAGCGCAGCCGAGTCCGTAATATGAAGATGAGTCCTCTAAAGCAATTTGAGGACGTGTTGCATACAACGTTTTTTTGTATTAGCTCTCCAAACATTATATTAGGAGGCCGCACGAAAATGTATTTTTCGCTCCCCAAACTGGTTACTTTGGAAACTGTCTAGGATCCTCAAAATGGCCATTTAGAGGCCTTGTACTTAAAGTCGTCATGGCAACTAATGTTTGAGTCCGCTAAAATGTTGCCATGACGACTTTAAGTACAAGGCCTCCAAATGGCCATTTTGAGGATCCTAGACAGTTTCCAAAGTAACCAGTTTGGGGAGCGAATACAAAAATAATAATATTAAGTGCCGTTGTAAACGGCGAGCAGCAAACAAATATAATCACCGACTTACACGTTTTGTTACTAAGGCTGTATCACTGACTTACATGATCAGCAGCGGGAAAAATAGTTTCCGAGAAAGTTGGGTAATATTAATTAACTAAAGCTAGTGTGCTTGATGCGTAATTAAATTTGAAATTGTATATTGTATCCAGAAAAATGTTTCTAATCGGCTGAAAGCTTTCGAGTGCCGTGTAAAAATGGATACTATTCTAAATATAGAGCCACTCGCCATAAAATAACCAGCTGAGCTATTGGAAAGCGATTAGCGAACAAAATATATGCCATGTGCAATGGATGTACAGTTGGTTTCATTGAAATTGACTACACCTAACAAGTATCGTTTTTTGAACTTTTTTCTAGCGTAAATAAGCAGTTTCTTAATATATCTAGTTATTATTAGTTGACACTTCGAGTAACTAGGTAACTATAAATAAACACTAGGCATACTTTATTTCAATTTAACCAAGTGTACATACATTTACCAGTGAAAAAGTTTTTGAAGTTTTGGTATGAAGAAAATATAATCGACTCTCATTCTTTACTTGTAGTGTCCTTTGTGGCAATTTTTGTTTTCGAAATAACAGTTGTAGTGACATATTAATAATAATAATAATAATAATATAAACTTTATTGGGATAATACACAAAAAATATCATACCTCTATAATAATGCAGAACACTACAGGCCGTGTTTACACGATGAAAAGTACCATAGTTACATTCATACATTTCTATTTTCGGGTTTTTGTAAACAAACTTTCCAGTATTTTTAATAGCGATATTATCACAGAAAACAATTACTTATTATGCCTATTACTTGTGTTTTTTAAAACTACGCACACAGCTTCAAGCGGAAGTCTAATTTTGTTATTAATAAAGAGATTTCATATCTGCTTATTGAACGCTACCATCTAAGCCGGTTTTAAACGAGCTTCTCGCTGCAGAACTTATCTTGGCTGCGAGACAGTAGTGACATCTATACTGCGGTGACGTAACCGATCTTAGGCGTTGATGTTTGCAAGTGTGGTTAAAGTTTCGAATTTACATTTATTATTTATATTAATTAATTAATCTCAAATCATGGACGAAGATATGTGATACTAAATTTACCCAAAAGAAAAATCTATACGCTCATATAAGAAGAAAGCACAATAAGGATCCTGTTATACCCAAAGTTGTTGAAGAAATTTGTGATATATGTGGTAAACAGTTTGTCAAGAAATCTAATTTGATTCGTCATCGACAGCAAGTCCATGGAGATATTGCAGCAAAGGAAGATAATACCCAACATTTCAGAATTAAATGCTCACTCGGAAATTGTTCTGAAAATTTCAGAAATTATGCTGACCTGTGAAACCATTTGTGAAGTGTACATAAAGTGGAAATTGAGTATAATGGAGTGTGAATCTTCTTCAGGTCCGTCATTAATATCATTTGATATAGTATAGTCATTCATGATACATGCTTTCCAGCATTTCACCAGTGGAAAGACCAAATTGAAGGACGCACTTTGTCATCGTATGTACTTCACACTTCATCTAAATTGCTGACTAATGGCAGTAAGAAACAATATTACAACTGTCATCCCTCCTATGACTACGTACATAAAGGAAATGGTTTAAGACGTATAAAAAGTATTGAAACAAATAAAATTGAGAAAGCATGTCCTTCAAGGATTGAAGTTTTGATTAAGAGCAGCGAGGAACCTGTTTCGGTGAAGTTTTGGATGACCCATTTAGTAGATGATTTTCAGGATATTGGTTGTATTTTTTGAAGCAAAGAAATAAGAACTGAAATTGCAGGTATTTTTAGATATTTATTTGTAATGTATAATTTGAAATGTAAACTTTTTGTGTGTTCTAAGCACGAGGTGTAACTTTTGAGCACATATTAAATGATATTCGTGATGCTGGCTTGACGAAAGAAGAATCACAACGAATCCTACTTTTAGAGAAGAACGACTTGCACAATATCACCAGAGATTTTCGTATAGATTATAGTACTAAACACCACCGTAACGATGCAATAAGCGTAAAATTGTGGGTTGAAGATACGAAAAGTCTATGTGACGAGTGCCCAGTATTGTTATATAAAGAACAAGGTGTTGAAAGTGATTTAGGGCTTCTTGATATCAACGATTCTGCCGCGAGACGCTCGTGATCTTAGATGTTGACGTTTAGAAGTGAGGCTAAAGTTTCGAATTTACATTACCATTGCAACTTGAGTTAATTTTTAAAAGTGACACTTGTCAAATAAGAAGAGAAAAACTTTTTATAGTGAAAATAAATTTATTCAAACAATATAAAACAAATTACAAATTATCACAAATTTAAATAAAAACGAATTACGAAGTGTATGTGTGGTCAAACCTCGTGCTAATGTTTTCAGTAGCATCGGTTTTATTCAAAAGGCCATCCATTATATTTTTTTCTTCAAACATTGTTGGTTTATAAAATTTTGATACGTCTTTAATTTGCTTCTATTTTGTTGTGACTAAATTGTAGCAACTGTTAAATTTGAAAAGACGTCATTATTATCAAAGCAAAATCGTTGATATCAAGAAGCCTTAAATCACTTTCAACACCTTGTTCTTTATATAACAATACTGGACACTCGTCACATAGACTTTTGGTATCTTCAACCCACAATTTTACTCTTATTGCATCGTTATGGTGGCGTTTTGTACTATAATCTATACCTACAAAAATCTCTTAGCCCAGCTACAGTAGGTTCGGCCTGCCGAAAAAATCCAAGTGAGCTGAGATTTTGCATAAACCTTTATTTTGACATTACAAATAATGTCCCAAAAGTCCCCATCGATATTGCGCTTGCGAATTGAGTTATTCAACGTCAAAGATCACAGAAATAACATTTTCGCAAAGATCTCGCTTTTTATGGGTCGTATGACTTTTTTAGTTATTACAAAAATGAAAGCTAGGAAATTCTCTACAAAAAAGATAATACAGGTTTTTTACGTACAACTAACCATTCAGTAAATAACACACTGTTAAGTTTTGCAGACGGGTTTTACTTCCTTTTACGATAAAGGAAGTATTGGATTCACCCCAAAAATTCTAAATTGAATTTTCAACAGATCTTCACGTTTTAGAGTCCCCTGAACCCAAAAAACGTGTTTTTGTTCATTGGTCTGTCTGGCTGTGTGTCTGTCTGTCTGCGAACAGAATATCTTAAAAATGAAAAAAAAGGTATGGCGTTGAAACTTCATATACAAGTTTTTTGTACTATCTAAATGCAACAGCTAGCTTTTGAAGAAAATCGCATAACCGGAAGTATGATGTTTACTCTTGTGTTTCAAAAACGGCTCCAACGATTTTTTTCAAACTTTACATTGTTATTACATTTTTAATGTGGATTGATTGAGATGAGTGATTCTCAAGTTGAATTTCAGAGGTATTCAACTGAAAAATCACTTATCTCACATCAATACACACGGTTATGCGATTTTCTTCAGAAGCTTGCTGTCGCATTTAGACAGACAGACGGACACACAGACCAATGAGCAAAAATATGTTTTTTGTGTTCAGGGGTCTCTAAAACGTGAAGATCTGTTGAAAACTCAATTTCCGAATTTTTGGGGTGAATCCAATATTTTCTTTATCGTAAAAAGAAGTAAAACCCGTCTGCAAAACTTAATAGTGTGTTATTTACTAAATGGTTAGTTATATGTAAAAAAGCTGTATAATCTTTTTTGTAGAGAATTTCCTAGCCTTCATTTTTTTGTAATAACTAAAAAAGTCATACTACCCATAGAAAGTGAGATATTTCCGAAAAACTTATATCTGTGACATTTGACCCTAAATAACTCAAAACGCAAGCGCGATATCGATGAGGACTTTTGAGACATTATTTGTAATGTCAAAATAAAGGTGTATGCAAAATTTCAGCTCACTTGGATATTTTCGACAGATGCTGCGGTTTTCCGTCTAATGTAACTGGACTATCTTGCGATATTGTGCAAGTCAAAGTGTGAAAATTGCTGTTGCAGTTGATTTTGTTAATTCTGTTATTTTGTTGTTGCTATTGTTGTTATTTTTGTGTGTGTTGTTAATTCTGTTTTGAAATGCGCCATACCACAATGTTGAGTATGCCTCCGATTTATTGTGTCGTTTAGCTTAAATAAGGTTAACAATTTAATGACAATATGAGAGATGTCAGAAGTGTTACCAATACAAAACTTGGAAATTACTAGATTCTAACATTAGTTCTAATTTTCACCGTGCTTCATCTAGAACCTGTAAGCTGTACCATATCGGTGTTTGCATACAATGTATAGTCAATTCGTAATATAATTGATGATTTATACATTTTCATTAACAGCTATGCTAATAAATTCTCTGTTATTTGTTGAACCAAACATCACTTAGCTGTTAATTAAACAATAAATTGTGATATTACGGTTTCGAGGAGGAAAGCTTGAATATGATTACCTAGATAACCGAAAGCAATTCACATGCTGTAATGACCTCAAATCCACTGTGGAAAATATCCTTCAGCGAGTCCCGCACGGCTCAATATTAGGTCGCGTGTTATTTTTAATTTTCATCAACGATCTGCATAATGGCTCACCAGAAGCTGATATAAAGCTGTTTGCAGATGACACTACGGCAATAAAGTCAAATTCTAATCTAAGCGTTTAACTTAATGAGATAAAAGCAGTACAAAATAATTTATCAATTTGGTTTACTGCAAATGATCTGATCCTAAACCAGCAGAAAATACAGGTAATAGTCTTCTCTCACTGAAAAATAAATGGTTTTACAGATCCTAATAGCATGAAGTTCCTAGGGGTCTGCATGGATCCATTGCTTTCGTGGAATATACATATCTATCATAATACATCGAAAAATATCTCGAAAAACTTATACTAACTTATATGGTGCTCTTTCAAAAGATTATGAGAAACAGCTTACCATTCTCTAATTGCATCATTGCTGAGTTATGTTGTAATATGCTGGGGGCACTCATCAAGCTCCTCACGTGTTTTTAAACTTCAACGTGAAGCTGTAATGATCATTACTGGTTTGTCCTACAGAAGTGATGTAAAAGCAAAATTTATTGAATTGCGTATTTTAACTTTCCCGTGTATTATATGTTTAAAAATGGACTAAGGAGAGAAGACAGTTACTTGCAGAATGTAGTTAAGTGTGATATGGTAGTGCTAAATAATCGGTATGTGTTTAACGATATACTGTTAATATTCAAATTATTAAGAAAATATATTGATTGCCCTCAATTACTGGCGCAACTACAATTTAAAATATCCTCAAAAAACACTAGACAAGCAGATCTTTAATTTATCAAATTTCACAAAGTAAACTATGCCTCAAACGGTATATCAAAGATGTGTGCACAATTTAACAAATGGACAACAAAAATAAATAGAGACATATGCAATATATCTCCAGACAAGTTAAAATTAATATTAAAACAATTACTTTTTGGTATAGAAGCTTAACATTATTTTCACAATAGTGATATGAATTTACAGGACATTTTACAAGTATATAAGTATTTTAAATAAATATAGAAAAATTACTTTTTGGTATATTAGTATAAATATTAAGTTAAATTTATTATGTAAGTAAATGATCAGTTATTGTCTTTGTACTGATTTAAATTTTTCGGTTGTACTAATTGGATGTAATATCTGTAAGTATAAATATATATTATTATTATTATCTACATTTATTACTGTTTACTCTATGTTAAAGGTAACATGCATCTTTTTACTACCTACAAGAATTTTCATTCTTATAATACTAGGAATAATGTCAAAATTAGACCAAATTTTCACAGACTGAATGCGGATCGCAATGGCTTTATCTATTACGGGGCTGTGTTTTTTAATTGTCTGCCTGGCCACGTGAGGGAACTTCCAATGCCAAAGTTTAAAGTTACACTAAAAGCATTTTTAATAAATAACGCTTTATTCAACATGAATGCATTTTTAACCTTTAATTTCAACGACCGGATCTAATATCTAAGCATGTTTTACGTACTGAATTAGGAATAATATATAATTAAATGTGAACTGTATATATTGTATGTATTTGATGTAGCATTTGCCATAGTAGACGTGAGTAAAAAAATTTGTTTTGTAATGTCACAAATAAAGTATATCTATCTAATTCGCAAAATTTTAAATGCGGCATGCGCCGCGGGCTACAGCGTGATTCTTCCATGCTCACGTAAAACTTTTACATTAGCTGGAAAACTCTCACTTTTCTTAACTTGTAGAACAATTACTATTAATTCACTAGCGATTTAAGAAGAAAATTAACTCCCTAGCATATGAACATTATAAACAGTTACTTGTGGTTGCTATTATAGAGATAATAATAATAATGCCAGTTTAAAATAACAAAGAAATAATAATTAATCGAGTTATTTAACAATAAAAGTAACGGCGTAACTGGAGACTTGAGTTACCGCACTTATATTTTTATGACGCTCAATGCCCCAACGGCTTAAACCTGAAAAGAAACACAGATTGCAGGCAGCTAAAAATTATTTCGGTGGCGCAATTATTCTCACATACAATCTCATAAGAGCATTAATTCTCTCCGGATTTTTTTTTACTGCGTTCCAACAACGTCGTATTAATTAGGACGCCTTCCAGAGGCGAGCGTTTCCTTTCCAGAGACTTTCCATTTGAAAATATATTTTTTGGAACTTTTTCTTACTGCCAATCTCTAGCGTGCTTTTAAAACTTTCTTTAGTGCAACAATGGTTATTTAACCAACAAGTGTGTTAATAAAGGTGATTAATAATCGAGAGATTTTAACGCGTGAGCGAGTGGAGCGAGCGAACGCGTTAATGAGCGAGATTATTCATCACCGATTAACATAAGAGTTGGTTACAAGACTTTTCCGTCAATCGTACGTTTATTAAAATCCATCAAAAATATTTATTAGTTTTGATATTTCAATAACATTTGATGTTTAGTACGTATGGTTGCCGATGCCTGAGCAATTTTGCGGCAATTAAAATACTTGGCGGTTGGAAATCCACCTCTGTTGCCGAAGGATACATTGAGAACTCGATAGATATAAAATACAAACTGCCACAATGTAAATATTTATATTAATAAATCCACGGAATAATTTAACCTTTAGTTTTGACATTTCAGATACATTTGACGTTTAGTACGTATGGTTGCCTATATAAAATCATTGCGAAAACGGGTCTATTAATGCATGATTTTTTAGACAAAATCATGCATTAATGAGTCGATATATAAACGATTGACGAAAAAAGTTATTAAATTCGTCGTACATTTTAAATGCGGCATATACCTAATATTTGGCACAGTGAAGAATAACCATAAAATTCATACCGACTAAAACAAAATTATATTTCCAAAAAATTACTTTGACTTAAAACTTTTTCTTCTCTAAGTTTATTTTTAAACGTAGTAATTGTATTACACTCCTTAAATAAAATAAACCACTTATTAATGATAATAACGGAATGATACTAGAAACAACTTTTAAATTTGAACGTCGAATGTTTCGGAATACTATAAAGCTCTACCTGCCTTAATCGACGATGATGTATAGATGAACGCCTACAGAGTAAATTAAATAGATAAGGTGGAACATAGCGTTTGATAATTTTAAAAAGTATGCATGCAAATAGTAAGCAAAAGCGATATTTCAACTTTAAAATGTTCTGAGCAATGTAGTATGGCGTAATATGCTCACTTTTACTAACATTGTAGGCAAAACGAAAACCGCAGTTTTGAATAATTTGCAACTTGTTCTTAAAATGCAAATTTAAGTAATAGAAATAAACTCCACAACAATAATCCAAATTACTTAGTACTAAAGCATTAACTGGATACCTACCATTTTGTAGATTTTGGCAAAACATATTTAAACTGATATAAAGTTTTTAGTTTTATATAACAAAACGAAGATTTTTTTATTACATGCGTTTGGAAGTTTAAATTACAATCTAAATAAACACCTAAGTTTTTAACACACTCCGAGAATGATAAGTGATCGTTATCAATGCAAACACTTCGATTTAACACTGAAAATGCCTTTTCACGCATTGCACTCGAACCGACACACATCACCTTAGATTTAGAAGCGTTAAGGAAGAGTCCATTATTCGTTGACCATGAAGAGATTGCAGCCAAATTTAAATTAAGTAGTTCTATTGCCTCATTTATCTTTTCCGGATGACAAGCAAAATAAAGCTGCGTATCATCAGCGTAGAAATGGATAGAACAGTCTGGGGTCAGATTTGATGGTAAATCAGAGGTAAAAATGGCAAAAAGTATCGGTCCCAGGATACTTCCTTGAGGAACACCCTGTGTGAGAACAATTTCGGTGGAAAATTGGTCGTTTATTCTTACGACTTGAGTTCTATTAGCCAGATAACTTGAGAACCATTTAAGTGCTGTCACATCACATCCATAAAAGTGTAATTTTGAAATTAGCAGTTGATGGTGAATGGTATCGAAGGCTTTGCTGTAGTCAAGTAAGACCAATAATGATACTTTAGAGTTGTCTATCGCGACTGTTAAATCATTAACTATCTTCATAAGAGCTGTGGCAGTACTATAACTAGATCTAAATCCCGACTGAGTCATAGGTAGAACATTCTCTGTATTAATATAGGCAACCAACTTGTTGTACACAATCTTTTCAATAAGTTTAGACATAGCTGGTAGTATACTTATAGGTCGAAGTTGTGACAGTAAAGTTGCTTTAGGGGTTTTGGCTAACGGATTTACAATAGCCTTTTTCCAGATTGAAGGAACTTCGCCAGATGTCAAGGAGACATTTAGTATTCGTAACAGGGCAATTTTACAGTAGGGAAAAACAATATGAAGCATTTGCAAATTTATAAAATCAGTACCAACAGCGTTGGATTTTATTTGGTTGAAAGCAGTTCGTAATTCTTCATCAGTAATTTCACCAAATACTAGACTACGTTGGGCATTTCGAGGAAGGTTGCGGTTAAAAAAGAAATATGTTCATCACTAACATTAGAGTGGGGAGCCATAGTAGAAAAGAAGTTGTTAATTACTTCAGCATCCTTAATTTCTGAGCTTATTTCGTTAACTTTCTTCGTATGAATGTTCCATGCTTCAAAATTCGCCCACATTTTTTTCGAATTATTTTTAAATTTAAGTATCTGTTGTTGAATATAAGCGCACTTCTCTTGCTTTATCGCAAAAGCCAGATAGTTTTTGAGATCTCTGTACAATTGCTTAGCAGAGTCTAATCTGGATTTCTTGTATTTTTTAAATGCCTTATTCTTGAGGGCAATCATTTATTTTATTGTTTCTGTAATGTAAGGCTTCGCAGGCTAGTTCTAAATGGAACATGCATGTCAAAAAGCGTAACTATAGCAGAATTGAAAAAACATATTTTATCCTCAATTAAAGGAAGGTTATCAATATAATTCCATGATATTCTAAAAAAATCTGTAATCACGAACTGTTATTGTCTTAGGCTGTAACTGACTGATTTCGCAATCGAAATAGCAGTATACAAGACAGTGATCAGATAGATTTTGAGTGTCTTTAGTACCATGTTTGATTAAATTCAGATTTTTGCTTGTACATATTAGATCAATTAAAGTGGTTGAAGTTTCAGTAATTCTTGACGGATCCTTAATAACTTGATATAGATTAAAACCATGCAGAATGTCATTAAGATGGGAAAGTTTGTTGCTTGGTTTTAAGAAGTCCACATTGACGTCGCCTGTTAACACAATTTCATCCACAGTAGTAAACAGATCTGCCAATACAGTTTCAAGATTGTTAAAAGCTGTCAGTGGAATTAGCGGAGGTTTATAGAGGGACCTGGACATATCGCCGAATGGACAAAACGCCGAATCGTATTTTAATGCCCAAAACGCCGAATCGTGCCCAAAACGCCGAATTCGTTTGAGTGGACAAATCGCCGAAAATGCCCAAAACGCCGAATGCTGTCCGTGGACATATCGCCGAAAATGGACAAATCGCCGAACCGTGTAAAATGACCCCACATGGATTGGAAAGTTGGCATCGCTCGATTTTGTTCAAAACCCCCGTTTGTGTCGGTGGACATATCGCCGAAAATGGACAAATCGCCGAATTAGTTAGCGTGGACAAAACGCCGAAAATGCCCAAAACGCCGAATTCTGTCCGTGGACATATCGCCGAAAATGGACAAATCGCCGAACCGTGTAAAATGACCCCACATGGATTGGAAAGTTGGCATCGCTCGATTTTGTTCAAAACCCCCGTTTGTGTCGGTGGACATATCGCCGAAAATGGACAAATCGCCGAATTAGTTAGCGTGGACAAAACGCCGAAAATGCCCAAAACGCCGAATGTTGTCGGTGGACACAACGCCGAAAATGGACAAATCGCCGAATTAGTTAGCGTGGACAAAACGCCGAAAATGCCCAAAACGCCGAATTCTGTCGGTGGACATATCGCCGAAAATGGACAAATCGCCGAATTAGTTAGCTTGGACAAAACGCCGAATCCTGTGAGTGGACATATCGCCGAAAATGTCCAAAACGTCGAATTAGTGGGCGTGTACCAAACGTCAAAGATGTCGAAATCACCAATTCCTGTTAGTGGGTATGGTACAAATTAAAGATGCAGAATATTTTACGGCCAAACAAATAGCGAGAATTGTTTTTATGTTGTTATTTCTAAGTTACAACAATAATAAATTCAACTAGCAATTGCTGCCAGCATAAACAACACCTGAGGTTGCGTCGAGAATGGAGATTGCATATGGCGGATAGTTGTTTCCGTTTGACACTGGCGTACTGTCTGTAAAGGATATATTATGGGTTTATTATATATCAAGGGTCAACATTTTATGTATTTCTACACATTTATATGGGGTGATTATAAATGTTTTTCCATCAAGCTACTTATGAAATATTTGTTATATGAATAATATGTAGGTGGCACTGTAAGTCTATGTCAAATTCGAAGTTAGCAAGTTAGGTTTTGCGTCAGTCTTGATTATAAAATCACCCGGTATATTAATGCCTAGACAAGCTATTAGGTTAGCTTATTGGAATGTATATATATATGAATTAAATAAATTATTATTTATTATTATTATATTATAATTGTTTTACTGAGTTTAAAAATTGTCGTTATTTGTATTAAACAAATTTTAATAAAAAAACATTATGTAAATTAATTCACATTAACATTAATTTAACGAGTTTCTGCTACAATCGCAAAATTTATATGGTGATAAATATAGAATAAGTTGAAGTTTTAACAAATTTATTTATTTTAATTTTTCTTAAATTTATTTATTTCCAACAGACAGGAAGCCCAATTATAGAAAGTCTACAATTTCATATTTAGAACTAACTCAAACATAATTTCTATTATACAGTCGAAAACCAACCTAAGATTACAATAAACTTACAGTATAAAACAAATCCTTAGAAAAACTTTTCAAGTCACAGTGGAATATGTCAATTTGATTATTAATAAGATTGTATGATGCAGTGCTTGCAAAAAGTGATGAATTTTTATAGGAATTTGCCCTAGGACAAGTATTAACAAATGTGAGACCATTTCTCGTTCTTATATCAGGTATATGAAAGTTAAGTCTTGCCGGCAGTTCAGGACAGTCAATATTTTAATTTTAATTACCAACCAGCTTGTAAATAAACATCTGAAAATAAGTACGCATTGACTAAGGCTTTATACAATTAAAATACAAAAATTATACCCCTATGATCACGTTATTTGACAACTACCATGAATAAACTACCACAAATGAGTCATACTTGGAGGTTGCATATGGCGATTTCAATCGCACTTTCAAGTACGGCCAATAAAAGACCAGACTCCTTCCTGTTGTTTTATATTCAAAGAAAAAACTAAACATGCACTTGTTGGGTATCAAATTAAAGGTAATCGATTATACAAAACAAATAGCAAACTTATGAAATGTTTAAGTGCCATAAAAAATAAAAGAGGTAGTGGCGGTATTTATGGCCCAGTGTGCTTACATTTCTAAAACATTTCCGGAAACAATTTACACACTGTTCTGGTTCCTTCCAAAGGGTGCTAAACAAAAAGGTCAACTATGACTGTTGATGTTCCGTCATTATCTAACAGAAGTTGCAACGTAAGACATCATATGGTTGCTAGGCGAAATTGTTAATTTAAGTCAGACTTATAGTTCCAATCAAGTGCTAATAACTCTGTCTACCCACAATTCCATGGTATATGATAGGAGGCACAAAACACACATATCTGTTTTGCCATTACTTCCTGCATCACCAAACTGGAAAAGATAGTTGTGACTGTAAACCGTCGACTACAACGGTCTTTGATACATCTAAAGATGGCATTTTTTAACCGAAAATTGAGTGATCATTCCATGAGAATTGCACATAATAATAGCTGTACTCAAATCTATTGGAAGTTATATTGGATCAACTGGCATTCCTGAGTTGTGGAGCGTGGCCTTTTTTATAAATTTATTAGAAGAAAAACATGTAACGCTCATACCACAACTTTGCCTGTGTTATATACTGCGCTTGCTAATGAATTCTTCAAGGAAAAATGCCATGTTATTCAAATAATTCTTTGGGTAATTTGGCAGAAAAAGTACTCGAAATCCATGATGGACAACAAAGTTTGTTCACGAAAATAAGTTTGTACCGCTTAGTAAAAGAAACAATAGTTAGGTACCTATTGTATGTAACAGAATGTTGAGAATTTTTTAATTCTTCTAATGTCCCAGGTACCTATGACTTTTTCGGCATTTCCACCCCATTGGGCTTTTCGTCCGAATTTTAATGCCCGCATTATTCTCTCGCAAGAGGCGCGTTCGGTTGAAATCACAAAATTAGTTTTGACGAATTGGTTAACACAAGAAACACGCTGTTGACTGGCCCAATTATTCATTTTGGATAAATGATTGCACATTATTTAAGCAATATAATCTGTATATATAAAAATCACTCACCGTGTGTTAGTAACGCATAAACTCGAGAACGACTGCACCGATTTGGATGATTTTTTTTTGTTGGCCTAACTCCCGAGGTGGTTTAGCAAAAAAAGAAAATTCGGAAACATCCAAAGGGACAGCCGGAAAATTGAAAAATATCGAAAGTGTGTTTTCTATACACTGTACGACTTTCTATTTGCAGTCATACTTTTATAATTCTGTGCTTAATGGTTTGAAGGGTTTTACCCATCATGTCATAATCCAAAACAACGTTTGCCGGGTCAGCTAGTATATAATTGTCAAATAATAACACGGTTGAATTAAATAAACGTATATTGGCGAAAATATATAAACTGAACAGTACAGCTATAATATACAGACTAACTTAAAAATGCTAGCAACCTCGCTCAACAGCCTTCGAGGTGCCCCTTCTCGCTACCCCAATAAATCAGCCCTGCTCACAATGCGAAATGGGCAAAAGTTTCTACATCCTCCGGCCGCGAAATTATGTACTACTTAATTCTAAAGGAAATAGAAGTTGAATTGGGCGCTTTAAAATTGTTCTGTTCGCACACTTTACGTAGCACGCACGCTCCTTGCCGTCATGTCCTAAAATCGTTTCTTTCACTATGCCTAATTTCCACAAAAGACGACGTTTGTCAACCCCATACACTAGCACTACATCGCTTTCTTTCACTGGGCACTCGCGCACATTAAAGTTGTGATGGGTTCCTCGTAGTAGCTGCAAATAGTCCTCTCGCCACCTTTTCCAAAAATAGTCCAGTGTCCTAATCCTTTGTTTCCACTGCTTTCTTAGCGCATTTCCTTTGACGCTTCCGTTGATGGATGGTATGCTAGTTAAGCCGGGACCTAACAAAAAATGTGCTGGGGCCAACGGTAGTGGATCCGTATGTTCACTGCCGAGATACGTGAGTGGTCGTCCGTTAATTGTAGCTTCAATTTCTCTGCTTGCAAAAGAACGTTTCATGGCACAAATACAGGCTGTGGCACCCATGGTTAAAACGAGCTCCTGATGCACGGCTCTTATTACCGCACAGGCAAACAGAAAAATATTACACTTTTGTGTAAGGCCCTTTTCCTCGAAGTACAACGGCCCTGCGGAGTCAATTTCCGTTATTTGGAATGGTTTCGCTTGCTCTATTCGGCCCTTGGGCAATGGTGCAAACGACGCCGATGCTGATTTTCCGTGTAACCTCTTACAAATGACACATTTCGATAACACCGATTTTATTAATTGTCTACCTCGAATTATCCAAAACCGTTTGCGAAGTTCACAAAGAGTGGCATTTACACCACTGTGGTGAACAATTCTATGAATTTTGGTAATCAATAATTTATTTAAATGTGCACTCTTCGGAACAATGATGGAATGTTTAAGATCCAAGTTTGCTTCTAAATTCTGAAGGTGACCCCCCAGGCGTAACAGTCCGTCCTTGTCCAAAAAGGGTTTTAAAGTCGAAATACTGGAATAGCGCTCTACCGCACCAATTGTCTTCAGATTGTTGACCTCTGAAAGGTAAACCTCTTGCTGTGACTGCCTAAGTACACACCTTTCTGCACTTTCGATTTCGTCTAGCCTCAAATTTCCAATGTTTTTATTGGTTTTGCGTCTGCAATTTCCCGTAAATCGCAATACATACGCCGCTATTCGCACTACCCGATCAAAGTCACTATATCTCGTAATTTCGCGAGTAGCTAAGTCCACAGGATTTTCGCGACCTGGACAATGATACCGGCCTTGTATGTTGTTGGACAGCGATCGGATCTCCCTTGTGCAATCAGCAACGTACGGCTTCCATTTGGAGGGATCTCCTTGATTGTCTTCATTCGCTATCCCTATGGTTTCCAAGTCCCATAGTCTTTCAACTGACGACTCCCTGGTTGAAACTGTTGCGTGTAGCACGGTTTGTAAATTAACGGCAACTTTCGTGGCATCTACTGGGGTCGGTCCATGTAACGTATATCCAAATTTGGTATTAACGGCTACTAGATGATCACTTAGGCGAAGATTTTGTCCAATAGTTACAACAGACCAATAGTTATCTGCGCCTATCAATAAGTTAATCCCTTCAAACATTAACGACCGATCAGTGTCTTTAGGAACGTAATCCGCTAACTGTAAATGTTTACACTCTGCAACACTTTCACTTGGAATGTTTAAATTGTCCATACAAATTTCCGGCACTTCCACGGCCTCAATCGTTAATTTTTCATCCGTATATTGTCCCTTCAAAGTTATTAACACGCGATTATAAAGATTCGATGGTACCGGCCCATTGTTCCCGAAAGCGGCGATACTAACGCGATGTTGACCTACTACTGGTAACCCTAAAATTCTGGAGACGTTTTCTTTTATAAACGTAAGCTGGCTACCACCGTCAAGCACTAAGCGGATTAGTTTCATAGAAGCACTTCCGTTACTCGCGTAAACACAAGCAGTTTGTAGTAACACGTTTTTCTTTATGTTTGTCATCAAACTTGACACAGATGAAGACGGCGCACTGCCGGCACTTGTTTCCGGAAGATTTATTGTTGGTCCAGTTTTGCCCAGATTAACCCATGCTGGGTCGCACAATGTGGTAGCGTGTCTTCCTTTGCATTTCCTACAACTCAAGTATCTGTTTCGGCAAAACTTTGAACTATGGGATCCTTTTGTACATCGATAGCAGCGTCCACTGGCCCTCAGCATTTCTTTCTTCCGTTCCAAGGAAACATCTGCATCGCACCCCTCGGTCGGATGATCGCCTTTGCAAAAGAAACAGTTATTTATAGCCCTATTTTGGGTCGCCAGTAAACTTGACGCAGTTGCCTTGTAACTCTGTTTCTTAGAAGCTTCCGGCACCTTTCCTCTAAGATCTCCATCCGGCTTCAACGCCTGCTCTAAAGCTTCCATTTCATTCTTGACAAACCTCAATAAATCACTCACTTGCCGATCGGCGTCTTCTTCTGTCGAGGCGGCACCTGACGCATTAGAACCACTTTCTTGGTGATCCAAAACTTTGCCCTTTGTTTGTCTATAAAATCCTAGACGCAATTCCGTGGGTAACGATTTCATCAGGCTTGATTTTATGATGATGTTATATTGTGACTTCGAAACCTCCAGGATCGTTAAAGCACGCATAGCTGACGTAATCAAATTATAATTTTTGCGTAATGTAACTACGTCGTTTCTGGATTTCACTGGTTCAATTTTCATTATACTGTCGAAATATTGCTCGATCAGCCGTTCAGCGTTTCCGAACTGCTCCTTTAGGATACTCAGGGCTTCCTCGTAAAAAGCTCCCGACGGTGGAAATCCCTCTATTGTCTCTGCTGCCTTGCCTGTCACAGACATCCTTAAATAGTTGAATCTATCTCCATTATTCAACTGATGGTTTTCGTGAACGTTAGATTTGAATTGCTCCCAAAAAGGAATCCAACCCTTTGGACTGCCGTCAAATTTCACCAATTCCAATCGTTGCAGCTTGACTACGGGATGAGGTCGTGATTCTTCTCGCGTTTCGTTTGTTGCATGTCGCGCATTTGCCCCAACTTGAATGGCTTCTTTGTGTGCTCTATCTAACATTTTTAATCTAAACTCAAGCTTAGACATCGTGGTTACCGCGACCTCTTCATGCTCCATCTGCTTCTGGAATTCTTCTTCCAGTATTTCGGTATGGGAAGATTCTAATTGCCGGTCGATCTCCTTAAGATTGTCAGTCGCAAGTTTTAGCTTTGCCATCGCCGTATAAATGTCTTCAGCACCGTATTCCTCTGCTAGCAAACCGTTTACGTAGTTGATTGTTTTCGTTAACTGCGACCTGCACACCGTTCGTTTCACTTCCATCGCTGAGCCCGTATTTTAACCGCACGATTTGAATATTCGCGTTCCCGTTCCACTTTAACTTCAGAATATTCGCGTTAGTGTTCAGTTTTATTTTCACTTTCCGTTACGTTCCGTTCCGTTCCGTTCCCGGGTTTCGGCACCAAAATATCAAATAATAACACGGTTGAATTAAATAAACGTATATTGGCGAAAATATATAAACTGAACAGTACAGCTATAATATACAGACTAACTTAAAAATGCTAGCAACCTCGCTCAACAGCCTTCGAGGTGCCCCTTCTCGCTACCCCAATAAATCAGCCCTGCGCACAATGCGAAATGGGCAAAAGTTTCTACAATAATATATAGTGTCTAGACTGAATGCAGTAAACACATTATAAACTTGCATTTCTAGGATTTCTGTTAGATGTTTGTGCGTTGACAAATGACGAAATAACAACCGATTAACAAAATATATTCAGACAATCTTGTGAAACAACACATACAAATAAAAGTACAGTCAATATAGAAAAGCTTAGAACAATTTTAGTAAAATTTAAGGTACTGTAGAAAAAGGTCAAGCACAAGAATGTTTTCTTATGTGGTCTATTTACTACTTTTATTAAAAATGTATACCTAAGTCAATTTATAATTTATTTTTAAAAATACATATATTAGAAATACATATTTATATTTGTCTGTTGGAAATAAATAAATTTAAGAAAAATTAAAATAAATAAATTTGTTAAAACTCCAACTTATTCTATATTTATCACCATATAAATTTTGCGATTGTAGCAGAAACTCCTTAAATTAATGTTAATGTGAATTAATTTACATAATGTTTTTATATTAAAATTTGTTTAATACAAATAACGACTCAGTAAGACAATTATAATATAATAATGATAAATAATGATTTATTTAATTCATATATATATACATTCCAATAAGCTAACCTAATAGCTTGTCTAGGCATTAATATACCGGGTGATTTTATAATCAAGACTGACGCAAAACCTAACCTGCTAACTTCGAATTTGACATAGACTTACAGTGCCACCTACATATTATTCATATAACAAATAGTTCATAAGTAGCTTGATGGAAAAACGTTTATAATCACCCGATATAAATGTATAGAAATACATAAAATGTTGATCCTTGATATATAATAAACCCATAAGATATCCTTTACAGACAGTACGCCAGTGTCAAATGGAAACAACTATCCGCCATATGCAATCTCCATTCTCGACGCAACCTCCTGGTAAATGCTCCTTCCTGTTGTTTTATATTCAAAGAGTTTTTTAAATAAAAAAATTAAAGTTCGCCATTTTGGATTCAATAACGGTCAATTATCACTTTATTTTATTAGATTATAAGTTGCAGTATCGCGATATAGAATATGAAATAGATATTCTGGTTTTTAAAACATATTTACTTTATTTATATTTTAAAATAATATCTTATCCCCAAATAGCCCCCTCGCTCATCCCAGTCGCGGGTCCCAGCATAAGGAACAAAATGACACCACCCTCAATACTCAATCAGAAAAATGCACACGGGATATCAAAAATTGTAGTTAGAATATCAACTATTAGGTGTTGTTTATGCTGTCAGCAATTGCTAGTTGAATTTATTATTGTTGTAACTTAGAAATAACAACCTGAAAACAATTCTCGCTATTTGTTTGGCCGTAAAATATTCTGCATCCTTAATTTGTACCATACCCACCAACAGGAATTGGTGATTTCGACATCTTTGACGTTTGGTACACGCCCATTAATTCGACGTTTTGGACATTTTCGGCGATATGTCCACTCACAGGATTCAGCGTTTTGGGCATTTTCGGCGTTCTGTCTACGGTAACTAATTCGGCGATTTGTCCATTTTCGGCGATATGTCCACCGACAGAATTCGGCGTTTTGGGCATTTTCGGCGTTCTGTCCACGGTAACTAATTCGGCGATTTGTCCATTTTCGGCGATGTGTCCACCGACAACATTCGGCGTTTTGGGCATTTTCGGCGTTTTGTCCACGGTAACTAATTCGGCGATTTGTCCATTTTCGGCGATATGTCCACCGACAGAATTCGGCGTTTTGGGCATTTTCGGCGTTTTGTCCACGCTAACTAATTCGGCGATTTGTCCATTTTCGGCGTTGTGTCCACCGACAACATTCGGCGTTTTGGGCATTTTCGGCGTTTTGTCCACGGTAACTAATTCGGCGATTTGTCCATTTTCGGCGATATGTCCACCGACAGAATTCGGCGTTTTGGGCATTTTCGGAGTTTTGTCCACGGTAACTAATTCGGCGATTTGTCCATTTTCGGCGATGTGTCCACCGGCAGCATTCGGCGTTTTGGGCATTTTCGGCGTTTTGTCCATGCTAACTAATTCGGCGATTTGTCCATTTTCGGCGTTGTGTCCACCGACAACATTCGGCGTTTTGGGCATTTTCGGCGTTTTGTCCACGGTAACTAATTCGGCGATTTGTCCATTTTCGGCGATATGTCCACCGACAGAATTCGGCGTTTTGGGCATTTTCGGCGTTCTGTCCACGGTAACTAATTCGGCGATTTGTCCATTTTCGGCGATGTGTCCACCGGCAGCATTCGGCGTTTTGGGCATTTTCGGCGTTTTGTCCACGCTAACTAATTCGGCGATTTGTCCATTTTCGGCGATATGTCCACCGACACAAACGGGAATTTTGAACAAAATCGAGCGATGCCAACTTTCCGATCCATGTGGGGTCATTTTACACGGTTCGGCGATTTGTCCATTTTCGGCGATATGTCCACGGTCAGAGATCGGCGTTTTGGGCATTTTCGGCGTTTTGTCCACGATAACTAATTCGGCGATTTGTCCATTTTCGGCGATATGTCCACCGAGAGAATTCGGCGTTTTGGGCATTTTCGGCGTTTTGTCCACGCCAACTAATTCGGCGATTTGTCCATTTTCGGCGATATGTCCACCGACAGCATTCGGCGTTTTGGGCATTTTCGGCGATTTGTCCACACAAACGAATTCGGCGTTTTGGGCACGATTCGGCGTTTTGGGCATTAAAATATGATTCGGCGTTTTGTCCCTTCGGCGATATGTCCTAGACCCTTTATAGATAACCCCTATAGCTATTTTAAGTTGTTTTGTGGTAACACATATCCATAGTTGTTCTAAATGTAAAGTTGAAACGTAGTCAATATTAATAACGCAAAAATTTAAATTGGTTTTAACATAGAGCGCCACACCACCACCACCTCTGGTTATTCGATCGAAGCGTATTAGTTCATACCCAGGTATACTAACAACACTAGATGGAATGTTTGACGTTAACCAAGTTTCGGACAACGCAATAATAGAAACATCATAATTTTTAATGTAGTCACAAAATGAACTGAAGCTGGATAGTAAAGAACGAATATTGAGGTGGCATACTGAAAGATTAGTTACTTTTTTGGAACCACGTTAGAGTTCTCTACTATTTTTGGAGTCCCTTTCACATATTTAATTGTCAAATTAGGTTCATCTTCTTGAATGCGGCGATCCAACTCAGCTCTTAATTATTTTAAATATTCTCGTTGCACTAATGTTTCATCTGCTTTAATTTTAATATTTTGAAAAGCTGATTCTTGTAATTTATTCTTTTTCCGCAGAATTTTTAGTGCATCATTAGATTTATCAAACACAATTTTAACAGGGCGTGGACGAGTACCCATTCTTCCTAACCTAGTAGGTGCCTCCGTAATAGTTAATTCCGGCTCAATACTTTTTATAATACTAGATGAAGTAACACTCAAATCAGAATTTTCAGGAATCCCAAAAAGAATGACATTTTTTGATCGGGTAATTCTATCCATTGCTTCGGATACAATTAATTCAACATTGGCGGCCTCTGTGTAATTAATTGATAATTTATTTTCTAAGCTTGCAAGGCGCTGTTCAATTGTTTCAACGTGCTTTTTAAGAGAAGTTAAAATTGATACGAGGTCAACGTTGGCAGCATCATGCTTCAAGCACGGTTTGCAAAATAATCTAAAACCCTTAATTTTGGAACGCGTAAAGCGCTGAATATCTTCATCACCACAGTCAACGCAACTCATGCGTATTTTCCTGGAACATCTGTCACATTGCATGGTTTTTTCTTGGGGTGAAACAGATTTGTCACAGTTGGGACATATGGAACTCATACTGCACTTGTATGTATTACTGATTGCAGGCAAATTTTGGGCAGAATGTTGAGTGTAAATAGTGATTAACTTGTCGATGGATTTTGATGAATAACTAGTAAGCACTTCGAATGTTGGAAAAAGCGATTCAAAAACTCACCGAGATATAAATTAAAATATCTGTTTGTATTAATTCACCAGCCAGCACACTAGGAGCTGAACGTCTGCACTGTGCGAAAGCTTGCTTAAATATTAAGCCACTTAATGTAGGTATAAACCGAGGATGTCATAAATGTAGTTTAAAAATCCTGTAATCTATAATTCGTTGAAGATGTATGTAGTGATACAGTTTTTTTCCCAGAGAAAAAGGATTTGACTAAAATTTGTGAAAGCTTGATTAAAATTTACAGTAACCTTGCATCACCAAAATCGACAATTCAAAAGTGGAGACATAAACCTCAGAGATGAGCCGCTACCTGGAGAGCCAAAAGATGTCATCACTACATCACATAAAAAAAGAGGAAAAAACAGACATTGTATCTGCAACATGAAGAGTAAAATCTACGAGGTAGTAATTGAAATGGTCATTTCATATAAAAACTTAAGAATCACTCTCCAACAATGCGGGGTGAACACTATAAGGTCAGCGCGTCGTTTATAACGCAGCCAAAAGCAACCGTAATAACTCTGGGAACGTGGAGGTCTGGAATAAGCGTTCGATTGGCAATGGTATTCAGCCGGAGCTTCAATTCGAATCCCATCAGTTGTATCGATAATATTTGAAAATTGATGTAATACGCATTACTAAGTGTTTCTTTTTACAGTGTCAGTATTACTAGCAACGTTAAGATATTTGTACCTGTTTTGTGTTTATGTAAATCTTTATTTCTTGTAAGCTGTATTCAACCGTAGTTTCTCGTTTTCTTCGTTATGTCAGTAAATCTGCAGAGTTTAGTGTTTTATTCCTCCCAAGAAATCACTACATTAGAACCTCTAATCAAGCAACCGGTATGCATTTTTGGTGTGCGGCAGTACGTGACAAATAGCGAAATATAAAGTGGTGGTTCCATTATGCTGCATCGCGCTGGATACTTTTCTATAACTATGAGATTAAATAGGAATAATGGCTTGAACACACAGGGAGTCGATCGATTGAAGACACGGTGGGAAAATGTAAAAAAAAATATTTTCCTGTTGCATGACTAAATTTGCAGCAGGTGAAATTCAAAATGCGAGATTCTTTTCTAACGGTAAAGAAGTGAAATAGTGACGAACCCATTTTTCTAAGCCTAAAGGATTTTCTTAAAGAGGGTGTAGCGTCATTAAAGGAACGCTGGAATTTCCATGTGAAGTTCAAGCGAGACTATGTTTTTTAAAATAACAGTTGATAAAAAAGATAATACCGCTTTCAATTTTGCATCATACTAAATTTAAAAGAAAGTCATTTTCTCGCAAAAAAAAACACTATAGCCCTAGCGTTGCAAGAGTTGCTGTCTGATATGTCATGACATTAGCAGTAAAGCTAAGGTACTACGAAAAATGGAACGCGGAAAATGATTTTCAAGGTGACATCCGCTGTCAGAGTGAAATGTCAAATAATTTTTTGATAACATCAGATGAAAATTCGGCGATTCTGATTCTAAATGAGTGTGATTGTGGATAAAACGTTGTATTGCAGACGGGTTTTAGATGCATTTTATTCACTTAAGAAAATTAAACGCTTGAGGAAGCTCCCGCGTTTAAACATTCTTGCGTGAATAAAATGCTATCTAAAACCCTTATACAATAAATAACTATTTCTCATTTACATGGGCTTTTATTCATGCTTTAAAGCAGTGCACTTTACAAAATTCACACTTTAGAATGACTCATGTTTATTTTGGGCATAATTTTGGCAACAAATGTTATGTGCACTCAGAAGTACCAAGTACCTATAGAAATAAAACAAGTTAAGACATTCAAGTACACCTATAAGGGATCAAGAGTTTTATTGGGAAATGATGAATAGGTATTTGGTTAGTACATTATTTGTTACGCATTTAGTAAGTACGTACTTTTTATTATCCATCATTATAGTCATAAAAAGATCACATGGAGTTGTAATAACAAAGATAACACAACGTTCGAAATTTCACGAGCCCTAGAATAATAATGGACAGTACGTAATTAAGTTGACATTCATTTTGAACTTTGCAACATATTTTTGCTACAAATACAGAATATGCGTACCTATTATGTACAAACTACATAAGATTTATTAAAGGTCGTTTAAAGAACTATCAATTTTACTATGAAATGCAACAACTATAAAAGATCGCGAAGGCAAGTGGACTACGATACTCATCGCGCTTTCTCTAATCAAGTAATTGTGAAGATAAGTCATGCAAGGAAGTCATACGAACAGAAAATAGCCGACAGCAGTAACCCAAAGAAATTCTATAAACACGTCAGAAACGGTATCAATAACAAAATATCTTTGACACAACTCCGAGATGCCAACGATATAATTCAAAGTAATGCAGACGCTGTAGCTTCCATTTTTTCTGATACTTTTAGTGAAGCTTTTACGGTTGAAAGTGTAGCGCCGTGTCCTGAAGTTCGTTACCAGCCTCAAGTTCACGATGAGATTACTGATGTGAATTTCACTGAAGAATCTATTCTTAATAAACTTGTTAAGCTCGACATTACTACATCGCCAGGATTAGACGGTATATCTTCCCGCCTGCTCAAATCATGTGCCTCGGAACTAAGCTGTCCTCTGAGCATACTTATGAATCAATCTTTCGAAACGGCAACCTTACCAAACATTTGGAAAACTGCGTCCGTAAGACCTATATTCAAGAAAGGTGATAAGCTCGACGCCCGCAACTACAGACCTATAAGTCTAGTTCCCATTATTGCAAAAATAATGGAATCCATTATCGTAGACAAGATGCAGGTGTTTCTTTTACGAAATAAGGTCATACCAACTAATCAGCATGGTTTTTGTCCGGGTAAATCAGTCGTAACAAATCTGTTGTGCTGCGTTAACGATTGGTCTCTTAGTTTAAACAAAGGTGACTGCGTGGACATAATTTACTTGGACTTTAGTCGTGCGTTTGATAAAGTGCCAAAAAATCGGTTGCTTACAAAATTAAATCATGTTGGCATACGTGGACAACTGCTAAACTGGATTAAATCGTTTCTGACTGGACGCGAATTTACTGTTAAAGTCAGTACTTCAACTAGTGTTATGAAACCAGTGGAGAGCGGCGTACCTCAGGGATCTGTCCTGGGACCGCTTCTTTTTATTATTTATACTTCGGACATTTCTTATTATATAAAGTCACCACGTTCTTTCTACGCTGATGATACTAAAATATACAACAACCCCGTAACAAGCTTCCACACTATTCAAAACGACCTCAACAGCATTTTTGATTGGACGGAAGAATGGCTTCTCCCTCTTAACGTTTCCAAATGTGTAGTTATGCATTTAGGGAAAAATAACCCTAGGCATACCTATAAAATAAATAACAACCTGCTAAGCAGCAAAGACAGTTATTGTGATCTTGGTGTTGTCATAACTGCGAACTTATCGTGGAGTGATCATATCTGTCAGATTGTCAAGAAATCAAACACTATGTTATATCTACTTTCCAAAACATTTGAACATCTTGATTGTACTACATTTAAAAAACTTTACAAGTTATATGTACGTCCGATCTTAGAATTTGCAAACTCCGTGTGGTACCCTGTATTACTGCGCGACCGTGACCGACTCGAAAATGTACAGCGACGTGCTTCAAGATTACCTTTCGACCGAAATAGACCCTCGTACGCAGAAAGACTCGCTATCCTGCATCTTCCAACACTACTATTTCGTCAGCAGCGAGGCGATCTAATAACCGTCTACAAGGCGTTTCACAACGACGAATCTCCAATTCGTCATCTTTTCCAACTTGCAACATCTACACACCTACGGGGTCACGAGTGGAAGCTAAGAAAGGAGCCCTTCATAACAACCCAGCGGCAATTCTTTCTTACAAACAGAGTGTTTCACTCTTGGAATTCCTTACCCCATGAAGTGGTTTCTGCCAGTGATGTCAACCAGTTCAAGTCGTTTATTGACGAATTATTAAGTACTTAATATCAATCTTATTTTAATTTTATTACTGTATAAATTGTGTTCATTCTGTATATGTTTTCAATCACATACCTTTTACTAATTTTTGAGCAATGATAGATTCATTCTCTGCTCTGTATCTTCTCTAATAATAATAATAATAATAAAACTTGGACCATATTTTGTGCACTATGCAGAAGCAGAACTTAATCTTACGATTGCTACATAATCATTTATGCGACACATTAAAATATTTGTGACTTCAAGTAGTAATGCATCTATAACTAACAAAATCGCAATGGCTATTCTATAGTGCATTCTTAAACAATGTAAGTATGAGCGGTAGCACTTATTGTCATGGTTTTTGCCACTTCTATGCAATTTCACAATTTTTCTTCACTTACACTTAAAATACTTGCTAGCTGATATTTTTTTAAATGGCCCATAACAATTACATATGCTGTCCTTAACCACCACCTATTCACTCAGAATTCCTTAATATTGTTCTCCCATAAGCAAAACAACAAGGGCAGACCACCCCGTGAACGGTCGGCACCCGCTGCCTTCGCCGGTTTTATCATTATATTGTTCCCAGATATATCCTGTGGAGTAGTATTGCTTCATAACATTATTGATAATATTTTCACGCAGTTTTTTGTAAATCTGCTAGCGTGCGCCTGGTACGGGCCTTCGAGAGATGAGTAGTGACTCAGAGCCACAGTGGCCAGAAAGTTAATATTTATCCAAATCTGTGCTCTCCAATATGGAGGATCATGCTCAGCGTTCCTCTTCATGTAGAGTGGCGCATTTTTCGCCAACGATCTTCATCCGTATTTTGTCCACACCAGATTCGGATTCCGAATGTCAGTTAAGGTTTTGTTCAGTTTCGGCGAACCAGGCTCCAGCAGTCGCAACAAAAAGGGGAACAGGTTCACATAGCCAAAAGTGGAATCTACTAAACGATACTCAGGATTTTTCAAAGTGACCCGGATCATTTCCAGATTTTGGGGAGTCTGCGAGCGTGGTGATAACTTGGGTCGCCTAAGAACAACTGAGTCAGTGTGATACCCGTAGTCTGCATAAATCTGTGCGTAATCGGACCAGTGCAGTTTGTCCATCAGCTCGTTGTCAGATAAGTAACTACTGGTCTGGTAATACTTGTAGCTATTTCTGCCCAGGAGCATAGCAAGATTTGCAAGCGTATCAGAGGCCATCAATATCCAGCAGCGTAAATCAATGTGGCGCTCGCTCTCAGTGGGATGGGATGCCCGAGGATAGTTGTCGAGGCCCGAGGTTAACGATTTGTTTGGGGGTCGCGGCCTTGCCAACGGTATGTTCCTGGCTCTACGCCTTTTTGAGTGGTATTGAACCAGGCAAACCATGCCTGTAAATTGAAATTTGAGAGATCAGTCATTTTGAATAACAATCTTTCACTTCAGCAAATGAATTGTCAAATTTTATTTAGACTTTAGTAATTTATTGTTACTAAATGTCGCTTACACCGTTAAAAAAATTCTATTTTTTTATTACATCACCATGGTTTTTCGCAAAATCTGATTTTGACATTGGATTCAAAAGTACCAGCCAACAATTGCATGGCCACACTGTGATTATATAGTCACTGTACTTCGGTTTCTTTTGAGTTCACGATCTGACCCCGACCGAGAAAGTGAAGCGAGTTGCCTAACACAGTAGGCGCTAACAGACACGTTGGATACATTAAAATCAAACTTTATTGTAAAAATACACGAAATATTTGATTTATTATTTTGAATTGTAAATAGGTATACCAAATAAAATTCCTTTATGTTGTGTGTGCTTTTTTATGTACTTGAGTTAACAAGATTGAACCTTGGCATCTTAGCTGACCGATAGTAAAATTTTCATTAACAGTGGTAATTATTCATTGCTCGAAAATAAGTAATAATTAGTAAGTTCAGACTGTTACAGACTAAGTATACACTGTTAAGTATACTCAGCCAGAATAATATAGTTAAAGTTAATAAAATTCTTAAAATAAAACCCTATAATCCATAATTTGGTTAAACTTTTAATAGCATTATTATAATTTGACATTTGTCAGTTGAACTGTCATTGAATGTAATAATTAATTATACTACATGGCTTAACCATTATAACGGGTGTTCATAAACAGTCGTCATCCCAGTTGCTTTGAAAAACAAAATGTTAGGTATGTCTTTGATTAATTCGTGCAACACAATGAAACGTCATTGAGTACTGTCATAGCGCATTTTTTCTTAATTTTAATAGACATACGTTTCTGAAGTCAAAACCTACTGGGATGACGACTGTTTATGAACACCCGTTAGAATAATTTATATAAAGCATGTGATGAGAATTGAAAGAACATAAAAGAAATAATTAAAAAAAGGATGCAGAAGTTATTTTAGGAAAGGTAATTATATTGAACCAACACATAAATACAATAAATTAACTTTCAATTAGCAACTGTGGTGGACAATATAATAAACTGTGCAGCTCCAAAATTACAACCTTCAACCTAAATAAAATTAAACTATTGTATAGACCAATAATTTTTTTTAGTACTAGTTACTTACCAGAGATAGAGTAGAATGTAATAACAGTAAGAGTATTTCATTTCTCAAATTTAAGTAAGTTTCTATTGAGGATATATATTGCTATAAATGAATCATAGAGAAGTAAATACCATTGAATAAATAAATTGTAAATAGCAATAATTAAAATGCTTGGCGCTCAATATTTGTTTGTTTACTTTAAATATAATCCTATATGAGAAGGTGAAGTAAAATAAAATCCCACATTTCTTTATACCCAATTGCAAACCATAATAAAGCTAGCCGGAGTAATGTGAATCATTTAAAGGTAAGTTATCTCACAGATAATAAGCTATTAAGTGGCACAAGCTAATAGGAACAGATCAGTAGTTGGCCAGATATAACCGAGCACAGATGTTCTATGCGGTGTGTTGTTTGTTCGGTGAATATTTCAGTTTGGGGGAACATTACCGCGACAATTTAAACAAATTATGGTTGTTGTATATTCAGATCCTCCGAAGCGCAGTTTATGCATTTAAAACTTCATGTACCGGCTCGCCTTTGACCTTTGCAAAATTACATATTTATCGAAGGTTGAATACATTCAAAGAAGTATCTTTTATCGTCGTGCTACGTTCTATATAGCAACCGTCTTATCAACACCTTGTACCTATCGTTTTACAACCCTTCTGCATCTTGACGATGCCCTGTAAAAGCTTCCATTCATCGCGTGTCGATTCAAGCTAATTGCTTATAGAAAACCTTGGAACCGCTACAATCCATTTTCTCCAACACAGTCTAGAAGGATCTCTTTTCTCATCGCGTAGAACCACGCAAGCTTCGTTGTCGACATCCTAAAGCTCTCCAGTTTGATTGCGATTTCGAATCACGAGGATCATCATTTGCGAGCTCGCTTTCATCGTTCAACTTTGGCGGCTAGCGATTCAGTACCGCCGGTCAAGATTTTGGTGTAACGCTGCGGGCCTACCACTTTTTTTGATTTCCGCATTTTGGCGGCGCCGGCGATTGAAGTGCTTTTCAGCGAAGGCGAATTTGTGTTTATTATTTTTTTAATGTTGCGTTTACCGCAAATTGAAAGTGTACTAGAATAATATTTTACATGTGTTTTAGCAATTGAACTGCATATTGTGAAATAAGGGGCGTATGCATATCCCCATTCGTTGTGCAGTAACGCGTTCACCGCTCTACACCAGTGTATCGATATTGCGTTTCTCAGTGGAATTCTGTAGCAGACGAGCTCATCTGCCGTCTTGCTGATAATGGGCTGTTGGAATTCCTAGGAATTATTTAGGTTATCCTTCTTTGATGCAGTCCCGCTGTAAGCCTGATCCACTTAAATGTAATGTTATAAATGTTATCCTAATAGAGTCTCTAATTTTACTGATTTTCATGTAATTACATTTGTAAGTATTTTCAACGGTCCAGAAATAAGGTCCAACTATTAAAGTTGAGCACCGGCCACTAATTTCCACCCACCGTATGATGGAACCCCCATTCTACCGCAGGTATGCAAAACAATATGGAGGCGTCTTAAATTAATACGAATGTACCCCTGTTGTACAAGGTACAATAATTTTGAATGGCAATACTCCCCTCCCCCCCTCTCCCTGAGCTTCTGAGCACGCTTTAAGATATTTATCCTTCCATGTTTCTTTTAAACAACCTGAAAGATCGTAGATTTCATTGTTAGTTTTCTCACTTTCTGTTGTAGGTTTTTTTGCTTGTTATTTTTGACCCTAAATAATTTAATTTCATGTTTTATAGATTTCAAGTTTGCATCTTCTGGGTTTCTTGGTTATTACTATGCATTGTGTTTCGTCAGTATTAATGACCTAATAACCATGGTAATGTTTTCAGCTCCCTGGTTGAAAGTGTAGGGAGAGCCTTGGCAGATTATTTTCAGAATCAGCAATGAGCTCCCCATCGTCAGTGTAGCCTACAGCGTCGATGTGTTGCTCATTGCTTCTTGCTTGTGCTGTGCATCTTCTTGATACTAGCTACCGATCGCCTAATGAGATGGCAACACTGGTTGGGATCCAGTACCTGAAAGTTCAGCGAGAGTATCCGTTGGTTTCAGATAGAGTGGCGAGTACTCTGCGAAAGCTGACGTAAACAAACAAAACGGCATGCTTACTTTTTTATTTCTCAGAATTGAGCATTGCGCTCTTGGCATATGCACACGTATAACATCAGGAGTTGCATTTTTTACGCATTTAATATATAAAAGAGGTGTTACAGAAAACAACCTGGTTAAGAGGTCTGCTTTATTGTGTTTTCTAAATAGGTAACCTTATGAAAAAACAGGTGATAGCAACCTACCTGATCAACTTTTTACTTCCTTTTACAATAAAGGAAGTATTGGATTCACCCCAAAAATTCGAGTTTTCAACAGATCTTCACGTTTTAGAGTCCCCTGAACCCAAAAAACATGTTTTTGTTCATTGGTCTGTCTGCCTGTGTGTCTGTGAACAGAATATCTCAAAAACGAAGAGGTATGACGTTGAAACTTCATATATAAGTTTTATGTACTATGTAGATGCGACAGCAAGCTTTTGAAGAAAATCGCATAACCGGAAGTAAGTGTGTACTCTTGTGATTTTACTTTTTTTTCGATTTTTTCAAGAACTGCTCTAACGATTTTTTTCAAACTTCACATTTTTATTACATTTTGAATGTGTATTGATGTGAGATAGGTGATTTTCCAGTTGAATACTTTTAAAATGGGTTTGATTTGTTTTTTTTCTATTTTTTTTATTAACTCCTATTGTAAATAGAACACCCGGTATATTATTACATTTTTGAATTCAGCTTAAAAGTCTAGAGAAAATTTGTCTCTTCAACTAACGCTCTATTTTGTACTGGTTTTGCAGAATTGGTAATTTTTGAAAATGTTTGACAAATGTTTAAAAATTTAAAAATTTTTTACTGTAAAAGGAAGTTGTGTGCGTGTATCACACCAAATTTTTATTTGTTGTGTTTTCTCGCCTTTCTTAAATATGGTAATTGTAGTGCTGGATTTCAATTCATTTGGTACTGTTTTTGATTTATTCTGAAGATATCGATTTCCTTGTGTAATTGCTATTCTCCGTATTTCTATATTTCGTTGGTTGTTATTTGGTCGAGGACTCTTTCTGTTTTTAATTGCTTCAAATTCCTTTGATTACTTTCTCTGTTGTTCTTGTGGTCGTTTGTTATGAACAAGGTCTAGGCATGCCTGATACTCCATCAGGCACATTAGACACCGACTTCCATGGGTATCTATCAAAACCCTACAGAAAGTTTGTTAAGACTAGGGAGTTCTAACCCTAGCAAGGAATCACCCCATAATAATTCAAACGTTCGTATTCGTAAACCTTCAAATTATAGTTGCCACTTCTACCAACAGTTGCGAATGAAAAACCCTACCACATATGTTATCATATGCACGAGATGAAACAAAATTCAAGTTGGTACCACGTAGCAGGTATCAATTTAAATCTACCGCTAATATTGAAATTATGTAGCTGATGCCTGAAAGTAGAAAAACTGTCTAACCGTTAACACCCGTTCGCACAAAATTATTTTGCCAAATTTAGCCTTAAAAAAACTTAAAAAACAAATAAAATTAACCATATGAATTTCAAAACATAAATATATATATATCTTTATATATATAATTCTTCTGTACGTGTGTATGTGACTGAACTCCTTCTAAACGGCTGGACCGATTTTGATGAAATTTTTTGTGTGTGTTTGAGTGGGTCCCTGGATGATTTAGATTCACAATTGGACCCGGTAGGTGGCGCTGCAATCGGGTTCTAGGATTTTTTTTAAAATTTTTTGACGAATTTCGTTTTTTATTTTTTTTAAGATTTCTCGCATATGAGAACAAATAACCCCAAAATTTCACCCCCCCCCCAATATTTTTAAAATAAAAGAAATCGAAAAGTCGAAAAAAACTTTGCTGAACCTGCTAATAGCAGGCAAACCAACGTTCGGGCAGGACAACGTCTGTCGGGTCCCCAAAATTTTACCCCCACCCCCGCCGCCTCACATTATTTTTTGAAATGAAAATCTTTATCTTCATATATATGTATAATTCTTCTGTACGTGTGTATGTCACTGAACTCCTTCTAAACCCCATTATTTTTTAAAATGTAAAAATCGAAAATTCGAATATTGAAAAAACGTTTGCTGAAGCCGCTAATAGCAGGCAAACCAACGTTCTGGCAGGACAACGTCGGTCGGGTCCGCTAACCCTTAGGGAGTGAAATGGAGTAAATAAGTCTAAAAATCGATATGGATGTCGTTATTGAGGTTTCTTGGGACGTTGATTGCGAAAATGGCATTTATTTTTAAGTCCAAGATGATGTAATTGACATAAAATTAAAACTCTATACTGGTGAAACGGGGTTTCAGAGACAAATTATTTTTGGGCAGAACAACGTTTGCCGGGCCAGCTAGTCTTGAATATGCTAACTAAACATCTTAGTAACACGGGACCTACGGTTTTACTTATCTTCCAAAAGATGGCGTTCTGTAGAGGTTTCTATAATTTCTTTTATTTTAAAAAATCAGAACAGGGCCGCGTGTCAGGATATTAACCACTGAGCTAACGAGCTCAGCATTTAATTTATTACAGTGGTGATGGCTTGGTTGTCTTTAGAGTAGGAATTACATTTTTAGAATTTGAATATATTCACTACAGAATTTAGTTTTCGCTGTTACCTGAAATTCTAATTTTTAAAACATTTTTGAAAAAGTGCTTACATAATTTTCACTGTTTCAAATTATTCCCTTTCAACTTTAAATTTTTTTGTTCCCAAATTGTATTTTTATTGTTTGCGAAATATTGTTAATTACAATGGTAATATGTATCTGCTACAATTGCAAATATTCAAGATTTTAATTGGAAGTACAACACCTTAACACTACAAAATAACCCTTGAATAGCACGAATTTATATTAAAAATTCTAACAGTCAAAGTAGGCAGTGTTAAGACAAGTAATTTTTATTCAAAGAATTACTCGGTGCGGCTAATGTTATTTCATATTAGGCGTAGTTTTAATCTTTTAATAACTATTTATTTTAATAATAATAATCCAAGAATGTTTTTATGTTTCATGTAGTTAACGACATCTGCTGAATTAAAAAACCAAATCGCAGTGCGCAGATTCTTCCAGAAAGACCAGTGGCACAAAACTTCTCGGGCCTTTCTACAAGCTTAGTACTAATTGTGAGCCCTACAAAACAGGGTAATTTTTTCGAATTAATGTAAAATTTATTTTCGATTTTGAACTCGATAAATCTTTGTTTTTATAATTTTTTTAAAATACTTGAAAGTGACAAATTCTTTGTTAAAAGTATGATTTCCCCATTTCTAATTTCTTCTTCTTCTTCTTCTATTAATTATCGCGCTTCGACAGCTTGGGTCATTAGCGCGTTGTGGTGGCTTGGATAGCTATTAACACTTTGGTTGGAGCATCACTGTATTAATGTCACTGTATCGTTGTCACTATATTGTTAGCACATATCATTAGACGAGTTTTATTAAGCCACTGTGTGTTAAAAATTTTAACAGGTTGGTTTCCGATTTTTCGCTATTGTTCAAAGCCTCTTCCATAGAGTTGGGGATGTGATATTCAGTTCTCTCTTTTGAGTATTTTAGGCATTCTGTGATAATATGGGCAACAGTGATTCTGGTGTTGCATGTTTCACACATCGGAGCGGCTTGCTTCTGGAGAAGATAAGCATGGGTTAGCCTCGTATGGCCGATTCTAATTAGAGTCAAAGCGATTCTTTCTCTTCTGGTCAAACGGTGTTGATCTTGCCATGGAGTCACTTGATATTTTATTGCGCGCAATTTATTATTTTCTATATGAGCCCAAGATTCTTGCCATTTTTTTGTATTGTAAAATATGCATACAGATTTAAGATCTTGATGTGGAATTTTATCATTTATTATTGATTGACGAGAGTATATTGCATCTTTTGCATATTTATCCGCTAATTCATTTCCAGGTATTCCTATATGGGACGGAATCCACATAATGACGACGGATTTCCCAGAGCTAAAAATATTTGTGTATAGTTCTAAAATCTCTTGGACGTAGCAGTGTGATAGCGAAGCTTCTTTTAATGCAGAAATGACACTTAAAGAGTCTGTTAGAATTAAAAATTTTTGATAATTACTGTCATCTATGTATTTAAGTCCCTGGAGAACCGCCCATGCTTCTCCCGTAAAAACACTGCTATGTTCATGTAGTCTGTATGTATAATGGCCCGATGGTGTTACTATTGCGGCTCCAGTTCCTTCCTTCGTCTTAGATGCATCAGTAAAGATTTCATGGTGTTGAGGGTAGTTAGAAAGGAGTTCGCAGTAGTGGGCTTTTATAATTTCGTAATTTATTGTGTCTTTGTTGAATTGTTTGAGGGTTTCAATCAATATTGGTTGCTTTAAGATCCAAGGTGGTGTGTCACTCAATTTTTGTTGCATAACCTGACTAAAATTCATGTCTGTGTTAATTATTAGGTTATTTAATCTTTGGTAAAAGGGTAAGGGTAGCTTAGGTTTGGATTGGAACAAGGTGAGAAAACGATTTGAAAATACCATGTTATGTACCGGGTTTTCTGGATGGGCGCTTATTTTTGCCGCATAAGATAATGATAGTTGGTTTCTTCTTAATTCTAATGATGGTTCTCCCGCCTCGGCCAAGATGCTGACAGATGGGCTAGTTCGAAAAGCTCCTCTTGATAATCTTATTGCTGTATTTTGGATTGGATCAAGTAGTTTGAGAATATAACATTTTGATGACGCATATGCAATGGAACCATAATCAATTTTTGATCTTATTGTGGCTTTGTATAAAATTAAGAAGGATGGCTGAGTCAGCTCCCCAGTTTGTGTTGGATATCGCTCTGATAATGTTGAGCCTTCTGATGCATTGATTCTTTAAGTTTTTGATATGTGTTACCCAGGAGAGTTTTTTGTCAAAGATTATTCCTAGAATCTTTATCTCATTGACATAATTTATAGGGGTGTTATTGAGTTGTAAGATTGGACTGTTATTTATTCTGTTATACCGATGGAAATGTATACATTTAGTTTTTGATGTAGAAAATTTAAAGCCTGATGTGCGTGACCATGTCAGTAGATTGTCAATAGTTTTTTGTAGAAGATTTCCAATCGATGTTAAATTTTTGCCTTGACAATAAATAATTAGGTCGTCTGCGAATATAGTTGTTTTAACAGGAGCAATGATATTGCTTACTACATCATTAATTGCGACTAGAAAGAGAATAACGCTAAGAATGGATCCTTGGGGAATTCCATTTTCTTGAATAAATGTAGTAGATAATACCCCATTTGATTTGACTGTGAAATTACGTTGTTGGAGAAAGTTAATTATGAACGAGACAATTGATCCTTCTAATCCCCACTTATTAATGTCTGAATTATTTTGAATTTCCGAACCATATCATAGGCCTTTTCTATATCGAAGCAGACAGCTATAACGTGTTGTTTGTTAGCAAAAGCCTGATTTATTTCACTTTCTAGTAGAATTATGGAATCACCCGTTGATCTGAATTTCCGGAAACCATTTTGAGTATGAGTAAGTAGGTTGTTTTTCTCTAAATGCCAAACCAGTCTTCGATTTACCATTTTTTCCATTATTTTACACATGGTACAGGTAAGGGCAATTGGTCGGTAGTTATCTGTGCTTGTTCTATCTTTACCTGGTTTCGGTATCGGGACTATAAGAGATTTAAGCCATTTCTTTGGAAAAACATTTTTTGACCAAACTTTATTGTAAATATCAAGTAGGTGAGATTTTCCATTTGTTGGTAAGTTTTTCAAAAAGATAAAAGGTATTTCATCTGATCCTGGACTTGAATTTTTGCTATGATTTAGAGCGAATTCTAGTTCGTGTGTACTAAAAGTGTTGTTTATTTCTAATTTATTGATTGTATAATGTAAGTTTAGTACGCTACTGAAGACTTTTTTGTTGGTTTTTGTCAGACATCATCATTTTTGACACCTGTGTTTTATCTGAATTTTACCTAAATATTGAAATATTACAATAATAATCAAGCACTATATCTTCGTAATAGTAGTCCGGAGAGAGCATTTTTATAGGGCGAGTAAGCTTACGAGTCCTGTAAAGGGAATTTACGGATGAGCTACGTACCTAAATATTGAAACATTACAATAACAAGCCATCATTATACCTTCGTAAAAATTTAGAGATATTTGATTTTGTTAGTAACCACAGTCAATAAATATTGCAAACTAATTAGAGCGTAAGACGTAAGACCTCAACGATTATTACATATTTATTTTATTTATTTATTTATTTGTTTAAATCACTGCCCATCTACCTATTTGGTTATTAGTACCAGTGTTACATTAGTAAGTTACATTACATAGTTTAATAAAGAACTTATATCTCAGTATGATTTCATTAAAGCGACGGTTCTACAAAGCAAGTATAAAGTTCGGATTAGTTATTCTCCGGATTACTTATACCTGTCTCGAATTATTCCTAGTATAACTGTAAAGGTGTTCTACAATCTCCCCGTTCAAGTGCGGAATAGTTATCTCGAGTAGGGATGTCGGCGGGTACCCGGGTACCCGGGTCGACCCGGGTAATAGTCGACCCGGGTGTAATTTCAGAACCCGGGTACCCGACTAGTAAATTATGTAATTTCCAAGAAGTCAGCCTTTTTCGGAGAAGATGATAAAAATAATAGCAATAAGCGCTAGAAAAACATAATCATGCAGTAATAACAAGAATGGGATGGGGTGATCCCATACCACATAATGTTTTTTGTTTCATATAGGGAAGGCAATAAATCCGCTTCACGGAAATATTCAACCCGTCAATAGTAACATTAAATTGCGTCAGTATGGGATGAAGAAACATAAACATCATGTGTGTGATGTTGATTGATGCTGCTACCAATTTCGGACAAACAGGCACGTACTTGAATTTGATAACACTTGGAAGTGTGAAAATACTTACGAATAACAGACGACCTGCAGTTTGAATTGGCGAGTAGGTACTATTTCAATTTTCAAAAGAAAGCAATTTGTATTTACTTCAGATGTTCAGATGTACACTAACATTTTTGTTACATATTTCGGGTACCCGGGGGTACCCGGGTACTGCTTTCGGGTACCCGGGTTTGATTTTAGACCGGGTACGACATCCCTAATCTCGAGAATAACAAAGTGATAGCTTTGGCGCACGCTTTTAGTTTGCATTGACAGGTCACAAAGGCAGGAATTTTGAAATTTGGCGATAGTTTGTTGACTAGCGGCATTATCGATTTTTGAACACTTTTGGCTGCCACTGTGAAACTATATCCTCAGCAAATTCATCTTTATCTGAATCGAAGACGTTTAAATCCAGTGAATCTTTTTAGTTAAGCAAACTTAACATAGGAAAACTATCAACACAAAAACGACTGCTCGCGACGTCGAAATGTAAATTCAACACAAATACTTGATCCTTTATACAATTATAAAGCTATTTAAAGACCTCTGATAACATTTAGGAAGCGAAACGAAGTTTCACAGACATAGGTTATGTTTACAAAGAGACCTGACAGGTGACAAAGACAACGTTAACCAATAGAAAGGAAGGAACACCTTATTCGGAGTATATTCATCCGATTTGAGAGGATGAGATATCCCGCAGTTTATACCGAGAATAACGTTATTCGGTAATTGCATAACGTAATTTTCGAATGTTATTCTAACTATAGCTTATTCTAGGTATATACCTGCATTATAGAACCGGCTCTTAAATCGGTTATTGTGATTAGTTTTATTTGGTATTAGATTTGGGAAAACAATTTGGGCCATATTTATTTATGGCTAGGTATTAGCAACCCCAATAAGTATACGTCTAATTACGCAATTTTGAAATTGAGCCATTGTCTGACCAGAGGTACTTCCTGGCGGTTTGCTCTTACAATTGTCAATTCTGTTGAAATTTGCGTTCCCACGCCTTCAGAAGAACCGACGCCATACCTCGTCCTGGGAAAAGTCGCAGTTAGTTTATTAACTCCCTTGTAGTCGATTTCGTCATTTTTTCAGATATGAACCCATTTTGCAAACGCAGTTTAGGAACTCGTTGAACTAGGCGTCGTCTTCTGGGAAGATTTCCGGGGATTTCTTCAAGAATGACACGGTCTTGTCTTTGTCCAAATTTAAGTATTTAATGCAGTCGTCATTTGCAGATGTCTCGTCCTGTGCTGTGTGGACCTTAGATAGAAATAGAAGAACTTACAAAAGAAGTTAGTTTTAAACGATCTACAAATTATTACCTGCCTTATGCTTGAACTGAATAATTGTCCAGCTCTGATATCTGCTTTGCTATTGAAAACGGTTATCATGTGACTGCTTACTGAAATATATTGTTATGGTAAAGCTCCACGTTAGGTTGCCTATATTATGTTATGTTTATGGTTGACTTTTTAATTAATTTACTTGCCCTTTTTAGTTATTTTGGATATTCAAAATTATTTTCTGCTAGCCCCAGTAGATACACTGAAAATCAAAGCGGGTTCTTTTTATCTACATTGCTTGTATTCTGAAATTTGATATGCCTGTTTCAGTTATGACAATTTAAAAACTTCTGTTAAATGATACGTCAAACTAGTTTTGAAAATTCAATTACAAATACTTCATCGCTACATTTGCCATACGATAATCTCAAATAGTAAGTACTTCCTTAATTAACATTAATTCACTTTAATCTATCTTTTCTTTAAGTTCTTATTTAATACCTGGATTCTTTTATCTTTTATTGAACTTAACACTCTCCTCTGATAAAACCAATTCGTCTAACTTTGCAACTGACCACACCACAACTGCTCCACTCAAAGCCACGGTGAAGGCCTCAACTAACAACCAAACTGCCAAAATGTCCAGAATCAGGATCCAAATCAACACAGCAACCTAGTTTGCCACAGGAATCAGCATATACAGCTTCACCACAGTACAGATCCAAATAGACGCCAGTCGCAGCTGCGCTACTTCAATATTCAACCCAAATCACTCATTTGAAGTCCACTACAACCTAGCACCAAGGATCTTGACAGGAGTCAAGCCACCAGATATCACTTGACAAGCCCCATAAATGTGCTCAATCTGCTACTGATTTCCATGCAATCTTCTTCCCTTGTAAATCGTTCCTTGTTATCCAATTCAATTGATGCAAATGTAAAATGTAATCTTATAATAAACTTAATCCAGCATTCCTTTCCTTTTATTTGCTTTTGTATACTATAACTGTATTAGTTTGGTATTCTCACCACATTCTTTATCTTCCTTCATATAGTATGCACATCTTCTATCTTTTTAACATTTTACTTTTTATTTTTTACATCACGCCAATTTTATTTCAAATTTTAACCCTTTTATATACCAAACATGTTTGAATGTTTTTTTTTAAATTTATTTCTTAATTTCAAGTTACAATATTCTGTTACATGATTTTCGTTTCAAACATTTTTTATTATCAATAAACAACATCTCCTTAGCGATCTAGCTTATTTTTTCAGTCCCAACACACTATTAACGCTTAATTATTTGATTAATACCTACGATGTTCAATAGTATATTTCGAAAAACTATTTGTCATCAATTTCCAACTTCATTTCAGATATTAAATTAAGTTAGAATCCTACTGTTTCTTAATTAGCTTAATTTAATTAAATTATAAATTCTATTTTCTTTCTTTTCTAAATGCATCTTAATAATTTTAATATCCATTTCACATCTAAATTCATCTTTATGATTTTTAATTACTGTATTTTTTTAATCTTATTAATCTAATTTTTAGACCCCTGTACCAATATCATAACAATATATAAAGCAGCGTTTACATGCAATGATCCTAGGGAAGCAAGAAGATGACATTTCTTCAGTCATTAAGTATACAAAGCACTGATTTTAATATTATCAAATATCATATTATCAGTTGGGGTTCAGTTTTAATTAAAGAAAGTTTAATAGCATGCTCTTTTGCTATCAGCAACTATCAGCAATCGTATCTACAACGTAATGTCAGCATATCCAGCAAGATTAAACCGTGCGAAAGTTATGAAGTATGTTAATTGAACGACATTAGAAATGGCAGTCGAAAGAACTTTCAACCCACCGATGCACCAGAATGCAGCATATCCGAAAACACGAAAACGGCTTTACGTTTTAACATAGCTGTCGAGAAAGCTAATGTTCGGTGATATAAATTAACTAAAGTTAAGGTGCTTAAAGCGTAATTACATTTTATATTGTTTATTGAATCCAGTCAAATGTCGGTTAAGAACGTTAGTTAAGAGTTTGCGTACTATGTAAGAATGAATACTGTATGGAAACTTCTAATTTTTTGGTATGAGGAAAATATAATCGACTCTTATTTTTACTTATACTTTGAAGCAATTGTTGTTGTCGAAAGAACTGTTGTATCGAATTTCTGTGTGAAGCTCAAGGGAGACTATGTCGAAAAACAATAATTAATAAGAAATATACTACCCATGGCTTTAAATTTTTCATCATACTAAGATGTAAGAGTAGAACAGTTGGCACTATAGCGGCCATTTTGTTTTTAATTGGGTCAATTAAAATGATCGATTAAATTGATTGATCCAATTAAACCGCCAATTAAATCCGCGGTTTGCCCTAATTAATTTCGCGGTTTGCTCTAATTATTCTTCATATGTGCTACTGATTAATTACATATGAAGTTAGATATTTAATTTACATATGTGCTACTGATTAAATTACGCGCGGCCATTTTTAATTTGCTTCTGGAATTACACGGCGGCCATCTTGGTTTTCTGGCGCGAATATTTGAATTTAAATTTTTTTCAGATTTTTTTTTCCAAGTTCAATTTTTGAATTTTAAACTTCCCGGGATGTCGGCCATCTTGGTGCGCGCGCACTTCTCACGGCGGTTGTTTTTAATTTTCGCGGAAATATTTGAAATTTAAACTGATAGATCTATCCCGCTCTTCGAAGCTGCTGTCTCTCTCTTGCATTCACTCGTGGAAATATTTGAATTTAAAAAAAGCTTCCTGCGATGTCCCATGACTGGAGTCGAACCAGCGATCACAGAATTACGAGTACGAAGCCTTAACCAACTGGGCTATCGAAGCGATCGAGGTTAAAGGAATTAAACATAGTCACTTACGTGTCACGAGCCCAGCTTTAAACAAACTATTTTTCAAAAAAGGTTATTTATGAAATTGGAAATGCATTGCCTGTGTTGTTAAATGACTTGTAGTAATTTTAAAAAAACTGATTTTACGGTTGGATGTGTCATAATTAATAATTTTATAATTTGTGCCTGCTATATGGCTGGATTAACAAGATCCTCATTGTCCCTACCTACTATTGGAAATTTCCGTCTAAGTTCCCTTTTTAAAACAGGTCGGGGCCTGTGTTTTGTTTGGTTTTAAAAGTTTGAATATTGTACCACTTAGCTGTTCTGACATTACACTTCCATATTCATATTATAAATACATTTTAAATGTTATTTTCGACTGAGTTTTAGCCGCTTATAAATTACAACAGCTAGTTTAAAATTAAATGGGCGATCGGTCACAATTATATATATCAGCAATAACATGAACAAGAAGATATACGTATTGCTTGAGTAAGAAAGAGATAAACATATAATCCGTTCACGACCTTTTTGGGACAGAGTTGGCTATTATTTTTTCTTTTCATGTTGGACTAACTGATTCGGTGATGTAGCGGATGCAACTTTTTTTCTGTCAGTGTCTGTTCGACATTTTCTTGCCACCACATTGCCAAACTTATTATTTTAATATTCGTAAGAAAATAAATGCTTTATCAAGTGTGTAAAAGTAATTTTAATTTCCGTCAAAGGAAAAATCAAAATGCCCAATATAATTTTGTTACAACAAAAAATTTCCATTAAACGATGCTAGTTGCAGTTTAAAAAGGACAGACCAGATCTAAAAGAACACGAGTTGATGTCGAGACTAGAGAGAGATCCGGCAACAATGTACCTATTCAGAAAATATAACCTTAAACTGAAAACAACCTAACCTAACAGAAAAAGTGTCAGTTTGCATTAGGGAGTTTAGTTGCTGCAGAGGTACTGCCAACAAAATTACTAGATGGTCATAGCCTCACCTGACCCAAAGAGATCGTGAACGGCTTATATTAGCAAGTATTGGAGAAGGCTTGACTAATTTTAATTATGACATTTGTCAACTAAACATAAAATAAATTTGAATAAAAGCACGCAAAATTACGAAGATACGTAAAAAATTTATAAAAATCGGCATCTTGTCACATGCCGCATCAGGTAACAGAGTACAATGGTTTAAAACGTGTTAGTGCGGCATCAGTCGGGCCTCTGTTTTTATAGAATTTTAAAATAAAAAAGGATGGATACATTGCGTACGTCACACAGCAGACAGGTTGGCACTTGTAAAATTCAGCGATGACGCATTACGACAAATAGTACTAAAACGGTAGCTGAGGGTCCAGTCTTTCGATAAAATATATATCAAAACCGATTTAGAAATTTGTACATGGCTTAATTTATATGAAATATTGTTTGAAATTGCATGTAGAAGGGTTTTAAACTATATGTTTTCTTAATTATGCAATTATATAGGGGGGCAGGTTGGCCGAATGGTTAAGGCGTCAGATTTAAGCTCTGATCTCGAGAGAGAATACGGGTTCGATTCCCGTACCTGTCATATTTTTTTTATATATTTATTATGAAAGTCTTGATTTTAAGCTAGTTTATTCACGACGGCTCTACCAGAACAAACGACTGAGCTCCTTTTCGACTAAAATGGACAAAGAGCGGAAGATGTTGATTGTATCGCCGGAATTTGTCCAACGTCTTAAGTCTGGCGATGATGCGGAGAAAAATATATTATCACAGCTTGATGACGAAATGCAAAAAGTTTTAAAGTCCAAATTAACTGATCACGATAAATGGATCCAGTACAATCAGGTTTTACAACGATTCCTTCATTTCACAAACCAGGCGCGGCAGCCAATCAAAATACCTATTGAAACAACCAGTGACAGCCTATCAAATGCCGTTATTTTATCTACACTTCCCAAAACTTTTAAGAAAAAAGCTGAAGTTTTCCTACGCATTTTGAGTACCTCAAGCGATGTGAGCTGGGATCACAAGGGTACCGTTACTATAAAGAGTGAAATTTTACCGGCGTCTAACATAGTCGATTTAATTCACGACACTCTGCGGCCTCGAAAAACTATTAATCCACCCGGACGCCTACAGTTTGCTGATTACATCAAAGACCTTAACGTTGCTAATGTGCTGCTAGCTAAACCTAAACAGCAAAAGAAGCCAACCCCGACTGGTACTACAGGAAAAAACGAAATATAAACTGATAACTGCGAGTCCGATTTAGAATATAAATTAAAAACACCAGCTACTCATCCAAGTCCACATCAAAAAGGTTCAGTCAGAAGAACGCCGATAAGGAAACGCCTCCAAAAAAGGGCCGTTAGAAAAACGCCTCTAAGGCAGATGTCATCAACACCAAAAACGAAGGGAATTCTAGATTGGGTGCATCTTAAACTTTAAAATGACACAGTGAAATTCTGATTTTATTACTTGCAGCCTTTTTAATTTGAAATGTTGTGCACCTCAAACTACAGTTTTGTAAATTGCTAGAGAATTTTTAGAAAATAAGCCATTCAGCTGTACATTTATATTTATATTATTAAGTATTATACGAAATAAGAACAATATATTTGTTTATTACAAAGTGTTTGTGTTTCTTTATTTCTACTCTGCTTTTGTTTTTCACGAATCTGAAATAATTACAAAATCTAAAGCTAAAATATTAGTATTTGAAGTTATTTTACCGCTACAAAGTGTAAAATTTCAAAAAATCAATCTACGATTTCATAATGGCGTGATATAATTTAGAAAATTGTGATTTCTTTTAATTTTGTGCGATACATTTTATAAAAAAGTGTAAAACATTTGCAAATTTTTCAACGAAATTGCTATTTCTTTTAATTTTGAGCGATGCATTTTATAAAAAGTGTAAAACATTTGCAAAATTATGCATAGTTTATGTAACATGATGTCGATTTTTGTGAAAATCAATCTACGATTTCATAATGGCGTGATATAATTTAAAAAATTGTGGTTTCTTTTAATTTTGGGCGATACATTTTATAGAAAAGTGTAAAACATTTGCAAATTTTTCAACGAAATTGCTATTTCTTTTAATTTTGAGCGATGCATTTTATAAAAAGTGTAAAACATTTGCAAAATTATGCATAGTTTATGTAACATGATGTCGATTTTTGTGAAAATTTATGTGGGATGGCTTGTAATTGCGTGATTTTTGTTCAATTTTCATCGTGTGTTGAATAAAATATCGTTTTTTGTATAATTTCAAGTGATATGATGTCAGTTTTTGTATAATTTATGTGACATGATGTCGATTTATGTGATATGATGTGTGATTGCGTGATTTTTGTTCAATTTTCATCGTGTGTTGAATAAAAATATCGTATTTTGTATAATTTCAAGTGACGTGATGACAGTTTTTGTATAATTTATGTGACATGATGTCGATATTTGCGAAAATTTATGTGAGATGCTGTATGATTGCGTGATTTTATTCAAATTTTTGTTACTTTGGGGGTCAACACATACGTCTTTTCGTAATTTTTGCGTGTTTCTATTCAAATTTATTTTCATTTGTCGTCAACACAGACGTATTTTCGTAAAATTTTACGATTTTTTCAATGAAAGTTGTAAAAAAAAATATTGTTTTTTGTCGTTTTTACAGAATTTAATGTGACAAGATGCCGATTTTTATAAATTTTCATGGGAGATGCTGTCGATTTTCTAAAATTTTGAACGAAATGCTTTGGAAATTGCATGTTTTTATTCAAATATTAGTAATTGAAGCTATTTTTTCACATACAAAGTATCGAAAATTCATATAAATTGAACTACGATTTCATAATTGTGTGATGTACTTTAAAAAATTACGGTTTATTTGTTAAACGTTTGCAAAATTATGCTTAGAAATAACTCTTAAAAACTTTTTTACATCATTTTTTCGGTACTATAAAGTCGCTTTGTAAAGATTTTCAACGAAATTGTGCGTTTTTATTCAAATTTTTGTTACTTTGGGGATCAACACATACGTCTTTTCGTAATTTTTGCGTATTTTTATTCAAATTTATTTTCATTGGTTGTCAACACAGACGTATTTTCGTAAAATTTTACTATTTTTTCAATAAAAGTTGTAAAAAAATATTGTTTTTTGTCGTTTTTGCAGAATTTAATGTGACAAGATGCCGATTTTTATAAATTTTTTACGTATTTTCGTAATTTTGCGTGCTTTTATTCAAATTTATTTTATGTTTAGTTGACAAATGTCATAATTAAAATTAGTCAAGCCTTCTCCAATACTTGCTAATATAAGCCGTTCACGATCTTTTTGGGTCAGGTGAGGCTATGACCATCTAGTAATTTTGTTGGCAGTACCTCTGCGGCAACTAAACTCCCTAATGCAAACTGACACTTTTTCTGTTAGGTTAGGTTGTTTTCAGTTTAAGGTTATATTTTCTGAATAGGTACATTGTTGCCGGATCTCTCTCTAGTCTCGACATCAACTCGTGTTCTTTTAGATCTGGTCTGTCCTTTTTAAACTGCAACTAGCATCGTTTAATGGAAATTTTTTGTTGTAACAAAATTATATTGGGCATTTTGATTTTTCCTTTGACGGAAATCAAAATTACTTTTACACACTTGATAAAGCATTTATTTTCTTACGAATATTAAAATAATAAGTTTGGCAATGTGGTGGCAAGAAAATGTCGAACAGACACACACAGAAAAAAAGTTGCATCCGCTACATCACCGAATCAGTTAGTCCAACATGAAAAGAAAAAATAATAGCCAACTCTGTCCCAAAAAGGTCGTGAACGGATTATATGTTTATCTCTTTCTTACCCAAGCAATACGTATATCTTCTTGTTCATGTTATTGCTGATATGCTGATATATATAATTGTGACCGATCGCCCATTTAATTTTAAACTAGCTGTTGTAATTTATAAGCGGCTAAAACTCAGTCGAAAATAACATTTAAAATGTATTTATAATATGAATATGGAAGTGTAATGTCAGAACAGGTAAGTGGTACAATATTCAAACCTTTAAAACCAAACAAAACACAGGCCCTGACCTGTTTTAAAAAGGGAACTTAGACGGAAATTTCCAATAGTAGGTAGGGACAATGTGAATCTTGTTAATCCAGCCATATAGCAGGCACAAATTATAAAATTATTAATTATGACACATCCAACCGTAAAATCAGTTTTTTAAAATTACTACAAGTCATTTAACAACACAGGCAATGGATTTCCAATTTCATAAATAACCTTTTTTGAAAAATAGTTTGTTTAAAGCTGGGCTCGTGACACGTAAGTGACTATGTTTAATTCCTTTAACCTCGATCGCTTCGATAGCCCAGTTGGTTAAGGCTTCGTACTCGTAATGCTGTAATCGCTGGTTCGACTCCAGCCATGGGACATCGCAGGAAGCTTTTTTTAAATTCAAATATTTCCGCGAGTGAATGCAAGAGAGAGACAGCAGCTTCGAAGAGCGGGATAGATCTATCAGTTTGAATTTCAAATATTTCCGCGAAAATTAAAAACAACCGCCGTGAGAAGTGCGCGCGCACCAAGATGGCCGACATCCCGGGAAGTTTAAAATTCAAAAATTGAACTTGGAAAAAAAAATCTGAAGAAAATTTAAATTCAAATATTCGCGCCAGAAAACCAAGATGGCCGCCGTGTAATTCCAGAAGCAAATTAAAAATGGCCGCGCGTAATTTAATCAGTAGCAGATATGTAAATTAAATATCAAACTTCATATGTGATTAATCAGTAGCACATATGAAGAATAATTAGAGCAAACCGCGAAATTAATTAGGGCAAACCGCGGATTTAATTGGCGGTTTAATTGGATCAATCAATTTAATCGATCATTTTAATTGACCCAATTAAAAACAAAATGGCCGCTATAGTGCCAACTGTTCTACTTGTAAGCGTATAAAGCACCACCATTTACACAGCAAGGTAAATGAGGTTACAAATAATACATACATACACTAAATTTGTAAGCATGTCTCGTTTTGAAACAAAAAGAAAAATAAAAGTTATCGGCCTTGCCTTCCAAGGGGTAATGTCAGATGTGTGTGGTGACATCCATATTGTATCTATTATCTTTTTCTTCTTCTTTGATATATGGCTACCCATATAGGTAGGCCATTGCTTGTAGTTGCCAATTATGTTGGTTTACCTTTTCCCAACTGGTTTGTTAATTTTTGCGAACTTTAAGTTCTGGAAGTTGTTACGTCCATGTGAAAATTCTAGCTGCCGCTAGCATTTAAAAGCCAACCGCGTAACTCGTCTCGTCGAACTTCTTCTCGCGTTAGCCAGGACAGATCAGTAGTTGGCCATATACAGTTTAGCACAGATGTTATATGCAGTGTGTTGTTTTGTTCTCTGAATATTTCCGTTTGGGGAAGTCTTATCGCAGCAATTTTACGCAAGTTACGATTGTGGGATATCCAGCTCTCCCGAAACGTGTTGTGAAATTTCATATTGTACGATGGATGAATATATTTATAGGATCATCTTCTATTGCTTTGCTACCCTCTGTATAGCAGTCGGGCCATCGACACATTGTCCATCATTCTATAGTTCTGCAACCCTCCTGAATTTCGACGATGCCCTGCAAAAGTTTCCATTTATCATATGTGGATTCATGCTAATTGCTCCTAGAAAACCTTTGAACTGCTGCTGTCCATTTTCTCCGACGCTTCCCAGAAGTGTCTGTCTTCCCATCTCGTAGAAGTACGGAAATTTCGCTGTCGACATCCTGAAGAAACGCTCCAGTTTGTTTCTGTTTTTTAGCAACGAGATTCATCATTTACGAGCCCGTCTTCATAGTTCAACTTTGGCGGCAAGCGATTCAATACTGTCGGCCAATATTTTGATGTACCGCTCAGGGTTTACGACTGATTTTCGCATTTTGCCGGGATTGAAGTATATTTCTGCAAAGTCGAATTTATGTGTTTGTCATTTAATGTTGCATTTACCGCAAATTTAAAATGGGTATAAATAATCTTTTACATGTGTATTAGCAAATGAACTGGATATTGTAAAATCAGTTTTGAGACATATGCATATCTCTTTCGTAGTGCAGTAACCAGTGAATGGATACAGCGTTTCTCAGTGCAATTCTTTTGCAGGTGAGCACATTTCCTTGTCTTGCTGATAACGAGCAGGTAGAATCCTTAGGAATTATTTTCGTTTTCCTTCTTTCTTCTGATCCTTGCTGTAAGGCCGACTGCTTAAATGCGATGCTATGAATGTTATCTTAATAAAGTTTCTAAGTTTACTGTATTCTTTTCATTTGTAAATCCCGGTGTAGTTTTGCGTTTTGAGTTAAGTAAGCATTTTCAGCGGTCCAGAAATAAGATTCAAATCTCAGAGTTGACTATAACGCACTAATTTTTATCCATCATATGGTAAAACCGCCACTCCATCGCAGGAATCTAAAACATCATGGTGGCGTCCTACATTAATACGAATTTATCCCCGTGCTCTTGTACATTCCAATTATTTAGAATTTTACGAATACCCCATCTTATCTTAGTCTACGATCTTATTAAGTTGTCTTTCGTATTTCAACATTTCCTTGAATAGGTTATCTGGTCCAAGACATTTTCGGATTTTAGTTATTTCAAATTCGTGTGATTACATCTTCTGTTGTTGTCGTTTGTATTGGACAAGGTTTAGGCATACGGAATATCAGACACATTAGACACCGGTTGCTATGGTCATATGGTTAAAATTCTTCCAGAATTTTGTCTAGACTAAGACGTTTCAAACCTAGCAAAGAATCTATTATATGCTAACTATACACATCGTAGTACTAATATGGAACTCGCGGTTTTACATATCTATCGAAAGGTGGCATTCTGTAGAAGTCTCATCAGCATCCGGCGTCGAATCCGCTGCTCTTGTATGGGTAATCACTGAACCACGGAACCCAACACTTCCTCTGTTATTTTTGTTCCTTCATCTTATTCTTCTTCAAATATTTGTTCTTTTCTGTTTTCTTGCCCTTTGTATACACTTTTGAAGTATACTTTCCGTTCTTCTATTGTAGTTTTATTTGTAGAGTATTTTTAATATCCTACTTGTTTTCTCACAAGATTCCCCAAATTTTCACTAGGCAATTTCCACACCCTCCTGGGAATTTATCGCTTTTCGTACGATTTTGTAATAGAAAATGCAGATACAGTGCATAGATGTAAAACTTTTAAGTTAACTTATTTAATTGACTCTTCTGATTTAAACAAACAACTATGACCTTAAATTTATCCTTGACATTTTCGTAAATGAATTACTGAAGAATCTGAAAACACATTATTTTACAAGTACAGTCAAGTAAATAGATAATAAGATTTTTGAAAGTGTTATTTTAAAACTCGTTTTATTAGTCACTCTATACAGGTTGCCTAAAATTGTACGGAATATGGCAATTTCATGAGTTGGAAAATGTTGAAATACTATATTCCATAGGAGTGACCGAAATAGAAAACGCAGTAATTATTTTGCTAGCTGGGCAACAAGTAGGTACAATAGTTACTTGTTGCCTGAACAAAGTAATTAGTGCATTTATATTTCGGTTACTCCTATGGCGGATAGTATTTAAACCTTTTCTAACTCATTAAAGTGCCATGTTCTGTACAATTTTGGGCAACCTGTACATTCACCCGCATTTTTTGGATGACTTGACATTTCAAATTGCAAGAATAAGTACGTACGTACTTTGTACACTACATCCGCTTGTTTGGCATAAACAGCTTAATAGGGCAATTTAAATGTCGCATAAGTCTATGCAATAATTTTTTAATTTTCAGGGAAATGCTGGAAATAATAGGATGCTCCAGTAAGTAAATGACGTAGCAACTAATAGTAATTTACTATACAAGTGCGTAACGCTACTCTTTAGTCACGAGTGGGGTAGAGTTAAAACGCGAGTGAGCGAGCGTTTTAAGCCCCGCGAGTGACTAAAGATGCTTTACGCATGTGTATCGTACAATATTTTATCTACGATAGAAATAGAATCTAGAAAACACGGTAAATATAAAAAATATTGTTTAATGTAACTTAGGATTACCAGCAACCGGTCGTAATTTGGCGTGTTTTAAAAATTTTAAAACACGTTGCTACTGGCAACGTGCCTAATGAAATCTTTTAAACACGTAACTACTGACAACGTAAACTAATGAAAACATGTTATTAAGCAGTCGTTTTACAAACTTAAAACTGCCAACTAAAAGGTAATTTTACACACTGTCGTAGATAAAATCAATTTATTTGCACAGGTTCTCCGCTTAATGTTTCCTTGAAATTTGTTGACCTAACCCAATCTCCAGATTGTTGCTTCACGTCAAAAAAACGACGAACACATTGACATTGAAACCTTACGGAGGATTGCTCAAAGCTGGACTAGTCTGACATTTTACAAAATCGTGTTGTACTTGACATTGCTTTTTTGACATTTGTATTACTGATGTTGGGGCAGGTCAAGATGCGTTCTTAATTGCTCTTCTTCTGACTGTGACTACATTGGGCTGGGTCGAATTGTGACATTTGAGTTAGGTGTTTCTATCGTTGGGCCTGACGTGGTGGCATGAAAATATGCAGACATTGCATAATGCTGCTTTAACAAGTTACAGTTTTTTTAGTAAGTGTGATCGCCACCGCAAAATGGCATTCTTGCCACACTCGTATTACAATATCCTATTAATTGGGCGGTGAACTCGTTTCATAAATTTTTGATCGATATATCAAGTTGTATGCTATATTTTATTTGTAAGCCGAATTTTAATATTAACTACCGTGCTCTCAAACACGTTAATTCGTTATGCAAGCGTGTTTTTTTTTCGAAAGTTGCTCAGTACTCGATTAAAAATATGTTCCACGTTTATACTGAGACGATCTATTAGCGTTTTTAATCAAATCTTCGCATAAATAGGTGTGTTTCATTCCGTTTGGGAATACGATTTATGCAGCTCTCACAACTTGCAGTTGTTTTTTATGATAATGATAACTGTCGTGTAAGTATGTTACAGTTTTGAGACGCAAATGTCAAGAGTCAGCCCTAGTTCAAGTATAGATATGCATTTTGAGTTTTTACGTAAGTTCTTGAGTGATTGATGCATTTCCACCTAAAGCAGGCCGCAGTTTTTTTAATTTCTTCTTTATGTAAGTATTTCATTAGAAAATCTGTAACTCGTTAAGAGTATGTATGATACGTCTACTGAGCTATCTCGATTATGTGGTTGAGGTTAGTCTATTCGGTGGAACAGAAATAGTTGAATGCACATTTTATTATTATGTCCTACAAAACATTCTTCTATATATACATTCAAATCTTCCGTTTTTAAATTAACTTTAAAGACTCTGTAGAGTATTGTGATTTAAAGTGGAAGTGTTTTTTTTTGTAGTTGTACAAGGCATTATTAAACACTTCAAGTATCATCCCAGTTTTAAAAATCTGGTGTGATACACGCACACAGTGATCTTATAATTAGCCAAAGATTTGATTTAAAATTTTTAAGCATTTGTCAAAAAAATTTCAAAAATTACAAATTCTATAAAAACCGTACAAAATAGAGCGTTAGTTGAAGAGACAAATTTTCTCTAGAATTTTAAGCTGAATTAAAAAATGTAATAATATACCGGGTGTTCTATTTAAAATAGAAGTTAATAAACAAATAGAAAAAAAAACAAAAGAAACCCATTTTAGAAGTATTCAACTGGAAAATCACCAACTCACATCAATACAAATTAAAAGTGTAATAGAAATGTAAAGTTTGAAAAAAATCGTTAGAGCCGGTTTTGAAAAAATCGAAAAAACTGAAAAATCACAATAGTAAACACCTACTTCCGGTTATGCGATTGTTTTCAAAAGCTTGCTGTCGCATATATATAGTACACAAAACTTCTATATGAAGTTTCAACGCCATACCTCTTTTCGTTT